>VONZ01000341.1:0-747043 GCA_012976165.1 Labeo catla
CAGGGTGGTTGCTAGGGAGTTGCTATGTGGTTGCTAGGGCACCCAAGGTGGTTGCTAAGGTGTTGCTATGCCGTTGCTAGGGTGTCCAGGGTGGTTGCTAGGGTGTTGCTATGCGGTTGATAGAGTAACTGGGGTGGTTGCTAGGGTGGTTGCTAGGCCATTACTAGTTGTCACAGATCATTACTATGGAGTGTTGTAGAGTTCTTAGCATGTTCTTAACCTGATTTAGCACTTAGCTAATCACTTTTAGCATGTAGGTATTCACTGCTAGCATGACTAGCATCTTAAGGATTCCTATTTGCTAGCATGAGTCAAAAGAACCAAGTCCCATGTCTCTATGATGTTCTGATGTAGAGATATAGGACTTGCTAAATAGTTGCTAGGGTACTCTGTTTGGTTGCTAGGGAGTGGCTTAAAAGCTGCCAATGATGACACACTAAAGGCTGCTTGCCAGTATGAATGATATAAAGCAACCCCCATGTCTCTATGACATTCAGATTTGAAGATATGTCTGTGTGGGTTTGGGTTACTAGGGTGCTAGCTAGCTAGCTAGCTAGCTAGCTAGCTAGCTAGCTAGCTAGATAGATAGATAGATAGATAGATAGATAAATAGTAATGGTTAGATGATAGACAGATAGATAGATAGATAGATAGATAGATGAGTTGGAATGAGTTTAAATGGATTAGAAATACAGTACATAGAAGGGAAGTTTGATTGAGCCTCAAAGGATTCTGGGAGTTTTGACAGTTGAAATTTGAAAAGTGCTGGCTCATTTGAACATTCCGTCAATGTAAGTCTATGGGATTTTTCCCAGTTTTAAACATCATTTTTAGGAAAACCGTAAGTCCAATCAGTTAGAAAAGATATAGCAACTCGAGTCAGACAAGTCTGAAGATCTGGGCTGAGTTTGGAGTTTGTAGAGTTAAAGGTCTAGGAGGAGTAGCAGTCAGAAATTTTAGTCTCAGAAGAATAATAATAACTTTAAGTTTAAATAGCATATCAGTAAGTTGGCTTTCTCAAGCCAACTTAACTAGATAAAAAAGTTCGTCAAGACAAACTTTAAGTTGGCTTGAGAAAGCCGGACCAGAAAGTTTTAAAAAGTTTAAAAAGTTTGAAAAGTTTGAAAAGTTTGAAAAGTTAAGACGTTTCAAAAGTTTAAATACTTTAAGAAGTTTAAGAAGTTTTAAGTTTGGATGGTTTTCAGTCTGAAATATTTTTAAAGTTTGAATGTAGTCTGTCAGATAGATAGATAGATAGATAGTATTGGTCAGATTATCAATCGACAGATAGATAGATAGATAGATAGATAGATGATTCTAACATAATTACCAAGTTACTAGCATGTTGCTAGTCTGTTTCTAGCACGATTAGCAAGCTGATAGCATGTTTCTAACATGATTAACATGTTGCTAGCACGTTTCTAACATGATTAGAAAGTTGCCAGCATGTTTCTAACATGATTAGCAAAGTTGCTAGCATGTTTTTAGCATGACTAGCATGTCGCTAGCATGTTTCTAGCATGATTAGCATGTCGCTAGCATGTTTCTAACATGATTAGCAAAGTTGCTAGCATGTTTCTAACATGATTAGCATGTCGCTAGCATGTTTCTAACATGACTAGCATGTTGCGAGCATGTTTCTAGCATGATTAGCATGTCGCTAGCATGTTTATTGCATGACTAACATGTTGTTAACATGTTTCTAGCATGATTAGCATGTCGATAGCATGTTTCTTGCATGACTAGCATGTCGCTAGCATGTTTCTAGCATGACTAGCATGTTTCTAGCATGATTAGCAAAGTTGCTAGCATGATTCTAGCATGACTAGCATGTCACTAGCATGTTTCTAGCATGACTAGCATGTCACTAGCATGTTTCTAGCATGATTAGCAAAGTTGCTAGCATGTTTCTAGCATGATTAGCATGTCGCTAGCATGATTCTAACATGACTAGCATGTCACTATCATGTTTCTAGCATGATTAGCAAAGTTGCTAGCATGTTTCTAGCATGATTAGCATGTCACTAGCATGTTTCTAGCATGATTAGCAAAGTTGCTAGCATGTTTCTAGCATGACTAGCATGTCGCTAGCATGGTTCTAGCATGATTAGCAAAGTTGCTAGCATGTTTCTAACATAACTAGCATGTCGCTAGCATGTTTCTGGCATGACTAGCATGTCGCTAGTATGTTTCTAGCATGACTAGCGTGTCGCTAGCATGTTTCTAGCATGACCAGCATGTTTCTAGCATGACTAGCATGTTGTTAGCATGTTTCTAGATAGATAGATAGATAGATAGATAGATAGATAAGGTTAGATGATAGATAGATAGATAGATAGATAAGGTTAGATGATAGATAGATAGATAGATAGATAGTAAGGGTTTGAAGATAGATAGATAGATAGATGAGTTTGAATGAGTTTAAATGGATTAGAAATACAGTACATAGAAGGGTTGAAGTTTGATTGAGGCTCAAAGGATTCTGGGAGTTTTGACAGTTGGAATTTGAAAAGTGTTGGCTCATTTGAACATTCCGTCAATGTAAGTCTATGGGATTTTTCCCAGTTTTAAACGTCATTTTTAGGAAAACCGTAAGTCCGATCAGTTAGAAAAGATATAGCAACTCGAGTCAGATCAGTTTGAAAATCTGGGCTGAGTTTGGAGTTTGAAGAGTTAAAGCTCTAGGAGGAGTAGCAGTCAGAAATTTTAGTCTCAGAAGAAGAATAATAATAATAAGTTTAAATAGCATATCAGTAAGTTGGCTTTCTCAAGCCAACTTAATAATAACTTTAAGTTTAAGTAGCATATCAGTAAGTTGGCTTTCTCAAGCCAACTTAATAATAACTTTAAGTTTAAGTAGCATATCAGTAAGTTGGCTTTCTCAAGCCAACTTAATAATAAAGTTTAAATAGCATATCAGTAAGTTGGCTTTCTCAAGCCAACTTAATAACTATAAGTTTAAGTCGGATTTCAGTAAGTTGGCTTTCTCAAGCCAACTTAATAATAAGTTTAAATAGGATTTCAGTAAGTTGGCTTTCCCAAGCCAACTTAATAATAAGTTTAAATAGGATTTCAGTAAGTTGGCTTTCCCAAGCCAACTTAATAACAACAACAGTTTTCAGAAATCATGTTTTTTCATTCTCAATCAGACTTCATTTGGTTTATTTCGATTAGGTATACACAATAAAAACATGATAAGATAAAAAAAAGATTTTTGAAAATTTGAAAATCTGTTTTTGCAAATAAACTCTTTAATTATTATCATTATTATTGCTCAAACTGATTAAGTTTTTCAGTGTAGGTGAAGCTAATCAAAAAACTTAAGTGCAACACTTTTGTGCTATAATTTTTAGCAACGTCGTATGAGAAAACCATTAAAATCACAAAGTTAGTTTGTGAAACATTAACTATTTGACCAAACTTCCTCACTTGAAACTAAACAAACATCAATTCACCCCAGGTGAATAATGACCATACTTTCCAAGTTGTTTGATTGCATTAAGAATAACAAACATTTAATGTAATTAGAAGTTTTTGTAAACAGTATGTTTAAATGTGCAAATGAACTGGATAAAGCCAGGTTTAAAATACTTGTTTGACTTTGTTGACATATTAGAGGTAAAGGTTTTTACAGAGGGGATTTTGGATTTCTCTTTTTATTACTGCATAAATCACAGAATACGGTCAATAGCCAAAGAGCATACATTTTCGCCATGTTTTTAGAAATAAAATGTTGTGTAAGTTCAGACAAAAGACATATCAACAAATCCCTCAGTATAAACCTTCAGGATATAGAAAGGAATAAAACTGTTAAGTTTGGTGTTTGTAAGTGTAGCTGAAGTGGAGATACAAACTCAAATGTCCTTTAGAGATATGCATTGTAATTAAAATCTACAGATGCAAATAGATAAAGTGCAATAAAAAATAAGGCAAATGATATATCAACAAACCCTTCTATAAAAACTTTGAGAATATAGAGAGGAATAAAACTGCTAAGTTTGGTGTTTGTAAGTGCTGCTAAAATGGAGATACAAAGTAAAATGAGCTTTGGAGATATGTATTGTAATTGAAATCTACAGACGCAAATAGATAAAGTGCAATAAAAAACAATACAAATTATATATCAACAAACCCTTCTATGAAAACTTTGAGAATATAGAAAGGAATAAAACTGCTAAGTTTGGTGTATGTAAGTACTGCTGAAGTGGAGATACACACTCATTTTTAGGAAACCTCTATATATGCATATGTATCACATGATCGCAAATAGATAACACTCATTCTTATAAACACTAAATGTGTATTTTGGATGTTTTCCTTTCACTGGTTTGAATAAACATGCAGCACTACAAACATCTTTCTGTGGCATATAATCTGCTTTCGCAGTGTAAAGACAGTTTTGACTGCTTTGTCTTGACAAACAGTCCTGTCAGTTATGAGCTGATACTTGTGCAGATGTTTCTCAGTATGTTGCTGTGTTGACTCACTATGTTGAGCACTGCCATGAGCAGCGTGGTGAGCAGACAGAGCAGCACCAGCAGCAGCCGCAGTGCCGCCCTGGCAGCCCCAGCGTCGAACAGCGTCGAGACCCAGCGCATGTTGTGGGGAATCTTAGAGCGCCAGCGCTGACACATAAACACATATTACAACATTAGTGTAATTACTTTAGAATAATTGTATAACATCTTTTTGTTCTTTCTGTTAACACATTCTTCATAATAGTAAGTGTTAACCATTTAAAAAGCCACAATGTTCATCCACAAATATATAAAAAAATGGAAAATTATAGATTTTTCTTTTATACAAAAAATCATTATGGTATTAAGTAAAGTTCATGTTAAGATATTTTGTAAATTTCCTACTGTTAATATATCAAACTTATTGTTTGATTATTAATATGCATTGCTAATAACTACATTTAGACAACTTTAAAGGTGATTTTTTTTGCACCCTCAGATTCCAGATTTTCAAAAACTCAGCCAAATATTGTCCTAACCTAACAAATCATATGTCAACAGAAAGCTGTTTCAAATTTTACCCTTATGACTGGTTTTATGGTCCAGGGTCACATATATAAGTTATGTGGTCATACCTTTAGGAATTTAGTGAAGACCACGAGCAAAATCAGTATTTGGACAGGAAAGGTGGCACCGTACGACACTGCCAGCGCAAAGTTTCTGTATGTGCACAGAAAGAATGAGAGAGATTTCAGCAGTGTACAATTAGAAAAATATTTGAAAATGTAGAAAAACACTTTCAAACTGCTCCTTAATGTCTGAATGTGCGTGACAAAATAAATAATAGGCAATGTGCATTGTGTTAAAATCAGTGTGAAGCCAGTTTTACAACTACAATTACAGATTAGAAAACAAAAAAAAAGTGTCTCTGTACAACAGTGGTCTGGAGCAGCTGAAAAAATAATCGATTTGTAAAATCAAATGAAAAACAAAGATTTTTTTTTTTTTTTTAGGTCAGGGATTCACAATTCCCAGTTATTATAACAGTATTGTTATTGTTATAATAACTGTATTATTTGTATTATTTTCATTTTAATGATTATGATGCAGCTAAACAAAAAATATTTCATCTGTTTTAGTAAGTGTTTTATTGTTAATGTTTTTGTTTTAAAATGATACATTTTAACATTTACTCACTTTTGCGAGGTCAGCATCTGAACCACAAACACAGACAAGAAGATGAAGGCCAAACATATGACAGAGTGATGAAGCCCCTGGACTTCACTTAACGAATACTGACACAAACACACACGCACAGAGTCAGAAAATAAAAGTCCAAATCAAAAACAAATGGAAACAACACAAGCTTTTAAATAAATCAACAATTCACACCTGCTTCTCCAGCTGAAAATTATTAAAAAACAACGTCACACTGTTCAGCTTCGCTCGTCTCCTAAACAAGGAAAGAAGACGACACTGAGTTTAATATTACTTTTTGACTCATTCACTGTGAAACTTATAGATTTGTGAATCATTCACTCACCCTACGTTTTCCAAAGAGTCTAACGAGTCCATCAGTCCATTTTCAAGAACTTGTGAAGATCTAAGAAAAGAAACAAACAGGAATTACAGTGATTTCACACTTGAGAACCAAATTCAGACACACTTACGTGAACCAGAAAGCAAATTGAGTCCAGCACAAAGTGGCCATGAAATTTAGCTCTGATTCATTTTAAGTTCAAAGTAATTTGCTAATTTGCTAAAATGAATGAGTAAACCTTTCATTTTCACCTTGGAGTGTTGATCTCCGGCAGCTCCTGTTGATGAGAAAATAAACAAATGACAGGTGCCATTAATACGTGCCATTTTTGAACATATTTAAAGTGATTCTGTATGATTGGACGGTGATCATGATTGACACTGACTGTGGCCGGCTGTGGTTGGCTGATGTCAGTGGACGGGGCTGTGAGCGAATCCTCTGGTTTGTTGAGTCCAGAAAACGGTATGACAGTTTTCCAGGACTTCATGTACTGCGACATCCGAACCGACGCACGAAGCTTCTGACGGTTCGCGAGTTTGTTGTCCACCTTCAGCTCATTAGTCTGAAACACACAAAATCAGCCAGAGAAAATCACACTTCATTCATCAAGGACACATGGAATTGTTGTGCAGGACAATTGTTTTCAACACTGATAATAATCAGAAATGTTTCTTGAGGAGCAAATCAGCATATTAGAATGATCATGTAATGCTGAAGACTGAAAATTCAGCTTTTCATCACAGGAATAAATTTCATTTGAACAGATATTCACTTTACATTTCACAATTTTTACTGTACTTTTGATCAAATAAATGCAGCCTTGGTGAGCAGAAGAGAATGTTTCATAAACTTATGTGTTTCATAGGTTCCTAGCACAGATAACTGATCTATGCAGTCAATAATGATTATTGATAATCACCGTAGGTGTTGTATTGGAGTTGTCTGTATTAGGATCAATGACCAGGAATGTTCTCTTCTCCTTCAAAGTGGAATTGCGACTCCCGCCGTTTCCTTCCTCGACCTGATATTTCCCATCCAGGTGAGCGAGCGTCTCCTCTGTGATGTGGACCCTCCTGTGAGGAACCGTCCTCATCATCAGAAACATCACTAATAATACTACGGTAATGAGACCTGAGAGGTGTGAATGTGTGGTACCCAGGCACTCCTCCAGACTCCATGTGATTGGCTAAAGTCACGTCATCTGACCAGACGTCGTACTGCCACTTCTGAAGGCCGATCACGCCGCACAGCACGTTACCCGTGTGAACGCCAACGCGCATGTTGATGTTCACGTCCGTCGCCTCCCTCAGCTTACTGCAGGGGTCAGAGGTCAAAAACAACCTCAGTTTTTCTCATTTGTGTAAAAATTATTACACTGATTCTATTTCAGCTAATTGCCTTTGTGACATTTAATAAAAATAAACTAACAAACTAAAACTATATAGATGTTAAAATACTAATTAAAAATACAAAAACAACAAAATTACTAAAAGTTAATACAAAAATGATAGAATAGAACTGAAAAGAACAGAATGATAAACACTCATTTAAAATATTTATAAAATAGTGTATCAGTGATACTAAAATAACACTGGTGCAAAGATCATTTTTGGATTGTACTTTAATAACAAAATGAATTACAAAAATAAAAAGTTCAAAAATAGATATAAAATAATATTAAAAATAAAATAGTATCAATCATAATAATAAAAAATATAACAAAACAACAAAATTACTAAAACTTTAAAGTGAAAAAGAAAGTATGAGCATTGATAAAAATAAAGAGTTAATAAAAAAAATTTAAACTGTTAAAATGACAATAAAATTTATATTGGAATCACCTGAAAATAATACAACAATAATTGAAAATGATTAATAATTAACAATATAATAATAATAATTTAATTTAAAATATTAACAAAAACTACCATAGTGTATCAGTGATATTATTATAACACTGATACACTAAAATGATCATTTTTGTATGGTCTGACTCACTTTATGGCCGTGCACATGTCCAGACCCATCTGAACGCAGTTGCGAGCGTGAAGTGAGATGGGATCAGGAAGTCCCGACACGCAGTAATAACAGTCGCCCAGGATTTTAATCCGCAAACAGTCGTTTTTCTACAGAGAGCGAGAGGGAAAGAGTTGAGTACATGAACACAAGAGAAACACAGACAACAGCGATGACACAGATCATCGCTCACCTTAGCGATGTCGTCAAAGCGGCCGAAGAGTTTGTTGAGGACGGCGACGAGCTCCTCAGGTGTGCAGGTGCTGGACAGGTGCGTGAAGCCCACGATATCAGCGTACAGGATACTGCCGGCCAAAATGATTCCATTATTAAACTACAATCTCTGTTTGTGAGGGGTTGAGCTTTGGGTTTGTGCATGTGTGTGTTTGTGTGTCTTGTCTCACCTGACGTCTTTGTGCTGTCGTACGTAGAGACTGTGGAAGTTCGGTCGGTTTTCTTCGGCGCTGCATTTCGCAGACAGACGCTTGACGATTTCCGTCTTCAGCTCCATAGCGATGTACCGCGGCAGCACCGACAGCAGGAGATGCTCCTGGAGGGTTAACCAGTTAAACACTACACTGGTTAAACACTACTGCATGTAAGAAAACAGCCACGGGAGTATCCTAGATTTAATTTCAGAAACCGGCATATAGTTTGCTAGTCTAACCACAGACGACTTGCATATACCCTACATATTTAACATTATCGTCAAATGTGGCTCATCCTATCAGATTTATCAGATACTTCTGTTTTATAGTCAGTTGTGCTTGTTTTAGTCAAATATAGTGCATGCAATTTTGTACACCCTGGTGAAAAAAACAGCATATGCTGGTAGGTATGTTTTGATGCTGGTTTGAGCTGGTCCTTTGCTGGTTTTAAACCTGCAAAGGACCAGCTCAAACCAGCATCAAAACATACCTACCAGCATATGCCGTTTTTTTCACCAGGGCAAGCAAACTAAATTCATTAAATTTAAATTAACTGAAAAAAAAATCAAGTTAGAAACTAGATAGTAAAGTTTGTAGACAAACTGGTTGTTAGGGTGTTACTAGCAGGTTGTTAGCATGATTAGAAAGTAAATAGCATGTTGTTAGCATAATTAGCAAGTTACTAGCATGTTGTTAGCATGATTAGCCAGCTACTAGCATGTTGTTAGCATGATTAGCAAGTAAATAACATGTTGTTAGCATAATTAAAGTGTTACTAGCATAAGTTGTTAGTGATTAGCAGTTACTAGATGTTGTTAAGATGATTAGCAAGTTACTAGCATGATGTTACCATGATTAGCCAGGTACTAGCATGTTTCTGGCATTATTAGCAAGTTACTAACATGTTGCTAGCATGATTAGCCTGTTACTAGCATGTTGATAGCATGATTAGCAAGTTACTAGCATGTTTCTTGGATGATTAACAAGTTACTAGCGTGATTAGCATGTTATTAGCATGTTTCTAGCATTATTAGCAAGTTGCTAGCATGTTGCTAACATCTTTTTAGCATGATTGGCACATTACTAGCATGTTGTTAGATCAAAGTTGTTACTAGCTGTGCTAGCCCGTTAAAGTTATTATAGCATTAAATACGATTAGCATGTTATTAGCATGTTGCCTGACTGGCATGTTACTAGCATGTTGTTAGCATGATTTGCAAGTTACTAGCATGATGTTACCATGATTATTAGGTACTAGCATGTTTCTGGCATGATTAGCAAGTTACTAACATAAGTTCATACGATTCCCTGTGTACCTGACAAGCTGATAGATTATCGAAAGTTACTTGCATGTTTAACAAGTTACTAGCGTGATTAGCATGTTATTAGCATGTTTCTAGCATTATTAGCAAGTTGCTAGCATGTTGCTAACACCTTTTTGGCATGATTGGCACATTACTAGCATGTTGTTAGCATGATCAGCATGTTACTAGCCTGTGTCTAGCCTGATTAGCAAGTTACTAGCATGCTAACATGATTAGCATGTTATTAGCATGTTGTTAGCCTGACTGGCATGTTACTAGCATGTTGCTAGCGTAATTAGCAAGTTACTAGCATGTTGCTAGCATGTTTCTAGCATGATTAGGATGTTGCTAGCATTATTAGCATGTATAAACCAGCTGAAACCAGTTGATTCAGTAAAAACCAGCTGACAAACAGCTAAAACCAGCCTAGGCTGGTTGTCTAGTCTTAGCTGGTTTCAGCTGAAAATAGCTGGTTTATGCTTGGCTGGTCTTTTAGCGGGTCTCCCTAAAAAGTGGCCAAAACCACTTTAGACCAGCCTGGGAGACCAGCCAAAGCTTAGGCTGGTTTGCTGTTTTTTTCAGTAGGGAGTTGTTAGGCTTTGCTATAGCAATAAACAGTTTAAATACACCATAGGTCTCTTTGTATAAAAGTTTTCGCCCCCACAATGAAAGTCTATGGGATTTTTGGTGGATTTGATAGTCTGGTTTATGAAAACCATGAGCTGGATCAGTTAGAAAATATATATCATTTCAATGTAGACCAGTCTAAAGGTCTGGGCCAAGTTTGGTGGTTATAGCTTAAAACGTCTAGGAGGAGATTCACTTTAAAATTTGGTCTCAGAAGAAGATGAAGTAGTAGTAGCAATACTAATAATAAAATGTATTTAACATTTCAGCTCTGTTCCAAAGCCTAAGCATTGGAAAACAACAGAAAACTGCTCAAAAACTGTACCTGGTCACGTTTCTGTTTGGCTTGTGTGGCGCGGTTTCTGCTGAAATCTTCCCGTTTCTTGCTGGACTTCCTGTGCGCGTGTTCAGTGTGCCACAGGTGAAACACACCCACGGCATTAACACACACGAACAGCACTGCATTTGCCACCAGCTGACAACACAGAAAGAGGTTTTGAATATATGTGGTGGCAGGAAAATCATCTGGCATCAGCACACGGCCTCCACCGCTCACCGTTTGCATATAACATTTCCTCTGACCAGCCATCAAGAGCTCAGTGTGTGTATATTTGTGAATGTGTGTGTGTGTGTGTGTGTGTGTGTGTGTTACCTGCACAGCCAGGTCATGTGTCTGAGGGCTGGTGACGGACACATACACACTGATGACGACGATGTGACAAACACTGGTTCCGATGCCGAAGCTCAGAGCCCATGAGAGCGGGAGAGGAAGAACTGTATAAACGGACAACGACAGGAAGAGGAAGAACGCGACCTGACGAAGAAAAACAACCACATTACAGCCAAAAATCAGCATTTGTATACACTTCTCATGTCTAAAATAGTCATGATCTTCTGACCTGCTCCCAGGCCGTGACGACGCCTCCGGTGAAGATGAAGACGAAGGCGACGATGAAGAGCATGGACCAGATGAAGAGCGCGAGAGGCGTTTCTCCTCGCCGAACCACCGGCAAACACGGCAAACACGCCAGCAGAGACACGCAAACAGACACCACCACACACACCACTGCAAACGCCGCCACGTGAACGCTCAGGCTCTGGATGAAACAAATATTTAAACAAATCTACATTTAGACAATGATTTCCAAACGTTACACACACACCTGCTGGAAAATTGTTCTGACAAAAATGAAAATGTGTTCACCCTCAGGCCATCCAAGATTAGGATGAGTTTGTTTCTTCATCAGATTTGTAAAAATGTGTTATTCCATCACTGTCTCACCAGTGGACGCTCTGTAGTGAATGGGTGCCGTCAGAATGAAACATCACAATAATCCATAATAACACTTCTTCCAGTGAAAAAGTCCATCTCCTGTTGTCTCTCACATCAAAATTTTAGACTGTTTCGGCTTGTAAACAGTGTTTGATGTGTGCAGATTTCTCTCGTGATTCGGACTTTTTCACAGGTTATTGTGGATTATGGACTCGGATTTTAGTTCAAATGTCTTGATGTATTTGTTTCAGTTTTTGTCTTCTCAAGATGTTAACTGATGGACTGCAGTGGTGTGGATTATTGTGATGTTTTTATCAGCTGTCTCAGAACTCTCATTCTGACGGCACCCATTCACTGCAGAGCATCCACTGGTGAGACAGTGACACATTTCTCCAAATCTGTTGAAGACACAAACTCATCTACATCAAATTAAAATTTTTGGTTGAACTATTTCTTTAATATATACACTACAGTTTAAAGGTTTGGGATCAGTAAGACTTGTAATGTTTTTTTGAAAGAAGTCTCATCAAGACTGAATTTATTTGATCAAAAATACAGAAAAAAAAAAATTGCAATATGTTATTACAATATAACTTTTTTTTTACATACTTTAAAATATAATTTATTCCTGTGCCACAAAGCTGAATTTTCATCAGCTGTTACTCCAGTCTTAAGTGTCTCATAATCCTTCAGAAATCATTCTAATATGCTGATTTATTATTAGAATTATCAACAGTTGTGCTGCCAAATATTTTTTGGAACCTGTGATTCTTTGATCAATAAAAAAAAAAAAGAATAGCATTTTTTAAAAATAGAAAGGTTTTCTAACAATATACACTACTGTTCAAAAGTTAGTAAATGTTTATTCTTTCTTTTTTGAAAGAAATTAATACTTTTATTCACCGAGGTTGTGTTAAATTAATAAAAAGTGTTAGCAAAGATTTACATTATTAGAAAACATTTATATTTTGAATAAATGCTGTTCTTTTTAACGTTATTCATCGAAAAATCGTGAAAAAAAGAATCACGGGTTCCAAATAAATAAATAAATTAATAAAAAATTGGCAGCACAACTGTTTCTAACATTGATATTGGAATGATTTCTGAAAGATCATGTGACACTTAAGACTGGAGTAACAGTGGATAAAAATTTAGCTTTGCATCACAGAAATAAATTATATTTTAAAGTATATTAAAATAAAACCCATTATTTTATATTGCAATGACATTTTGCAATATCACTGTTTTTTCTGTATTTTTGATCAAAATAAATGCAGCCTTGATGAGCATAAGAGACTTCTTTAAAAAACATTACAAGTCTTACTGATCCCAAACTTACATAGTGACCACCTTAATCAGTTTTTTCAGCAGGGATGTACACAGAATGATGTATTTTTTGCAAACAACAGGTGAGTGACCAATAAGTGTGTCCGTCACCAATCATTTGGCTCTTACCCTGCCGGTGGAGGGGATGATGATGATGATGGTCACGCAGAAGAGGATCGCCAGCACCACTCCAGACACCAGCAGCGGCGTTTCCTCCAGACAGTGTAGAAATGCCATATTCACCGTGCGGAAACAGGAACACACGCCTCTGCCGGATCTCCGATGGGATTCGACAGGTTCATCATCCACTATGAACCTGCTGCGAGAGTTTTGAGAAACCTCAGTGGCAGCATTGGAAGTCCTTGAGGTCTCAGAGAGCGTCGCCAAACTGTGTCTCCTGTCAATGGTGTCAACCTCAGTCCAATCTGTGGAAGTGCCTGGGATGTTCCGAGAAGAAGTGCTATTGCCAAGTGCATTATTGTGTTCCTCATTAGGATTGGAAACACTGCAGATCAAGGGCTCAGGAGAGACGCTAAGATGGTTCTCATCCCTCACTGACGTCCGCGGTTTCAGGGGTTCGGGGACGTTCCCGAGCCTGGCGACACCCAGCTCGATGTAAACCTTTGAGTTGTCCAACATGCCCGACTTTTGACCACCTTGGATTTATATTTGTGCTTCTTTTAACGTTTTCAGTTCCTGCACAGTTTCAGCAAGACGCCACTGTGCAAACTGCAATATACACCAGTAATTATAGTCTGGGTTAAAGCATTGTCCAAATCAGATCAGATAACCAGCTGTTTCCAAAACAAATGCTGTCAGAGCTTCTCAAGCTCTTCAAGTCTCTTGAAGTAAATCCATGTAGGGAAGCTCTCGAAGAGTGTCCGACGCGTTAGCCGTTACTTGAAGGACACTGGTAAAGGAAACAGTGGTAAAGGAGATCATTAAGTCAACAGAAACATCTGAAACTTCAAATCACTAAACGATATTATGGGTTTTCGTATTTCAGCACAATAGAAGCATTTATTGGTTCCACAAAGACCCTTTCATCAATCAGCTTTTAAAAGAACCATGTTTTATTATATAATATTTTGTTAATCTAAGGAAGCTTTTGTGCAACTCTTTTAAAAATGAAGGCTCTTTATTGGCATTTATGCTTCCATGAAGAAGGTTTAACATCCATTGAACCATTTCACTGGATAAAGGGTTTTTATAATGGAAAAATGTAAAAAAAAAAAATCTAAGAAAAAAGTCTAAGAAAAGTTGTAATTTTAAAGGAATAGTTCACCCACAAATGAAGATTTAGTACATATGGATGTGAATGGGTGCCGTCAGAATGAGAGTCCAAACAGCTGATAAAAACATCACAATAATCCACAAGTAATCCACACCACTCCAGTCCATTAGTGAACATCTTGAGAAGACAAAAGCTAAAATACGAGTCCATAATCCATAATAACGCTTCCTCCAGTGAAAAAGTCCATTTCCTGTTGCCACATATTTGTTTAGAGCTGTTGTTTAGTGCTTGATCTGTACAGATTTCACTCCTGATTCAGACCAGACCACTTTTTCACTGGAGAAAGTGTTATTATGGATTATGGACTCGTGTTTTAGTTAAAAACATCTTAATGATGGATTTGTTTCAGCTTTTGTCTTCTCAAGATGTTCACTGATGGACTGGAGTGGTGTGGATTACTTGTGGATTATTGTCATGTTTTTATCCGCTGTTTGGACTCTCGTTCTGACGGCACCCATTCACTGCAGAGGATCCATTGGTGACACAGTGATGCAATAACACATTTCTACAAATCTGCTGAGATGAAAAAAACAAACACTTGGATGGCCCAAGGGTATGTAAAATTGCAACAAATGTTGAGTTCACTGAAAGATTTTTCTATGACGTTGCTCTTTTGGAACCTTCATTTTTAAGACTGTGAAACATCTACTTTTACGTCACTAAAAATAACAGCTGTACGTGACGGCAGGACAGGTTTGGATGCGTTGCGCCCAAGAAATACAATTAGAAACATGTCATTCCAGAGCCAAAGTAAACTGCAGGACTACAGTCTAAAACTTGAACACCTTTGTTTTTCTTACCTTTGCTTACTTATGCCTTGAATACACTGTATGTTGTTTTACACTCTTAAAATGAAGGTTTTAGTTGGCATTGGTGTTTCAATAAACAACCTTTAACATCCATGGAATTTTTCCACTCCACAAAACAAAAAAGGTTCTCTACTGAATCACTGGGAAAACCCTCTTTTGGAACCTTTGTTTTTAAGACTAAAAATGTGTCTGGTAAATAGCAAATGTTAACAGTAGATTATGTAAAAACATTAAGAAAATGATAACAGGAACATGAACTTCAAACGGTCAAACCCACACAAACAAAACAGGCAAATGCACTCATTTCCCTAAAGTACCGGGAGGCAAAGCTCAATATTCCACCGTTAACAAACGCATCTTATTCTTTAATATTTTCAGATTTAAAAACCAACAAACACGTCAAATAAGAACTGATGATCAAAACTGAGACAGCAGGTATATTTATAACCAGTCTACATACAAAACAACCGTACACAAACCTACTTATGTCACGTTCAAAGTGAATTCAGATGAACAGGATGAACTGGATACAGCGAATATTTCTCACACACACACACACACACACACACACCTGTGTAACCAAATGTGTGTTGTCCAAGCAGAAACATCTGATTACACACACACACCTGCATGTGAAGCAGAGCAATACTTTGATTCCAATCCCATTTTGATTCTTCGATTTGTACATCAAACAATGCTCTTCTAGCTCATACCTGATTTTCAGATCATTTTCTGCAATTAAGTACCATTCAAAAGAGTTTTTTTGAAGAAATTAATACTATTATTTATCAAGGATGCAATAAATTGCTCAGAAGTGCCAGTAAAGACATTTCTAATGCTACAAAATATTAAATAAATGCTGTTCTTTTGAAATTTCTGTTCATCTGTGAATCCTATAAAAATAAAATGTATAAGAGTGTCTCCAAAAATATTGTTCGGCACAACTGTTTTCAACATTGCTAATAATCAGAAATGTTTGTTGAGCAGCAAATCAGTATATTAGAATGATTTTTGAAGGATCATGTGACACTGAAGACTGGAGTAATGATGCTGAAAATTCAGCTGCGCGTCACAGAAATAAATTACGGTTTAACAGATATTCACATAGAAAACAGCTGTTTTAAATTGCAATAATATTTCACAGTTTTTACTGTACTTTTGATCAAATAAATTAGTGAGCAGAAGGATTTTTAAAAACCCTAAAATCGCAAACTTTTAAACAGTAAATCTCAACACATTTGCTAAGACTTTTGCTGGGGAAAAAAAAGGCCAATACTTGAAGCCATTGCTTGAATTTATCTTGTTTCAAGTTTTTTACTGGACAATAAAAATGTTGATTAAGAAAATGATGTTTGTCAAAGCATCTGACATAAAATCACCCCTTAGGCTTTCAGTGATATTGACTAACACTGACCTCAGATCAGATCCGTCATCTAGCTGGTCTTTAATACTTCTGTCTAACACTGATCTGGAATCAGCGCACTTGTCTTTCTCACTCTCCTTTGAATCAGTGAGTCACAGACATTCACAAAGACTTTTACAATAGCGCATGAGTCAATGGCGAGCAAAAGGCTGTATTTACGGTCATCATTGTTGGACCTGATCTTTCCCGCTCACATCATATCAAAGAAAAGCTGTGGGGCTTGTCCAGGCCACCCTGAAAACACTCAACGGCGGGTTGGTTTCATCCTGCTGTGTCTATTCATTACGGGTCTAGAATTCTCTGGCAGTCGCGCTCTGATGCAACTCCAGAATGTAGTGAAATAAAACCCTGAACCATACGACACAGCACACATTCACAACACGAACACGAACGAGAAAAGAGGAATATGTCAGAAAATACATTACCTATGAATGTTTCTTTGTGGAGACCTTCATTGTTGTCGTCTCTATCTGTCTGTCTGTTTCGCTGTCATAAAGTCTTTGTCCAGTTGCATTTATTTGCATATCTGGCCTTTTCATATGAGACTGTTTTCCATAAACCCATCCCTTATTTTCCCTGTAACTCACACCGAAAGCCATTACAATGACATACGTCAGTATTAAATTTAGCATGAGCCTTAAACAACATTCATTAAAAGAAAAGATTTGTTGCTCCCATCGTGTTTCACATTACGATTTTAAATTATGTTAAAAGTCTTGGTACGATCGTTATGTTCTGGGTCAAACTGAACCTAACTGGATTCACAAATCACACTATGAAAAACAAACAAACAAAAAATGTTAAAATAGTAAACTCTGAACATTAAGGCTTTTTACAATTTACTAAAAAAGTAAACACAGAATTTTAAAACTGACCAAAAGACCAAAGATTTGTTTTTCACAAAATGTAATTATTCTAAACAGTCATTTAAATATTTGAATTTTAAATTAATTATTTTACAGATGTTTATAGTTTTTTTGTGTGTGTGTTTTCCTAAATCTTAAACAATACAGCATAGTGCTCGCAACGCCAAGATCACGGTTTGATTCCAAACAAAAAATCTATGTTTAGGGTCCAACTGAACCTAAATAGATTAAAAAATCCCACTATTAACAACAAAATAACACAAAAAACAGTTAAAACAGTAAACCCATTAATACTTCTCACAAATTACCAAAAATAAAAAAATGAATAAAATAATAACAATAACAATAACAATACAAATACAAACATACATGTTTTTAATTGTAAATATTTTTAAATTATTACAATTTTTTATTTTTGCTTGCTTTTCTGAAGCTATAGTACAGTACAGTAGAGCATGGCGCTGGCAACACTATAATCATGGGTTCGGTGCTCAGTAAAATTCTGTGTTTGGGTTAAACTGAACCTAAATGGATTCAAAATCCCACTATGAAAAACAAATTACCAAAAAAAAAAATAATAATAATAATATATAATAATAAATAAATAAATAATACAAAAATACACATTAAAAAATAATATTTTTTTTTAATTTTTTTATATTTTTCCTAATACATATATATGCCATATGGCATGTATATATATATATATATATATATGAATAGTTCATTTGCAAAAGCAGATAACTGTGTTTTTAACAATTTATATATAATCTTTTTATTTTTTATTTTATTATTATTATTATTATATTATTTATTTTTAAGCTACAGTACAGTACAGTAGAGCATGACACTCACAACACTAAAATCATGGGTCGGTTCCCAGCAAAATTCTGATATATACCTATGTATATACCTATGTATATATATATATATATATATATATATACTAATTAACAAGTATCTTCTAGAGCCTGGAAAGTCTGCAGACATGTTCATGAAGCTCAAAAATGTGTTGCGGTTTAAACTGTTCCAGGAACGTATTATTAAACACCCCTATTGAGATCATTGCATTGTCCTGCTCTGTTTATATTGTGTCTGACTGTGGCTGCTGTAACACTGTGTTCCCTAAGAATCAAACCCATGACCTTGGCGTAGTAAACACTGTGCTTTAACAGCTAATTAATCTGACTGAAATTACACCAGTCCATTTTCTACAAAATCAAACTAATAATGCAGTTGTAGCTGGACTAGGTCCAGCTCCTGTAATAATAAGAGAAATGAAGTGCAACGTGTGTTTAATCCTTCAAATGTTTGATTAAACATGAAAATATACTAGTGGAGGTCTTTGTAGAAAGACAAATCTCCAAAAGTGCCATTACAGACGCTGGTTTGAGTCACTTGCTAACAGTTCAGATGTTGAGGGTGTAACAGGAGAGGATGACAGAGCAAAACACAGCATCTTTACTCTGCTCACAGTGTTTTCATGTGACAGAGCTGAATATACAGTAAAGCTACTAAATCAGATACATTACTCACCTGTTCATTCTCATTGTAACAGGGCTATTCACAATTTCATCACAGGTTTAATGAAATAATCTCCACGTGATGAAAACATGACACTAAGAGTCCCTCTTAACACACATTAAAGAAAGCTTTTGTTTCTTAAAAACAAGTGTAAAACGCTCTCTTATGCCTGTAAAAACAGATGAAAGTCAACATACCTCCATTCTGTCAGCTTTCCCCCGGTCGTTCTCTCCGTCACACGAGTTCTCAAAATAGTTGGCGGTTCCATTTTTTTGTTCGCTTGAACTTGACAAACCGGTTGTGCGGCATGACTGACGGTTCAGAGCCGAACCCAGAGGAACCCCGTCATATTCATCATAACAGTGAGCACTGCTGCTGCTGTCATTACAGTAACACCAGTCAAAATCACACCGACAGTTATATACATACACATATGTGACAGAACAAAGGGAAAGTCACAGGAATTACTAATTACTGACTACTGAGTAATAATTACAATAATAATATTCATTAAAGGGATATTCCATCAATCAGCCAATCAATCGAGAATTAAATTCTCAGGTCATTCCAAAACTGTATGACTTTCTTTTTACTGGGAATATAAAAGAAGATATGCTGAGGAATGTTGGAAATCAAACAACAACGAACCCCATTCTTTTTCATTTCATGGACAAAAAAAGAACGACACAAAGAGACATTTCTCAAAATATCTTCATGTAAATTGTTACATCATTTATGTAAATTAATAATGAGGTTTGTGTACACAACATTTCCACTTATGAATCATGTTTCCTGTGGACGCCTGCATGAACTGCTTAGACTAGTCTGTGAACTTTGTCGTCTGTTTTTTTTTCCCCTTT
Organism: Labeo catla; assembly: GCA_012976165.1. Classification (NCBI taxonomy): domain Eukaryota; kingdom Metazoa; phylum Chordata; class Actinopteri; order Cypriniformes; family Cyprinidae; genus Labeo; species Labeo catla. The sequence continues at coordinate 19,748 of VONZ01000341.1, forward strand.
AATAACTAGTTATAGTGAACTAAGTTGAATCTGAAAACTGACTGAAAACTGAAGACTGATTACTACTTTGTTTACTGCTAGATGGTCACACTAGTTCTTTAAAGTTGTTTGTTGAAGTTTAGGTAAATTTGAATTTCTAAATAACTATGAATAATCCTAAATGCCTTGCTGTGACATTTGGTTCATTTGTTTTTTGCTTTAAGCAAATATCTGATACTTCCGCCCGTAATTCCCACAAGACGCCCTCTGTTCTAGCGGTGCCGTCCGGAAACTGATACGTCCTTTTCATCGTGGTTGAGTTTGATCGGTGTCCGAATGAAGGGCTTAAGCGTGAAAGAGCAGAAAAACATGAAAGCATTGGGTATTGACGCATTATTGTCTTGTAGTTTTTCACTTTGCGTCAGAGAGCCATCACTCCCTCTAGTGTTTGAACAATGACATCAAAGAGAACCAAACACATGACTAATCATTAGTATTATATCATGTATAGCCTATGTAATGTGTGTTTTGCTATAGAAGTTGAGTAGAAAAGTTCTCCAATAGAACTGATCAAATCCATAACCCATTTGCTTTGGGAACACAATGAGCTGTATTTGCGAGACTTCAAAGTTTGATAATAAAATACTACTTCCAACAGATCTCTATTCCACTTCTTCCTTAGATTCTTAAATCAAGATATGTTTCATTGAATATCTTGAGAAGCAAGTCATGTCTTCTGTGAAATTAGTCAAAATGAACAAAGTTTTGAATTGAAAAAGGACAAATATCTGCAAATATGGGATCGGAAAATTTTGACTCAGTTTTGTTCAATTCATCAGGAAAAAAATCCATATTTCATTTTGCATTTCCAGGTAATGTATCTTGACTTAAGGATGTTTAGAGATTTGTATGAACCAATAAAGGATTTTAAGACCTGCTGAAACCCTGTGTTAGACAGGGAAAACCTGTGGCACAAATACTTTTAATGTGGGTCAAGTAACAGTTCCGGTAACCTCATTGTTTACTGTGGTAAATGGAGACCGGATTAGTGTAAATCTGATCATTACTCATATTATTAGCTACGCTGTTCATATAAAACATAACTGTATCACACACAACATAGTGTTTTGTAACAAACTACATTTTATTGTTTAACTTCAATGTCATCAACATCTTTCTGACTTACGGCCCTTTCACAGCGGCCGCGGCGAGCGGTGAAATCAACGCGCCGCTGCCGCCTTCTCTCGTAGTGGAAGCGTTTTGTGCAGTTGAGGCGGTTCGCGACGCGGTCTCGGGGCGGATGTTGCCATAGTTACAACGGTCACATTTGTATTTACTAAAAAGTAAATAAAACGTAACGAAAATCTGTGTTTGTGCCATCCTGTCATAAATTATTGTTATTATTATTATTTTTTCCGTTTGGCACAAGTGGAGTTTTTTTAAAGAATTGCTTTAAGAGCATAAAAACAATCTTCTCCATTCAACTATCCGTTATAGGTTCAGTTAAATGTTCTATGATTGGTGGTTAATAATCTGTTCACTGATTGGTTAAAGCCGACGCGGCTACCGCTGCCGCGAAGCGCTGTGCTCGTGGAAGCGGCAGGATTTTGGGTGCACGAGCACCGCTTGCGCTCGGCCTACGAGCCGCTAGCGAAACCGCCCGCGGTTTGCCGCTTTCCGCATTTCTCCCATTGAAAATGAACTATACACTTGCGACTGCCGCGTCCCGAGGGGTTGCCGTCTTCCTATGGGAAGCCAAACAGAAATGTACCGAGAAATGTAAGAAAGGTCCATTTAAGCAGCGAAGCGCAAACCAATATAAAACCGCGCTGTCTCGTCCCACTTTTGGGTTGTTTTCCCATACAGCTGACTAGGCTTTCGGACGCAGCCAAAATATTTTTATCTTTGACAGCGTCTGCAGCGAAGCGCCATGCTCGTGGAAGCGGCAGGATTTTGGTTGCACGAGCACCGCTTGTGCTCCGCCTCCGCGCCGCCAGCGAAACCGCCCGCGGTTTGCCGCATTCCACATATCTCCCATTAAAAATGAACTAGACACTCTCGACTGCCGCGTTGCATGTGAAAGGGCCTTTTGGCTACGCACGTTCCGCCGCTGATCTGCTGCTCTACAGACTGTTCTGAAAGATTTTCGCGGTTTCTCTCGAGTTCTGTGAGAAGATATTCTGTTATTAATTGCTCTGCTTTACCCTTGTAAATCGCTTACATTAATCACTGCAGTGTTCGGCAACGTTTTCTGTTTGGTTAATATGCTCTTGCAGAGCAAGTGGGAATGACAAGTTTAGCGAATTCGAATCGCCTCTCAACCGGGTAACATTTACCTCATGGTGACGGAAAATTTTCGCAACCGTTTCGAGTTAATCGCCGGATTTACCGTTTTTACCAACAAAATGCTGCTTGTTAGGGGAATGCCTTCATACATTGCTACACTATTGCTAACAATAGAAAATGGACCGTTTTGTCCAGGAAAAGGCGCATCATTCCGCGGCCTTGTCGATCCAAAGGGGAAAAAAATCCCGAAAACATCAGTCCGAAAAACCAGGGGCCCTAGAAACTGGTAAGAGGCACAACTGTAGCTGAAAGTGAAAGAATTTAAATAGCTGTATAATAATATGTAGATGTTTCAAAATTTTGACAGTCTTCATGTCGATGCAGGGTCGCTTTTTTTACGTTCTTTCTCAAGCTGTATATGCTGATCTGCCAGTAAAATAACTTAAACTCAGATCATTACTTCATGTCAGTGTAATTATGCTATAATATTTGTCGGTAATTTGGCGACATCCCTTACATAATTAGCCTAAAAATGACATTGACATCTTTTAATCACTGACACGTTGTTCTAAATAATTTTTTCTTTGTGTAATTTCATCATGAGCATTTGTGCTGTTATCGGGTGAATTTCAGTGGTTTTGTAATATATTCTTAATAATTTATAACTATACAACGCAACTATAGAGGGTATGCATTGACGTCACTTCCCGCCGAGACACGCCCCCTCAGCCGGACTGAGCGGCAAAAGATGCGAAAACGCGAGTAAAACAAACGATGATCACTTTAAACTAAAGGTTGCTGAACTTGATGTAATGTTCCTAACAACTTAACAAATATCCAGTGGTCAGTGGATATTGATGCAGAAAGGCATCGTGTTTTCTAACACTTATATGTGTCTGATTTTGACGCCGGGGAAAACAAATAAAGCAAATTTGCCTGTGAACTCATTTTGTAAATACAGAAAAGGTTGGTCTAAACCTCGGTGATCACTTATATCAATGTTATATATATCGTCATATCTTCCAGTTGAAAAACATATCGTTTTTATCAGTGTTTATTAAAAAAACATCCAGTTATGCAGAATTTAAGATGGTAAATATTTAGTTGATGAGTTGTCAATATGATATACTATAATACAATACACAGGATATGATTTTACTGCACAATTCAACAAGAAATATTAACTGCAAATCCGTGTTTCGCTGCCTGGAGACCATTTGTTTCTTTGAATTGCAGCGATTAATTTGCTTCTCAGCTTTCAGCAGTCTGTAAAAATATACCTCAGGTTTCTTGTCAATCAGTCGCAAAACTCGTTCTGGTTTGTGTGTTCTGTCACAGCATTCACGTTGAAACCAATGCTGCCACCCAGTCTTTTTTGCCACTCAGTGGGCGGAGCCGCAGGCATTCCATCTGACGGTGACGTCACATGCATACCCTCAGCTGTCAAATACTTTCCTGTAACTTCGTAAGTTCACCACCAGAGGTCAGTATTGTATTGTTAGAGATCAAGTTCAATATCTAGTAACAGCTTTCTGACGGTCGTTCTTGTTAACCCATTTAAAAAGACTTTGTTATCGCCTTTACATTTTATATATATATGACATCACAAATGGCATTAATTACACAATTATAGGATGTATTCCATTCAGTAATGATCATCTTTATGCACTAATAAAGACTTTACTTTCTACTGTAAGAGTTTAAAGGAATATTTCCTGCAAAAATTACTGTCATATTTACTCACCCTCATATCATTCATGTTATTTAACAACCTATGGTACGCGTTATGTTCTAACCATGAAATATTTTTTCACATAAGTTTTTATTACATCAAATAGCTTCAATTATACAAATAAAAAAAAAAAATGTTAATTTTTATTATATTTGTCGGTAATTTGGCGTTAATTAATCGCTGCAATTCAAATAAACAAATGGTCTTCAGGCAGCGAAACACCGATTTGCAGTTAACATTTCTTGTTGAATTACCGACAAATATAATAAAAATTAACATTTGGTGTCGGTAATATGGCAACGTTTCCTAAATACCTAAAATGTCCGTAAAATGTTGTATTCATGTTTTGCAAAGACTAAATAATTTCCTTATTTAAACATAAGTACACATATACTACAATAAACACTTCAAATAAATATATAATTACAATCAAATTGTTGATTTTGCTATCTATAAAAAATCCCAATGGGTAAATACATTAGTTCAGTTCCACTGTGGTACAGCGTTGCCATATGGCAACACTGATATTTTCTCGTTTTACAGAAAAATGATGTTAGATAATATTGATTTCTGAATAAAAATATGTAATTTACTAACCAAAGATGATGCAAAAAAATCTCCCTTGAGAAGAGACATTCAGAAATTAGGTTTACAGAGCAATTTCTGGAGCACTTCAACAGGTGTCCTCCATGTTGGGGTGACAGTGGAAAAAAGGTATTTGGAGGAACATTCAAATGTCATGTGGCTTAAAAACAGCACATCATTGACTACCTTAAGACCAGCCCTTTTAATTAACATATTGCAATATATTGTATTTTTTTCAGAATAACAAGGAAATAAGAAAGTAATTGTTGCCATATGGCAACACCGTACCATAGAGGGTTAAAAATAAATAAATAAATAAATTGAACAAAACTTTATAGAATAACCAAACCATTTCGTCATTTATTTTGAAAAATATATTTATTTATTTATATATTTATTATATGGCAATGATATTGCAAAGCTGCACCGTGGGAGTTTGCTTGAGTACTCTTGTGCTTTGAAGTGCTTAAAAAAAGAGACAAAATAACACTTTCCAATACCTAAACAGCTAGTTGTCTGTCACCTTCAAGAAACATGCAAAACACAGCTACTAGCACACAAAAGCGAACACTTTTGTCTCTTTTTTTTTAGTCTGACCTTCTTTGATTCAGCAGACTGGTATTTTCTGTAGTTCTATAGTTAAGGACTCTGGGTCCTCGGTACTGACCTCATGTCAGCTGCCCGTTTCCCTGATTTGTTGATGTTTTGCATAATAGTCTTTAAAAAGATCTGTGCTCCCATCTGTGACTTCATCTTTATGTGAACACGACACGCATCTGTGAGCAGAAGCTCAATTATTTCTCCGTAATCACAGGTAAATCTAATTTGCAGAAAATCTATTAATTAACTTAATAATGTATAGTATAATAGATCTTTATCACATTCAAAATGTTCCTACTTTTTATACTAACATGAAACGTTTCTCTTGTGAGACAGCATCTGATCCACACCGACCTGAATTTGTGTTGCGTTTCATTTGACGTTTAACATTCATTTTTCTTTATAAGTGTTTTATGTTTCAGAAGTAAAGACACTTGCTATTTTATGATGAAGGACAAACTCTCACTAAATCAGTCTTCTTGTTTTCAGTTGTTATTATTATTGTCTGAAATCATTGGCTTTGTGTGTGAAGTCACGAGTCCAGTAATGAATCTCATGTTGTTTGTCTTGGGTAAGTACTGTGTGCATCATTCAGTAAATAATAATTCATTGTTATATTACTTAAAGCTAATTATTCCGTAGAGTTCTTACAGCAAGGTGCATTAAATAAACCTTAAATAAACTGAAAAAAATTAAAACAAATTTCTTAGTGGCCTTTAAAAACAGCATTTAAGTTCAGTTGCATCCTTACATTTTTAAGTATAATCAAATTGGCTGTCCAAGTTATATAAACTGACTTAAAAATTGAAGTTAAATCTTACTTAAAAAAAAAAAATCACTGTGTGGAAGTGGCCCATATTTTCTGAGTATAAGAACATATTTATGAGTAATTCATTATGGAAAAAATTTATCTAATATGAATTCATCATTAATTCGATCTACTTAATGCTTTTATTTTGACTTTCTGCAACCTGTTTGCTTCCTCTAACAAATTCAGAAACTGATTGATTTGAAAATATATATACAAGAAATTTGCTTATACACTTCCAGTCTCTGCTCTTTCACAGGAACATGCGTCTTATCTGCGACCTCCAAACAGTTTATCTTCGTCAATCAGGCGAAAACATTCGACGAAGCCCAGATCTACTGCAGACGCTTTCACTGTGATCTGGCGAGCGTTCAGGACGCGGCAGACTTTAGCTGTCTGCAGACCGCGGTGAGCGGGATCACAATTCCGGACGCGTGGATCGGACTGAAGAGAGCCGACCCGAAGTGGTTTTGGTCTCTTTCCAACAGCGCTTTCTACAAGGAAGGAGAAACCGAATACAGACGCTGGAGAGCCGGACAGCTGGACAACGCCGGAGGAAATGAAAACTGCTGCACCGTCGATGGCGGTGGGGAGTTTTGGGACGTTTCGTGTTATAGTCATTATCCCTTCATTTGCTATGATGGTAAGGACACAGTAAATTCACAGATCATCTGCACCAGTAATGCTATAAAATATCTAGACCCCAATTTAAGATTAATGCATTTGAATTGCATGTCCATGCATTTGGATGACACAGTTTTATACTAATGCACTTAATGTGATGCATATCCGGTAGTCATGCAGATTTAAAAAAAAGAACTGATGGTTATAAATACACGATAACCAGCTTTATGTATTTATTATCAGTAAATGCAATTTGTTTCGCATACATTTTAACTAAATTGAATATTGCTTGTTCCATATCTAGCCATATTTTAATCATTTTTAGACTAATGGATTTAATCGTTTATGCTCATTCTAAGCAATTTGAATAAATGCATTTTGAAAATATGATTAGTCCAATAAAATCACATAGATGCAAATAGTTATAAAATTGTCATGATTTTTTGAGAGAAATCTTTCAGAAATCTTCTGTATGACTGACAAATATGCATCACATTAAGTTTATTTTGTTGAAACTGATCCAAAATGAATGCAAATTTTATATGCAAATACTAAATATTCAAATACATTAATCTTAGGCCTAAATGTCTTGTATTTTTCTCCAAATTTAAGTCCTGTTTTCCAATCCAAGCCTGTTTTTAGGACCATTTAGATATTTATAGCCATTAGAGATTACTTCCAATAAATCTTTGCATTACAGTTATCATTTCTGTATGTATGTATATCTATGTATTTATGTCATGTAAAATTTGTTGTACGTTTGAAACCGGTTAACATTTGAAAATTCAGAAACAATGCATTATGTATTTTTTTACATTTCATTTTTATATTTGACCCTGGAGCACAAAACCAGTCTTAAGTATCACGGGTATATTTGTAGCAATAGCCAACAATACATTGTATGGGTCAAAATTATCGATATGCCAAAAATCATTAGGAAATTAAGTAAAGATTATGTTCCATGAAGATATGTTGTAAATTCCTACCGTAAATATATCAAAACTTAATTTTTGATTAGTAATATTCATTGCTAAGAATTTCATTTTGGACAAATTTAAAGGTGATTTTCTCAATATTTAAATTTTTTTGCACCCTCACATTGCAGATTTTCAAATAATTGTATCTCGGCCAAACATTTTCCTCAGTGGAAAGCTTAATTATTCAGCTTTCAGATGATGTATACTGCCTTGTTGTATTAGCAGGTGCAAGGCTCATTTAGTTTATTTAGCTGTTTTTAGTTAAGCTGTAATGAACATACAGTATATCTTATTGTGTCACAGGAAATGAAAACACCCTTAAGAAGTATGTGTTTGTCAGTCAATACAAGAGCTGGAAAGACGCTCAGATTTTCTGCAGGCAGAAATACACCGATCTGGTCAGCGTGAGGAACCTGGATGAGAACCTGGAGGTCCAAAAGTTGGTGCCGTCGGGAGCTCTGGTGTTCATCGGCCTGTTTAAAGATACTTTCAGATGGTCGGATAACAGCAGCTCCTCGTTCAGACGCTGGTCCATCAGTGAGCCTAATGACTCTGGAGCTTGTGTTGCACAAAGACTGTCAAATATAAACACATGGGTGAATCAGAACTGCAATGAAGCGAGACCGTTCATCTGTCAAGACGGTGAGCTGCTTTTACATCAGATTCTGATTAAAGTTGCTATGAAGTAGCAACAGGTCTTTGTTCCATATTGTGACACGCACTACCGCTCAAAAGACTGGGATCAGTAAGACTTGCAATGTTTTTTAAAGTCTCTTATGCTCATCAAGAGTGCATTTATTTGACCAAAAATACAGAAAAAAAACAGTAATATTGCATTATGTTATTACAATATAAAATAATGGGTTATTTTTTTCAGGATTCTTTGATGAATAACAAGTTAAATAGAACAGCATTTATACAAAATATAAATCTAACAATGTAAAACTACGCTATCGCTTTTATTAACGTAACACATTCTTGGTGGGTTTTTTTTTCAAAAACAGTACTTTTGAACAGTAGTGTATATTGTTCTTTTTAACCTTTTATTGATCAAAGAATCCTGAAAAAAGTATCACAGTTTCTAAAAAAAAATATTTGTCAGCACAACTGTTTCCAACATTGATAATTCTAATAATAAATCAGCATATTAGAATGATTTCTGAAGAATCATGTGACACTGAAGACTGGAGTAACAGCTGATGAAAATTTAGCTTTGCGTCACAGGAATAAGTTCTATTTTAAAGTATATTCAAATAAAAACCACAATTTAAATTGTAAAAATGTAAAAACATTTTGCAATATTATTGTTTTTTTCTGTATTTTTGATCAAATAAACGCAGCCTTAATGAGCATAAAAAACATCTTTAAAAAACATTCAAAATCTTACTGATCAGTGTATACCCAAAAGAACAAATGTGGGGTGGGGCTTGGTTCTGTGCATCACTTGTTGATTGGATGTTGAGATGTGGGCGTGTCTCTCAAAAATGCAGGGGGGCTTAAATGAGGAGAAGTCTGTAATTTTCACCGGAATTTCCTGTTATGACATTCTAACTGAACATTATGAGGTCAAAACATTGTTTAAAGATGAAACACATGCACAGAGATGATCTGCTTACAATGAGATCTGTAACATTCAGAAAATTAATGGTACATTTACATTTTATGATGGGTTTAACTTAAACCAGTGTGTTTTGTTTAAAGCCTTAAAGGAACAGTTCACATAAAATTGAAAATGTGCTCACCCTCAGGCCATCTGAGATGTAGATGAGTTTGTTTCTTCATCAGATTTGGAGAAATATGTCATTGTGTTTCACCAATGGATCCTTTGCAGTGAATGGGTGCCATCCAAACCCACTCCAGTCCATCAGTTAACATCTTGAGAAGACAAAAGCTGAATAAAATGCATCATCAAGACATTCCGAACTAAAATACGAGTCCATAATCCATAGTAATGCGTCTTCCTGTTGTCTCTCACATCAAAATCCAGCCGCATATTTGTTTAGATTTGTTTAGAGCTGCTGTTTTGTCTTGTAAACAGTGCTTGATCTGTGCAGATTTCTTTACTGATTAAGACCAGAACACTGTCAATGGAGGAAATGTTATTTTGGATTATTGTGATGTTTTTATCAGCTGTTTGGATTCTCATTCTGACGGCACCCATTCACTCCAGAGGACCCACTGGTGAGCAAGTGATGGAATGACACGCTTCTCCAAGTCTGATGAATAAAGAAACTCATCCTAAGTACTTCTTTAATCCTTCAAACAAACACATCTACATCTCAGACGGCCTGAGGATGAGAACATTTGCAGCTAATTTTCATTTTTGGCTGAACTTTTCCTTCAAATCATTTGACATGGAAAAATAACTTGGCTAGTAAATTTATTTTGTTGTTTGGTTGTTTTTTTATTGTTAAAAAAGAATTAATAGAGCAGCCCTGTTGCCACACACTTTTCACATAACATTGTGACACGCGTCATAATCTCATGTCAACCTGTTCCTACAGGAGAGAAGGTGCAGATACTGAGAGTGAAGCTGAAATCAGGTCAGAATGTGAATGATCCTGTAATGAAAGTGTCCATCATGGAAAATGTGAGTCTGACTGAGTTTTTATTATTCCTTATGTGATCGAGCTGAGCGTTTAGTATCTAACTCATGGCTGTTATGATCTCAGATCCAGGAGAAACTAGTGAGTCTGGGAATGCCTAAAGACGCCAAAGTACAGTGGAGGGTTCAGGCAGACGGAGAGATCTTCCACCTGCTGGAGAATGACATGAATTCATGGAAACAGGACCTGACAGATATGAACTGACTCTTTGTAAACAGGAAAAAAATATTTCTGTACAGTAAAACTATTTATTTCTTCTCACTTCTAAGTCTTGTTTATTTATTAGTCCTATTTTGACTAAAAAAAAATTCATTTTGTTATAAACAATTGTAGTTGCTTTTGTCCTGAGAAACCTTTTCTGATGTCATGCCATTGCTTTCTTTGAAATGTTTGTTTACGTACTTTGCATGTATTAAGCAAATAAGCTCTAGGCTTTGTTTTGCATTGTGAATGGAAATGCAGTTTTATTTTGCTGCACGATCAGGCACTTTATTAGGGGGAACATTTTAAACACTTTCAAAACCTTTAATATTTCCAATATTTTTGCATCCACCATGCAACGTCATCATAGTTTGTTCTGGACAGTGATATTTTCTGTAAGTACATTTATTTCAATAAAACATGGTTTCATCACATATTTCAAACGTTTACAGTCTGATTTCCCAAATCCCTATGCAATGTAAATCTAAACTTTCAAAAACTAATAATACAAATATTGCATTTCTTATTAATGCATATTTGCATTTGATATTTTAGCCTTTTAAAATGTATTCATAAACATGAAAGACCACAAATTCAGTACATTATAACAGGACAAGTCGATGTATCCATGATTCCTACATATTCTAAAATACTTTTTAGAGAGTTCATACTCCGTGTCACTTCTTAAACATTTCAAACCATTAATGTCTTATAGATCAAAACAAGAAGCTCATCTGTCTGGCCTTTGTGTGGTTTAGATCAGACACTGCATCGTCCTGTTTGTGTTTGCATGAAGTGGTAATTTTGAATAAAAGCCTGTGCCGACAGAAAACCTCACAAGTTTTTACTCCATCCATGACATCGTGTTACCAGAGCAGGACGAGTGGTTTGCAATAAGGTCGTGTAAAAGCATAATACATACTACACAATACACATCTAAGAGCATTAAGAACTGACATCAGCCCAACATCCCTGGTGAAAAAACCAGCATATGGTTAGGTATGCTGGTTTAAGCTGGTCCTTTGCTGGTTTATAAAGCATTTTTTAACAAAGCCCACAAACAATAAGACAACCACTATATAAGGCAAGCCTGATGTTCAGTGTCTTTTAACACTTGTTTTGCTAGGTATTTCAATAAAAGAAAACACAATTCTTACATTTCAATGTGAATTCCCCTAAAGAACTCTCACCCATCATGTTCTTTGAATATAAATTCCATCGTCATCTGCGCGCAAGTGATTCTGGGATACGGTAGGGTGCGAAGTGTCCATTAGATGAACTTCGTGAACAGCTCCGAGTAGAACGTCACATGTTGTCATCTCGAAATTACGGTAATGACGATATGGCGTGAACCTAGCAAAATTTTTGAAATAATTACACCATAAAAGTTTTTTTAATTCAGACACTGGCCTACAGCCCATTGTGATCCATTTAACCCAAGGCAAGGCAAAATTTATTTATATATCACATTTCATATACAATGGTAATTCAAAGTGCTTTAATTCAAATTTTTTTAAATTATTTTAAAAATTGATTTAAAATGAATTAAAACAGTTAAGAATAGTGCTATCCGTTAAGACGTAGCAGTAATTGTGCAAACTATAATAGAGCACACTGTAATGAAAGATATAAACAATAAAGGTTTGTGTTTTGGCACTGATTTGGGATAATTTATGTCGTATTTCTACCTGAGTCCCAACCCACGTATCGTTATCACGGTTGTTACGCGCCGCTTTTAATTAAGTTTCTTGATTTTAAAATTTGGCGCCACAACGCGCGAGCGCCAATGCCGTTTGTGCACGGTTTCTGCGTTTTTCCCCAAATATGGCGCTGAGCGCTGTGTGTCCATGTCGAGTCCGCGGTTGTTCGCACTTATTTCTTTCACAAAATATGTTTAATGGTTTCAAAACAAAACACTTGCCTTCAACTCTAAAGGTTATCTGCCAGGTAAGTCACATGTTTTTCGAACGTTCGATGATCTTAAAGATGACATCTTAAATGCAACTTATAGGAGAGAAATTTGCCTTGCTTAAGAAGTTGTTAGGTTTTCACAGAAACTTGAGTGGAGTCATTTAACTAAGTAAAATAAAAAAATATCATTCAACTTGTGTTCCAGTGGTTCAAAATGGCTTCGTTAAACCCCGTAAGCCATTTTCATGTTGTTTTGCTTAATGCTGTTTCGCATTTCATTGTGGCCTCTGTTGGTGAACTTTCGGAAGTACAAGCATGATGCCACTGCTATTAAGTAGTTCCTTGTTTTTGACCCAGGGGCGGATCTACCGGGGTGGTAACTGCCACCCTAAAAAAAAGCTGTGCCACCCCAGAATTATGACAGAATAAAATATAAATGTAAGCAGTGTTTCATGTGTTACTTTTCAGCCGCGGCGACGGCAGCGTAAAATAATGGCAAACACGTCTTTCAGTGAACTGTGCAAGGTGGTTGCACGTGCATGCAGCGCGCCCAGTGTAGACGGCTTCATTAATAAATGACTCTTATGAACCGATTCTTTTTCAGTCAAAAACACAAAACGTGGCCCAGTTCACGTTTCACTTTCATCATGGATATACAGGTGCATCTCAATAAATTAGAACGTCGAGGAAAAGTTCATTTATTTCAGTAATTCAACTCAAATTGTGAAACTCCTGTATTAAATAAAGTCAATGCACACGGACTGAAGTAGTTTAAGTCTATGGTTCTTTTAATTGTGATGATTTTGGCTCACATTTAACAAAAACCCACCAACAAATTAGAATACTTCATAAGACCAATTAAAAAAAAACATTGTTAGTGAATTGTTGGCCTTCTGGAAAGTATGTTGATTTACTGTATATGTACTCAATACTTGGTAGGGGCTCCTTTTGCTTTAATTACTGCCTCAATTCGGCGTGGCATGGAGGTGATCAGTCTGTGGCACTGCTGAGGTGGTTTGGAAGCACAGGTTTTTTTGACAGTGGCCTTCAGCTCATCTGCATTTTTTGGTCTCTTGTTTCTCATTTTCCTCTTAAAAATACCCCATAGATTCTCAGTGGGGTTCAGGTCTAGTGAGTTTGCTGGCCAGTCAAGCACACCAACACCATGGTCATTTAACCAACTTTTGGTGCTTTTGGCAGTGTGGGCAGGTGCCAAATCCTGCTGGAAATCAGCATCTTTAAAAAGCTGGTCAGCAGAAGGAAGCATAAAGTGCTCTAAAATTTCTTGGTAAACAGGTGCAGTGAATTTGGTTTTCAAAAAACACAGTGGACCAACACCAGCAGATGACATTGCACCCCAAATCATCACAGACTATGGAAACTTAACACTGGACTTCAAGCAACTTGGGCTATGAGCTTCTCCACCCTTCCTCCAGACTCTAGGACCTTGGTTTCCAAATGAAATACAAAACTTGCTCTCATCTGAAAACTGACTTTGGGCCACTGGGAAACAGTCCATTTCTTCTTCTCCTTAGCCCAGGTAAGACGCCTCTGACGTCGTCTGTGGTTCAGGAGTGGCTTAACAAGAGAAATACGACAACTGTAGCCAAATTCCTTGACACGTCTGTGTGTGGTGGCTCTTGATGCCTTGACCCCAGCCTCAGTCCATTCCTTGTGAAGTTCACCCAAATTCTTGAATCGATTTTGCTTGACAAGCCTCTCAAGGCTGCGGTTCTCTTGGTTGGTTGTGCATCTTTTTCTTCCACACTTTTTCCTTCCACTCAACTTTCTGTTAACATGCTTGGATGCAGCACTCTGTGAACAGCCAGCTTCTTTGGCAATGAATGTTTGTGGCTTACCCTCTTTGTGAAGGGTGTCAGTGAATGTCTTCAGGACAAATGTCAGATCAGCAGTCTTCCCCATGATTGTGTAGCCTAGTGAACCAAACTGAGAGACCATTTTGAAGGCTCAGGAAACTTTTGCAGGTGTTTTGAGTTGATTAACTGATTGGCATGTTGCCATGTTCTAATTTGTTGAAATTAGTGGGTTGGTGGGTTTTTGTTAAATGTGAGCCAAAATCATCACAATTAAAAGAACCAAAGACTTAAACTACTTCGGTCTGTGTGCACTGAATTTGTTTAATACACAAGTTTCACAGTTTGAGTTGAATTACTGAAAAAAGCAGAGTTGGGTCTAGTCGTATTGCAGTTTTCTCAATTGTTAACATAGGCCTAATATAACTGATTTTAGTTGGCCCATTTCCCCAAACCATTAATACAGTTCTCAAAACAAAGACAGATTTCTCAAAATGTTTAACAATGAGTAAGTTAAATATTAGGTAGTAAAACTGATGACATACCAATCTGATTTTTTTTTAACTGTATTGTATTGTGGTGCATACCAAGTTCATATACAATTATTTGGTATTTGAACTTTTCTAGTGCTTTTCATCTACTGCAAGAATACTTTACAGTAGTAAAATGATTTTTTTTCTGAATTTCTGTATCTAATTTAAATAATGTTGTATACTGTAATAACATGGAGCTGCAAAATAATTCCTGAATCCTAATAAGAGTTTTTTTTTTGTTATAGCTTTATTGATCTACAGGTCCTTTTCAAAAAATTAGCATATTGTGATAAAGTTCATTATTTTCTGTAATGTACTGATAAACATTAGACTTTCATATATTTTAGATTCATTACACACAACTGAAGTAGTTTCAAGCCTTTTATTGTTTTAATATT
Organism: Labeo catla; assembly: GCA_012976165.1. Taxonomy (NCBI): domain Eukaryota; kingdom Metazoa; phylum Chordata; class Actinopteri; order Cypriniformes; family Cyprinidae; genus Labeo; species Labeo catla. The sequence goes on from VONZ01000341.1 coordinate 34,802, forward strand.
GATGATTTTGGCATACAGCTCATGAAAACCCAAAATTCCTATCTCAAAAAATTAGCATATCATGAAAAGGTTCTCTAAACGAGCTATTAACCTAATCATCTGAATCAACTAACTAACTCTAAACACCTGCAAAAGATTCCTGAGGCTTTTAAAAACTCCCAGCCTGGTTCATTACTCAAAACCGCAATCATGGGTAAGACTGCCGACCTGACTGCTGTCCAGAAGGCCATCATTGACACCCTCAAGCAAGAGGGTAAGACACAGAAAGAAATTTATGAACGAATAGGCTGTTCCCAGAGTGCTGTATCAAGGCACCTCAGTGGGAAGTCTGTGGGAAGGAAAAAGTGTGGCAGAAAACGCTGCACAACGAGAAGAGGTGACCTGACCCTGAGGAAGATTGTGGAGAAGGACCGATTCCAGACCTTGGGGGACCTGCGGAAGCAGTGGACTGAGTCTGGAGTAGAAACATCCAGAGCCACCGTGTACAGGCGTGTGCAGGAAATGGGCTACAGGTGCTGCATTCCCCAGGTCAAGCCACTTTTGAACCAGAAACAGCGGCAGAAGCGCCTGACCTGGGCTACAGAGAAGCAGCACTGGACTGTTGCTCAGTGGTCCAAAGTACTTTTTTCGGATGAAAGCAAATTTTGCATGTCATTCGGAAATCAAGGTGCCAGAGTCTGGAGGAAGACTGGGGAGAGGGAAATGCCAAAATGTCTGAAGTCCAGTGTCAAGTACCCACAGTCAGTGATAGTCTGGGGTGCCATGTCAGCTGCGGTCAATGCAGCTAGCTATCAGGAGATTTTGGAGCACTTCATGCTTCCATCTGCTGAAAAGCTTTATGAAGATGAAGATTTCATTTTTCAGTACGACCTGGCACCTGCTCACAGTGCCAAAACCACTGGTAAATGGTTTACTGACCATGGTATTACTGTGCTCAATTGGCCTGCCAACTCTCCTGACCTGAACCCCATAGAGAATCTGTGGGATATTGTGAAGAGAAAGTTGAGAGACGCAAGACCCAACACTCTGGATGAGCTTAAGGCCGCTATCGAAGCATCCTGGGCCTCCATAACACCTCAGCAGTGCCACAGGCTGATTGCCTCCATGCCACGCCGCATTGAAGCAGTCATTTCTGCAAAAGGATTCCCGACCAAGTATTGAGTGCATAACTGAACATAATTATTTGAAGGTTGACTTTTTTTGTATTAAAAACACTTTTCTTTTATTGGTCGGATGAAATATGCTAATTTTTTGAGATAGGAATTTTGGGTTTTCATGAGCTGTATGCCAAAATCATCAATATTAAAACAATAAAAGGCTTGAAACTACTTCAGTTGTGTGTAATGAATCTAAAATATATGAAAGTCTAATGTTTATCAGTACATTACAGAAAATAATGAACTTTATCACAATATGCTAATTTTTTGAAAAGGACCTGTATATGTATCTATATTGATTTATAGTGTTCACTGGGCAGGAAAGTCATCTGTGTATTTGAATTGTGTGTAAGCATGTGATAACTAGACTAGACTAGACATAGTCCTGTTTGAACTTCCCAAACTCGTCGATTTTAACCATTCAAACGTGCTTTTGCGCCTTGTCTGGCGCTGAGCCAAATAGACGCGCTCAGTGCTTTTAGCCTATATCAAAACGATTTCGTGGTTTCAGCCACATAAAGATAATGTTTCAGACATTTAAATGAATTACTAGCAAAAAAGACATTTGTTAAATAGACTACACGCTGATGTTTGTGAGCTTGTTAAATGCACTGATGTGTAAGGAGATTTCAATTAAAATCTGACGGCGTATTTTATTCATATAAAATATGCCGCGTTAGCCCCCGCTGAGAATGGTTCGCGTGTCCTGGCATACTTAAGAATTTCAGACTACAAAACGATCAGTTACCAATTTTAGTTTAGGACCAAATGGCTTTTTTGCTGCCAAATGACAAGATTGTTCAAAGAATGAGAATCATTTTATTATTTCAGCCTGTTGCATTGGTTGAAGATCCAATGGGAAATGCATTACACTAGACTAGATTTTTTTTTTTTTCACTGTTTGATCAGCTATGGTAAAAATTTGGACATAAGAGATGAATATACATTGAATATATAAATATACTTTTAATCCAACTGTCACTGCTGTGCTGTGCTTACATGAATTACAGCGATCTTACTGCGTTGTTTTTGCCAGTAGTTTGCGTTTAGGCTTTCAAATTTTGTCTATTCAAAACTAATAATGCCATGCAGATATGATTTCAGAGCCGTAATTCAGAGAACAATGCTAAATGAACATTTCTACGTGAATCCACACTTGATAAATACACAAGAGTTTATCCTTTAACAAGACACCCCGGAAAGATTCTGGACATGAAGATAAATAGAGATAGATACAGCATTCTCTCTGTACATTACTAAGGATTGAATATGAACAGCATGCTAACAGTTAGTCAAAGAAGGTTATATAATTTGGATGTGTGTGCTGCACGCAAACATCGCTCAAGTTCTTCCACTTCCTGCGTGCAAATCAGTTAAAATCACATTAAATGGCCAAAGGAGGAATCGTTAAGCGGAATCAAAATGCATGTGTCCTGTCGAATACCTGGTTCTTGGAAATTTGGAACCGGTTCTCGATACCCAACCCTACTTGTTTGTAAGGCAAGTCTGCGTAGCGTCGCTCTTCTGTTCCTTCTTTTGTAAGACATTCCCATCGGATTGGTTTCTCCACGACAATTTAGCATGTTCTTCCAAGCCCTTCTCCTTCAGTATCTGCTCCATCTGAGGAACACAAACAGACTTTAGTTTGATCGCACTGATGTATTTTCCTATATATGATGAAGTGTGTGAGATTCTCACCTTTGCCAAAATCTCGTTCATCACTGCCGGATCGTTCAGATTTTGACTCGATTTAAACTCCACTCTCACAGTCATTTTCTTCCTCTCTGTGACAAAAACACAAGCATTCAGAGTCATTTATTTCCATTGGAAATCTTTATTTTGAGGTGAGCTATTTCCTAAACCATTCATTGAGAAAAAAAAATGGGGGATGTACGTTAAGATAGAATGAACTCACCAAGATAACACACAAAAGGAAAACTGAGGTAACATTCTTGGTCATTCCAGCGCAGACTGTAAATATTAACACACCACTGAGCATTATTATAGTTGTTGGGCTGTCCAGCACCCCAGTCTGAATATGTGAGGTTGCTCCCATCCGACCAGATTAAAGGAGTGTCACCCGAAGTCTGATCCAAAAGTTTGAGTATCCTGCTGTTTTTAGCACATTATCATTATCTTGTTGGTTGTCAATGGTGGCGAGATCAGTGTAATGCTGTCTTTAGTATGTCTGCGCAGTTGTCCAGTTCACTTTCTCAGGCACAAAGAAATAGTCATGAAGCTGCGAGAACGTCACACACATCAAAGCTGAAGGAGAAAGAAAGATACAAATATTTTACCTTCAAAGAAAAAAATTACATTTTTATATTAAGGAGATATTTAAATGTTAAGAATCAGTTTTTGAAAAAAAAAACTCACATGATGACAACATATAGATGAAATCAGTCCTCATGACGACACGCCAACAAATAATCGCACAGATGCACAAATAAACAGAGACAGAAAGATTGTGTGGGATCTTTCCACTTTGTAAAGTGTTTTATATGCCTGTCGTGCTTTGTTTAGGTGTTTGATGGTGACACATCTATTTTACATTGAAAATAATATTCAAAGTGTGTCGGTGACCATTCTAAAGTGTGCCAGCCAGACACTTCAGAAATCACGTTTGTGTTTAATATGTTGTTCAAACCCTATATGACTGACAAAAATTGGGAAAAAAAAAAAAAAAGTTGCGCTCTTGAAAACAAAGACCACTAGACAGTGACCATGTGCTGATTCTGAACGCATCTCTCGCTGACAAAGGAGTAAAACTTTAAAGCAGGGGTGTCAAACTCAGTTCCTGGAGGGCCACAGCCCTGCAGAGTTTTGTTCCAATCTTGCTCCAACACACATATTATGCAGTTTTCAATTAAGCCTGAAGGACTTGATTGGTTGGATCAGGTGTGTTTAATTAGGGTTGCATCTAAACTCTGCAGGACGGGAGTTTGACACCCCTGCTTTAAAGGTTTGCGCACTCAACTGTTTGCGAAGTGGAGCTTTGTGTTCTTGTATCTTACCTCTCTCATTCGGCACAAATCCAAATATTCCATAATATTTCCATATTTGCGATGCATCCAAATGCTAAACTATTATTTATTATGTAAATTATAGGCTTTGTACTTCAGTCGCATTCTGACACAGACGGCCGCACTGATGTTTGGTTCACTGTGTTTTATTTTGATAAAGTACCAACTGCGCTGTCAAGTTAGCGATGCTAGAAACCTGGAACTGATATGTTTTGTGTTTGTGTGCGCCGGCGCGATTGCTTCATCCTTCCTCATACCAGCAAAATCAACTTAAACAAAAAACAAACAGGATGTCGCTTTCTGCCATTTGAGATTCCTTTCTGTTACAAAACTGAACTGAAACTCAGTAAATATAGGCTATGTTACGTGTCACACTGTTTTTTTCCCCTTGTCTAACAGTTAACTAAATTAAATAGATGTTAAGTATTTATTCCTTGTATGTATATATGTACTGCAGATTTTATAGCCTATATGACATTATAATTTGATATAACATTTAGTATTTTCACATGTAGGTGGAAAAAAGTGTCATTTGTACTACTGTCTGTTTATTTTTGTCTGTTATATTATTGTCTGTTTAAAATAAATGAAAAGAAATCTAGCATAGTAGATTTGTATTTTCTATTTTTTTTTTCTGTTGTATCGAAATCATCTCAACCCGTGACCCCTGAACTGAGGTACGTCCGAACCGTGACATCTGAGGACTGTTACACCCCTAATATATATATATATAATGTTGGGAACCAAACGCCATTGGATTTTATTGACTTATATTGTGTGATCCAAAAAAAACCCAAATCTTATATGTTCCACAACATGAAAACAATGTGAAAATTCTCTGTTTCTTTGGATTTATTAGGTATGGATTTGAGTAAAATGTTAATTCTATAAAGGTCTGATATCATTTCTTCTAAATTTAATGCAAAAAATGCTCTAAATGACAGCATTTTTTTTTTTTAATTCGGGAGAACTGTCATCAGTAGTTCACAGAATAAAACAAAAATCATGTTGTACTCAAACACAAATAGTAATCCAGAGAAACTGAGAATTTTCAAGTGTTCTTTTAGTTTATTTATTTATTTTTCATAGCTGTATATGTTGTAAACAGTGAAGCTTAATGAAATCTATTTTTGGAATAGAAAATATGTTTAGTTTTAATCCTTATATACCAGAATATATTTCATAATGTATTTCAGGTTCAAGAAAATACACTTCCAATCTTACAGTAAATTTATTATGTTATATGCTTTTTTTTTTTTACATTTTATTTCTAAAAACATGATGAAAACATGTCTGTTAACTGTATTTTCCTAATTTACAGAGTGATAAAAAGAGAAATAATAAAAAATCCCTCTGTAAAAACCTTTAACTCTAATATGATACGAAAAAATAAAACAAGAATTTTCAACCTGGCTTTATCCAGTTCATTTGCGCATTTAAACATGACATAACAATACAAGAAAAACTGTCACGTGACGCTGATTTTGTTCAAATTAATGAAATGACTCAAAAAAAGATTCGTTTATTTTGCTGAACAAGACTCAAAGGTCCGAGTCGGTAAAATGATCCGAACTTCCCATCACTACTACGAATCACGTCTAAGTTCATCATCTGTGTACTCCGGCTCAAAAAGGTAGAGTATGGTGAAAAACTCCATCTTATTTTCTCCTACAACTATAGAATCATCCAACATCGTTGTAGCTTTTTGTTTGTAAACAGTGTTTGACTTACTCGCACTTTCTTAGTCTTTACACGTTCACTTTGTAAACACTGGGTCTGTAGTTCCGTGTCACCTTTCTAAGTGATTCAATATGTGGCATCGTAGACGCGCATCCTAGAACCTGTGCTACATGAGCTTTTGTGCTTAAAAAGTATACACGTTTTTTTTTTCACGTTTCACTAGATAAGACCCTTCTTCCTCGGCTGGGGTCATTTAGAGCCTTTGAAGCTGCATTTAAACTACATTTTGGAAGTTCAAAATCAAGGCACCAATGAAGTCCATTATATGGAGAAAAATCCTGAAATGTTTTCTTCAGAAACCATAATTTCTTCACAACTGAAGACAGAAAGACATGAACATCTTGGATGACAAGGGGGTGAGTACATTATTTGTAAATTGTTGTTCTGGAAGTGGACTTCTCCTTTAAAGGGGTCATCGGAAGCTAAGTTCACTTTTACATGTTGTTTGAACATTAATGTGTGTTGCCAGTTTATGTACAAATCTACCCTATAATGATAAAAAAAAAAAATCCATGCAGTGGTTTTTAATTAATCTGTAAAAGTAATATCCCATTTTTCAAATCGAGCCGTTCTCAGATGCCTGTTGTTGTGGCGTCACATGACAGAGGCCACTCCCACAATAGTCGATTGACATGAGGGTCTTTACCTCAGATCAGCTGTAACAGTCTGTCCTCTTTGTTTGGATGCCGGAGCAGGGATGTAAGTTATACAAGAATATCTCCGATTGAGTGATTGAGGTGTTATGTTGCTGGATGTAATAATGAACATAGTGGTCGTCATTTACTCCCGACATCTAAAGAGCTGAAGATGCAGTGGATTACATTTATTTGTGAAGGGAATGCACCTCCCGATCTACATATATCCGTCTATGTTCGTGTGAATCATTAGTGATCCAGATTCACTACAGTTTTTTTTATGAATCTTTGCGATCGCCTTTCCTAATAATGTGCTAGTTAGCAGGTTTAGCAGCTAAACGCAGCTAAAGTAAACAGGCTCGTCACTCCACAGAGAGAAGAGAGGGGCGGGGCGAGCAGAGCTCATTTGCATTTAAAGCAGCCTTGACCAGAATGAGATAATTTTTGCAGAGCTGATTTTGGCAAGGTAAAAAGGGTGTTGTTTTACACAACCATTGAGAATTTTTAACCAAAGTATGTTAGAGATTTTTTATTAAGACCCTAAAGAATCATACCAACTTGTGGAAAATGGGCATCCGATGACCCCTTTAAATGTCTGATTGCATATGCAGCACCAGTAGTACAGCAGGTACAGCGCCCTCTGCTGGGGCACAGCACGACTGTGGACATTCACAAGTTTTAAAAAGTGATTAAATGTTCACAATCATCATTTAAAAAAAATCAAGTAAACAGTAGGTTCAGATAATTTTTTTAATAATTATTCTAAAAATATTACACTATTTGTGCAGTTAAATGTAATATTAAAATAAATCAATGAAAATGACTCCACAGGTTAGTCATCTGACAACCTGATTTATGTCGTTGTTTAACTGGGACAGTGCACGTTAATGAACATCTGTATAAAAATGCAAAATGTAAACACGCCAGATTATAGCAACTCTGCTCATTTACATCCGTCGTCCCTGAAAGAAAACAAATGAAAACAAAGACAACGTGAAATTAAACTCATAAAGACATATTCTTTGCTTGATTTGGTCTAATACTCGTCATTTTTTCATTATGCTTGCATTAAGAAAGGAGCATGTGAAAATAAATAATATCAACAAAACACTGAGTGTTAACATTTCAGATTAAAAACTCCTAAAAGCACAACTGTAGTTTAAAAATGTTAAAAAGTGGTTGAATGTATAAATTATGTTTAAAATTGGAAACACATCAGAAGACCAATGGATGTCAGATAGTTTTAGATAATTATAAGATAATTTTTTTTTTCAGGAACTTCCTTTAGTTTTGTTTTGATCTCAGTTCAAAACCAGCTGTGTTTTTTGCAGACGCTGCCTGTCGTTTTCATCTTCTGCTTGTCTGTGTTTATTCCAGTTGTTCCAGGATGAGGTTTGTGAGTCGGTTGACGTCTGTGACGGCCGGGTGACACTGCAGGATCATGATAATGATGCTTTCCTGGCCTGGAAAGATCTGCACTAAACTCTGCCGCAGCTTCAGCGTCTCCTCCGCCGTCCTCTCCCTGACCTCCTGACGCCCCTCGCCCTCATCCAATTGACCCCTGACTGACCCTTGACCTCTGCCGTGACCCCCCGGTGTCCTGTCTCGGTACTGCAGAACTTCAGTGTGAGCGCGCGGCGCCGGAGACGGAGGAGAGAAGGACGCAGACGCACCTGCATACGAGTGACTGTCGGGAACAGGTAAACTACTGTGAGAGCAGAAACAAAAACACAACAAAAATAGGAAGATGAAACGTGTATATTTGCAAAAACTGATTTTAACTGTTAAATTTTAGAGGACATGAGCATATCAATTGGCTCAGTGCTACAGACATAAAAACTCCAATTTGATTTCATGACATCATTACTCATTTATCAGCGCTTTAATATTTTAATAATGGTACTCTACAGATAAATGACATCATTTGGTGGCTCTCCTAAAGAACAAACCCCAGTAAGATTTATTTTCAGAATTATTAGTTTTACTCATCAAAGACATATTAAACTGATCAAAAGTGACAGAAATCTTTCGCATTATAAATGTCTTTACTGTTTTAATGTGTAATATTATTTCTCTATTTTTACAGATGGTGTGCTTTAGTGTGGATGTTAGTAGTACCTGTTGTGTTTATGTAGGAAGTCTTTCAGATGAGGTCCACCGCGACCCAAAGGATCGTCAGGTAACATGAAAAGATCGCCGGCAAACACATACTGAAGCAAACTGAAACGACACCTTCATTAGTACATGACAGGCCTATTCACAGACGCAAAATCTAGTGATCTGCCTTCATAGGGACCATTTAAGTTACTTCAGGAATGCTGCAAATATCAAAACCTCACTTTACACATTAAACAATCACATTAGGTTAAAAAGATGGGGAACAAACCGGGAGCAAATGACTGTAAATATGATCTGACTTAGAAATATTCCAATATTTTACTGATGCCCACCTTTTCTTTATGATGTCTCTCCACACGGGCGACTCGTCCACCAGATCTCTCAGGTTGTCATTAGTCACAATCACTCCATTCGTCTTCTGCGCCAGATCCAGCATGAATCTAACGAACAATCACCCAATTCATTATCTAATGAAATCAGCATCCTATGCGTTTCCTGTTTCAGTTTACGTTTACGTAAGCTAAATTTAAGATTTCTGTATTTGAAAGGCAGGTAAAATGTCCATCTATTTGGATTACACAGTTTAACATAAACATAAACTCAACGCATTTTAGACATGATTGTGTTGATTTGAGATTAAATGATTCATTACCGGTCATCGTACGAGTTGATTCTCTTGCCCTCGACCTCTCTGGATGGAGTGTATTTGAGGAAACCCAGATCGGAGAGTTGATTCATGAATTGCCGTTCTACAAAAGAAACAGAGCCACGTGATGACGCACAGACCGCTGTCACAACACACTTTGAGATTGCAAAGCATGAAGTCAGCATCACCTTGAACCTTTGAGTTGTTCTTCTGTCTCCACTGAGGGACGAACACTGTGATTTCACGATGGCCTCTCGCCCAGAACTGTTGTACGGCCAGAGCGATGCCTCGACAGGAGAAAAAAAAACCCAAGCCGTGACTGCGGAGGATAAGGGTCAGATTCATAAGAGCACATGCACAGGCCAATGTAAAAATCAATCACATACTGCACATTCACTCCCTAGAAATTCACCGAATGCACTGCACAAAACTTCATCGACTGCTCACTATATTATCTGACATTTCCTCTGTATTTTTGTCTTGTTTTCCAGTACAAATATCTAAACATTCTTAAATCCAGATACATTTACTGACGATGCAAAATGACAAAGAATAAGTCTTGTTTACTGAGAAACTGATCAAAATTAAGTGAATTAGTGCTTAAAACAAGAACAAGTATCAGAGAGAGGTAAAATAATAATAATAATAATAATAATAATTCAAGGAGAAAACTTGTTTTTTTTGATCCCATTGGCACATGTAGTTTTCTTTTTCTTGTTTTAAATGTAAACCGCACTTAATTTTCTTTCAGACTAGTGGAAAGAAAACATCCAAAATACACTTTTAAGTGTTTTATTACACATTATCTATATGCATCTGTAGATTTCAAATATAATGCATATATTCAAAAGTGTTTCTCAAAAAAAAGTTTTTTTCCCTCCACTTTAGCAGAACTTAAATACACCAAAATTTCTGTTTTACTCCTGTTTATATTCTGAAGGTTTTGTTGATATATCATTTGCCTGATTTTACTATTTGCGCCTGTAGAGTTCAAATACAATGCATATCTCTAAAGGCCATTTGAGTTTTTATCTCCACTTCAGCACCACTTACAAACACCAAACTTAGGAGTTTTATTCTTGTATATATTCTGAAGGTTTTTACTGAAGGGTTTGTTGATATACCATTTGCCTAGTATTATTATTTCACTTTATCTATTTGCGTCTGTAGATTTCAAATACAATGCATATCTCTAAAGGCCGTTTGAGTTTTTATCTCCATTTTGGCACCACTTACGAACACCAAACTTAGGAGTTTTATTCTTGTATATATTCTGAAGGTTTTTACTGAAGGGTTTGTTGATATATCATTTGCCTAGTTTTATTATTGCACTTTATCGATTTGCGTCTGTAGATTTCAAATACAATGCATATCTCTAAAGGTCATTTGAGTTTTTATCTCCACTTCAGCAGCACTTACAAACACCAAACTTAGCAGTTTTATTCCTCTCTGTGTTCTGAAGGTTTTTACTGAAGGGTTTGTTGATGTACCATTCGCCTGATTTTATTATTGCACTTTATCTATTTGTGTTTGTAGATTTCAAATACAATGCATATGTCTAAAGGTCGTTTGAGTTTTTATCTCCAATTCAGCAGCACTTACAAACACCAAACTTAGCAGTTTTATTCCTCTCAATATTCTGAAGGTTTTTACGGAGGGGTTTGTTCATATATCATACGACTGATTTTATACAACATTTCATTCCTAAATTACTTTTTTTCTGGCTACTGACAGTATTTTCTGATTTATGTAGTGATTAAAAAGAGAAACCCAAAATTTCTTAGTAAAAACCTTTAACTCTAATATGTCAGCAAAACCAAAGAGGACTTTTGAACCTGACTGACATTTGTTTTTAAACATTTAATTTAAGAAAATTTGTAATACAAAATCATTTGTCATTAATCAGCTGGTCAAAAGTATAGTGATATCTATTACTAAAAATGTTACTGTCTTCACCTGTGGTGTCTTGCCTTAACATGTCATTGTGCATCTCAAGTAAACGTTTCATGATTCAAGAATGTTTGTACTAAAAAACAAGGGAAAAAATTAATGTTAAGTTTAGCTTTGTTTTAAGTGCAACAACACAATAGAGATGACTGCTGATAGACAGGAATGCATGTGATGCATTTTGCTAGAATTAGGGAGTTGACAGAGACACTCCCTTTTTGTTCTCATTCTAACCACTAAAAGACATATCATATTGAGATTTTTTTTTTTTACGTCATTGCAACATTGCTCCCATCGATGATGATCGAACGCAGCATGGGGTCACCAGGCTCATCCGACAGCTGCAGTTGGAAGGGCGTCTTGAGGCTCTCGAGGAACCGCTGAGGTCCTGTGACCACAGATGCTGCACCTGGTCTGCCATGGTTAGGTTTGTGCACAGTAATTTCATTGGAGACATTTGGGGAACTGAAGTTCAGGTTCTGTCCGATCTGTGGAGGCGATCGGACTGGTGAATTCATTGGTTGTATGTCAGAGTCCAAGGTTTCAAAGGTGTATGTCGTCTGCGGTGGGCCTCTCACCGATAAAGGCCTGCCATTAATGTTCACTGGTTTGGATGCATCTAGTTTTGGGGTCCTCATCTCTGCACCAGTCTTTCCACTCCCAGTGTCAAGATCTGCCAACGAATTTGTGCCCATCTTCAAATCAGCTTTTTTACTGTGACCTCTCGTCCTGTTCGGCTCTCGTTGTTTCTGTAGTTCCATGAGCAGCTCGTGAGGCGTGAGCCCAGGTAGATTGCTGTACACTTCCATTACGCTCTCCTCGGTGTAGCCGCATGTTGCCGCGGCCTTCTTTAACACATCCAAGACAAAGTCTTCCTCTTTAGCGTTGGGTTCTCCTTTACTGGCCTCTAGTATCTGAAGAGCCTCATGCATTTCTCCATCAATTCCCGCCACATTCTGGGACTCGCTGTGGCGTTTACGCTGGCCTGTTTTGTCCTGCTCCTGCTGGATCAAATCCAGAAGCTGCGAGGCTTCTTTGGGACTATTTCGGGTTAGAACGGCTTGCACCACATCCTCTGCAAATCCCATTGCGGTGAAGAACTTGAGAAAGTGGTCGAAATCCTCTCTGGTCCCCGTGGACAACAGAACGGCGTCCTGCGGCCGCGTCTCTGATTCAGTTTCTTGTGGAGAAGCTCGTTCTGGAGACTCCGGGATCTCAAAGTGTGTTGGGTCAAGAGTGAAACCTCGGGAAAACGGATTGTAGGTTTGGTTGCTGAAATCATCCGTGCCGTTAATTCTGTGATGGCCAGATTGTGGGAAAAAAACGGGCTGCTGGGAATGAGAGTTCTCCGCATTATGATTTGATCTCAGATGTCCTTCAGAGCTTTCAAAAACATCACCGACAGTTCTCTGCATCACCCGTGATCCATTGGCTTCGACTGGCATCAGACCTTCCTGGTCCCGCTTTGCATGCGAGTCTAGTCCAGACTGCTTCACTAAATCCAGCAGAACCTCTTTCACTATCACAGGTAACACCAACAGGTCTAGGGTGTGACGGTCCTCCAGACTCTCGACGATGGTTTTGAAGGCCCGACGCGAATCCAAGGATTCTAATCCAGCCTCGGTGCGCCGTCCCTGGCTGCTCTTGTACTTCTCCACCAGGTCTGAAATTAAGGAATAGGCTTTCACCACAGGTTCTGCCAGCCCGGTTATGAGGACGAGGCCTTGAGATCCCAGCTGAAGGAGAGATTCAGTCACAATGTTCATTAGCAGATGCCTTATCGTTAACTACGCAACAGGATTTACTACGGTACAGTAAACAAGAGCATAAATCAGGGATTACAATTAGGGTCCAATTTAAAGTGTTACATTTTAAAATGCATTTAAATTTTTTTTAACTAATGTTGAGTTTTCCAAAAGTACGTTTAAAGAAATGAATACTGAATGAATATGTGCATGCTTAAAGTCAACATAGGATCAAACTGTACTCTATTCACTTGCTTGATACACATTTCCAGGGTCTCAAAAACCAAAGGGCTTGTACATTTCCTAATGCACAAGTTTTTTTTTTGTTCTTTTTTTAAACTTGTCTTATTTACCAACAAAATGTGGACCATCCAAATAATAATTAGAACAGGGTACAGAAAGCACAATTTATGCATTGTGTGCATTTTTTCTCATGTAATCTTTATCTTGCTTTTTATGCGTTTTTTTTAATGTAACATTTATTTAGCACACAATGCAGTTTGTTTTGATTTTCATGTTACATTTGTCTTGCATTTTAAGTTTTGACTTGATTTATAGAGTGTTTAGATATTTCTCAGGTCAGCAAAACAGAAAATGATTTTTAGCAGTGAAATCTCTCTCTTTTTGGGTACAGAGGTCCACTGTAGCGTGTATGATAATCTGTGTCACCTCCTGTTTGCCTAGTTTCACGTAACAAAGGTAGAAGAATCATGTCTGGGTGGAAATATGCATATGGAAATTATGTCATGCGTAGTAAAAAAGGCGTTGCTGCAGGGAGACGGGGTGGAAAATCAAGCTTGTTCGTGCACGCACCATCTTTGGATATTTGCACAAATGAGAACGGAACGGAAATGTGGGCAAAGAACAGTATACATAAAAATCTATAAAAACCTTTAGCTATATTCTCTGTAATAAGGGTTATAGAACAGTATCATATACTTTAGTACACCTGCTCCTGGTTAAAAAAAAAAATAATGCATTGGCACAAATGATCTTTAGAAAAGACTTTTTACTCACCACTACATTAGCAGAGGTGTTTTTAACCAGGCAGTCCATGAACAGCCCTTTAGCGCCACAGAAGACACATTGAAGAGCTTCAGGAAACTGGATTTCTTGCTGAGCTTCCTGATTGACGACACCTTTCACAAAAAGCTAAGAGTTGCAAAACACATAAGGTGAGTAAACCCTTAACCATTTTAATAGGAAACGTTCATATTGTAATTACGGCCTTTGAATCCATAAACTAATACACGCATCTGTACACATGCAGTTTTACAGCCATGCAAATTGATGCAGTTGTTAATGCTGCATTGCTTTGACTTTGGACTTTGTAAATAAATGCTGTTGTTGTTGTTGTTTCACTTTATCCACACAGAAACTGAAAGTCTAAAGTATGTAAAGCACCTTTGCTGCCTGCACTTCTCTTCCAGCCCCCCGCAGCTGCAGCCAGATCTGTCCGCTCTGCGCAGACAGGGCGTCCTCTCCCCCGATACTCAACTTCACCCCAAAGAGCCGCTCGACGTTGGGCTGCAGCGCCACCAACGCCCCCCTCAACACACCTGCACAGGTGAACTCATCCTCAACCTCCTGCTGGGATCGAAAGTCGTCCAGTGTGAGACCTGAGAGAGCCATGATGCAACTCACTGGAAGAGACGTGAGAAACATGAATCGCTGCTTATGATTCAGCATTGTACAGTATGACCAACCCTGGATCAAGATGGAATATAAAGCTCTGTTTGTAGTTTATTTGCTACTGAAGGCCTCAAACAAATTTGGATTGCTTGAAAAAGAGATTTGAGAAGTGAGTGTAACCAAGAAAAGGTGTTTAAGGGTATAAAATATATGGTATGAACAAACGTTCTTCCAGTAACATGTGGGTTCCCATAACGTTTGAAAAATAGTAAAACTGAACATTCCATTAATGTTTTCACAAACGTTCAAACAACCAAGAAAAAAGTGATTAAAACATTAAAACGTTTTGAGAGAAAATTCAGAAATAGAACTTAATGGGAACGTTACCAAACGTTATTTTGCTATAATATGGGTTTCGCCATTTAAATTCGGCCGAACGATTAAAGATTAACTGGTTCCTTCAAGTGACTTAAAACACGACTCGTTTGACTGCTAGTCAAAACAGATTCCCAAGGAAGTCTCAACAATCTTATTCATTTACAAAAACACAAGGATAAAACAGAAACATTTATGTTTCTATGTAGGAGCGAGCGACAGTAAACATGCGTTCTTACCATAATCGCGTGAACTTTAAACTGCGCTCCTGCGTCTGTTTAGAAAGCGTTCGCGACAAACAATCCGGAGCGCTAATCGGAACGCTCTCTGCGCCACTCCAGATTCAGTCTATATTTAGTCCTGCTGAGTTATAAACTGCCTATTTTGGTTTAGAAATCTCCCAGGGTTTCGCGAGACTCGTTTGTCCACATTTTGGACTGGTCATGGTGATTGTTAATAAAATGAAACCAAAGGGAAACTTCGCGTTCATCTTTTACCGTAACGCGCGTAAATGACGCGCACCGACAATCTCCCGGAGCGCTTTAACGTATGCTCGCATACATCTACTGACATTAAACGCAGAAACACACCCGGAACGAGAAACGAAACGAGTTTAAAACACGTAACATGACATAATAGATGAAAATGCGTGAAAAGCACACGAACGCAGTCTTTATTATGGCTTTAGTCAGATGCAGTCACATCGTGTGGGAATTTCCACTGACGTAAAAGCCACATCCGTCTAAATTCAACAGCAAACAGGTCGAACTTACAAATCAGCCTCCCAAGCTTGTTTTAGGCTCATCATGCGTTGTAATATATATATATATATATTAACATTTTCTCTTTCTTACACGTTTCACTTATGTATCAGAATGGGGACTGTTTTTTGTATTTTATCATTTTTATACATATACTAATAACTGAATTTAGATTTCATTGAAGAATTTGTAAATATACAATATTTTAGGAAGGATAAATGAGCGAAACACTAACTTTTCTTATTTTCCTAAAACATTAAAAGGTGTGTGTGTGATTTGAAAGCCCTACATATAAAAATGTATACAAAATTACTGTGTTCTTAGACCGTTTTGGCAAGGTTCTCACAAAGTTATGAACAAACATTCTTCAAGCTACGTTAATGGAACGTTTATTTAAAGTTATCTGGTTTTTAATAATGTTCTCAAAACATTAGCACCAATATATTATTTACACATCTTTTATTGAACGTTATTTGAAACCTTTTAGATTTGTCCGATTTTATGTTAGGCCTAGTTTCACATGGTTCAAAGGTATTAATTTGTAGAATGATAAAACAACATTCCCTTTAATAATATTTTCTCTAAAGTTTACATAAAACTTACTGAAGAAAAACGTAATGGTAACGTTAGCAAAATGTTCTTAGAACATATTTCTGCTTCCATTGGTGAAATAAAGAAACTGGCATTGTTATAATGTTGTTGTTAACACAATGATTTGATTGCCCCGAAGGTTAAGGAAGACACATTACAGAATTATGTTTAGTGATTTTATACAGAAGCTATTCAGTTTTAAGGTGGATCCTTGTGGGTTTTTTTCCGGTTACTTCTAAATTCTAGTTTGATATCCATAGCTGGTTATCAGTAAAAATGAAAACAATTCCTCCATTTGTTTGCAAGGTTTCTTCTTTTTTCAGACGTTGTCAACAAGATATGTTGTAAATAGCATATTCATACATGCAAAAGCAAAAAAATGCAAGCCCTCCTTTAATATACAGTATTTCTTTCTGAAAATGTCTCAGAGCTTTAAATACTTTAAAAAAATAGGAAGAAACTCTTTGCCTCTCTATTTCTGTATTCTATTTTTATTTTATGTTTTTTAGGTTTTCTTCTTTTGATTTTTGCTCCTTGTGTGTGTTTTCCCCCTGATTGTTGCTATGTTGTTGTGAGTATAATAATGATTTATGTTGCTTATTCGTATTATAAATGGTTGATGTGCCCTATGTTGTTGGGTGTTCCCAGTCTTGTTATAAATGTACAATTTGCCAAAAAAAATCCCAGAACAAAACACGTGCTTTGTTGATTATTGATGTAACTCCAGGTGTTGTGATGAGAGCACACATCAAAGCAGAATCATCTGGTGTTCGTTGTTCAGGTGAGCAGGTGCGGTGACGTCAGTCCTGAGTGTAGCGCGCTGGTTTGAAGGGGAAGTGAAAGGAGCTTCTCGATGTGGAAGCGTCGCCATTAACGAGGAACTTGGAGGAACAGACAGCGATGGACTCGAGCAGAATATGACATGTTTAAGCACTGTCCGGTTGAGATCGTTTAGAAGTGTTCATAAAGCAGTCGTTGAGTAGATCGGACGCTCGTGTGCTGAGATGGACGACTCTTTCTGCATCCGGGTTGATGTGATCCGTGATGTCAGTCTGCAGTGCTGGACGAACATCGGATCCGGCGGATTCGGCGAGATCTACCGGGCGAAGCACACCAGCCTGGGAAGGGACGTGGCCATAAAGTTATTACGTTATAAAGACGGGTAATATGACAGCAGGTGGACGTTGTCCTTGCAAATAGTTACTTTGATAACTACAGTTCAGATAGCCCAATTCAACCTTACTATTGTACTATTATTATGAATTAATTTAGCTTTCAAATGGTATGAGATGCGATCTTGATTTCATTTTGTTTATGGTTTATTTAGTTTAATGGGGGACGTCGGGGCAACTTCGCACATTGGGAAGTTCTCCGTATCACGTGAATACAATGAAACCACACTGACAGCCAAAACATCAGGACAAAAATCAGTGTAATGAAGGGAGATTTTAAATAAAGAGTTCTTACATTATAACATGTACATTAGATAAACATATAAAATGCATTTAACAAAGGCAATTTATGCTGGTTTGGTGTTTGTTTATCATTTCCACTCGTGGTATTTCATGAATTGTGTTGTGTTGTCCATAACATATAATAAACGTTCGGAAAATGTTCTTAGAACATATTTCTGCTACCATGGGTAAAATCAAGAAACTGGCATTGTTATGATGTTGTTGTTAACACAATGATTTGATTGCCCCGAAGGTGAAGGAGACACATTACAGAATTATGTTTAGCGATTTTATACAGAAACGATTTGATTTTGAGGTGGCTCCTTGTGGTTTTTGTTCTTCTTATTCCTTTTCTTTTTTTTAAGGTTACTTTTAAATTCTAGTTTGATATTTATAGCTGGTTATCAGAAAAATGGAAACATTTCTATAACGTATAATGCTTGACGTGTATTTCATATAAAAAAAAAATACGCTGAAAGAAATGTATTTGTAAATGCGCTGAACAAAAACGGTGCAAAAAAAGTTTTCACTCACAATTTGCTAGTCATTGTCACAAATAATCGCAAGTAACACTCATTAGATGTAAAACTGTTTAATATGAAGACTGAAACAGTATTTTGTTTTCTTGTAAAACGTACCGCGCAATGATCAATCGTGATTAATTGCATCCAAAATAATAGTTTTGTTTACATGATATATGTGTGTGTGCTGTTTATTTATGTATATATGAATACACATAGTATATATTTTGAAAATATTTACATCTATATATTTTTTATTGATATAATAAATATAAATATAAACTTATTTTTCTATATATATGTATATCCATGCATGTGTGTGTATTTATATGTACATAGTAAATAAACACAGTACACACACATATATTATGTTAACATTTTTTTTATTTTATTTTGGACGCAATTAATTGCTGCACAGCACTTTACTCCAATAATCTTTATTTCATTTACAGCTTAAAACAAAACATTTTACAGCATCAAACAAAGATTTTGCAGATGTTGGAGTACGTCTTACAAGAAAATTTCACATGTTTTTTGCAGTTTCTTTGTAATTATTTGTGAAATATACATGAAATTTCAAAGTGGAAACTGTTACAAAGTAAATCCTACAGCAATTTTTTTTCAGTGCATAAAATTTGTTGTAGTCATTGCCATTGAATAGCAGGTCTCCATTGTGACAACTTGCCCCATCCAGTCCACTGTTGGTCACCAGTCATCCCTTCCCGAGTATTTTTATATTTTGGTATAAGCAGTATTTTGGCAGAAACTGTCTTGTGTATTTTTTTTTTAAATGTTTGATTGCCCTTAAAACAGTAAATGCTGTGGTGCTTTGAAAGCATGGGTCTGTAAAATAGTCGACTTGTTTCTTTTCTCTCATCCTGAAGCAGATCTGCGTCCTCCATTCAGAGAGAAGCTCATCTGATGTTGCAGGGCGGGAATCCCAACGTCATCAGCATTTTGGGCCTGTACGAGGGCCGTGTGGGCAACGCGCGGCTGCCGCTCCAGTCGGGGCTGGTGATGGAGTTCATGCCGAATGGTTCGGTGGCCGATCTGCTGCAGACGCTGGACGGACCGCCGCCGTGGCCTCTGACCTTCCGCATGGCGCACGAGATCAGCCTGGGAATGAACTTCCTTCACCATCTGTCGGTCCTGCATCTGGACCTGAAGCCCAGCAACGTGCTGCTGGACGACAGTCTCAAAACCAAGGTGAGTCCAGACCTGCTTAGTTTCCACAAAATTTAAAGTTTTCCTTTTTCAATATTGGGTTTTTAACCAATCTATTTTTTTTGTGCCCAATTAAATGTTTTTTTTTCCCTATTCCAAATTCCATTTAATTTTTCCCAAATTCTGTGTTTTCCTTTTTCAATTTCTGAATTCTGTTTTAATGGTTTCATTGAGCTTTAATAATAAAAAAATCATGTCTAATCAGTTGAATTCATAAAACTTATCAATCCAATAATTTATTACACTTTTTGCAATAACAATGCCCTATGAAATGTTTTATTGTTTCAAATTCTGTTTTAGTTTTCGCCAAACTCTGTTTTCCTTTAGATTTTATGCTCTTTAATTTGGTTTTAATAATTAATAATTAATATTTTTTATAATTATATAATTTATTATATTATATTATATTGTATTATATATATTATTACATAATTTATAATTATAATTTTATAAAATTAATAATTTAATAATAAAACTTATCAATCTAATAATTGATTACATTTTTTACATGGATTTTATTTTGATTGTTTCATTTAGATTTAATAATTAAAAATATGTTTAATTAATTACATTCATAAAACTTTAACAGTATCATCATTTATTTAACTTTTACAATCAAAGGGCTGTATGAAATATTTAATTTTTTGTGAAATAGTCATCAGTTTAACTTTGTCTGGATTCTGTGTGTATGATTTAATATCAAAACATTAATTTAGTAATCGAATGAATGCATTAAAAAAAACTTGCACTTGAATGCATAAAACCACTGAAGTAATCCTTTCATTTGTTTAATTTTGAACAGTCTGTAGCAACAAAAACACAAAAAATGTGTGATATTCCATTTAAAAACATGTTTTATTACTACTACTTCTTTGAGGAGTACATTCTACTGTAAGAGGATTATTTCTGTCATTTCTGTCAATTTCTTCAAATTGAAACAACCTTTCAGTTTGGTTATAATGTAATTTGTTTGTGTATCTGATGATAATTTGCTCAATTTAAATGGTGAAAAAAGCTCTAGAGATGAAGCTGTCATATTCAAAGCTTATTTACAAGAACCTCGGCTTCTTGCCGTTGGATAGAAAGTAGATTGAGGCGTTTAGGTCGATTATTAAGAGATTGTTTGGTTGCTGTAATCGTAGCTACCGTAAAGCACAAATCTGTTTGTTTTCTGCGTTGAAGCTCATAAAGAGTCTGATGCTGCTCCACTTGAGCCGTCTTGGATTCTTTCACACATGCGAGCCGTAAAACCATCAGTTACGACGTCTCCCCCTCCACATGTGCTGATTTAACACCGCTTTAAAACAAAGAATGAGTGTAATTCACTTCCACAGCAGGAGAAACCCCTCCACCTTTGTCAGACCAGGCCATAAACTCAAGACAGACGAGCCGATGAGCCTTTTCAAGACAAGGACGTAAAACAGACTCCTAGAGGAATGAGACCTTTTGACCTTTCTGTAAGAAACAGAACTGAGAGCTTCTTCAGACCTCCAGAGTTTCAGAGCCTTAAATGTCTTAAAGCCAAAAGCAGTGTCTTAAAATGATCTTGATGCTTTGCTGAAAAATACGTCTGTCACTACATTCAGGATGTTATTATTGATTGTCCAGTGCATTTAACATTTATTTAACCCTCTCTTTGTTTTTCTGTGTCCTGCAGCTGACAGATTTCGGTCTGTCTCGAGTGGCTCGAAGTGTTTCTAAATGCGCCGGAGAGAAAAGTGAGGACGAGGGAGGAACGCTGAGCTACATGCCGCCTGAAGCGCTGAAGTCTGTCAATTACAAAGCCAGCAAAGCCTCCGACGTGTACAGGTAACCAGAGAAACACCAGAAATACTCAGATCTTTTATTGTCACTTTTGTCAATTGAATGGGTCCTTGCTAAAAAAAAGTGTTAATTTGTTTTAAATAAAAATTAATCAAAAGTGTTTAGATGGTTATATGTCTTAAACATATATATATATATATATAAAAACTAAATAAATACATGGTGTGTATTTTGATCATCTTAATCCATGTGTAATATATTATTTTTTTAATATGTTACGGTTTAGTTTAAATGCTTGTCTTATAAAAATATATATTTTTAAATCCAAAAATAAATAAATTAATAAATGAATGCATCATCTTAATCCTTATGAGATTTTTTTACAGTACAAAAAATGCTGACTTTTTTAAAGAAAATGTTATGTACTGTACAATTTAGTTTAAATGCTTGTATATTATAAAAATATTTGTAAAAATCAAAATATAAATAAATGCATCATCTTAATCCTTATGCTAAGATTTTTTACTGTACAAAACATGCTGAATTTATTTTAGAAAATTTCATGTACTGTACAAATGAGTTTAAATGCTTATATCTTATAAAAATATTTAAAAACAAAAAACAAATATAAATAAATAAATAAATAAATGCATCATCTTAATCCTTATGCAAAGATTTTATACTGCACAAAAAATGCTGCATTTTTCTTTTAGAAATTTATGTACTGTACAATTTTGTTTAAATGCTTAGATTTTATACAAGTATTTTTAAAAATCCAAATAAATAAGTGAACGAATGAATGAGTGGTCTTCTTAATCCTTATGCAAAGATTTTTTCCTGGACCAAAAATGTTGCATTTTTTTAGAAATTTGTATGTGCTGCTTCTGAGTCAAAACTGATAGAAGGGTTCAGATTGATAATCATTGTTTTGTGAACGGTCCGATCCGCAGTTACGGCGTCCTGCTGTGGTCCATCGTCACCGGGAAGGAGCCGTACGGCGGTAAGCGTTCTTCAGCTGCTCTCTTGTTCCCGTCCGCTGCGGTGTTTCATTCCTGTTCGTCCCGCAGGCGTTCTTTCCACTCTGGTGCGCTTCCGAATCCCGGAGGGGGACAGACCCGATCTGACGCCGATAGATTGCAGCAAGGCCGAAGGTCTGGATCATATGGTGAAGCTCATGACTAAATGCTGGCAGCAGGATCCCGGCAGGAGACCGTCGTTCCTCGGTGAGACTCGAACCCGTTCGATTCGCGAGAACCGACCTCCGCATGCTCTCACCTCACTGTCTCGTGTTTTCAGATTGCGTCAATGAGACGGAGAAGATCTTTAATATGCACAAACATGGACTCAATGCTGCCGTCTATGATGTTCTGAAGCAGCTGGTACAGCTGACTTTTTTTGTTTCATTCACCAGTTCCTTCAAATGATGAAAGTAAAATTGGTTGCAATACTTTAATATATCCAGATTGAAAAAAAAAAAAGTCTTTTCTCATATGCAGGATGATGACGTCTGTTCCGGTTTAAGATCGATCCAGATCAGCTCTGAACCACACGGTGGTATGTATGGTAAATAAATGTTCACCAAGCATACATAATGTAAAAACTGTACATTTATCATTTATTGAATGTTATAAAGCCTTTTCATTTTCAATATTGTCATGATTTTGACTTCTTGATCATCTCTGCGTTTCAGAAATACGTCCTCAGGCTTCTTCCTGCGTCACTGGTCCGCCTCCTAAACAGGTGTCTAATGTACTTCTGTAGAAAGTGAATGATTTTGTATTATTTTTAAAACCATTTCAACATAAACTAATTAAAAGCATTAAAATATTTAAGTTAACATAACATATTGAATAAATGTTACATTTATTTGAAATGAATTGTTAAAAATTGTATTTCTCTAAGGAATTGTACTCATCAAGCTCAATAATCAGCAGCTCATATGTTATAATCAATCAATAATCAGCAGCTCATGTGATTCAAAGCTGTTTTGTCACTAATATTATTACATTTGTGGTTTTAAAATGGTTAAATTAATTTTCAGTGGAAAATTACGAAGAGATCAAGTCAAATAATTGTACTTTTACATGATAAGTCTGGCTTGTTTTTAAAAGTCTTCATTTAAAAGACTATAGATGTATATAAAATGTATTTAGAAATGAATGAACTACAGTATAGTGTCTGAGGATGTGTGTTAACTAATATTTTGTCTTGTAGGAAACGGCTGTCGGTTTCACAAAACCCATAAGGAAAGGTAATCTGAGCAGCAGAGATGAATTGTGATGATTTGGATGATTTGTTTGATGCTGAATGCATTTGTTTTGGTTGTTGTTTCTCACAGAATCATTTCCTCGTCCTGCTCCGCCGGCGACGCCTGTCAGAACAACACAGGTCTTATATTATATACTGTATTATATTTATACTATATATTACTGACGGTCTGACCTCTCCTATCTTAACGTCATGCTGTGTGTTTGTGTTTCCTCTTACAGCGGCAAACTTCAACACCAGGTCAGTTTTGCACTGTTTCATCCGAATCTGAAAGCTCCATGGGAAATCAGCAAACACATTTATTGATAAATGTTAACTTTTAAGCAGTAATGTTGACTAAATAAAATATTGAAACGATACTAATAAATAAACAAATAATATTGAATGAATAAATATAAATAATATAAATATATAATAAATAAATAAATTAAATAAATAATAATAAATAAAAATAATGCAGTAGAAAAATGACCCGTATCTCCTGACCCGTAGATTTAATATAGAGAAAAACTGACACTGAAGCAGCATGTCAGTAATTTTGTTTTTATTTGTAAAAAAAAAAAAATAAATCAATAAATTGCAAATCAACAACATCAGGTGTGAAAAAAAAAAACTCTCTTTAGTTGATAATTGTGCATCTGCAGAACAAATAATTATCGGAGCTTGTTTCCACCTTGGAGTAAAAATTACAGTTGTGACCCTGGACCACAAAACCAGTCAGAAGTGTCAGTTTTGAAATTGAGAAAGCTGAATAAATATTTGGCTGAGATACAACTCTTTGAATATCTGGAATCTGAGGGTGCAAAAAAAAAAATCTTAATATTGAGAAAATCACCTCTGAAGTTGTCCAAATTAAGTTCTTAATAATGCATATTACTTATCAAAAATTATGTTTTGATATATTTACAGTAGGAAATTGACCAAATATCTTCATGGAACATGATCTTTACTTAATATCCTAATGATTTTTGGCATAAAAGAAAAATCGATCATTATGACCCATGCAATGTATTTTTGGCTATTGCTGCAAATATACCCGTGATACTTAAGTTTTTAAGGTTTTGTGCTCCAGGATCACAATTTATAATTTATTTTTATCTCACAATTTTGACTTTTTCCTTGCAATTCTGAGGAAAAAAAATCACGAATTGTGAGATATATACTACTAATTGCAAGAAGAAAAGTCAGAATTGTAAGAGAAAAAATAACTATGACCTTTTTTATGGTGGAAGTTGGCTGTCATACATAATAGCTTAGTGTATTTGTTTTGTCCTTAAAAAATAACATTTCCCTAAACTTGTCTTGCCATTTATTTACCAAAAAAGGTCGGAAATGGTCAGAAATCAAGATGTTGAGTAAGAATACCTCACATCTGCCACTAGATGGAGCGAGTCCTTTAGATTTCGTGAAATCAGGAACAGAAACAGTGACTGAGCGTCTCACTTGTCTTTCTGGTTTCCTCTCAGGCGGAGTTCAGATCTCGATGTCAAACGTCTGTGGAGTTCAGATCGGCAACAACAACACCATGAATATTGTTCAGAAACCGCGGCAGAGACACCGAACGGCTCCTTCCAGCGTCGGCACGTCTTGTTCCTACTCAGAGTACTCGCAGAAGAAACCATGACGTGACGTGATCGCACTCACCTCTGCAGAAAATCAGCTTTTGGCAGCTGAAAGCATGTTTTAGTGGCTTTTAGTAACTTTCAGGGTGGCTGAACACTCAAAAAGTATTTAGACCTCAATTTAAGATTTATGTGTTTGATTGGCGTATCAAATTTACATCCATTTGGATGACTGTTTTAACATAAACTGACTTACTTAATGTGAGGTCAGATAACTATGCAAAATGTTTATTACTTAAAATATTTTTTGCATATTTTATTTCAATATTTCATATATATATATATATATATATATGTGTGTATGTATGAAGAGTTCATTTGCAAAAACAGATAACTCCATTTTTAACAATTTTCATAAGTCATGTTTTTTTCATTGTGCATTCCAATTAATCTCAATCAAACTGATTATTAAGTAAAAATAACTAAAAAAAAAACAGCTAACACAAAAAAACTATAAAAACATAACAATATAAAACATGATTTTTAATAATGAAAAAGAAAACTGAGTTATCTGTTTTTGCAAATAAACTCTTCATATATCTCTTCATATATATATATATATATTTTTTTTTTTAATTCAAAACACAATAAAAAAACTACTAAAACAACAAAATTACTACAACTCTAATTAAACTTAAATGAGAGGAAATTACAAAAATCTAAATGAACTCAAAATATATACACTGTGTGCAGAATTATTAGGCATGTTGATATTCTGGTCATATTTTTTTTCCAAACACATTTTACCAATTCCAAACCACATCAGTCTTAGTAACTACTGTCAATTTTGTATTTAATAATTTATATGTGATGTATAATTGTCCGTGAAGGCTGGAAGTGAAAAACTCCTTATATTCAGGTGTGCAGGATTATTAGGCATGTTTTCTTTTACAGATAAAATGAGCCAAAAAAGAGATTTAACCCAGACTGAAAAGTCCAAATTATTAAATGCCCATGAGAAGGATGCAATACTAATGCATTACAAGAATTTGCAAAGTTAAGGCTTGACCATTGGACAGCGAAATGCTTGTTGAGTCTGCATGGTTCATGGTGTTGTGAAATACATGAAGACAGTTTTTTTATAGGCTTTATAGACAGATAAGTTGAGAGTGACTCTTGAAGGACAAGCATCACATCCTCTTGTACCTCTGATTCAAGAATTCATCTTCCAAAATCTGGCAGTACATTTTGGGAGTTCATGTTTAGTCTCCTATCCTGAAAAGTCTGACTTGCAGAGATGGGCTAAAATGAACTCCAAAAACTTACTGCCAGATTTTGGAAGATGAATTCTTGAATCAGAGGTACAAGAGGATGTGATGCTTGTCCTTCAAGAGTCACTCTCAACTTATCTGTCTATAAAGCCTATAAAAACACTGTCTTCATGTATTTCACAACACGTCAGCTTGTTATTCTTATTAAGTCAGGGGCATTTTTTAGGATTTTTTACCAAGCAAAGTCTCTGAGAACCTGACACATTGTACTTCTGAAGACTCCAGGTAGGTTGCAGTTCTGGAAAATGGTGGCGCTGGAGAACTGGAAATGGTTCCTGATGGTGTCACACCTAATTCTTCACCTTAATTCCTAATTCTTTTGCAGTTAACATGCATCTTTTCTTCTCCACCTGTTTTTTCTGACCATGCAGACTCAACAAGCATTTCTCTGTCCAATGGTCAAGCCTTAACTTTGCAAATTCTTGTAATGCATTAGTATTGCATCCTTCTCATGGGCATTTAATAATTTGGACTTTTCAGTCTGGGTTAAATCTCTTTTTTGGCTCATTTTATCTGTAAAAGAAAACATGCCTAATAATTATGCACACCTGAATATAAGGAGTTTTTCACTTCCAGGCTTCACGGACAATTATACATCACATATAAATTATTAAATACAAAATTGACAGTAGTTATTAAGACTGATGTGGTTTGGAATTGGTAAAATGTGTTTGGAAAAAAAATATGACCAGAATATCAACATGCCTAATAATTCTGCACACAGAGTATAACAGAGCTTTTAATAGTATCTTATTGATAAGTAGAAATCTGACCTGTTTTTTAATGTTTGAGTTTATGTTCAAGTGGGTTGATACAGATGAATGGAAATTTAATATGCAAATCAAATACATAAATCTTAAATTGAGGCTTAAATATTATTTAACGGTGGTGAAACCTGTGAAGAACATGTCCAACTCCAGTTTTACCTCAAAATCAAAAGAAAGAAATAAGCATATATTTTTTTATATGGAAAATCAATTTTAAGACCATATTTTTTTGCATTTTCAAGAAAATTAGATATATTTAACCCTTCCTCTTCCTAGTCAGTAGATATAAAATAAAAGAATAGGTTTTATAACTTTAATGTTAAAAGATATTTACATTTTGATATACACATCACTGTAGTGGTTTTTGCACTGTATTTTATTTATGCTGATTTTCACGACACGAAATATTTGCATCATAATAATGACAGTATTGGGAAAATGTGCTTAATTGTCACAATGCAACCAAACAAACAAATAAATGGTAGTAAAAATATTATTCAATTTCTTTATCCAATTTCTATATTGTCTTTTTCGTTTTTTTCTGTTGATTTTGGAGTGAAATTCACATGAATATGCAGTCATTCAGATCAAGCCGGCTGCTTTTACTGTAGTCTGTGGTACATGATCATGCGACAATCAACTACTGTAACTAACAAAGTACTGTGCTTACCTTTAAATACATTTTATATTGTTTTCCAACATGTGACTCTTGGCTATTCCTTGCGTTTTAATATCAGATGACGCGCGCTCTGTCACGTGACGCAGAAAATCTGGCGCGCTAATCAGGAGTGACAGTTCGTGCCGTTCAGTCAGCGGGATCCTGGCGTTCAGAACGTTCCCAATCCCATCTCTCCATCTGTCCCACCGGAATCTAACGGGCACGGATCCGTATCGTCAGCATGCCGTCCGCTCGTGTCGCATCTCTCCCGGTGATCTGGACAAAATGCCGTGGAATGAGTGGGTGGATGCAGAAATAACCGACGGTAGTTCCCTTTAAAACCATCGTCAGGTGGACGCGCTTAGGTGTTTTTAATTACCGTAGTTGTAGATTTAGCAGATTTTGCTTATGTTTTGATTACGTTTAGGCAAATTGGTGGCGAATTCATATGAATTTGTACAATCTACAACGCGCAACTGATGGTTATGGATGGACCTTAAAGGGACAGTTAACCGGAAATGAAAAATTGTGTCATTTTTTTCCCCCAAACCTGTATGGAGTTTGTTTCTTCTCTTCTATAGAGCTCGGGAGTTTACGTCACTGCGCATTGCACTCTGGGTCGTCGCCATGTTATAGGACACGCTAAATAGCGTACAATGACAATTAATACAAATCACTAGAGGAAAAAACGACTGTATTTGCGTTAATATTTTTAAGAACTGCTTGCACTTGCTTAGAATAAATGTACTAATATTTGAATCCATTGCGTTCATTCGAGCACTCAGTCGTGTGGCCAGAACACGACACATACACACTCACAGAAATCATACGGCCGCCTTCTATTGTACCACACACAGGACCGAATTCATTTCTCTTTTGCAGTTTTTAATAACTAGGTGGCACTGATATATCTGCCCGATAAAATAAACACACTATAGGTTGATCTCAGCCAGCTGATCTTGTAAGTGAACCACCGCTCTGCTCTGATTTTGTGTGTATCTCAGATGTCTGTTCTATTCAAAAGTAAGTGCCCTGCGAACTCGAAATATTCCGCCCTGATTACAGTTCGAAGACAGCGTATATATTCCATTCAACGAACATTAAAGTGTGCAAGACATGAATTTAAATTGCATTTATTTACAGTGGTATATTGTGTCACACTTCTCTAAGTTTCGTCTGTGTGTGAAGACGATGCAGGCGGTGGCGTAGCGCAAATCCAAGAATGAATATTCCTAAGTAAACTTAAACTGATTTCCACTGCTCAGGGAGTGGGGAGCAATAAACATTGTTTAGGGACCATGTTAATCGCAACACAGTTCAGTTGTGGAGCTCTCTTTGGACTAGCTGGTTGTCTGAATCAGGTTAAAAAAGAGAGCCATGCAATATATGCAGAGCGACGGTACGTGAGGAATGGAATTGAGAAACGCTGATGTATTTAATCATATGTCATATCGCCCTAATTTCATTGAGGGATAAAGTTCAATAAGTTTTACTGGACTTAAATTGAACAAATACACGATTTCTTACAAAGAGCTGCTGAACAGTAACGTTTAATCACGAGTTGCTTTATGAACAAGGACGGTGATCGCAACGAGCCATATCACAAATTAAATTACATTTCCAACGTGTTATTCATAGCGTGAGGACTTACAGATGGAGGTGGATCGGAAATTGTAAAACTGTAATAAATAATAAATACAAACGACAAAGCCAGATTTTTAAGTTGTTTATTTTCATTGAGCTGCTTTCGCTATTGTGTTGTTTTAAGCTGAAAAGCATAAAATTGCGCTTCATTTTAGATCCGTTCTCCACTCCGGTCATGACAGCAGATATGGCAGTTCATGTCACAGCAAGCGTTCTCCATTCTAATGTGTTTTTAAATGTACCATATAAATTTTAACATCTACCTCCACTATTTCTCAGTCTAGACTGTAGCGTCCGTGTCCGAATGTCCCAGAATGCCGTGCGTTGCTGACGTCACGTTCCCATTATCTATTGAACACAAAAGAAGATGTTTGAACAATGTTGGTAACCAAACAGTTGACGGTAGCAACTGACTTCCTTAGCATGTAAAAAAAAATACAATTAAAGTCAATGGCTACCTTCAACTGTTTGTTACAGACGATCTTAAAGGAGAAGTCCACTTCCAGAACAACAATTTACAAATAATGTACTCACCCCCTTGTCATCCAAGATGCTCATGTCTTTCTGTCTTCAGTTGTAAAGAAATTACGATTTTTGAGGAAAACATTTCAGGATTTTTCTTCATATAATGGATTTCATTGGTGCCCCGATTTTGAACTTCCAAAATGTAGTTTAAATGCAGCTTCAAAGGCTCTAAACGATCCCAGCCAAGGAAGAAGGGTCTTATCTAGCGAAACGATCGCTCATTTTTTTCAAAAAATAAAAATGTGTATACTTTTTAAGCACAAAAGCTTGTGTAGCACAGGCTCTGGGATGTGCGTCCACGACACTACGTACTATTGAATCACGTCGAAAGGTCACGCGGAACTACAGACCCAGTGTTTACAAAGCGAACGCACAAAAATCGAACAAAGTGCAAGTCAAACGCTGTTTACAAACAAAAAGCTACAGCGATGTTGGACGATTCTAAAGTTGTAAGAGAATTTTTTTTTTTTTCATCATACTCTTCCTTGTTGAGCCGGAGTACACAGACAATGAACTTAGACGTGATTCGTAGTAGTGATGGGAAGTTCGGATCATTTTACAGACTCGGACCTTTGAGTCTCGTTCAGCAAAATGAACGAATCTTTTTTCGAGTCATTTTGTTAATTTTAGCAAAATATAATTAAAATGTTGCGCGTTACTTCCCTAACACGTCTACTGCTTACACAAACGTTGATCACACTACAAACAAGACAAAACTATAATGCTATAAGAAACAGAAAAGATTCATTCATTGTTTACCTGGGTCTTTAGTCTATGATTAACTCACCTCACCTCTTATCTTACAAGTTTTCGGGTTTGAGTTGTTCTTTCATCACGTGACAGCCCCACAAGATGAACGATCGACTCGAAAAACCCGAAGACTCGAAACGGGTGAACTAATTCCAGTACAGAACATGTGCGACTGAACGAATCACTTCCCAAGACGACTCGTTCTTTCCGAGTCACATTTAAGATGGATTCAAAATGAACAAATCATTCAAGAACGCGCATCCCAGAGCCTGTGCTACACGAGCTTTTGTGCTTAAAAGTATACAAATGTTTATTTTTTGAAAAAAGCGAATCGTTTCGCTAGATAAGACCCTTCTTCCTTGGCTGGGATCTTTTGGAGCCTTTGAAGCCGCATTTAAACTACATTTTGGAAGTTCAAAATCGGGGGCAAAATTGATGTCCATTATATGAAGAAAAATCCTGAAATATTTTCCTCAAAAACCATAATTTCGTCACGACTGAAGACAGAAAGACAGAAACATCTTGGATGACAAGGGGGTGAGTAAATTATTTGTAAATTGTTGTTTTGGAAGTGGATTTCTCCTTGAATTTTTGGGTGAGTTACCCCTTTAATGCTTCCTTTACCTTTATGTATGATTCACATGAAGCCAGAAACAGAACATGTGATGGCAGAAGAGAGCGTGCGCGTCGGCTCTCAGACCTGCTGTCCTCGGACGGCCTGGAGGAAGTCGCTTTTTTGGCTCTGACGTTTGTAGCCAGAACAACAGATGGCAGATAATGATGATAAATAGACTCTGCAGCCACTTGTGTCCATTTACACTCTGACCTTCATGGCAGAATGAAACCAGACGAATCATGTTTTAGAGGCAACACACCACAGGTAAATATAGGATAAAAAATCATTATAGTTACCAACATACTTTAACGTGCTTAATCAACAGGGAATTGTTTTGTATTAGAAGGTTTCTGAAATGTAAATTTTAAATATTCAAATTCAAATCATTATTTATACATAATTAAACATGCACTAATTTACATACATTTGCAGAACATGAATCTGAACACTGGCTAAAGTCAGGTTTGAAATTCTTGTTTGATTATGTTTAAAAATTAGAGTTT
Organism: Labeo catla; assembly: GCA_012976165.1. NCBI lineage: Eukaryota > Metazoa > Chordata > Actinopteri > Cypriniformes > Cyprinidae > Labeo > Labeo catla. The sequence continues at coordinate 66,759 of VONZ01000341.1, forward strand.
TAGAATTTTAGGTCTTTCCAGAAGGGATTTTGGATTTCTCTTTTTATCACTCCATAAATCAGAAAATACTGTCTAAAGACAGAAAACAGATACCATTAGAAGTAAAATGTTGTATAAAATCAGGCAAATGGCATGTAAACAAACCCATCAGTAAACAAACCCATTCAGAATATAGAAATGAATAAAACTAAATTTTGGTGTGTGTGAGTGCTGCTGTTGTAGACATACAAACTCATTTTGAGAAAACGGCCTATTGTAATTGAAATCTACAGATGCAAATAGATAAAGGGCAGTGTTGGGGAGTAACTAGTTACATGTAACGGAATTACGTAATTTAATTACAAAATAAATGTAATTGTAATTAGTTACAGTTACTGAGAAAAAATATGTAATTAAATTACAGTTACTTTTGAAAAATGCCAGTGATTACAAAGGGGATTACATCCGAATTTTTTCACACACCCACCCCCACTTACAGATTTAATTGACTTCTTTTAAATTGCATTGACTGCTCTAAAATGAGACACCAATTCTTCAGGAGTTTAGGACACAGAACAGGACACATGCTTATTCGATAACTGTTTTATTTCCTATTTGGGTTTATGCATAAACTTTATTTTTTAAAATTGTTTTTTCCAAGGCATTGTTAGATGCTAGTGTTTTCTGTCATAACTATGCAAACATTTGATTTCAAACCCAGTATCATAGCTATTAAACTATTTCTTGTTATGATGTTATTTATGTTATGATCTTGTTATGACATATAGCGCAACTGCGCTCACGGTGACCCGAGTTCAATTCCCGTCTCGAGGTCCTTTGCCGATCCCGCTCCCCTCTCTCCTCCCAGCTCTTTCCTGTCATCTCTCTACTGTCCTATCACAATAAAAGGCATAAAAAGCCCAAAAATATAAGTAAAAAAAAAAAAAAGTCTGAATTTGTGGTGGCTGTGCTTTAAATTAAATTATTACACAGCTCAGACTCTTTCGGGGCAACTTAAGTCGGTGCTATATGCTTGATAATTTTTCTTGGCGGAAGCTTTGCGTTTGGTTAGCTAATAAAATATTAAAGCTTAATTCAATATTATGTGGACAATTTCTTAATTCTGTCATCCTGGTATCGTGGACTTGCTCTGTTGTTTCATACAAATGCAGCTGCTGCCATTTTTTTTTTTGTACACTGTAATGTATTATACGATAACTAACAAACTAGTACTACTACTTAATTATTTATGTGGTGAAATGTTGTGTAAGAAAAGTGGTATGACTGTACTGTATCCCTAAAATGTCTAGTTTGAACTTGCCGTTTGCTAGCAACTGATTTCTTCATGGAAGCTTTGTGTTCAAATATTTCAACTCAGATCAGTGTTTCGTGTCTAATAATTCTGACACGAAACATCTAAATAATCTATCAAGCAGCTGTGTAATAAGTGAGATAATGTACATTCAGCCAGTTGTTATCGCAAAATAAAGATGTATAATTATTATCCCTTACTTATTATAATCTTAATTCAGGTGATAAAGGATTTTGAAAGTCTGACAGTAATCAGTGTTGAGTGCTACTGTAAGGTTAACTCTGCTTGGTTTAAATGTTTCAAAATGATTAACAGTTGAAAATATTAGAAATTTAGAAAAGTAATCAAAAAGTAATTAAAAGTAATAAGTTACATTACTTTATTAAAGTAATTGAAAAGTTACACTACTTATTACATTTTAAATTGAGTAACTTGTAATCTGTAACCTATTACATTTCCAGAGTAACCTTCCCAACACTGATAAAGGGTAATAATAAAACTCATGTAAATGGCATATGAACAAACCTCTCAGTAAAACCTTCAGAATATGATATATAATGTAATAAAACTGCTATGTTTGGTGTTTGTAAGTGCTGCTGAAGTGAAGAAAAAAACTCATTTAGAAAAAAAAAACACCTTATGTAACAAGATATGTGCTGTACATGAAATACACATGCAAATAGATAAGTGTAATTGAATGAAGACTTATATGTGTATATAAGTCTTCATTATATTACACACTAGTCTGAAAGAATGCATATTATGGAAAAAAAGTTTCATTTGACAAATACATGGAAAAAATGGTAGTTTTACCTGTAGTGTCTCACCGTAAGATATTCTATATAATAATTTTGGCCAATAAAGATGATCAGTAATTATTTTTATAATGGCCAATTATGATCTAATGGCTAATATTATAAATCTACATTCTTTGATCTGTTGTTTAAAAACAAAGGAGGTTCCAATTTAGAATCGTTCATGCGTCAAGATATCAGAATTTTATTGTACAGTTAGAAAAGTTTGTTTTAAACATCAATTTGTGATTTTTGTTCTGTCCAGCCGTCATGACTTTCTTGCCTGCATCAAACAATTAAAATCATTGCCACCTTTGTGACAATATGCTTTGTAACAGTAAACATATTTGTAACTAATGTTTAATCACCAAAAATTTTGTTTGTCCTTTTTTCTCCTACAAAGTTAGTTAGTTAGTTTATTAATTATTAAGTTGATAAATTTAGCCTAATTACTTTTAATCTTCACTTAAGTTAATTGAAAATGGCAAAAATGTCCTAAATTTAGGTTACAGAATTGCAAAACTTGCAAATTCAAAATGAAAAGAAAACTTTTATATATGTAATTTGACGTCCCGAGGTTGAGGATCACCACAATCTGTAGGTTTAGCACCCTTCACAGAATATTTGTTAAAAAAGAAACATTTTTACACTCCATTTTGTGTCTTGTTAGTAAAACGTGCCATATAACGTGCATCTCTGACCTCAACAAGCAAGTTCATGCATAAAAAAAGATGCAGAGGAAGAAGCCCAGCCGCATGTGTAAGTACACAAACAAAGGATTCATCCTTGTCTGAACATGTCTTTCTGCAAAATGTGCTCTTTCTATTAGTGTCTCTGTTTTCTACATGAACTTCTTTCTATAAGGGAAAGACCAGGAATCCGGAGAAAGTGGAGAATTTCCAGCCGCCCATCAGGTTTCCTCTTTCCAGTTTGAGGTAAGCTTTGTCTCCTCTCTCCATCGTAACCAGACCGGCGTTGGTCGCTGCCTCACGCGTCACATCCTGATCGCCGGCGAAAGCAGAGATCACCGGCCAGCCGTTCAACACCAGACTCACCTGGATGGAGAGCCGGAAAGAAAAGACTTGTAATTGTAATTGTAATGTGATTTTCAATAGAATTTTAAGGACATTCGTACAATAAACAATTCTTGTGCAATGTTGGAGCACTGAGAAGTTAAACCAGTTGGGAACTGCTGATCTAGACAGTACTGATTTGTATTTTTGTCACTACAAAAGTTTTAAAAAGACAATTAATGGAATAGCTCAGCCAAAAATGAAACTTTGCTAAAAATGTGCTCACCCTCAGGCCATCCGAGATGTAGATGAGTTTGTTTCTTCATCAGATTTGTAGAAATGTGTAATTCCAGCACTTGCTCACCAACGGATCCTCTGCAGTGAATGGGTGCCATCAGAATGAAAGCCCAAACAGCTGATAAAAACATGACAGTAATCCACAAGTAATCCACAACACTCCAGTCCATCAGTTACCATTTTGAGAAAAAAAAATCTCTCTCATCAAAATCCAGCCACATATTTGTTTAAAGCTGTTTTGGGCTGTTTAAACGATGTGTGATCTGTGCAGATTTCTCTCCTGATTCAAACCAAACCACTTTTTCGCATTATTATGGATTATGGAATCATATTTTAGCAAGTTTGGATTACTTGTGGATTATTGTCATGTTTTTATCAGCTGTTTGGACTCTCATTCTGACGGCACCCATTCACTGCAGAGGATCCATTGGTGAGACAGTGATACAATGACACATTTCTACAAATCTGATGAACAAACAAACTCATCTACATCTCAGATGGTCTGAGGATGAGGACATTTCCAACCCCTTTTTCATTTTTGGCTGAACTATTCCTGAAATATTCCGAAAATTATTAAAAGGCAATAAATATTCATGAAACAACAAGGCCTTTTCTGCGTTGACTGCGTTTCTCTTTTGACTCACGTGTATAGTTTGTCTGTTATAAACTTTGACCACATGGAAACTGAAGCTGTACACTCCTTTTCTAGGAGCCACGAAAACACTCCGTGCCGGATCAAAATGACTCCCAACGTTCACCAGAACCTTTAATGGAATACAGAAAGACACGTGGAAACCGGAACCATCCGGTCTGTCATAACACTGGTACCCTTATGCACTGCTGATAAAGCAGCTATAGGAGGCGTCATTACCTGGTCAAAGTAAATGGTCATGGTGCGGTTGCTCATCTCAGACGGTTCGTGGTTGTTGTTCCGCACAGCCGAGAAAGCGATGCGGCCGCTCCCAGAGCGCACCGACATTCCCAAAGCGTTCCCGGCGGGTTCTGTGGTCGGGGTGGAGTCGCAAACGACTAAACACTTCCCTTCCAGCACGATGGGCTCTGTGTCATTCTGGCCCCAAACCAGCAGGGGGCCCATCAGACAGAGAAGAGCTAACCGTGTGCCACTCATCCTGCCTGGATGTAAATACGTTGATGTTTTAGTTTGTCCTTTAGCTGTTTCACTGGCTGCTTTATCTTGCAGGTCCAGAGCAGATGTTGAAATATCCAGTGGTGAAACACTAGTGAACAAGGGCCTTCCCGTCTAGACCACAAGACCGAGTCGAGATATCAGCACATGCAGAGTGAGGAGAGCACATCAAAAGATTTGTGTTCAGTTACTCATTTGACTATTTCGCAGTTCAGTGTTTGCGTGTTGCGAGATCAGTGTGTAAGTCACTGGTCCACCGCAATGCACACTCACACACACACTGGCCATCTGGACCAGACGTCCCTTATGAAGAGACCATCTGCCTTCCCATCATGCTTCCAAACATTTCTGAACACACACACCAGTGTTATTTTAGTATCACTGAGATACTGGTTTTATTCAGATTTTAAATTAGGTTTTAATGTTATATTTTTGGTTTTTATTTTAAAGTTTTAGGAATTTCTATGTCTATGTAGTTTTTCAATTTTAGTTATTTAAGGACATAAGGTTAAACTAAATTAAAATAAACATTATACCAGTGATAAACATTACCAGTAAAGGAAGTTTAAGTTGTTTTTTTTTTTTGTTGTTAACTGTAATATGGATTTTCTTATTCTTTAGGACTTTTATTTAACACAGTTCCCAGCCTGATTAATGAACGAAAGTAACAAAAATATCCTAAATATCATATTAAAATATTATTAAATTATAGTAAAATATAATATATAAAAATATAAAATTTTGTCGTTTTTGGATATTGATCCACCAGATGAGAAAAGCTGTTCTGTATTTTCCATAATGTTTCCATTCACTGTATTTAAAGTCCACAGTCAAAGATTATCTTAAAAAAAAAAAAAAAACAGTATAAAATCTAAAATTAAGCTTTCTAAGAAAACTATTGTCTCTGAAAAATGTCAAAATGATAGCCTAAAATGTTGCTACCTTATTTTTATGGTAAAGGTTGCAAAACCACAGCTGCCACTTTTTACTGTACATTTCACAGATTTTTTGTGTAATTCCAGTGTTCATGCATCAGGAAGCCAACTTCTGTCTAGACTGTATTGTGTGTGAGTTAATCTCAGTTGTGTATCAGAACTGTCCTGTTTCTCTCTCTCATTGAAATAAAATCATTAAAGCTTATTTAACATCAAATATCGTCTTACCTTCAATGCTACAGATTCACTTGCACTCCAACACTGGACAATCACATCCCATCCATCTCTCTGTGGCTCTGAACCAAAACCTAATGTGTTCCCTGTGTGGGTATTTTAAGGCATCGTGGTGCTTCTGACGAAAAAGCTGTTCCCAAAAGTAGGCAAGACAGAGCTTAGATGTAGATTTAGTGTGTATTCTGAATTGTCCCCTTTTGTAGAAAATAATTGACTATGAGATGTTGGTAAATGAGGCGTTGAGGGTTCCTGATGGACAGCTTATGAGTTGTGCAGGTGAGGTTGAACTGTTAATGATCAAAGAATAGTGGACAGGTGTAAGGTTTCTACAATTAATACACAAAATATACATTAAATCACACTAATATCTGCATGTTACAGCATTATGCATACTATCTGAATATTTGTATATTTTGTAGCATTGCAGGGAAGCCCAGTAGGGTTTGGATCAGAGCCGTTCCTGTCAAAGTGTCCCACTGTTCAAACAGACTGTAAATACAGCAATGTTTTTACTCTTACTCGTCCTGTTATCATGATAAAGTACACATATGCTCTTCCAAACACAACACTAAACATTAAATTACTCTTAGGACTGCAGCCAATGGTAAAGTGATGTCTGGACTGAACATATTAGTAAGTGCTATAGTAAGGATATATCTGTTTCAAATATAAAACCATGAATATAGATGCATGAAAAAACCCTAAATGATAAAATATATACACGTCAAAGACAAAATTTAAATAAATCTACAGTGCATAGCGTTGTATTTGATAAACAATGGTAATAAAGAATACTGTAAAAAAATATTAACTAATTTTAAGATTTATTTACCTAATTTATAATGCCAAAGAAAAAAATAAATTTGAAAAATAAACCGCAAACTAAGAAAAAATGCAAATATTATTTAAATATATTAAAATTGTTAAAACATGCAGTGATAAAACACCAATCAGAAAGCAAATACGATATTGCAGATATTCACACACCAATCAAATTAGGCGCTGTGATTAAGTCGCCCCGCCCACCGACGCGGAAAGTTCGAGTTCAGTACAGTCAGAACTTGACAGAGCTACTGTTGTGCGAAATAGATCGAGCGATAGAAATTAACAGTGCAAATTAGCTATTGAAACCGACGGCCCTTGCCTTGATTTGTCGTTTTTGATCGGATAATACTGTAAGATCAATCGGATATCGGACCAAACGCCGCGTCCGTTAAAGCTCGTCTGTGAGCGCCAAGAGCTGAGGTAACGTTAACGGAATCACCAGCCGTGGGCCTGTGAGCATTTATTCGACGATACTGGTGAGTTTTCCTCAGTTTTTTTCTGCTCAGTGTCTGCTTTTATGAAATAATGGTGATTTTTGAGTAGGAAACTGGCTTTTAGCATTTAAACCTGACCGACGGATTTATTGGTTTGATTGCTATCATGAGGAGATTTAAGTTAAAGTTAAAAAAGGTATAGTGGTACAGAGTGTTTGTATGTCTGTTCGTTAGTGTGAATGCTCAGGGTGTTCTTTTTTATTTTAAATTGGTTCGTAAAGCTTTGTTTCCACTTATATCTGCCTGTTGATGCTTGGCCTGTTAACTATCCACCTTATTCTTCAACGGAAGTAAGCCTACAAGGGGCCAGACTTCCGGTTCATTACCTGCTATGGGGCTAAAACTGTTTGCTCTCATAATTAAGATAATACATTAAAATAATATGGTAAAACACCAATTTGCAGTATCAAGCCGCAAAACGAGCTGTTTTGTATAACTAAAAATAGCTGGGAGCAGAGGAGACCAGAAGCCACACCTATAAAATTTACAAATGGCAGCACACACACTTACGGGAAAAATAAGGTGGATAGACCTTTTGTGAGTAGATGTCGAGGTTCAGTGTGAGTGTCATGTGCAGCTGCGCACGCATTGTGATGGCAAAAAACAGTGGTAACAAATAAAGAGGAATGGGAAAAATTCACAGAATAAGAAAAATGGCTTGTTGTGCCTTTGGATGTCAGAATCGAAATGCATTGTCAAAGACGGTCTATGAAACTAAATCCAGGTGTTTATGTTTGTAATTTAAGCCACAGACCAGACTGATGAAATCTTTTAACATTTTTTTTTTTGTAAATTTAATATTTTCTTGACTCTGCACTTTCTGCCAAGAGGAAATTGAATCCATTTCATATTTATTCTACTTTTGTTCTTATTCTAAGCAGTTCTGGCTTCAAATATCAGCTTCCCTACTTCCCGTGTTTCACCAGCTGTGTAATATTTTCATAAGAAAAGTTCTTATCCATTTTGAATGTTTCTGATAATAAGGCATTAGATGTCTTAAATCTTACGTGTATGAGGGGTAAATATTAGGGATGCAACAATACAGTTACTCCACGGTTCGATACGTACCTCTGTTTTTAACCACGGTTTTCGGTTCGGTTCGGTTCTGATATCTTGCCACTTCAATGTGTTTTTTTTTTTTGGTAACAAATTAACAAAATACTCCCGTAAACCTCTGTACACTGGAAAAAGCGTAGTTTAGTATATGTCTGCTTAATTCTTTTGAGAGAGGTATTTTTTCGATTTTTACACAAAATAGAATGGGTTTCATTCATACTGGACGCCAGAGAGCGCCCTTGTGCAAAAAAACCCACAAATGCGTCAAAGAAGTAGCACTAATGACGTTCCGTTCCATATCTCTAATATAGATAAAAGCATCGTTATTGCTGTAACTGATTAAAAACAAGATATAACGTTAAACGGAATGACGAAATGTAAGGACAATAAACACTCGTCTGCAATAATATACGGTTTATCTGTGTTCTTCAAGCCATCTTGTGTATTTTCATAAGCCATTGCTTATCGATTTAACTGTTACATAGAATATGAGTATAGAATTTATCGTCTGCCTCATTCTGTGATAAGAATCCACATCAGATCACATAAGGAAGTTATTTCAAACACTCGACTGATGTTGTGAATTTAAAACAAGTTATAATGTTTTTTATAACTTTTGTTTTTTATAACTTTTGTTTTTACAACTCTTTTGTTTTACAACAGGTTTAGAAAGGCTTATCATTGCATGTCATTAGAACGGAAGATGCTCTGCGTGTGTTGCTTTTTCAAATATAAGCGGGGAAGTGTTTCCTCATTTCAGCACGTGAAATCGCGGGCACACATACAGCAAATTCCAAAAGAAATAAAACAAGGAAGTTATTTTAATGCAAAACCGAAAAACCGCAATTCACAAGCGCGTATTGAACCGTGGATGTCGTACCGAACGGTTCGATATTATATTGAGTATTGTGACATCCCTAGTAAATATGTCCTCAAAGCACATTGTGATATGTTTTAACCTCAAAATTATTGTATAATGCTTAAAAATGAAATGCATGTTATTTCTCAATTTCTCATTTTCATTTAATTTAACTAGAAGTAAAACTGATATACTAAATAAACTAAATTTAATAAATAAAAAGTAGTAAATGACAAACACACAACAGAATAGCTATGACTAAAACCAAAGTGAATTAGATACTTTAATATAGGGCTGTCAAACGATTAATCGCGATTAATCGCATACAAAATAAAAGTTTGAGTTTGCCTAATATATGTGTTATATAAATACACACAAATTAATGTATATAATTAAGAGAAATATGTTAGTTACGTACAAAATATTTTTATTTATATATAAAATAAATTATATAAAATATGATAAATACATATACTTGTAAATATTTCTTAAATATATACATGAATGTGTTTGTATTTATATATACATAATAATTACACACAGTACACACACATATATTAGGTAAGCTCAAACTTTTATTGTGTATGCGATTAATCGCGATTAATCATTTGACAGCCCTACTTTAATGCAAAGAACAACCATAATCACAAATCATAGTTCAACACCATTTTTATTGTAAATATTAGTAAATATAAATAAAGTTTTACTGAGTCTTCACATGAAAATATAACAAAAAACAGCGATGCACTGGTACCATATCTAATATATTTGCTTTCTAGTAATCAGTGATTAATAATGTGATCACAGCATGTTTGTTTATTTCAGTTCGTAAGCACATACAGGTCACTGCTGTATATTTGAGCACTAAAACAGCAGGAATCAAAGCACATTATAAACTCATAGACTTATAGAAGTCATTTTTAGTATTGGTTAAAGGTTCATGAAACCCCAGACTACTTTTTCTGATATTTGAGCAGAGGTGTTTGTGTTGCACATCATATGACAATGTTAGAATCCATTAATTTTAATTGTTGGAGAAAACTGGTTAATTTTGAGCTTTTTTGATCTATTTTCATCTTCTGGGTTTAAAATCTACATTGTGCTGACGTCACAGTTTGTGACGTGGCAATGGACTATAGTACATCAATGAGGCGTCGGTGTCTCATAATTATTCATGAGGCTGCGCGTTCTTATCCTATGAGAATACGCTTCGCCTAATTATTCATGACAACGCATGTTGATTTTACTATGACAGACGCTTCAGACTGTGAGATTGATGTGAGACACATTAATGGATCGAAGGAGACTGTTTTGGTTTGCTTTGTAAGTAGAGTTCTGCAGAACTTCTGAGCATCTTGCCATGTCTCCTGAGTATTGCTCAAAACTATTTTCTGTGTTGCGTTTGTACTTTCTGTGAAAATTAAAAAAAAATAGAGTCAAGATGTTAAAACAAAATTCATTTTCTGTAATGAGCGTGAGCCTGTTAAACCTGCTGATATTTGTAAATTGTCCATTTTTAAATTATATTTACATAAAGGCATAGTTCAACCAAAAAATGTCTTACAAGGATTCACTTTACTTAAAAGAATTTACTTAAAAGGACTTTTTTTATATGCACTGTAAAAAAACAATTTAACAAGAAAATATTTCCTTCAAAAGTTCACATTTAATTTAATGTGTAACTTGCCATTTCCTTGTAATTATTTTTGAAATTTACTTATTGAATTAATCATGAAAGCTTGATGTGAAACCTGAAAAGTAATTGAACTGAATAATAATTGTTTAGAGTGCAGGTTTGAAATGACATGAGGGTCAGTCATTTTGTAATTCTCTTTGTAAGTTTTATTTGTCTGCTTTGAGAATTTGTAAAATATAAAAATTCAAATATATCATGAATTCTGGCAGGGGTTGGACACTGTATGATTAACTGATTATATAAAATAGTTGAAATATAAGAGAGTGTCATTTTGGATGGGCAGTATACTTCTGTTAAAGAAGAAGTCCAATTCCAGAACAAAAATTTACAGATAATTTACTCAGCCCCTTGTAAGAAATTATGTTTCTTGAGGAAAACATTCTTCATATAGTGGACTTCAGTGGTGCTCCCAAGTTTGAACTTCCAAAATGTAGTTTAAATGCAGCTTCAAATGGCACTTAATTATCCCAACCGAGGAAGAAGGGTCTTATCTAGCAAACCAATCAGTCATTTTCTAAACAAATTGACAATTTCTATACTTTTTAACCTCAAACACTTGTCTAAGTCTGTGTAAACTGTTTTTTTTTCCTGGTTCAATACGGTCATTACAGTTAGGGTATGTCAAAAAACTCCCATCTCGTTTTCTTTCCCAACTTCAAATCCATCCTACATTGCTGGAGAAGTACCAACCCAGTGTTTACAAAGTGAACATGCAGAGAAGATTAAACACCTTTACAAAAAAAGGTAAAACAGCAATGTAGGACGATTTCGACGTTGAAGATGAAAACAAGACATACCCTAAGTGTATTGACCCAGATTACACAGACTACATATGCGCATCGCAGAGATGAGATAAGATGAGCGTTTGAGGTTAAAAAGTAAATAAATTGTCAATTTGTTTCAAAAATGACTGATATTTTTGCTAGATAAAACCCTTCTTCCTCGGCTGGGATCATTTAGAGCCCTTTGAAGCTGCTTTTAAACTGCATTTTGGAAGCACTTGGGGGCACCACTGATGTCCATTATATGGAGAAAAATTTGGGAATGTTTTCCTCAAGAAACATAATTCCTTATCGACTGAAGAATAGAAAGACATGAACACCTTGGATGACAAGGGGGTGAGTAAATTATCTGTAAATGATGGTACCAATATATTTACCGGCAATGCTTAATTTTCAGTGAAAATAAAAAAAAAAAACATTTTTTGAAATTGCTGACTGAATATGATTAAATTAAAAGACTACTTTTTTTGAGCTCTCTTGTTCAGATAAAAACAAACTAGTGTGGTCTGTTTCACAAACAAATGACTCATTTGAGCAGCTTCTTTTAATTTTCACTAACTGGTTTGAATTAACTTGAATCCTTAATTTCATTTGGCTTCTCTAAATAAGTCATGTACTTCAGCTAGTTTTTAAGGAAACATTTCCAATTTTTATTTAGTTGAGTGTGCGTTAAAAAAAAATTAGATTAGAGTGCAATCTGAAGTTTTGATGTATGAAAACCACTACAACTGAATGAATGAATTAACAAAATAACAACTATATAGATAAAAAAACTAAAATGTATAAAAATAAACACTGACTAGAATGTAACTAAAATAAAATAAATAAAATATACAAATAAACAAAAGTTATAACAGCATCTTAATAATATTAAAATAACAGTGGTTTATGATGTAAATTTTCACCAATAATGTGATCATATTAGTGTTTTAATTCATACCCTGAATTAACGAGTTACTATGTGTTTCTCACCATCATAACACACAAAATTAAATGAGTCGCTACAGGGATAATCGTTCCAGAATCCATAAGGATACATCACAACACACTCCTCTCCCAAACCGTAACTTGGCTCAGTCAAAGCCCAGGACTTGAACACCACACTCTCCTCATCATAAGACCAGCGCCAGCCGTTGATGTCGTTGTACAGTCCGATCCAGGCGAAGCCAGAATAGGCTTTTTCGTTTGCAGCTTCTTGCAGCCTCATCCGGTTTTCATTACTCTGAACGGTGGCCAGGTCAGTATGGTGTGTCCTGCAGTAATTCTGTGCATTTTCCCACGTCATATATTCTTGGATCAAAATATGCTCTTGCTGTATACACAGAGTTAATGACAGGAGTCCTGCAAGAGAGTACAGTCATCTTATTTTTCCTTCTTAAAGGGGTCATTGGATGCTAAGGTCACTTTTTCATGTTGTTTGAACATTAATGTGTGTTGGCAGTGTAAGTACAAATCTACCCTATAATGATAAAAATCCATGCAGTGGTTTTCAATTAATCTGTAAAAATAATATCCCCTTTTTCAAATCGAGCCGTTCTCAGATAGAGGCCGCTCCCACGATAGTTGATTGACATGAGCGTTTTACCTCAGACCAGCTGTCACAGTCCAACCTCCATTGTTTCGATGCTGGAGCATGGATGTAAGTTAGACAAGAATTGAGCGATTGAGGTGTTGTATTGCTGGATGCAGTGTTGGGAAGGTTACTTTGGAAATGTAATAGGTTACAGATTACAAGTTACTCGATTTAAAATGTAATAAGTAGTGTAACTTTTCAATTACTTTATAAAAGTAATGTAACTTATTACTTTTAATTACTTTTTGATTACTTTTCTAAATTTCTAATATTTTCAACTGTTAATCATTTTGAAACATTTAAACCAGGCAGAGTGAACCTTACAGTAGCATTCAACACTGATTACTGTCAGACTTTCAAAATCCTTTATCACTTGAATTAAGATTATAATAAGTAAGGGATAACATACATCTTTATTTTCCGATAACAACTGGCTGAATGTACATTATCTCACTTATTACACAGCTGCTTGATAGATTATTTAGATGTTTCGTGTCAAAACTATTAGACACGAAACACTGATCTGAGTTAAAATATTTGAACACAAAGCTTCCATGAAGAAATCAGTTGCTAGCAAACGGCAAGTTCAAACTAGACATTTTAGGGATACGGTGCAGTCATACCAGTTTTCTTACACAACATTTCACCACATAAATAATTAAGGAAGTAGTACTAGTTTGTTAGTTATTTTATAATCCATTACAATGTACAAAAAAAATGTCAGCAGCTGCGTTTGTATGAAATAATAGAGCGAGTCCACGATACCAGGATGACAGAATTAAGAAATTGTCCACATAATACAGGGCTCAAAATTAACTTTTTTACTTGGTAGCATTGGTGCTCCCAACTTCAAAAAGTTAAGAGCACCAAAAAAAATTTAGGAGCACCAAATGAATATTAAGGAGCATCACAACTGGCATCACAAATGCCTCGGCCTGGCATTTCTTTTTAGTAATGCACCAATCTTGCTTCTTAATGGCCGATTCTGATTGCCAATGTTTTTACAAGCAAATGGGCTTGAAATGAAAATATGAGTACATGAATAAGATGTTTATTTTCTCGATTACATGTAGAGCCATTTAAATTAGAGGCGACCACATTAAGACATTAATTGAACAAAACAATTTGAAAGTGGGGGGACACAATCGGGATTTTGAAAAGTGTGTCCTCAGTAGAAATTATGCCCCTGCGTGTGTGGAACTCTGAAGCCAAGTTATCATTTGATGTGAATGTATGCCAGAATGTGCGCTGCAGCACGAAATATAGTATATTTCTTCAAAAGCAGATTGTGGAGACAATTTAATTGTCCACAATCAAAAATCGTCATATCACACACCCCTAATTGCAATGTAGTTTGTGCAAATCCGGAACAGAGGTTGGTTGAGAGAGAGAAAGGAAAAAAACGGCCGGTTCAGAGTTTCAGCGGAGTGCAGTGTCAATGACAGGGAGTGATTGACGGCTAATATCTAAAATCTGCATTAAAGTTAAGAATGTACAGATACAAGTTTAATTAGTTATATAATGTTGGAGAGAACGGCAAACCTGACACTGTATCAGCTCACAGCAGTCTGGGCAGTAGTTCAGCTAGCGAAAGTTTTGTAAAGAAATGAAAACAAGTCGCACCACAACAATTTCTCGCACTCACACAGATGCTCCCAAATATATTTTCAGGTCGCGCAGATTAAAGTTTGGGAGCATATGGACCAAAACGGTCGCAATTTCGAGCCCTGTAATATTGAATTAAGCTTTAAAATTTTATTAGCTAACCAAACGCAAAACTTCCGCCAAGAAAAATGATCAAGCATATAGCACTGACTTAAGTTGCCCCGAATGAGATGACAGGAAGGAGCTGGGAGGAGAGAGGGTAGCGAGATCGGCAAAGGACCTCGAGACGGGAATCAAACTCGGGTCACCGTGAGCGCAGTTGCGCTATATGTCATAACAAGATCATAACATAAATAACATCATAACAAGAAATAGTTTAATAGCTATGATACTGGGTTTGAAATCAAATGTTTGCATAGTTCTGACAGAAAACACTAGCATCTAACAATGCCTTGGAAAAAACAATCTTAAAAAATAAAGTTTATGCATAAACCCAAATAGGAAATAAAATGGTTATTGAATAAGCATGTGTCCTATTCTGTGTCCTAAACTCCTGAAACATTGGTGTCTCATTTTAGAGCAGTCAATGCAATTTATGAAAGAAGTCAATTAAATCTGTAAGTGGGGGTGGGTGTGTGAAAAAATTCAGATGTAATCCCCTTTGTAATCACTGGCATTTTTCAAAAGTAACTGTAATTTAATTACACATTATTTTCTCAGTAACTGTAACTAATTACAATTACATTTATTTTGTAATTAAATTACGTAATTCTGTAACAGCTAGTTACTCCCCAACACTGGGTGGATGTAATAATGAACATAGTGGTCGTCATTTACTCCTGACATCTGAGCTGCTGAAGATGCAGTGGATTACATTTGTTTGTGAAGGGAATGCACCTCCCGATCTACATATATCCGTCTATGTTCGCGCAAATCATTCGTGATCCAGCTTCACTTACAGCAGAAGTGAGTATAAGGTTTTTTTTTTAATGAATCTTTGCGATCGTCTTTCCTAATAATGTGCCAGTTAGCAGGTTTAGCAGCTAAACGTGGCTAAAGTAAACAGGCTCGTCACTCCACAGAGAGAAGAGAGGGGCGGGGTGAGCAGAGCTCATTTGCATTTAAAGCAGCCTTGACCAGAATGGGATGATTTTTGCAGAGCTTATTTTGACAAGGTAAAAAGGGTGTTGTTTTACACATCCATTGAGAATTTTTAACCGAAGTATATTATAGACTCTTCATTAAGACTCTAAAGAATCATATTAACTTGTGGAAAATGAGCATCCGATAACCCCTTTAAAGTTTCCATGTGACTGGCCGTATTCGTGTCAGTGTTCTTGTTTTTATCCGCTTGTTTCAATACTGTAATTTCTAACTTTAATAGAGTACAGTAAATTTTTTTGATATTTATACCATTTTTAATACCACAGGGAAACGTTGCCACAGCATTAAGGCCATGCAGTCTGTCAGTGTGGTGCACTTTTTGGACTCAACGCTAAGGATTTTTTCTAATTGTTTTTTGCCCGGTCAAAATTTTCACTGGCCCTACCACAAAAAAATTAAATAGTTGCTGTTATCATTGTTTTTAACTCATGTTATCTTTTATTTTAATAAATAAGCTTATACAAACATATAAAATAAAACTACAATTCTCGATTCCAATTTCGATACCACACCTAAACCTACTATAGCCTAACTAAAGTACAAACATTATTTGTTTGTTCAAAAAATGTTTTAATTATTATTAAAATTTAGCCTAACTAAAGTACAAACATTATTTGTTTGTTCAAAAAATGTTTTAATTATTATTAAAATTTAGCCTAACTAAAGTACAAACATTATTTGTTTGTTCTTTTTTTTTAAAAATTATTATTAATATTTTAATAAAAATGAAAAGATGCTTTAGGGAAAAGCAGCAGACAGACTGAAAGAACGCAAACTCTTTGTCAGCAGGTGGCGCTTATGGAATAAGAGTGATGTTACGTTTCTATATAGGCTATAATGTTAATCAAATTACAAAAGAAAAAGAAAATCAGTCACTGATCTTGACAGACTAACTTCAGTAGCTTTAAAGGAGAAGTCCACTTCCAGCACAACACTTTACAGATAATTAGGTGTGCAGCGGATCGCGGTTGATCCGTGATCCGTGCAGATCACGACCCACGGTTCGGAACGCACGTGACCCGCGGATTAACTCGTTTTTAAAACTTGTAGATTACAGTGTTTCCCCTGCCATTATATTAGGGGGGCAGCCTCTGCCTGTCAAAATAAAAGTATGGTTTAACATGTAACAGAAATGTATTAGTCTTGTATTACTTTTGTACAGTATAATGTAGGTGTTTAAATATTCCTATTTCTGGAAAATTTAATTAAACAATTAAATGCAGAAATTATAATAATAACAGATATAACAGAAAAAACTGTTTGTTTGGCAACAAATAAAAAGGTTTAATTTTCATTTCATTAAAAATCAATAAATATTTAATGCCTGTTTGATTATCAGAAAAATTAAAAACACACAAGAATTTCTGAAAAAAAAAAAAAAGAAAAATTTTGGGCCATTGAAAATTTTGAACATTGTTCAAAATGTTGAAATTGAGATTTTTCGACTTATTTTTTTAACTGAAATAAATGTTTTTGTTATTACACAGAGTGATGTACAGTTACATAGAGTTAAAATAAAGTGCTTTTTGCCATGTTGGTGGCGATACCTCTCTTACAACATATTTAGCTTATTACAAATATTTTACTTAGCTTTTTCAGCCTCTGATCGCAAGTGTAGCTAAACTTTGGAGCGCTTAGATTAGCAAGCAAGGTCCTCACAGATGAAGAAAAAAATAAAAAGAAGCATACAAAGGAATCGATATGTGGAATTGAAATTTTAATTTTACAAGTATCTGATTCCTGAACTTAAGTATCCGATTCTGGAATTGGAATCGATTTTCGATTCCCAACTTTTCATGCTGGCGTGTGGGAGTTTTGAGCTTTCTCTGAAAAAGTGTGACGGAGAATAAAAGTTGAGACAAGTTAAGAAGCTCTCATTTTATTGTTTTCTTATTCTTAAGTGTTTAGGCGAACCCTGCACGAACGCTTGGTTACATTATTATATTAGTCATATGCCATGCTGTCTACACGTGACGTAGATGGCATACGAATGAAGTTTATCGTGAATAAATGTTACATAAAGTACATCAAATAAAATAGACCTATTTTATTTTATGTACTTTATGTAACATTTATTCATAAAAACTTTTACCCATTACACAGTCTTGTAAGTCCATTAACTGAACTGTCTTTTTCCCATAATATGTTTATTATTATTATTATTATTATTAGCCTTTATTATTGGTTATATATTTTTTTTTAATTTGTTTATATTTGTTTGATCTCTTAACATTACTTAACATTCTGAATGTAAATAACTGCCTACTGTAAATGCTCGACATGCCAGTAAAGCTTGATTATTTTACTGGAATGTAGTTTAAATTTGAATTTTAACATGTATTTAATTTTATTTGGGCTAATTATTAGGCTATAATTATAACTACTACATAGTGTTTCTTTGAGGAATGAAACATTCACGTAGTTTCATTTGTAAATGAAAACATGCTCATTTATCGTCACGCACAGGCATTAATCATAAAGTCAAAATTTTATTGCCATAATTGTGAGGTGTTTACTAAATATAGCCCTAACGAGTTATTAAAATAATAATTATATTATATTATATTATATAATAACTGGTATACAGATTAAATGAAAAACTAAGCAAGGATATGCGAATCTAATTTATTTTGTAATGTTGTTTTTATTTATTTATTTAAGTTTTGTATAATGTTTTACCTGAAAGAAAAAGAAGATGAAGACAAATTTGGTGCATCATTTTGCCAGTGGTTTTTGTTGCTGGAAAAATAAAAAAAATACCAAAATTATTTCTGTAATACAGACGAGACTTTCTAGGTAAGTGTGGCATAATATACCTCTGTAAATAAATACAGTTTAAATTTACATCTCGCACACTCTAATGCCTTTTGAATGCAACATAAGCTGCATTACGGTCGACTAGAGCAAGTGAAAAGAGACTTATTGAATTTGGGGCTGGTGCAAGGACTGGAATTGAAAACCACTGCATAGTCGATGAATTGAATTGATTGTTTTTAAGGTTAAATTTACGTATTTGTATAAGGGGAAAAAAATACATAAAATGCTAAAGTAATATTTCATTAGCAACAATATGATGTGGAAAGTACAGCATAATTAGTAATCAGCCGTTCATCACTTATGAACGAAAGAGCACTAACCTGTTAAACTGAACTGATGAAGTGTCGGCCTACCTTCAAGTTCTCACGACTTCTCAGGATGTTTCTCAAGTTCCCAATCTTGTTCTCTTTAAATGGATTTGTTAAGTTAAGAAGGGAATTTCACAGTCAGATATGCAAAGTGTGACCTGTATTGTTTTTTGTGGTTCCTCTTTAAGTTGTGTTTTGGTGGATCGTTTTAGGACACTCATTATCATCTGATTTCTCGTTAAACTTTACATTAGACGTTACACATTTAGACTAAATCTTTGAATGACAGCCGTCTATTAGTGTAATATAGAAGAATATCAAAAAAACATTATACAATCTGTTATATATAATATAGTACATCTATACTAGTGTATTTATTAATTAAATGTTTCTTGATTTAGTATCTGCAAATTGATGATCTCAAATTGATCTCAGAGGCCGACTGAAGATGTTCATTGGCCGATCACACATAAATCAGCTTTAAAACATTAGACGGATGATATTAGTCATAATCTCCTAAGTAGTTTAAGAGACAATGTGCATCTTTCACATACTTTTGACCTGATTAATTAATATAAATAGATAAACAGATTGATTTAAAGTGGAATGCTGTCACTTTAATTGTTTTGGGTGACATTGTGGTGTGTAATTTTTTTTTTTTTCCCCAGTTTAAATGTTCTTATGGATCATGTAAATGAAGAACAATGCGAGTCTATGCAAAACACACAGTGTTACCTAAGAAAGATCATTCTTCATGTACAAACATTTACAGATGATTTTATTTAGAAAATCCACTTTTCTTTAAATCTAAAATTAACTTTACACTTACATGTGTGCATTTGGACAACACTTCTTTCCAAACCAACTTGTGTTGCATTCAAGGTGCACATTTACATTTGATTAGTACTTGCAATAATTAAAGAAAATCACACGCTTGGTCAGAGCCACATTTTTGAAGCGTTTGGTTTCTTTGTCAGTTTTCAGGTCAGATGTGTTTATGATTAGTAGAGTATGTTTTCAGATCATGCCACATTGAATGCCTTTTTTTGGACTCTTCAGCAGTTATTTTCCTATGCAAATGCTAGTAGCTTGGCCCTTTTCCTGGAAATTTAGAGTACAGAAAGAACATCATAATAATAGCATTTTATTAAAAGAGATGTTATATTCAATCATTTAAAATTATAAACAATATTATTAATGTTATGGTAATGACAGAAAAGCCTGTAATAAACTATAAGAAGTGGATTTAAATTAATTTAATTAGTAGTTCAAAAGTGTGAAATATACAGAAGAGTCAGCTTGTGTTGTTTCTATGGTTTTATTTAGTGTGTTGAATGGGTGCCACCTTCACGTGAGTGCTGTAACAGTCTGAGGTCAGTTTTCATTTGCATAAATGTGAAAAATTTAAAACTGAAAAATGTGATGGAAAATTAACCCTCATAATGCATTTAGGTCCATTTCTGACACGTAAAATATATATGAAAAGAAAAGCTAAGTCGTTAGTAATACGCTGATTTCACGCGGCCGCCATATTGAATTCGAAAGCGAGGCTCCGGTGGGAAGAAAGCCGGAAGTAAACAACAACAACAACAACATGCCATGGACTACAAACCTCCAGCTGTTGCCGCGATTTTCCATTATAGATGTTGAAAAATGGGCCGATGAGGGGTGTCGAATTCCCCGAGCTGTGCTTTTAAAAGGCTACAGCAACTGGATAGAGGATTACATCAACGATATAGAAGGTAAGGTAAACTTTAGTTTACGCGAAGCCAAACATGTTAGCAAGATACGTCTGCCTTAGCATTCGAAAGACATGTTTTAATTTCAAAGGACATTTTATGTTGGCAAGTATTTCGAATTTTTTTTTCCAATGTTTGCAGTCAGGAAAAGTGAGTCAGGTTCAGGCTGTGTTGTGAGGGCAAGGGCGTTTCGCTCAATGCGAAAAAACGATAACCCTTACATGGTGCAGGTAATTGTTACATGAGTTGAAGTTCAGGAGTTCAGGCGCTAGAGTTAAAGTGCCAAAGTTCGTTTCTGTTCGTTTTCCCCTTTCTGTCTTTCTAAATAAATCACCTTTTTCATAATGAGTCTGGTTGTAGGAAAATCAGTGGAAAGGAAAATATGTTTCTGGCACGTTATTTTTTTGCATTAATATCACACACACACATGCATGTGTGTATATGCAGTAGTGGCCGAAATTATTAGAACACTAGTATTTTTATTAGCTAAAAATGTATATATGTATATGTATATATGTGTATATATATATATGTGTGTGTGTGTATATATATGTATATGTATGTATATGTACATGTATTTATGCATACACACACACACTCACATATATGTATATGTATACGTGTATACACATACACATATACATATATGTGAGTGTGTATGCATAAATACATGTACATATATACACACACATACACACACATGCATACATACATACATATATATATACATGTATACACGCACATACACACACACATATACATACATGCATGTATATACACACACATGTTAAAGACAATTTCAGTACAATTACTGTACTTGTCAACAATTAGTGCACTGTTGTCCTCTTAGTTGATTCCTACAACCAGAGCCAAACATAAGGTGAAAAGCAAACCTGAATAGTATGTGAGTTTCACTTTTAGAAGACTTTTTAGACACTTTTAGAAGTTTCTTGACTTCCTACATTGACCTACCTTGACTTTAATATTGTCATTTTAAATAAATAATGACTTGTACATTATAATTTTTTTTTTTCCAGATGGAATTTCCGTCTGAGGGTTCCTTTGTCATCGGACAGTCAAAATGCAACTGCAAAGCTGGCCTGGGCCACTGCAATCATCAAATTGGGCTATTGTATACCCTGGCACACTATATCAAAATGGAGTACAAGTCAGTTCCACCTGTTGTTAGCAAAACCTCCCTGCCACAGACATGGCATATTCCTTCTCGTTCTATGGGTCTAGCCCCTAAACCTATTAATACGGTTAAAATCTCAAAATTGAAGCCACCAACAACTAATCCACCTCAAACAATCTATAAAAGATCAAGTCATGGAATTATACCCAACGTCTATTGTCCTGTTCCAACCCCTCTACCAAGCGATCAGTTTGCTAATGAACTTCATGAAAACCTTGCTAAAATTGGAAGCAACAGCCAAATGTACAGACTGCTGGAGGCATCAAAGAGACACCCAGTAGACAAAGTAGCAACTGAATTTGGACATATGCCTCATGGATCAGCATTGACCTACCAAGTCATCAGGTTGCCCACTACCACCACCACTGATCCCTGCCCACCTTTTCCTCTCCCACCACAACCATGCACATACTCAACAGCTCTCAATGAAAAGGAGAGCACTTTTTATAGTGGCATGACTATTACACACTCTGATGCTGAGGCACTAGAGAAAGAAACAAGGGGGCAGAGCAACAGTAAGTTATGGCACCGTGTTCGTTTCCAGCGTCTGACTTCATCTACATTTAAGAGGATAGTCTCACGAGTTGCAGGCTTAAACAGCCTTGCCACCAGTATGCAGAAACAAAGAAGGTCAGTTCAGACACAGGCAATGAAAAGGGGGCTGGAACTGGAGCCAGATGCAGCTGCACAATATGAGCAGGTAACCAGTAATCATGTTTACCCTTGTGGCTTTGTCATAAACCCCCATGCCCCCCATTTGGGCACGTCACCTGATCGGAAGGTAGTTGACAGCACTGGTGCTCTGGGGTTACTTGAAATCAAGTGTCCTAATGTAGACAGTGTACTAGAGTGCAAATACTTTTATGTAAGACCGGATGGTGTGTTTGCTCTCAAAGCCAGCCATGAATACCATTATCAGATGATTGGACAAATGGGAATCACAGGAATGACATGGTGTGACTTCTTTGTCAGAGCCAGAAAGGACTTCCACCTGGAACGCATTCACTTTGACAGCGACAAATGGCAGTCTGTGAAAGCTAAGTTGGACCAGTTCTTTTTTAACTATTGGCTGCCCAACCTGTGCTTATAAGTTCAAGAATACTATACACACCCACCTCTTAAAGGGATAGTTCATCCAAAAATGAAAATTGTTATTAATTTCTCAACCCCATGTTGTTCCAAAACTCGTAAGACCTTCATTCATCTTCAGAACACACATCAAGATATTTTTTATGAAATCTGAGAGCTTTTTGACCCTGCATAGACAGCAACACAAGTGTAACGTTGGAAGGACATTAGTAAAATAGTCCATGTCACATCAGTGGTTCAACCGTAATTGCTGTCTATGCAGGGTATCATTAAAAATATCTTAATTTGTGTTCCAAAGATAAACAAAGGTCTTACGGGTTTGGAACGACATAAGGGTGAAGGATTAATGACAGAATTTTAATTTTTGTATGAACTGTCCCTTTAACAGGCATGTTTCAGAGATGAAATAAGTATGGGAGAAATATTTGTATAGTTTGAGAACTAATTTTATATTAAAGAAACTGAATTCCACTGAAAGTACAAAAATATTATTTTATATATAATTGAATGTAACTGTATATTGTTGAACTAAGAATGTTATAAATATGTGTAGTTTTAGAACAACTCTTTTATATTAAAGAAACTGAATTCCACTGAAAGTACAAGAAAAATTGTATTTATAAATGAATGTTACTGTGTATTGTTGAAATAAGTATGGAAGAAATGTGTACAGTTTTAGAACAACTCATTGTTACAATAAAGAAACTCAATTCCACTGAATGTACAAAAATATTATTTTATTCATAAATGAATTCATAAATGAAAATAAAGAAGGGATATTGGACCTCATTTTCAGGTAAGTTAAGCAAAATAACATTAGTTAGCTAACGATATGAGTACAATATGAGCAGGTAACCAGTCATCATGTTTACCCTTGTGGCTTTGTCATAAACCCCCATGCCCCCCAATTGGGCACGTCCCCTGATCGGAAGGTGGTTGATTCACTCTGTTGTATATTTTCTATGTACTGTATAAATTACAAAAACAATACAAAACATTTAAATGACTCATTTATGTACATTTTTTTTTGTTTAACTGTATGCTACAATATATATTTGCGGGATTAGAGAAATATTTCACCCATTATATCACTTCTTCAAAACTGATCTTCTGTCCTTTTCACCTCACAAGGCAAAGCAGTTAATGAAAACATTACAATAATTTACTTAACTCCAGTCCATCAATCAACGACTTTGGGAAGAGCTGTGTATTTGGACTCATATCGACTGCACCCATTCACTGCAGTGGATCCTTTGGTGAGCAAATGATGCAATGCTACATTTTTTCCAAATCTGATGATGAAGAAACTCCTTGGATTGCCTGAAGGTGATCAGTTTTCAACATTTTAAAACAGAGGTCCTTGGAAATTTGTGAG
The DNA here is from genome assembly GCA_012976165.1 of Labeo catla. Taxonomy (NCBI): domain Eukaryota; kingdom Metazoa; phylum Chordata; class Actinopteri; order Cypriniformes; family Cyprinidae; genus Labeo; species Labeo catla. Next base: position 91,047 of record VONZ01000341.1, read on the forward strand.
TAGAGCACAGACAGTCCACATCTGGTTAACTGAACCACACAGTGAAAGTGGTAGGACACCATCAAAAATGTGATATTCTTTGATCCGTCTGATGGCCCTCTCCACGTGTATCCTCAAGCGGGCGATCTCTTGGGTGTGTGCGATTTCTTCTTTGCTGAATTGTCCGCTTGGCCCTATAAATGTTGGGGTTACAAGACTGACATCAATGTCACCAAGGAGGTCTCTGATAAGGAAGCCCTTATCAGCCATTACTTCATCACCTGGCTCAAGGAGTTTTAGAATGCCTGACTCTTTGGTGATTTCCTTGTCAGATATGGAGCCCGTGTAAAGGTTGCTTACAAAGCTAACTGACCCAAAAGGGGTTATGCCAATCAGGGATTTCAAAGTCGTGGTGCCTTTGTAATGAGAGTATGTTACTGTGTTAAGAACCTTTGAGCTTGCTGTTTGAACATGGATTTCAGTACAATCTAGCACAACACGTGTTTTGGGAAAGGTCTTCTTGAAACAGGGTGGCATTAAGTCATCTACAGCCTTTCTACTTGGCCATACTGGAAGTGTGCCAAGCATGAAGTAAAGGTAGTTAGCCCAGGTTATACATATTCGACTAACTGTGGCCTTTGACACATTAAACCTTACAGCTAAATCTGCGGAAAGAAGACCCTGCCTCATACGGCAGAGAAACAAGAAAAACTGGTCAAAGAGACACGTCGTGAGCACGAAAGCCAGTTGTTACAGTCTGTTCTGTTTTACTAAGTCTTTGCATTTGACTCCATCTCACCAGAGACTGTGCTGTAGGTTGTAAAGACAGGTAGAGTGCTTTGAGGGTCTCATAATCTTTAAATCCTGTGTAGAACATGATCATTGTGGGATCACATTGGAATCGCTGTAGACAAAACTGCTGACTTCGTAAATGTACATTTTCTTCTGTCAGACGAGCAATTTCCTTCTGTGCTGCATAGAGCTGCTCTTCCATGGAAGGGGGCATTTCCAGATAATCGTGGTCTTGCAGTGCCCCAAAGCCATTGTTAGACCTATGTATTAAGATGGAAGAGAAAGGGAAAATGATATTAAGAACAAATATAAGTATCAAGGAGAAGTTGAGGTCAAAAATTCTATACACCTTGCAGAATCTGCAAAGTGCTATTTATTTTACCAAAATAAGAGGGATCATGCAAAATGCATGTTATTGTTTCAGTACTGACCTGAATGAGATATTTCACATTAAAGATGTTTACATGTAGATACAAGAAAAAATAATAGTTGCATTTATAAAAATGACCCTATACAAAAGTTTATATCCTCTTGATTCTTAATACTGTGTTGTAATACTGTGTTGAATGATCCACAGCTGTGTGTGTGTGTTTGTGTGTGTTTATTTTTTTGTCTATTGATAGTTGAGTCCCTTGTTTGTCCTGAACAGTTGAATTGCCTGCTGTTCTTCAGAAAAATCCTTCAGGACCCACACATTCTTTGTTTTGTTTTTTTTGTTTTTGTTTTTTTTTTTTTAGCATTTTTATATCCCTTTCCAACAATGAAAACTTTTCAGTCAGATTTAATCATCAATGTGTCCCTGCTCTTAAGTCAAAGATAGATGACTCACTCTTCTCTTGTGTTCTCATCGGAAAATGAATGGACCTCCTCCTCTTCCTCCTCACATGTTTCAATATCACAAACACTGGATAAGACCATAAAAAACTTAGTAATGATTTCAGTCTTGGCGGTTCATATATAGTTCTGTTAATGTACAGTTGTCACATTATAAACACTACATAAACTTCATAATTCAATCTGAAACAAACTGTAATATCTACTAAATTTGGTACTAGAGCATTCTGACAATACTGTAATTTGGTTAGGTAACAAGAGTAAAACATCACTGTACTATCACAATCTTCATTAAGTTTAAGATAAAATTAATCAATCAAAAAAATATTCTACTTAAACAAAATCATAATCTTTCATAATCAGAGTATTCAGATTATGTCATCAAAAAAAGTTAACGTACCTCTGACTTCGCTGAAGTGTCCTCCTGGGCTTGAGTTCACGGCACCATGTAAACACCGTCGGCACGCTTCCCTGTTTCAGTCGATTTAAACCGGTGAGCGATCGAACAATGCAGTCCTGAGTAAAATGTTTGGAGCACACCCTCGTGTTGTCTGTAATCTTGTGAGAGAATCAGTTATTTAGCGTGAGTTTGATAAATGGCATCTCAAACGTGTGTTACATGGAAAGCTAACGTTATCGTTAGCTAACTAATGTTATTTTGCTTACCTGAAAATGAGGTCCAATATCCCTTCTTATTTTAACTATCCATTCACGACAGGCTTTTGGGTCACTCGGAAAGCGATGAAAGGATAATTTTTTATCGCTGTCTTTACGCTGATAAGATGTACAACCTGGTACACAACAATAAGCCATCACCTTCGCAGCTCTCCTGTGATTCAAGGCGCTACTTCCGGCTTTCTTCCCACCGGAGCCTCGCTTTCGAATTCAATATGGCGGCCGCGTGAAATCAGCCTATAGGGTCTGGCTGCAGACATGCACCTGCACTCTCAGACGCCTGCACTTCCGGAAGTGACGTCATTTGCAGTCTATTTTATTTTTTACTTTATTTTATATATTTATTCTTTTTTCAATCGAATCTCTCAACATTTTACAACAGTAGCCAGGTGGTGAAGACAAGAAAAAAGAAACTAAATTACAATGTCACTCTCAGTTGCCACCTGCGACGTCACTTGCAATCCACACAAATGGTGCGTGTTGCCAATGGAGACAAGACGCTGTGGTGTTTAAATGATTAAAACTAATTTAGATATAAATTTATAAATATAAAAACAAGACCCGCAAATTCGTGGCCACAAAACAGCAGAATATGAATGCAATGCACAAAGTCTCTCGTTAAGCTTTTTCCTCCCGTAGAAAACCATTAACACTTAATATGGCTCAATGTATTAAGATGCAATTAAAAGATCAAATTCAATATACAGTTTATTAATATAATGTATAAGTAGACTATGTAGTGTTTTCCTTCGCAAAACGTGGCATAATGTGGCATAACGGATTAAGATGATAAAGACTAAACTCAATATGCTCCTATTCATTATTAAAACAACTACACACAAGAAGGTGAGCCCAGAATAAACACAACGCCGTGTACATTCGCGTTTTCCCATAAAGAATAATCTCTACGGCTGTTTTATATCGCTGTATTTTGTTTATATTGATTTTCTATGGGAGGAAAACGTCTATTTAACGCATTGCGTTCTGGGCTCGTCTGCTTGCCGAGTTGGTCCTTTTAATATCACCTAATGCCTTTCTTATGGCGCGTTCATATCTGCTGGTATATCGTTTGACAACAGTAAGGTTTATATTGAATTTGGTCTTTATCATCTTAGTCCGTTTTGCCACATTAAGCGTTTGCTGGGCAAGTCTAAAAATGAAAGTTTGCGCACTGTGTTCATGGCCATATGAAGTACATTAAATTAATAAACTATATTACAAATTTGATTGTTTAATGGCACTTAATGTATCTTAATACATTAAGCCATATCAAGTGTTAATGGTTTTCTACGGGATGAAAAAGTTTAACGAGAGACTTTGTGCATTGCGTTCCTATTCTGCTGTTCTGTGGCCTCGAATTTGCAGGTCTTGTTTTTTTCTCCTACAGATGACTTGCAGGACCCTGTACATTATGCTATTAAATTAGTTTTAATCGTTTAACCACCACAGCATCTTATCTCTATTGGCAACACGCACCATTTGTGTGGATTGCAAGTGACGTCGCAGGTAGCTGAGAGTGCAGGTGGCGATTGCGCGTGACATTGTAATTTAGTTTGTTTTTTCGTGTCTTCACCACCTGGCTACTGTTGTAAAATCTTGAGAGATTCAATAAAAGAATAAATAAATAAATAAGTATGTTTGAATTAATTATTGGACTTCACTTTGTACTGTGAGGTTAATTTGTAGACAGTCCCTAAAGCAGCCTAGTTGATTGTGCAGCGAATATCAAATCTAAAACTAACTTTACTGCGCTTAAAAATGACAGAACAACACGAAATTAGGACAACGGAATAAGGGTGCTTTCACACCTGTCGATCGATTGCTTTGTTTTGAAACAGGGAATAAAATTATTATAATGTTGCTTTTTATTCTTTGTGTTTTTTGCTTTCACACAGCAAAGTTTCTAAATAGACCAAAAGTCACGTGCGAGTAAACAGTCCTCTCATTGGTCAAAGTTCCACAGATTATTTTCCGGGATTCCGCTCAGCTGTCATTCGTCAGGATGGAACAACAACAGTTTTGCAAGATTATTGTTGCATTTTTGGTAGCTGTCGTTATATTCATCTATAATTTTGAGCAAGACTCCAGGATTCGTTGAGAAAATATTTTTAAAATACACCTACTACAAAGACAGCAATAAGACAGCATTATAAAATGAAAAGGCGTTGTTAAATTTTGAATGGCGAAGACGTGTCCACACACAGACATTTATAGGTTCATTTTAAGCGGTATTAGCAAAACAACAAAGCTACTGCTGTTCACGAACTGTTATTACCCAATAGACAATGTGATATAGCCTGGTTAGTTGGTCCGTTGGATCGGATTGCTTTCTCACTACAATCGAACCGCTCCAGAGTTTATTTTTAATCGAGCCGATACCACCTCATTCAGGCGATCTCGGACTGGTGGTTTTGGTGCGGATCCGAGCGCGATTGCCACGTTCACATATGACTAAAGGAACCGAGCTAAAGGAGGAAACGCGCCAGGTTCCGAAACAAAGTGAGAACACCCTAAGATGACAGGAAAGATGACGGTAAGGACGACAGAACAGGATGATAATAAGGATGACAGAACAAGACGAACAGTAAGAACGACAGTAAGAACAAAAGAGAAAAAGACGGCAGGACGACAGATCAAGACGACATCAACAGACAACGTCAACATATACTGATTAACCTGAACAAATAGGCAATGACTATAGACAAAGTAAAATGTATAGTATAAAGCACAAAGCAGTCGACTCTTTTTTGGGCACATTTGGAACCCCATAGTGTCTTCAAACAGCCATTGTAGTAATTTATTGTAAAAGACCTACAGTAACTAGCTGGCAACAGTGTTGCCAGTATGTTACTGTAAAAAGCTAAGGTCTAACAGTGTATAGAAACATATTTTATGGATTTCCCAGTGTTTTTTAGATTAATAATTATTATTAAATTATTACTTGACAAATTTTACATTAATTATGTATCATAATTCCACCCATCAAACCATTATGTATTGTTTTTGATGAAAGTAAAGCAACAAAAACTGAAGGGAGCATAATTGGGCTTTAGAGTCAGAAGGATTTCTGATGCATATGCAAAGGCATGCTTCTGCAGATGTTCTAGCAAGTGTTTGTTGATTCTAACCACATCCTGTGCTCGTTGCACAAAACCATATCCTGTTTGTTTCTAAGAAATGTAATTCATTTCTTGTTACAGCGTGAATGTTCCAAGGATTAATCGTAGCTCACCGTAACTCATACACTACTTATCAAAAGTTTGGGGTCAATGAATGGTTTAAAGTGCTCCTATTATGCTTTTTCAAATATGGCCTTTCATGCAGTGTGTCATGTAGCTGTATGTGAGCATAAACTATCTGCAAAGTTATGAAGCCGACAGTGCATGATAAAAAGTAAGTTACTGTCTATTGTTGAGATTTTGCTCAAAAGGAAAATGTATATAAATAATTGCAATTAATTATGATTAATTATAACTATTTATATCAGCTGCCAGTAGTAACTGTAGCACAATTAATTTACCATCAACTAATTTGTTCGTCCAGCAAACATTCAGTATAATTTTTATATTAACTCTAAAAAATTTTATTTTCTTAGCCACAGTAAACAACTTTCTTAAAGTACTATTGCATTAGAGCAGTGGTTCTCAACAAGGCCCCACCAGCGCGGAGGGATCGGAAGGGGGGCGCAAATCATGGATCGCGGAACCGGGGGGCCGCCCGGGCCTGGGCACGAGTAACTTTTGACGTACAAAAATACATAGGCTATAGACTCATATGGATTATTCATTGAAAGTTCGCGATACTGCTATATGATGATGATTTCGCCATGCCTATAAAACCTTTGAAATCGCAATCACATCGGAATATTTAAACCTGCTTTTGCGCAACCGCGGATTCAGAGAGAGCTCTGCTCATGTAAGTTACGCTTTGTTTGAACAAGCTTCACGACCAGGATACACGGTATAGGTTACATTTCTGTGTTGCAAACATTGAATAGTAATTAAAGTATTCGGATAAATGCTCATTAGAGCCCTGCACGGGCCTCATATATATTTCCTAGACCGGCCCTTGTCCGACAGCTTATCAGAATTATCAGCCCGAGCCCGTCTTTTCCCCCCTTCTCCCAAAACAGCTTATACTACTCTTTCAACTATTGAAAGTTCAGTTTTGTATGTAATGGTAAAGTGATTTTATTTCGTTTCATTATTTTGTTACGTTAATTTAGAAAAACGTTTGGAGCATTTTTGTTCATTAAATATAGCCTAAAGTTTTTGTTTTTTAAAGTAACGACTATTTGATCAATTTTGCCTTCTCAAATCATCACGACTTGTTTAAAATAAAATCTATAGATATAGGCCCAAAAGAGTTCAAGTATAAAACAATGTTAGTTGCAATGTTAAACTTAGAGAAATGTGCGCTATTAGACACATACCCAAATTTGTGCGGAGAGTGGAAGCTAAAGGCGCATTGCAGGACATTGAGGCGCCAGCGCGATGACTTGCATTGTTTTTTCAGTGGAAACAATTTAAAATATTCCGTCATTTTTGCTCATAATACATCTTTCGCAACTGTTAAGGGTCAACTTTTATTTGTGTGCATTCACAGCATCAACAAAACGCTGCAAAAGGTGCTTTTATTAAATAAAGAAAACAAACATTATGCGCTTTCTGTTGCCTCAACAGGAGCGCTTCACAAAAATGAACCGAAACTCAGCAAATGCATACCTCACAGACATGATACATATATCTATAGAACGCTTGAAATGATTAATTAACGAAATAAAACAAATACTCTGTCACAAAAACTCTTTCTATATGTAATCTGTAAAGATGCATTTCTCTAAAGGCGCGTCCGAGTCAGGATCAGCAACTTCATCCTTGCTACACTGAAAACACTGGTTTATTAATAAATAATTCAAATATCCCCTTATTTCCCCCGAAACATTCATTGTAATTACGTTTGCTGGTGCTTTGTGGCATTTTCAGCCTATTGTGTGCGCTTGAAAGCGGATCTCTTCCAGCTGCGCTGATTTGCTGCTGCTGGCAGAGACACTAAACGCTTTCCGAGTAGGTCTCCAAAGTGAAAGCAAAAGTGAAGTCTCGCGGTGTTTCCACCAGCGCAGAAATTTGTTTTCATCACCATAATTGGTGTATGTATAAAATATCAAAATAAGGAGAAGCCTAAAACAGACCCGATGCCCAGCCTGAGTCTGAACTATAACTTGAAAATTGTCCCGAAGCCCGGACTTATTTATAACATTTTAAATGGACTAATTTATAAAATTGAATAAACTAATTAACTAATAACTATACTCTTAAAATTGTCTTAATATTAAAATGTAGACTAGCATGTAAAATGTACAATCTTACAGACTTTATAGACCCCCCACACCTTCCAAATTTGTATAACATCCGCCCTAAATAGTACTGAATATTATTTAGGGCGGATAGTATGCGTAAAATAATACTTACATGTTATTTAGCGTTTACACCTTACAACTTATAGGCTACTTTAAGTTCTCTTGTTCAAAATCTATCATCTATCTATCCTTTTATATAGTTTTATAAAACTCATCATAGTTATTTTAAAAGTCATAAGTTATGAAAAGTATAACAAAGTACAAAAATACAAAAAAAGTAAAAAAAAACAAAAAAAAAACCTATCTATCTCTTCCCTTTGAGGGTGCATGGCCACATGATAGGGGAGAAATTTGGGGGCTTTAGTTCCAAAAGGTTGAGAACCTCTGCATTAGAGCATGTAGCTCGAATCGGAATCGCAAAGGGACATTAATTTACAAGGCAGAATCAGAATCAAAAATCATGTAATTTGTGCACAAGAGTTTTATTAACGAAGGACTAACACATAACTAATCTAAACAAACAAACATGAAATCACTCATACATGGGGGAAGGGTGAGTGAAAAGCCATTAGAGAGAGACAAGGAAATGAGGCTATGAAAAGAGTCAGTTAACCATCTGAGTTAAACCATCAGTGCTGTCTACAGCTTATACTAAACCTCTGTATGATACTTGCATTGCCTTGATCATTGAACAAATGTCCGAATGCAGTCTCGGGTGAAAGTCTTGATGGTTTGGAGCAGTGGTGGTTTTGGAATCGCGATCACATTCTTCATGGTTCGAAGAGTGATGAACTCTAATGATGTTCTGACTTGATGGTGACTGGGAGTTTCTTACCATATGAAAAGTGTAGAAGAACCAAGAGCTGAGAGGGACCCAGCTGAAGTCCTGTGATCTTCGGGGAATGGAAAGACAAGGCCGCAAGGCCTGGCGCAACTTAGAGAAGTCCCAACGAGTTCTAGCTCATCCTCCTCATCCTCTTAGGTTCTAAAATAACTCATGTGAGAAAAGTGAAGAAAACTAAAAAAACACTGAAGAGAAATGCCTGTTCGAGGACATTTCCATGAAGATGAATTCCAGGGTTGAGAGCCACAGCTCTATATGTTGTGGCCTGTTGGGCCCGCCAGGGACGCCATGTGCTGACTCAGGCTCCCCGTGGGTTCCTCCACACCGGCAGCAATTGGAAGATTTTTGCAGAAGAGATCAAAGAGAGAGAAAGCATGTGCATGATGCTTTTAAGGTTTCTAGAAGCTACACCTCCAGGAGGTCCGAGAGCCAATAGCGACTTTCACCTTTGGAGGTAAAGTTTACAACTCTTTGTCTGTGAGCATGGTATTTTGCATATGTAATTTGATTGGGTGTTGATGCAAAACTACTAAGGATTTTTAAAACACTAATATGTTGCAGAGGTATCAACATATAATATACACCATAATTTAGATGATCAAAATACAAATTCAAAGAGACCAAATATGGCATAGGTAAGTTATACTACACTACAGATCTATCATAACAAATGCATATAACAGTGCATAATGAAAAACACAAAATTACAAGGCAGTAATACTATACACAATGACCTGGGGCTATGTGCGATAGGAAGATCAAAGAAAGGTTTGTGAATGAATAAAAGTATTCATTTCCTATAGCAGTATGTTTCTGTTTTAGAGAGATTTAAGTAGGGGAAGATTCTCTCTACATACTTGTAGGTTGTGAAGTTTATCTGATCTGGCCGAGGTATTCTTATATGCCATGGTAACCTTAGGCCTGGTGGGCCATTAGAGACATCCTGACAGCCAGTGTTTTGGATTGGGTGAGGGGGTCTGTGATTATTTGTTAATTTAATGAATAATTGATTTAGTAAATCAAATGAACATTATTGTGTGTGATTGGCGCAAACGCTACACTATCGAAAAAAAAAAAAAATCGGCTCACAGTTGCCTGAACGAGTCGTCAGCAATTCTAATCTTATTCTGTTACGGCTATACGTCACGATGTAACACATTTGCATAATGCCAGTCCACAAACACAGTAAAATTTCCATGTGGTTTACGTCATGTCGAGAAGACGCTATACCCTACGCTGTGAGTAAAATTGTTTTATATTCACTTCCAAAAGATGAATCTACAAAGATTGTACTTTCTAGCGATTGTTCAAAATGGGTGTGTATGTTATGTTGTGTAACAACCCTGCACATGTCTTGCTAACCGGCTAAATCACGCTTCTGTAGTTCTGTTGTTCAGCTGTGGACCCACTGTAGTATGACAGTTTGTGATTGATGCAGCTTGACTGTCTGTCTGTCTCATTAGTTGGAGTAATGATAAAGGATGGCGCACAAAGCGGCTTTCACAGAATGTGGAAAGTGCTGCGCTTTGAAACCCATTCGTTACAATTGCTTGTGTAACGGGCACCGCAGCAGCAGCACCACGTCAGCAGATAAAGTTCCTGAAATACAGGACAATAATCATGAGACAGGGCAACAGCGTGTCGAGTGCTCAGAATTCTCTGCAGTTATGATTAAGTCCACGAAGAAGACACAGAGAACCACTACGCGACCGCACCCCCCGCTGGCCCTAGTGAGCATCACATAAAACTTATAATGAGAGACTCATTATTAGCACCTGAAATAAAATACATTCCATGGTATAAAAAAACATACTTAATGCATAAAAATTAAATGCCATTTCAAACACAACACAAGTGTAATACTTTTGTGGACGTCACACACTCCCCGGCAAAAAGAAATGGGTCCCACCATTTTTACCACCTCACATTTACTTTTGTAACTTAACTTTCAATCCCTTTACTACCTTTGCTCAACAAGCCAGAGATACGGGATTGATGGATGGTGGTGGGGTGTAAGAATATTGTATATGTGTGAAGTGGGGATAAAGGGCTGAGTATGGACTCAGGAGGGAAGGAGGTGTTGTATAGGGAAAGAGTGAGTGTAAGTGCTGTGTAACATGAGGCCAACTGTATGCTAGGGAAGGCAACGTAGAGTTGACTGAAGCTGGTGTTGTCAGTGTAGGCTGGCCTAGGCTTTCATATGTCAGGATCCTTCTAGGCTGTCTGTCCCGACTTGACCTTCTGACCTCTGACTGTTCGTCTGTCCCTGAATGGACGAATCCTTGTTCCACATGAGTAGGTCTTGAAATCTCCTCACTTCCATCTTTCCCCTCAGGTTCAGCAAGCACCGGTTCGTCTTCCTCGATGGATTCCCTTTCCTCGGTTTCCCTCATCGGCACCAGGTTTGCATCAGGTATGCACTCGAGTATAACGGGCTCCTCCATTACAGATACCGGAGTAGAACATCTTGAACTGGAGGTAGGTTGTTGGCGTTGGATGGCAGCAGGTCTGTCCAGAATTCTTTCTGCTGGCACTCTTAACCAGTAACGGAGTCCGTTAGAATCATCATCAGACCCTGAATCAGAGTCTTCCTGTGGGACAACCGGCTCGGTATGAGGAACCAGGGCTCCGCCTTTCCTCCTTTTCTCAGAGGCTGACATGGTAAGATTTGAGGGCATTTCCACAGGTAGGTCATTCACTAATAATAACAAGTTGCGGTGCAGCGTTCTTGTCGTTTGTTTGTTCCCTTTCTCTGAGTACACTACATACACTGGGTTTTCCGCAAGCTGTTTTTTCACGATGTATATAGCTTTTTCCCAGTAGGATCTTAATTTTCCCGGCCCTCCACGCTCACTGAGGTTTCTCGCTAGAACCCGGTCGCCAGGCTGTAACACAACACCTCTCGCCTTTCTATCATAGTGTACCTTGTTCTTTGCACTGGCCTGCTTGCTATTCTCACTGGCAATTCGGTAGGCTTCTGACATTTGAGTTGCCCACTTCTTTGCATATCCTTTTGTGGTGTCCCGTTCTAAATCGTCTACCAGCCCAAAAAGTAAGTCAATTGGCAGGCGAGGGTGGCGGCCATAAAGAAGAAAGAACGGAGAAAAACCCGTTGACTCATGACGAGTACAATTGTATGCATGTACGACTTGGGGAATCTTATCTTTCCACTGTTCTTTCTCTTTGTCAGTCAGGGTTCTTAACATCTGGAGTATAGTGCGATTAAACCGTTCAGCTGGATTACTTTGCGGATGGTATGGCGACGTTCTTGAGTGATTAATCCCTGACGGCTTTCTGAGTGTGTGGAAGAGTGTATTCTCAAATTCACGGCCTTGGTCATGATGTAATTTCGATGGATATCCAAAGCGTGGTATGTAATCATTGAAAATGCGCTCCGCTGCTGTCTTTCCGCTTTTATTCTTCGTGGGATAAGCTTGTGCGAATCTTGTAAAATGGTCAATCACCACAAGAATATACTCAAAGCCACCGCGGCTTGTTTCCAGATGCAAGAAGTCTATGCACACTAACTCTAGAGGTGAGCTAGAGGTGATGCTACTCATTGGGGCTCTAACATGAGTAACTGGCTTCTTTGACTTGATGCATGGGCATCTTTTTGTGATATAGTCCTCAATCTCTTTGGCCATAAAAGGCCAATAGAACCTTTCTCTCGCTAGTTTCAGGACTCTTTCTGTGCCTACATGAGCCATTTCATTGTGCAGTTTTTTTAGCACAAGATCTTTGTACTTAGAGGGAAGTACCAACTGTTTTCTCTCATTGGTCAGTCTGTACAAGAGGTCACTTTCGAGAACAAGTTTTCCCCATTCATGAAATAATCTTTTGGCTCCTCCACTTGCTAGCCTACGTATTTCATCAGTCAGGATTGAACCTGCTTCCTTCAGCTTTCTGACTTCACTAATGGAGTCATCCTGTCTCTGTGCCTGCACCAGTTCGTCGTGGCTAATGGTAACCAACTGATCAAGGGAAGGGTTAGGTGAAACCTGAGATGAGATTTTCAGGGCTGTGACCCAGGCCACATCTTTCTGCTTAGCCATCCTACTTCCATCCCAGACAGCACAGACCACATCACTTGTAAATTCCTCTGTACAAGACTTTGTATAACTGTCAATGTCCAGTGGGAGACGTGACAACGTGTCAGCGTCTGCATTGGACTTTCCAGGTCTGTATTTGATGTCAAATCTAAAATCGGAAAGTTCCCCAACCCATCTATGCCCTGCTGCGTTAAGTTTAGCCGTACTCATCACATAAGTTAATGGATTGTTGTCGGTATTTTGACGAGTGTCTGAGGACTCATCAGCGTCGCCCTGGCAACAAACGGTTCACACCTGCACGCTCTCATCATCACAGATCGGCCACCGCTGCTTCCCAATCAACAGCCGGCCTTATAAGCCGGCGCTCTGCTCGGCCAAGCAGACTTGGTCTCAAGCTGGCACGAGACGGCTCTAACCTGTGTTTTTCTTCTTCCCAGAGAGCAGCGAGTGACCGATCTGCCCCCACTGGAGCACCTCCTGGCCACCCACTTTCGATTGCACGGAGAGCACGACACAGACAAGCCGTACTAGCCTCACGCCACGATACCCCTTCACCTTTTAAAGTATTTTTCTGTTAATAAATCCACCCTCCGGGGTTATTCACTCAGCTTTCCTTGTCGTGTGATTCTTCACCCGTGACAAGTGGTGGAGAATGCGGGCAGATACGTGAAGAATCACCGACAAGCGTTTGCACAACACCCCACGAAAATATATATATTTTTTTTTTGTTCTCATCTGTTGCAACGGAAAACGGTCGGCGCTCTTCCCCAAATGGAGATGCGGGACCTGCTTCAACGCCTCACAGAGGTGAGCGTCCGCCAGCAGCAAATTGTTGAACATCTCGCCACCCGGCAGGGCAGAACAGAAGAGGATTTAGCCGCCGTCCAGTTCCGCGCTGCCCAGCAAATTCCGCTACCTGACCCAAGAGCGCAAGCCACACGTCTGTTACCAAAGATGACAGCGCATGACGATGTGGAGGCTTTCCTCCAAATGTTTGAGATGACTGCCACTCGCGAGGGTTGGGCTGTCGAGGAATGGGCACCGGCGCTGGCACCGTTGTTAACCGGCGAAGCGCAGCGGGCGTATTTCTCTCTTTCCCCGGCGGCGGCTGAAAATTATACAGAGTTGAAACGTGAAATCCTAGCCCGACTGGGCTTATCATCCATCTGCGCGGCACAACAGTTCCATGAGTGGGAATATAAAGCCCGCGTGCCAGCCCGTGTCCAAGCAGCCGACCTCGCTCGTCTCGCCCAACGCTGGCTAATGGAAGGAGAGCCTACCGCCGCTCAGGTAGTGGAACGGGTGGTGATCGATCGTTTCCTACATGCCCTCCCGCGATACCATCGGCAAGCTGTGGGGATGAAAAATCCCACCACCATCCTCGGACAAGTGGAAACAATCGAGCTGGCGGACGCGGTTCAACACCGAGAAGCTGGGGATAGAGCGCCGCCGTTTCCCTGGAGGGTGGTCCAGGAGCGTCGCGTGCCGGAGGGCACCCCGCGCACAGTCAGCAGGCCCACGGTCCCCTCGCCGCCGGACGAACCGATGCCCACCGCTGACGCCTCCGCTCCGCCACGGACATGGCTGGCGGGCTGTATTGTACATCAAGGTCCTCCGCCGGCGGCCCCAGAAGCAGACGTCTTCCTCAACGGGAAACCTCTCAAGGCGATCCTCGACTCCGGCAGCGCGGTCACGCTCGTCCAGTCTCGACTGTGCCCGCCCCTTCCCGGACAGAAGAGCCTGCTTCCAATAACCTGTGTTCACGGCGACACACGCCAAGTACCAGCGCGCCTAGTGACTATTTCCGCCACCAACGGTGCCTGGCCAGTGGAGGCTGGGCTGGTTAAAGACCTTCCTGTGGCCGTGCTGCTGGGTCGCGACTGGCCGGGATTCGATCGCCTGCTCGCCGCCGTCACCCAGCCCGCCAGCCTGCGAGGGGATCGTCGACGCCGGCATCGGCCCCAAGGACCTCGCCGCCGGCCGGCCCTGCTAGCCTCGGACAGCGGGAGAGATGGTGAGTCTCCCTCCCACAGTTCTAATCTGTTTTTTGATGTCTTTCAACAGGCTGCACGAGGGGGCTCATTTGCCAAAGCACAACGGGAGGACGACCGTCTGAAACACTGTTGGACACAAATTCGGATTGTGGATGATGAAGACGTCCTCCCACGGCCCCATCCTCTCCCGCACTTCATTGTCCGTAACGGCCTGCTGTACTGTGTCGCACAGCGAAGGGGGGAGGAAAAGGAGCTTTTAGTCGTCCCACGGAATAAAACTGAAACCGTCCTGGAGCTCGCCCACTCACACCCGATGGCAGGTCATCTAGGGGCCGCGAATACCGCACAGCGGATCCGGGACCGCTTCCACTGGCCTGGCCTTGACGCGGATGTCAAGGCTTTCTGTCAAGCATGCCCGACCTGCCAGATTACGGCACCCAGGACTCCTCCCCCCAGCCCTCTTATCCCGCTGCCCATCATTGAGGTGCCCTTCGAGCGCATCGGACTAGATCTCATGGGGCCGTTGCCAAAGTCTGCCCGAGGACACGAACACATCCTGGTCATCGTGGACTATGCCACCCGCTACCCAGAAGCAGTCCCCCTGAGGAAAGCCACAGCGAAAGCCATCGCCCAGGAGCTGTTTCTGCTGGCTAGCCACGTTGGGATACCATCAGAAATCCTGACTGACCAGGGAACACCGTTTATGTCCCGGCTAATGGCTGATCTTTGCAGGCTGCTGCGGGTGAAGCAGTTGAAGACCACAGTCTACCACCCACAGACGGACGGGCTTGTGGAACGATGCAACCAAACCTTGAAGCAGATGCTCCGGAGGGTAGCGGCGGAGGATAAGCGGGACTGGGACCTTATGGTCCCGTATGTACTGTTCGGCATCAGGGAAGTTCCACAAGCCTCAACTGGCTTCACCCCCTTTGAGCTTCTCTTTGGCCGTCAACCTCGGGGCCTCCTGGACGTGGCCCGAGAAGCTTGGGAGCAGCAGCCTGCCCCCCACCGCACCGTCATAGAACACGTGAAACAAATGAGGGAACGGATCGATCGGATCATGCCGTTAGTCCGGGAACACCTCAGCAAGGCACAACAAGCCCAGCAACGTCATTTCAACAGGAGGGAGACGCCGCCAGCCTCAAACGCTCTCACCTGCCTCCTCACGGTGCTCAGAGCCCCGGACTTCAGCTGCCCTTCCTGCTGCAGGCGGGATGCCTCCGACGCCTGGGATTAGGAAGGCGGTCCTATCACAAGTCAGGAAGGTGAGGAGCATCCGATCATTTATATCAGCAGGAAGCTGTCCCCGCCCGAAGAAACTACGCCCGCGGTCAAGAGGAAGCCCTGGCCATCCATCAAGTGGGCAGTCCTGGAGCTGCGGTATTACCTCTTGGGCCGCAAGTTCACCCTGACCACGCTCCCTTACAATGGATGGCCCGTGCTAAAGACACCAACGTCAGGGTTACTCGCTGGTTCCTCGCGCTCCAGGACTTACACTTTGAAGTTCGTCATCGTGCCGGGGCTTCCAACGCCAATGCGGATGGGCTCTCTCGGATTTGGACAGCTTATGCAGGTCTGTCAGGGGTCATTCCCCACCCACCCCTAATTTCACCCCTACTGTCTTCTTTCGTTCCCAGGACCAGAACGATGCTTGGGGGGGGGAATGTGACGAGTGTCTGAGGACTCATCAGCGTCGCCCTGGCAACAAACGGTTCACACCTGCACGCTCTCATCATCACAGATCGGCCACCGCTGCTTCCCAATCAACAGCCGGCCTTATAAGCCGGCGCTCCGCTCGGCCAAGCGGACTTGGTCTCAAGCTGGCACGAGACGGCTCTAACCTGTGTTTTTCTTCTTCCCAGAGAGCAGCGAGTGACCGATCTGCCCCCACTGGAGCACCTCCTGGCCACCCACTTTCGATTGCACGGAGAGCCCGACACAGACAAGCCATACCAGCCTCACGCCACGATACCCCTTCACCTTTTAAAGTATTTTTCTGTTAATAAATCCACCCTCCGGGGTTATTCACTCAGCTTTCCTTGTCATGTGATTCTTCACCCGTGACAGTATATACGGTGAAGTGAGGGGCGTAGAACAAGTAGTCTCTAAACTTTTCACACACAGCCCACTTCAGCGCAAGAAACTCCAGTTTCCCACTGTGTAGATGATAATTGCGCTCGGCTGGTGTGAGCGTCCTCGACCCGTATCCAATGACTTTCAACTTGCCCCCTTGGTCTTGATAAAGGATGGCACCAAGGCCTTGGTCTGACGCATCTGTGTGCAATACGAAAGGCAAGTTAAAGTCTGGATATGCTAAAACCGGAGGACTCACGAGCAAAGTAATGAGCTGCTCCAGAGCTTTTTGATGGATTTGCATCCAATCCACGGGTGTCCGTGAGGTCATTTGTGGTCCCTTGCTTTTGCCACTCACTGGGGTTGCTGCTTCTCGTTTGCCTTGAAGTAACTCATAGATTGGCTTGGCTATTCTTGAAAAGTCCTGAATATACGAACGATAATAGCCCAGAAATCCCGTCAGCTTCCTCACGTCTCCAACTGTCTGTGGGGTCTTACTGGCTAGCAACCGCCCTGCATCGAGGTCCTTAGGATCAATCCTCACTCCCTGTGCTGACACGAGGCGGCCAACGTACCTGACTTCCGATCGAAAGAGCTCACATTTTTCCGGCCTTAGCTTCACCCCATGTTTCTGCAGTGCCCGTAGGACTTTCCGAACTCCTTCTACGTGTTCGTCAAAGGTTTTTGCATAACACAGGACATCGTCCAGATACGGGATGCAGCACTCATCACGCAGAGTATCTAGCATTTCCTCCATGCTCCTCTGGAAGGCTGCTGGGGCGTTTGAAAGGCCAAACGGGATCCTCACCCATTCATACAGCCCCCAGGGAGTGGTGAAAGCAGTGACATTTCTAGAGTCCTTGTCAATAAAACCCTGATGATAGGATTTACCTTGGTCTAGTATGCTAAACCAAGAGTAGCCACCCAGGGAATCTGTCAGATCTTGTATCCTGGGCAAAGGATGTCTATCTGGAATTGTCTTTTGGTTTAAAAGGCGATAGTCAATACAGAGGCGGAGCGTCCCGTCTTTCTTTCGGACACAAACCACCGGTGAAGCATAAGAGGACTTTGATTTGACAATCCAACCTCTCATTACCAGGTCCTTTATATACTCTTTGACCTCTTTAAATAGGGGTTTGGGGACAGTGCCATATGATCTCTGTACTTGCATCTCGTCTTTGAGCGTGATTGACATCCATAAGCTAGGGATACAGCCAATATCTTGACTATCTTTGGCAAAAGCAGCTGACTCTTCAAATAACATCTCCTTAACCCTTCCTCGTTGGTCATCGCTAAGGTGACTTAGGTCCACTGGAGGGTGCCACAAAGCAGGGCAAGGCGCAGTATCTGTCGATGGGACAGCATTGACTACTACTCTTGTCTCCGAGCTCTCTGGTGAGCCTGCTTCAATCCCCTTCGCCACCGTCTGTACACTACCCAACGCTGTCTTCCTCGGTATAGTGATAGGGTGTTTGGTGCTATTCTTGACAGGGACAGTGACATAAGGTTTCTTGGCACCCTGTATTTTCATCAGACCCTCTCCTATCCCTAACTCTGCCACCAGAGCACTGTTTTCATCTGGCTCAAAAAGGAGGGGCTCTGACTGATCAACAGTGGATGAAACAAGGCACTTTATCCAGGCCATTTTTCCCGATGGAATCACTGTGTCACAGTAACCCGTCCGCAGGCGTTCCTGTTGCACAGAGGCTTTGCCAGCCTGAATGAAGCTGACTAGCAACGAAGCTTTTTCGGGGTGCATTGACATTGACTCAGACAAAAGATTGCTAAGAGTTGGGATGAGTTCAGCTGGCCGACTCTGAACCACGGCCTCCAACACATTGAACCCAAGTAGTGGCTGGTCAAGGGGGATACTGCACACAAGGAAAGGTACTATAATGGGCTCACTGAGACTGCCCTTTTCAAAGCTGACTGTGATAATGACCCAGCCATCGAAAGGGAGAACATCCCCATTCACGGCATGGACTTCCAGCTCCTCTTTGTCGTCAAACATCTCACTTAGGGGCCTCACCGGTGTGTCCGGTAAGTATCTTCCCTTCCAGCCTCTGTCAATCATGCTCACCTGAGCTCCTGTGTCTAGCAGCGCCATTGTTATCAAGCTATTAAGATTGCACCGTATCAGGGCTTTAGCTCCTATAAAGTTAGCTAAACGCTTGCTCTCCTGAGTAGGTAGGGAAAGGGTGGATCGAGGCAGCGCTTGTTCACTGAAGTCTTTCAGAGTGTGGGTCATTACACCCGGCTTAGTTTTCTTGGTGTGTGAGCCCACTTGGGACAGATGATGGAGCCCGGTCACTGTTTGTCCCGCTGCAGGGACCGGCTCCAGTTTTTTCTGCTGCTCGGGCTTCCTCAAGCAACGCACCGCCCTGTGCCCCTCGTCACCACAGTTAAAGCAATGGAGACAGCCAGAGCGGTTAAGTTCAAGGCATTTAGTACAGCTTCTTCTTCTGACTTACTTGCCCTGGGCAGGTGTGGCATGGCACTGGTTGCTGGGCCCGCTGCAGTTGTTCAACTTTACTCATTAACTTCTCCACTTTCTCCGTCAGCTGTTGGAGTGGATCAGCCTTATGCTTTCTGTCTAAGTTCGCTTTCTTTGCACTGCTGTCATCTTGCACTGCAGCCACTTCGACTCCTGCACCATGGACATTTACAGCTTTCTGCCGCACAACTGTCCCCAGACGTCGTTGTCTTTCATTTTCAGCATTTGTTATCTTCATAATTTGCTTTAGAATCATCTCGTCTGACACATTGCTGTCTGAGAGCAGTGGTTTGAGCTCTCGACGTATGTCGTCATGTTTGTGCGTAAGGCCCTGATATATTGTGTGGAGGAACATGTCTTGGACTGTTGTTGGATTGTATTTCACTTCAGAGTCAGCATATTTAGAGGCAAAGAGAATTTTTTGCTTAAGGCCTATGATCCGGTACAAGAACTGTTGTGGTGTTTCACTGTCGTTCTGTTTCGTGCACATGAGCTCTTGGAACAATTCTGTGTTACTTCGCCCACCCAAGTGGGACTGCAAGAAACCTTTCAGCTCATCTATAGTTAAATCATCTTTGTGCATTAGCATGTCTTTAAAGTTTCCGGATTTAATGACCTTGAGAACACCCCTCAGGATTTCGGCCTCACTAAATTGCTCTTTAATGCCATCGTCGATCTGCCTACAAATATTGTTGTAGCTTATGTCTGAACTCTGGTCACCTATTTGTCCACCTTGAACCTTAAACTCTCTGCGAAGCAGTGAAAGGTCACGAAGAGGAACCTCTCTGTCTTGTGTTTTAGGTGGCTCTTGTTCTGGCCTGCTGTTGGTGTATGTGTGGTCAGGATATTGTGGAGGTAAGGTTGGTGTGAATGTAACTGGATGAGGCAATGTGGGGCTATGAATGTACTGTAAGACCTTGTTACTTAATTCTGCATAGCTAGCCAGCATTCTCTGTAACTCTGTGTCTGTATCCTGTGTAGCCTTGCTACCAGTGTTAAGAGATGTAGTGCTGGGCCTAACTGTGTGAGTTGTTTCAAATGTATCGATCTCTGCATTCTCATTTACAACCCTAGATGCACCTTTCTCTGCATTTTGTTTAGATGAAACAACATGACTCTGAATGATATTGTTCACAGTATCGTTAAGCTGCATTAAAACTGCCATACCTGAATCCTCAGACTCTACCAGTGTCTCATCATTCATGAAAGCTAGGATATACTCAAAGCTACTCTCTTCATCCTCAACCTGAAATGTGGATACATCCTTCCCCGACACAGGACCAATGCTCTCGGCTAATTGGAAAAGTTCATCAGCTGTCAGTGTGAGCAGGCTCTTCTTGATCGTCCACACCAAGCTCTTCCTCTCCCGATCTGCCATGATGTCTTCTCCTCTTCCCCACAAGTCATCCTGTTCAGGTATCTCGTCCACCGTCTATCCTGGCCTTCGTGCAGATTTCAGCTTCTCATTCGTCACCGTTGTTCAATTGTGGCAAAACCAGAGTTTGTCCATCAGAGCTGGGTACTGCGTGGTCTCCCCATGATCATTGGCATGGAGCTGGGATCGCGTCTTTACCAAACTGCATAAGCAGAAGAGGCACCAACTTTCTCAATACTTCAGCTGCTGATGTTTGGCTGTCCTCGTCGCCTGCGCAACTGTTGCCGGTCCCCGTACGGGCCACCAAAAGTCTGTAACGGGCACCGCAGCAGCAGCAGCAAAAACATACTTAATCCATAAGAATTAAATGCCATTTCAAACACAACACAAGTGTAATACTTTTGTGGACGTCACACTTGCGCTGCGCAAGTACGGCTTGTTTCTGCGTCAACCAAAGCGCACATGCAGCGAAGTGAACCATTGGTGCGCAAGATATGCCCAGCGTTCAAATTAGTTCAACTTTTGCCGCTGTGCTCTGAAGGGCTGGACTGAACCCAGCGGCCAGCGCAGTGCTTTCCACGTTCGATGTGAAAACCACTTAATGCATTATACAATGTTGAAGTTATTGTGCCTGGTTCACTTACATAAACATAAGTCCGCGTTAATTTGTTAATCAGCCACTTCAACGGTTTCGTCATCAGACTCTGGCTGGAATTGATAAGGTAAAATCGATGCCATCTTTTCTACTTATTGACAAGTCTCCAGGGCTGTCATTCAGTTATGGCAATGGGAATTTCGTTTTCCGACACGCGCTGTACACGGTAGACCAATCATAAAGGACTGCGCCATCTGACCAATTACAGCAGTGAGGGCTCATGGAAAGGAGGGGTTTAGAGAGACTGATTCTTCGAACTGCTTTGCACGAGTTGTTTACGAATCATTTAGAAATGAGGTAAAATTAAAGCTATTTTTGGTCAAAACTAATTGGCCTTGCATACATGTAAACCTGTTGTAGGAGACTCATAAAATAATATTAGCAACCTTTAAAATGGCATAACAGGAGCACTTTAAAGAAATTAATACTGTTATTCAGCTAAAAAGTTAATCAAAAGACATTTATAATGCTACAAAAGATTTCTTGACCATTGACTTTTTATCACCATTTTTTCTCTGTTGTAACTGTGTTTCTAAAACATTTGTTATAAGCCATCAAAAATTTCAAACAAAAATCTGATCAGACAAACTTAATTACACTGATGATTATTCAGTCATCATACAGTGGTCTAATTCACTGATCTCATCAGAAGTCAGAGTACATTAACTATTACTTTTGCTTTATTGTGACAATCAGATTATATATATTTTCTTTAATTGATTATGTAGATAGTGTTTTCAGCTACAAGTTCTTGATTCACACAAACATTAAGAATCAGTGCATGAATCTCAACAATTGTGACAATCAACAAAGGATTTTCTGTGAATTTAGTAGTTTGTTTTGTGGTGTTCAGAGTTGGTCTGTTTATCTGAATACTTGATTATCACTATTATTGAGGTTCATATGCTGATTTGTGGTGTCTGCGAGTCCACATGATTTTGTTGTCATACAAATGGTTTCAGGTCACGGTTTATGGTTTTCAGGTCATACAAATGATTTCTGTATAATGACTGAAAAAACGTAAAATATTAAAACAGGGCAGGATTTTGTATTATATGTTATGTAGTAATAACTATTATTCAGTTATTGCTTTAAACTTTTTACATTAATTGTATTATAATTCCAGTCATTATTTATTGTTTTTGAAGAAGAAAAGGTCAAGCTACAAAACTGAAGTGAGCATAATTGGGCTTTAGAGTCAAGAAGGATTTCTGATAGCAAGCAAACATTGAATCAATTTTAAAAATAGTTGATTTGTCTATGTTAATGACAATGAATTATTATCACTTTTGCACCCGCCAGTGTTGTATCCGATTCCAGTGTCGAGTCCTAGTTTTTAATCAATTGAGCAGAGCTGGGACTTTCAAAGAGTTAAAGAGTTTAAGTTAATGTGATAATTAAGTGATTAATTAAATGATGATTGTGCATTAGTGATGAACACCTGCTGTTATTTAGAATCACAGAGGATCAGATGCTGATGTTTTATTGGTTCAAATGATGTCACCATCAGTGAGATCAGTGTTTGCTTTAGTTTCGTTGACCATTGACTTTTTGAATTAGATCTCTCTTTGTAGCAATGCATGTGGTGTTGTACAGTGAGAAGGTATTATCTGTTTTTATGTAAAAACAGCTATATTGGCTCAGGGGTTTGTGTATGTTTTGATCAATTGTTTTTCAGCTTGAAATGAAATAAGCAGAAATGAGGAAACAGCTCCTTTATTAGTTTTTTTGGTTTGTTCATAAAAATGAAAAAACAAGATCTTGGATAAACAGTTTAAAAATTTATTTTCCTCATGTGGGCCGTCACGAGACACCCCTTTCTGCCGATTGGTCACGTCATCAATTGTTCGTCTGTTCTGTTTAACAAAATAATAGTCCTTTATTTATTTATTTATTTATTTATTTATTTTATTTTTTTAAATTCAATCTTTAGAACAACAAACATACAAGGGCAATAACAAATTACATAAAAATATAATAAAGACAATTTAAAAAAAATATTTATATAATATAAAATAATATTATATGCTTTTCCTATTTTATTAGTAATTTTATTAGTATTTTATTAGTGCGCACATATAACTTAAATTTTGGCAAAAGGAAATGTTCCTGTGGCTATGATATACAGAACAGTAAAAAATAAATTCTCCATCCTCGGTACCTTCAGCCGATTTGTATTACTGTATTTGCACTGACCATCATTTGTCCAAAACTGAGCATAACGTCTAAAAGGTTATGACTGCTGTGTATTTACACTTGACTGAACATTGTTCTGTGCTTTGCACTGTAGTGCAGCTTCACCACTCGGATTTAAATCCATACAGCAGAATAAAACAGGCTAAGTGCAGATTAATATTTCTGAATTAAATATTTCTGTGAAACGTGTTGGGTTGCACAAAAGAAAGCCCAGTCAGATGACTAGGCCTATCATTTTGTTGAAAACAACAACAACAACAAAACAAACAAACAAACAAAAAAACTAATTTTACTCATTGTAAAACAAAAATAGGTCACTACCTATACGTTAAAAGAAACTAAATATAAAATAAAATAAAATTATTATACATTAAATTATTTTAAAGCCTTAAATCTATTGTTTGAATAATTTCTAACTATATGTATTTGTTATGGACATGCGATTTTCTTATTGATTTTACTATTTAATTTAATTTTTTTAATTTTTATTCTTTGTCTTTGTTTGTTAGTCTATATTTTATTGTAGTTTATGTTATTGCCCTTGTTCGTTGTTCTAAAGAGTGCAATTAAAAAAGAATGAAATAAATAAATAAAAGACTATTATTTTGTTGGACGGAACAGAGAAACAACTGATGACGTCACCAGTCCAGATTTGGTTGACCAATCGGCGGAAAGTCGTTTGTCCGTTTTCTACC
Source organism: Labeo catla (assembly GCA_012976165.1). Lineage (NCBI taxonomy): Eukaryota > Metazoa > Chordata > Actinopteri > Cypriniformes > Cyprinidae > Labeo > Labeo catla. The sequence continues at coordinate 115,061 of VONZ01000341.1, forward strand.
AGTGAACCAAAAAAAAAACGAAAAATCGAGCTGAAATCATGGTTTTTCATTTTTCTGAACAAATGAATAAAGGAGCTGTTTTCTGGTTTCTGCTTATTTCATTTCAAATTGAAAAACAAATGATCAAAACATACATGGACCCATCATGTTGCAATGTATTCTGGGTGCAACATACAAAACTCATTCAGGGCTCCCAGAATGCATTGCGGCATGAAGCATGTCACCATTGTTGAGATTCACCACTGATTCATGGTGTCTAAGCATTCAATAGCTTTAAAAGATTTGTGAGCAAAAATTTTGAAGTTTTTAGGTAGAAGTTTCATCCAATTATAAATTTATTACAACATTAGAGGATAATGTTGTACATTGTTATCAATAAACATTTTTAGAATATTTTTTAGAAAATGTTATCGTACCTTTTAGCAGAACATTCTGGGAACTAAAATAAAGCTTGTAACTGAAAACATTCCCATAATATGAAACATTTCTAGCTGGGTAGGCACGTGCCAGCCCTGGTGATAGGCCTATTTAAAGTACAGAACTCATTATAATAGCAGTACCTTGTTAAATAAGCAGAAATGTCTGTTGGATTTATTGGCTTATGTTTTTGTTTGTTTTGAACTCTCAAAATTACAGGTTGTTTGGTAAAGATGTTTACATTTTGGAAACCACATTGTTTTTTTTAGTGAAAACAGCAGCATGTATGTATGTTTGTTTGTATGTATGTATTTATGTATGTATGTATGAATTAATTTATTTATTTATTTAACAGTGGAGACAAAGTATGTTAAAAAAGGTTTAAATTAGAGACACAAGTTGCTCTTTTTATGGTGCCCTTGTCCGACAGTGAAACATATTTAATGGATTTCTCAGTGTTGTTTATATTATTAATTATTATTTAATTATTGCTTGACAAATTTTACATTAATTGTATCCTAATTCCAGTCATCAAAACACGTTATTTATTGTTTTTGAAGAAGAAAAAGTCAAGCTACAAAACTGAAGTGGGCATGATTAGGCTTTACAGTGAAGAAGGATTTCTGATGCATATGCAAAAGCATGCTTCTGCAACAGTTCTAGCAAGTGTTTGGTGATCACACTTCTAACCACATCCTGTGCTCTTTGCACAAGAGCATATGCTGTGTGTGTCTAGTTGTTTCTAAAAAATGTAATTAATTTCTTGTACGTTACAGCATGAAGGTTCTAAAGATTCATCGTAGCTCACTGTAACTCATACACTGCTTATCAAAAGTTTATGGTCAGTGAGATATTGGTTAAAAAGGACCCCCTGCCTTTCCAAAACACATTTGGTATAGGTTAGCAAAAGTTGCAAGGGAAAATCTGATCAAACTTGATTACTTATTGATGATGATTCAATCATCACACAGCGGTCTAATTCATTGATTCATCGAGGAGTATTAGCTGTTAGTTTTGCATTATTTACAGCGGTTTAGTAATGTTATGACGAGTCAAGAAGGCTTTCTGATACATATGCAAAGGCATGCTTCTGCAGGTGTTCTAGCAAGTGTTTGTTGAACCACATCCTGTGCTCATTGCACAAAACCATATCCTGATTGCATCTTTTCTTGTGTTACAGCATGAAGATTGTACCAGATAACAACATATTGTAGGCCCAGATCAGTCATACTTGTCGCGTGGAACGATGGCATTTGGGTGGACCGCTCCTGTTTGCTGTAGCAATGCCACATGTCACAACATGAACATGAACATGACATGAACGCTTATAATAAAATCCTCAACAGTGGTGCCAATAATAATTCATTACTATTTCAATTATTCAATTGTTCATACTACAGTGCATGATGGATGTTTTAACTATGTTGTTACCCAGCATGCATTGCAGCATGAAGCACTGTGTTGATTGTCACCATTGTTGAGATTCATATGCTGGTTCTTGATGTCTCTGTGTGTCTGAATAGTACTTGATTTCATTTTCTTTCTTTGTACATTACATAAAATTTATTTAAAATTATTCTTTTTTCTTTTTAATCTGTTAGAGCAATACTTTCTTTGTTTTAATTCCACAGGGTTGTTTATGCAACACCTAGAAATATAAAAAAAAAGTATATTTTTTTCATTGTAATCCAGCTAGCAACAATCACTAATATGTTTCATGCTGCAATGCATGCTGGGTAAACCATAGATAAAGCTCCCATCAATGCACTGTAAAAAAAACAAAACAAAACTTATTATTGTCACTGCTGAGGATCATCTAATAAATGTTTATGTCTAAAAGCCTGAGAATACCTTTTTTTTTAAGCATTACAATAGCACTTTAATTTTTTTTTTGCAGTTCAGTAATAGCTGATCACCATAAATGTCCATAACGCAAAGAGATACCACTAGCTACAGAAAGGGTAAACTCACCTGCTTTTTCAAAATGCTCAAATGTTGGTTGTCTCTGTCTGTTACATAAATAATGCAGAAATGTTTGCACTGAAACAACATTGTAATCATTCAGAAGCTGTAAAATAGTCTGAATTAGGAAAAGGGTCAAGAGCCCAACTAAAACAAACTGATCTCCATTATGGTGGAAAACAACATCTTATCCTCTGTAACGCTCAATAACAGCAGGTGTTCATCATTAATGCACAATCATAATTTAATTAGACACTTAATTATCTTATTAACTTTTCTCTTTTAAAGTCCCACCACTACTCAGCTGATTAAAAACTAGGACTAGACACTGGACCCGGACATAACACTAGTACTAACACTTCTCTATTTAATTCTCACAACTGAAAGAGATCTGAAAAGAAATCTGAATTGTGTTTTGGAAACACTGCCGCTTAGTGGCCGTGTGGGAATATTACAATTGCACCTGAAAATGGGCCGACTTGAACAAAAGTGAGCAAAGCTTGATGGTTACAAAGTAGAAAAAGCCTTTGTATACTACATTATGTAACATGGATCTGTACGTCGAAAAACACTTTTTCAAATATAAAAACTAGAATTTCCACTTCCTAAAGTTTTTGAAATCTGTGTAAATGCTCACCATATATTTGATATCTTTTCTTTCAACCTCGCTATACTGTTAACAGTTTTTATATACACGTAATACTTCTTCTTTATGTCTGATGTACAATGCATTTGCTTTTCTCTTTAGTATTATGTGTTGTTACTGATCTAAAAATTAATTCTTCCTGTCATGGCACAAGTGTAAGGCAAAGCTAATGACAATTTGCCCCTTTTACTAGACCTGTTGTGGCTAAAAGGGATACAGCTCTGACCATAAACTAACAATGAAATACATTTTTCTACCTATTAGATTGTGTTTTATTAACGTCTACACTTACCCCAACCCTAAACTTAGCCCTTACTATAATATAAAAAGAGTATTATTGTTGTACAGTGTGACAAAAATAACATTAGATTGATGTGTGCATGCCACAGCTGTCTCCCTTCTAGCCTTAACCCATTGGGCACCTGCAGGTTTTGAATGCAATTTAGATTTAAATTTCTATTCAAGTTATATTGAAAACATTTAACTGTATTAATATTATTTTCTAAATGTCCATTATGTTACAAACAGTAGCCATACTTTAAAAACATAATATAGGTAGACCTATTAACAAAACAGTAGACAACCAGTTTTTACAGTATGTAGGCTGTTTGGTTGGGCGTAGAAGTTATGTATGGTGGAGAAAAACAGCTCTAAAATAATTATAATGGAAAAATTAATGACAAAATATATGTATATTGTTTCTAGTTATTGTTTACTGGACATCATTTCTGATACTGCATGTTGCATTGAACACTTGCAGTATAAAGGACACAAGGAGAGAGTAAGACATTTGATACAAACCAAATTTAGTTAAATTGTTTCCTTATTTATTCACACAAACACATGCTACAATAGATTTTAAAATGTATTTCTAATTTATTTTAAGTATGATTTCTAGTATCCCCAACAAAAGTTCATTTTACTCTACATAAGCATCTCCAGAAGCGTTATTCACAATTAAAACTAAATGGCACAGCAAAAGCTAGTCAGAACAAACAATAACTGTTGAACTACATTATCTGCAAAAATCATTTTCAGTGCTATTTAATGTATGGGAAAACTATTGTCAACATTCATGAATATAATTACTATATATAATATAGGTGTATATCTCATGGAAAAACACAATTTCTTGTCACTTTATTTCCTTTTTGTCACTGTATGTGTGCCATTTCTTTCAACTTCATACTCAGAGTTCTTATTGTTTTTGACATGTTCTTTGTTCTCCTTCACAGCTTCTTGAGTTTGTTTCAGCACATTTTGCTTTAGTTCCATCATTTAAACACATGACTGTAGATTTAACATATTTGGCTCCAACTGCTTCCAATCTAGTAAAGCATCTTGAGTCACTTTAAAGGTTTTTGGTTTAATATTATCAACAATCTTGAGCAATCCTGCCATTCCTCTGAAACTGAGATTCCATGATTGTTCCTATATCATTTCCTCTTCTTTATCATCAGCAGCGTCTGACTGACAGTTGTCAAACAGGAAAAACACTGGCTGATTCTTGTCATTTACTGCACACTTGATTTTAGCCTCTTCAACAGCTGTCAGGGCATTTTTAGGTTGAGTACCGGTTGAGTGTGTGAAGAGTATGACAATGTTTTCAGCAATATCCCTTTCAAATAAAGACTGAACAGCATCAAATATGTATTGTTGTCTGTCAGAGAGACAATTTTGATGGGCCATAATTACCAGACACACTGCCTCTATTTCATGAATCCAATCATCAAATCTACTTAAACTAAGCAACCTCACAGCAATCTCTTTATCCAGACCAGTTCCACGTGTGTCTCCATATCCTGGTGTGTCAATGATTGTGTAGATAAAACCCATAAACAGTGATGCTGGAGGTCTGACTGTGAGTTGATGTTCTGTCACCCTGATCATCTGTGATCTCAAACCAAATCTTGTCTTCTCTCTTTACACCCAACATGTAGTTGATCATCACATTGATCAGGGTTGTTTTTCCTGTTCCAGTTTCTCCCACCATGGTTTTGTGAGGTTTCTGTTTGTCTCTCTCTCCAAAATTTAGTTGTCTATATGGTCCAAATTGATCCAAACTTTTAGCTTTTAGACTGTATCAAGCAGGATTTCTATTTTCAACTAAGATGCTTTTCTTGACGATTTCACTTAAACTGGTCATATTTCTCTGTAATGTTAAAACAAAAAACAAGTGACTTGTTAAGATATGTCATTGATATACATATGAATATGTGGTAACAATTTAGATTAGGGAACACTATTCCCCATAAAACAGGGCAGCAGGTTGTAACGCCACGCCAGCAGAGGGAGCCCTTGCCTATGTACTAACTGTTACCGCTCCCTCTGCTTCCTCTTTGGTTATTTCCTGTTTGGCAGCCATATAAGGAGGGCCATGCCAAACAGGTCTTTGTGAAGTATTGTTTTTGCCTGTGTGGACTCTACCAAGCATTTTCCTTGTTTCTTTGTGATTGTTTCCATGGTCATTGTTTTGTTTCATAGTCATAGTTTTTGTCTTGTTTCATTGCCTTGTTCATTAGATACTTTAGACTGTTCTCTGGTATTTTGACCTTTTGCCTGTTATTTGGATTACACATTTGTCTTGCCCTGGATATCACTGTTTGTTTGGAGATCGACCCTGCCTGTCTGACTACGTTGTGTTCAATAAAGCTCGCATTTGGATCTATCAACGCTGTCAGTCGAGTCCCGTTACAGAATACTTCGCCCCCCACAGATCCAGCAGCTTTCAGAACACAGATCAACCATGGACCCAGTATCACGCCTCTTTCGTCTTTGTCAAGGTAACCGCTGTATTGAAGATTATGTCATGGACGTTTGTGAACTATGTCACTTGGTAGAATTTAATGGATTACTTAATTATTTAATGGATTCAATAAAGCTTACATTTGGATCTATCAACGCTGTCAGTCGAGTCCTGTTACACAGGTAAACATGGTTAAATTAAATAAGGGCATTAAAACGGATGTTATATGAACACAGAATACATTTATTCTTTTAAAAATGTGAGACACTTAATGTACAGTAATAAAATTTATTTTTCATTTTCTTTCTGCTAATTATAAAGAGAAATTTATTATGAATTTAAAATAATAATAAATTATTCCTTATTTTCTTCCTTCCAAAAGCAAGGAAATTTTAGATTTTATTGATTTATTTTTATTAGGGCCCGAGCCCAAAAGGGCGAAGGCCCTATTGTTTTTGAAAGATGATTATTATTAGTATTATTAGTATTATTAGTATTATTAGTATTATTATTATTATTATTACTTTTATGACTTATTTTTCATCAAGGTTTTGGGGGGTTTTGGGGCCCTTAACATTCTCAAAAACTACTGAAAATTGGCACACACCTTGGAATCTGTGGCCATTAGGGCCAGGCAGAGACTGGTACATGGGCTCTACAGCGCCCCCTGGAAATTGGAGGGCCATATATCACACATACTTGCACTTACACATATGAAACTCGGTACACATATAGAACTCATCAAACTGAACAACTTTCACATGTCATTAGCTCATCCCAACAGGAAGTTGGTTATTCTGGGTTTTGTCAAAAACACATGCTCTGGAATTTGATATACTAGTCCTAGGTTTTTTACCCAATTGCCACTATAGCACCACCTTTTGTCAAAAGTGGGGGGGTTAGTTTTAGCTACAGACATCAAACTCTGTATGTATATTGTTCTTATCAAGCCGGACAACTTTCTTATTTACACCCATTAGCTGCGACCAACAGGAAGTCTGCTATTTTGATTTGAATGTGGATTTTTGGAAAAATATAGCTGTGAATTAATGTATACTAGTCTTTCAAAAATCATGGAATTCACACCAAACTTTGTCAATATAATATCAACATACTGAAGATGTTAAACTGTGACCAGATTTAGGATATCTTGAACGTTTTGATGTGGTGATTTATTAAAGTAGCAGTAAAAACATAACCATAATCTTTAGAATGCAGCATCCAAACACTTCAAAACTTTTTACATACACAGAGCTAGTTATTCTGATGACTGAAATAAATGCTTAGTTCCATTGATATAAAATAGTCTACTAAAAATAGAAAATTTAAAAACTATTAAACATCTGATCTCACTCTAACTCTCTCACTCTAACTCTGTGTTTGGGGGGAGGGGTGGTTTGTGCCTGGGTGGTTGTGTGAGTGAGTGAGAGAGAGAGGGAGAGAGAGAGAGAGAGACTTGACTTTAAAATACCTTTTAATAAATCAATGATATTTGGGATCAATTAACATCACAATCACATGATTATTCATTCATCACACATCGCTCATTGATAGAGGGAGATAAACATAAAAACCTAAAAACCATTTACAATAAAACCTCCACTCCCATCAGATTCACACAAAAAATTATCAAAACCCCAAAGGTTAAAAAAAGAATGAACATTATGTGTAAGACTATAAAAAGCAAACTCCACTATTAACCTCTTTTTGATAAAACATTTTGTCAATAAAACAGGATCAGTACAACCCCTTCCTTCCACTTTGTTTTTTCTAGTACACCATATTGCCAACTTCACCATTCCATACAGAAAATTGAGAATGATAACTTTTTCCTTATTCTCCACTGAGTATTTTGGGCCGTAGATAAACAGAGGAATATTAAATACACCCATTAATTTCAAACTCCAATCCTTCGCTAACAGCATTACATTTGTTAAACGACAACACCCCAAAAAAACATGCATCACCGTTTCAGAAATATTACAAAAAGGACATCCCTCCCCAACTAAAGGATTCAGTCGTGCAATGTGTCTGTTTGTGGCTAAAATCCCATGTACAATTCTCCACTGAAGATCTCCTACTCTCTTCTCAGTGGGTTTTTTGTACAGAGACCGCCAGCTACCTTTCGGGGAAAAGCCTGATTCAAAGCACAAAGTCCATTTGCTCTCCGGTAAATCTTTAAGGCTTTGATAGTTCAAAATTTTAATACATGCTGTATACACAGACTTTTTTGATAAATTACTGAAGAGCCCCATTTGTGCAGTACTCAACGCTAACAGTTTTGCTTGTCTTTCTTCTTGATGTTCTTTTTAATCAGTAAAGTAAATTCTGGAAAAAAATTAAATTCTGTGTTTTCTTCATTACACATCTCCTTCAGAAACATCTTAACTGGACCAGGGAGTGCAGTTTCCAGTTCCTCAAGCACTCGCTTGGTGAGTCGCACAGATCTGAAGCCCAGTTTTTGGGCAAGATTTTCAGCTTTTATCCATCCATCTCTTTCCCTTAAGTCCCGAAGTGTAGATACTCCAGCAGAATTCAATCTTGTCCTTATGGTCACAGAGTTCAACAACTCACCAGGGAAAAGTGGGTTAAAAAAAAGGGGCTCATTTAACAGTGACAGGTCCGGTTTTGACCAATCTCTTAATACAGAAAACAATTTCCATAGGTCCAACACATTGAGATAAAAAGAGTTAAGACCACTTAGGGAAGTTCTCTCTAGGGCCATAATAAATAACTGTCTGTCCAGCCCCATTCGTCCAGCCTTGCGTAACAGAGCACATGCTAAATCCATCCATCCACAATGTTGATGGTACAAAAGGCGCTGAACAGCCTGCAGCCGAAAGGCCACCACTCTAGCCCGAATATCTATCAGTCCTTGGCCACCTTCTTGAACTGGCAGATAAAGAGCAGCACCTCTCCAAAAGTCCATAAGTAATCTTTGAATTTCCTGGATTAGCGTCACTGGTGGATCCACAACCATCAGTTTGTGCCACAACATTGATGCAATAAGATTATTAACAATCAGAACTCTTCCCCTATATGATAACTGGGGTAGCATCCATTTCCATCTAGACAACCTAGCAGACCTTCTCCAACAAACCCTCCCAATTTTTCTTTTTATACTCATCTTGACCTAAAAACACCCCCAAATATTTAAAACCAGTTTTACCCCACTGAATATTATTAGGGAGTTTGGGCAAAACACTATCATCGATACATCCATACCACAAAGCTTCTGTTTTGTCCCAGTTAAGCCTGGCAGACGAAGCTCTTTCATAAATTGCTAAAGCCCCCTTTAAAATCTGTACATCGTTCTGCTGTTGTATTATAACAGTGATGTCATCAGCGTATGCAGACAATAAAATAGACTTGTTTCTCAAACTACCATTTATGGTCATACCCACTAAGTTACGTCTTAACAAACATAATAAAGGTTCAATTGCCAAACTATACAGTTGACCAGACATTGGACAACCTTGTCTAATTCCTTTCAGCATTTTAACTGGTACACTTAAACCACCTCCTACCTTAATCATACACTCAGATCCCTTATACAACAATTTGATCCATTTATTTATTTATTTATTTGGATCCCCATTAGCCACTACTAAAGTCCATCATACACACAACAAAGTTACATTAATCCATAACAACCAAAACCACTACAAAAACATAAAAACCCAGAATACATACATAGCATCAAAATCAACAATCCACTCAATACTGTGCCATTAAATATTTCTTTAACAATTTTTTAAACCTCATTTTACTTATTGAAACACATTTAATGTCCGATGGCAATTCATTCCATGTTTTCATTCCTCTATACATTACAGTCCGTTGCTTTGCATTCGTTTTTGAAACCGGAAGCAAGAAATATCCTTTTGATGCATACCTGGTGTTAAAATTATGACAAGCATTACTATACAAAAGTTGACAGTATAACACACTTGGAACTTGTGATACAGAAATATTTCTTATAAAACACAGCAAAGAAACAATTACCCTATCCTTCACCAATAACCAACCTAAAGTTGTGTGCATTTTCATAATATTAACCCTTCTATTGCAGTGCAAAATTAATCGTGCAGCTCTGTTCTGAACTATCTGTAATTTTTCTAAGTCTTTATTTGATGCACTCGACCATACCACTGGAGAGTAATCTAGATAAGTAAGAACCATTGCCTGCACAATGTTAGAGATACAATTCTGTGGCAAAAATTTTACACATCTCTTAATAACTGATAAACCTCTTCCCATAACAATTACCATATTATCGATCTGTTTTGACCACTTTAACCTACTATCAAGAATAACTCCAAGAAGCCTGATTTCCTCTACTTGTCCAATAGGCACACTCTTTACAGACAAATTTAATTGTGGTTTACATTTAAGTTTAAAATTTGATCCAAACACAATACTTTTCGTCTTAGTCAAATTTAAAACCATCTTATTATTCCGTACCCAATTTACCACTAATTGTAACTCCTCATCTAAGTCAGCAGATAATTTTTCAATTGATGTCGCCGGTAGATATAATGTTGTATCATCTGCATACATAACTGCCCTTGCATGCTTTAAAACCAAAGGAAGATCATTGGTAAAAATAGAAAATAACAATGGTCCTAGACAACTTCCTTGAGGCACACCACATAGCAACTCTTTTACTTTCGAAAAACTTCCATTATAAAATACACATTGCCTCCTACTAGTCAGATAACTTTTAAACCAGTGCACAGTGTGAGAAGTAAATTTATACCATTTCAATTTTTCCAGCAATAATTTATGGTCCAGTACATCAAAAGCAGAGCTAAAATCCAACAATACTGTTCCTACTAAATTACTATCATCAATCTGTACTAAACAATCATCAATTATCTGTGTTAATGCTGTTCCTGTTGAATGTCCTACTCGATATGCATGTTGAAAATCAGAAAATAAACTATTTTCCTTAAAGAATAATTGAATTTGTTCACAGACTATCGTTTCAAACACTTTACTAAGAACTGGCAATAAACTTATTGGTCGACTATTAGCACCACTAAAACTCAATGCTGCATTTTTCTGTAAAGGAATGACCTTTGCTTCTTTCCAAGCTAAAGGGAAAATCCCTTCTTTAATACTCACATTAAAAATGTGGCAAACTGGTCCAGCCAAACAACTGGCTACTAATTTTACAAGACGACCATCCAAGTTATCCATTCCCGATGGTTTATCTATATTTATCATTAATAATTTTTGTTCCACTTGCTGTACATTTAGTTCATTCAATTCAAAACCTAGGGTTGGGTTATCACTTATCATATTTTCAATTTGCTTTTCACTTGATATAAAATGATCAATTAACATTTCTTCTCTAAGCTTATTCACTTTATTTATAAAAAAAAAAATCATTAAAATAATTGGCAATTTCCTCTGATTTGGTTAAAAATAAATCCCCTGTCTCAATAAAAAAAGGAATTTGACCTAATTTCCTACCCATTATTTCATTAATAGTCTTCCACAATTTTTTTCCATCATATTTATCATCACTTATTTTTACTTTATAAAATGTCCTTTTCTTTTTTCTATTAATCTTAGTCACTTGATTACGCAATTTACAATAGACTTCCCAATCCTGTTTATTCCCAGTTCTATTTGCTATACCCTTTGCCACATCTCTTTCTACCATTATGGTCTTCAATTCATTATCAATCCATGGTGCCCTAATATTCTTCACTGTATATTTTTTCATAGGCGCATGTTTATCCACCAAAGAATAAAATAATCTTTCTGTTACAAAGCGGACGGGACACAGATGGTAAGTATGCAATAATAGTTTATTGTAAATGAGTTCAACAGACGGGATGAGCAGAACAGGTAAGCAGACAATCTTGATAGAGTTTGAGAGCGTTGATAGAGAATGTAACCAGTACTATTTCCGTTGTGTCCACAGATGAACCGATGAAGACGAAGCCAATGACGAACACCACAATCACACACCACAGTTCACTGGACGACACGAGGAAGGCGATCGCTGGGAATCTGAAGGAGAACGAGGAACCAACAAGGAGAACACAGGTAAGTGCAAACAGGTAAGTATTACAGGTAATATGTAGAGATCAGCGAGTCCACTTCGAATAGTCGAGCTTGGACAGTGCGTGCAGAGTGGTGTGTGCTTTTATGTGGTGCTTGATTGATGAGATGATGGCTGTCAGGTGCTGGTGATCAGAACTCGGGTGATTGTGAGCGTTGCGTTGTAGTGAGGGTGGAGCCTGGCGTGGATGTAACATTACCCCCTCCTCCAGGACCCCCTCCCGGGCCCTCTCCCGAGGCCGGGCCCCTCCGACGCCGGGGTGGTCTACCTCTGTTCCGAGGTGCTGGACGATCTGGGTGATTCTGATGAAACTCTGTCAACAATGTTGGGTCTAAGATATCTTCACGAGACACCCAGGACCTTTCTTCTGGACCGTAACCCTCCCAGTCCACGAAATATTGTAACCTACCACCCCGACGCTGGGAATTCAGGATTTCTTTGACCGTGTATATGGTTCCTTCTTCAGTGATCATGGGAGGAGGGGGTTCTTCACGGCCAGGCCCTGTGGGAACAAGAGGGTCATGGTAAGGTTTCAACAGTGACACATGGAATGTAGGATGGATTCTGTAGTGTGCAGGTAATTGCAAACGGTACGTGACTGGGTTGATCTGCTCCGTGATGGTGAAGGGACCAACAAACCTGGGACTCAGTTTCTTACAGGGCAGGCGTAGACGAATATCTCGGGTGGATAGCCAAACCTTTTGTCCAACTTGAAAGGCAGGAGCATCGGAACGGCGACGATCCGCTGTAGTTACCTGTCTACGCACTGCCCTTTGGAGATGTTGGTGTGCTTCGTCCCAGACTCTCTCACTCTCCCGGAACCAGTGATCTACCGATGGAACGTCTGAGGGTTCTCCTGTCCAAGGGAAGAGTGGGGGCTGGAATCCGAGTATGCACTGGAATGGAGTGAGTCCGGTGGTGGCTTGACGTAGAGAGTTCTGTGCATACTCGGCCCAGCCCAGGAACTGGTTCCAGGTGTCTTGGTGGCTTGTGCAGAAGGTACGGAGGAACCGCCCCACCTCTTGGATCTTTCTTTCCGTCTGTCCATTGGTCTGTGGGTGGTAGCCTGAGGAGAGGCTGACGGTCACACCTAGGAGCCGGAAGAAAGCTTTCCACACTCTGGAGATAAATTGTGGTCCTCTATCTGAAACAATATCTTCCAGTAAACCATATGAACGGAATACTTGATCAAACAGAAGTTTTGCTGTGTTCCAAGCTGTAGGTAGACCTTGGAGTGGAATTAATCGACAGAACTTAGAAAATCTATCTACTATGACCAGGATGCAGGTATTACCTTCTGATGGAGGGAGATCCGTGATGAAATCGACCCCTAGGTGTGACCAGGGGCGGTTAGGCACGGGAAGTGGTACTAGTTTTCCTGATGGAAGATGACGAGGAGACTTTGACATTGCACATTCCCTACACCCTCTCACGTACCTCTGCACATCCAGTTCCATCCTAGGCCACCAAAACCGATCTTGCAGGAGTGAGAGGGTTCTGTTGGTCCCAGGATGCCCTGTGCCCAGTGAGGTATGAGAGGAGTGGATTAGTGGTATGCGTTCGTCAGGTGGAACAAACCTCCGATGCGGAGGGTAGTCCGGCGGAGCTTCAGGGGCTGGATCTGAGGCGACTGGAGGGGTCGTCCATTGAATGGGGCTCACGAAGATTTTTTCCGGTAGAATGGGGTCAATGGGTTCTGGTGTCTCTTCCGGGGAATGAATGCGTGACAGTGCATCGGCTCTGACATTCTTGGATCCGGGTCTGTAGGAAATGGAAAACTGGAATCTAGTGAAGAATAGTGCCCAACGGGCTTGTTGAGGTGTTAGACATTTGGCATCACGTAAATACTGTAGGTTTTTATGATCTGTTAATACCTGAAATGGATGTATGGACCCCTCCAGCCAGTGACGCCATTCTTCAAGTGCCAGTTTGATGGCCAACAATTCTCTGTTCCCGATGTCATAATTGCGCTCCGCCGGACTGAGCTTCTCAGAGAAGTAGGCACATGGATGGAGTTCGGTTGACTTCCCTTGCTGCTGCTGTTGTGACAGTACTGCTCCTACCCCTGTGGTAGAAGCATCCACTTCTACATTGAAAGGGAGTTGTGGGTCCGGATGGGCCAGAATGGGTGCTGTTATAAAGGCTTGTTTGAGTTGTTGAAAAGTTTGAATTGCTTCGGGTGTCCAGGTCAGAGTTTTGGGCTTACCTTTTAGCATTGAGGTTAATGGGCTGGCAATGGTACTGTAATTATTAATAAAACGTCTGTAGAAATTTTAAAATCCTAGGAATTTCTGGAGTGACTTAACTGTAGTGGGGGTTGGCCAGTTGACAATGGCTCCAACCTTGCTCTCATCCATCTTGACACCAGTGTGATCGATGAAGTAGCCCAGGAACTGTACAGATGATTGATGAAAAGTGCACTTCTCGGCTTTCAGGTACAGATTATGCTCTCGGAGACGTTGGAGTACTTTAGTGACCTGTTGGTGATGCTCAGATAGGTTAGTGGAGTAAATCAGGAGGTCATCAATGTAGATGATCATGAACTGGTGCAAGTAATCTCGGAATATCTCATGCATAAAGTTCTGGAAAACAGACGGGGCGTTGACGAGCCCATACGGCATCACCCTGTATTCATAATGGCCAGTAGGGGTGATAAAAGCAGTTTTCCACTCGTCCCCTTTGCGTATACGGATCAGATTATACGCACTTTGTAGATCAAGTTTGGTGAAAACTTTGGCTCCTCTGAGTTTTTCAATGGCAGCGGGGACGAGTGGAAGTGGATATTTGAATTTGACTGTACCTTCATTGAGAGCTCGGTAATCTATACAAGGACGTAGGCCACCATCCTTTTTTGCAACGAAGAAGAAGCTGGAGGCAGCAGGGGAAGTTGAGGGACGGATATATCCTTGCTTTAAGGCTTCCTGAATGTACTCCTCCATGGCCTTGGTTTCCGGAATCGAAAGTGGAAAGATTCGTCCTTGGGGCACAGAGGCATCCGGGAGCAGATCTATGGCGCAGTCCCATGGTCGATGTGGTGGCAGGCGGGCAGCTCTCTTGGGGCAAAACACGTCCTGGAATGAAGAATAACAAGGAGGAATATTAACAGATTGTTTTTCAATGGGGCTTTCGATAGTCGTGGAAAACATGGAGATAGATACAGGGGAACGAAGTGGAAGCTTTGGGAAGCATTCTGGCCAACAAGTATCCCCCCACTTCATTATTTCTCCTGAGCCCCAAGATAGGATGGGATTGTGCCTCGCCAGCCACGGACGCCCTAGGACCACGTCGATGGTGGAGCCCTCCAGAACCAACAGCCAGATCTCTTCCTCATGACATTGTCCTATTTGTAGATGAATCGGTCCAGCGCGATGTTTAACATCCTTCTTGGAGAGCGACTGTCCTGTTATGGATTGAACATGATATTTTACTTCGGTAGGCGTGGTTTGGAGACCCAGTCGTTGTGCAAGGGCACCGGAGATGAAGTTCCCCGCGGACCCGGAATCGATGAGGGCTGCCACAGTGAAGGAGACATCATTTGCAGTAAGAATGACATTAGAAGTTAATGGATTCAACATCTCGTATATAGGGAGGATTGTACTCACCAAAGGACGTACAGGACGTGTGGGGCAGTCCCGAATCCGGTGACTAGACTGCCCACAATACAGACACAGACCCATTGCAAAGCGTCGTTGCCGTTCTTGAGGAGTTAAACGACGAGAATCCACTTGCATGGGTTCGAGGGGCTGTTCTGGAGGGCTGTGGTCCGCTGGTGGGCTGGGAGATGCGCCTCCAGTGCTCATAGATAAATAGGAATATGATGAGATGCGGGTAGCGCAACGTATGGTCATTTGAATGAAGCGTTCAAGTCCCATCGAGTCATCGTAAGGCGCCAACATCATACGGAGGTTTGGTTCGAGTCCTTGACGATATGTAGTCAGCAAGGCCACTTCATTCCAGCCGCTGGCTGCTGCTAAAGTACGGAATTTCACAGAATATTCTTGAATACTGAGTGTGCTTTGACGAAAATGGTATAATTCCTCACCAGCAGATGTTTCCTGATCTATTCGTCCAAATACCTCCAAGAAATGGCGAGTAAATGCAGCATACGTTTTTACGGGGGGTCCCGCTTGATTCCAGATCGACTCCGCCCACCTTAGTACGGTGCCTGTGAGACAAGAGATCAGATATCCGATTTTTGATGAATCAGAATTATACACCTGAGGATATGTGGCGAACGTGATGGAGCACTGGAGAAGAAATCCCTTGCAATCTCCCACCGCACCAGAGTAGGGTGTCGTGCGCACCATGGGACATACGACAGAGAGAGGCGAAGAAGCATTGTTGACAGTCGGTGAGGGAGCGAATGATGGTGATGGATTAGGTGCCGTTGGTGATGTGGCGAGAATTGCTTGGAGAACTGAATCCACAAGTTCCTGGAAGGGATCAGATGAACTCATATTTACGGTTATGGTCCAAGCTTCTGTTACGAAGCGGACGGGACACAGATGGTAAGTATGCAATAATAGTTTATTGTAAATGAGTTCAACAGACGGGATGAGCAGAACAGGTAAGCAGACAATCTTGATAGAGTTTGAGAGCGTTGATAGAGAATGTAACCAGTACTATTTCCGTTGTATCCACAGATGAACCGATGAAGACGAAGCCAATGACGAACACCACAATCACACACCACAATTCACTGGACGACACGAGGAAGGCGATCGCTGGGAATCTGAAGGAGAACGAGGAACCAACAAGGAGAACACAGGTAAGTGCAAACAGGTAAGTATTACAGGTAATATGTAGAGATCAGCGAGTCCACTTCGAATAGTCGAGCTTGGACAGTGCGTGCAGAGTGGTGTGTGCTTTTATGTGGTGCTTGATTGATGAGATGATGGCTGTCAGGTGCTGGTGATCAGAACTCGGGTGATTGTGAGCGTTGCGTTGTAGTGAGGGTGGAGCCTGGCGTGGATGTAACACTTTCAAAAGCTGCTAATGCATCATCAGGATGACCTTGAAAAAGCAATCCTCTCTCTACCCGTTGTAGGGGCATAAACATTGACTAGATTAAAAACACTATTCTTGATTCCCACCTTGAGAACAAGGAGGCGTCCTTTTACTATCTCAGATTTAGACAAAATATTAACTCTACATCTGGGTAAAAACAAAGTTGCAACTCCTGCACAAAGGTTGGTACCATGACTTAACACACAATCACCCCCCCACCACATTCCCCAATCAATTTCATTGTCTTCCGTACAGTGTGTTTCTTGTAAAAACATAACTTGAAAACCCTTTAAATCTACACATTCTTTTAATAATGACCATTTACTTCTATCCCTAAACCCATTTACATTTAAGGACCCTACTTTGAGAACATCCATAGTAAACAGTGAAAAGGGAAAAAGGAAAAAGAGAAGACAGTAGAGTGAAAGCCAAGTCCCCATGTGCACTTATTTAGAGCTTGTTCTAGTAGAACGACGTCTAACCTTTTCATTTTTCATTTTTTGCCTGACTGCTGTCAAATACTTCTTCAGCCTGAACCTTTTTTGCTGTGACAAAACTATAACGCTACATTCCCTCCTTGCTTTCATTACAGATGCAACAAATTTATCTAAATCAGGAAAAACCTCTTCAGTATCAACAGGCTTCCCCTTAGTTTCATCTAGAAAGTTGTTTATCTGATCCACAGAATAGAAATCCCCAGATTTACCATAATCTACATCAGTGCATGAATCATCATCCCGAATACTCTCATCCTCTGAATCTTTCTCCACCTCATCATTTAATCCCTTATCGCCGTCTTGCATCCCATCATCTTTGTGATCCAACGCAACAGTAACACTACAGCCATTAAACGCATCCTCTTTATTCCTATTAACTATACTACCAGAAGCACTGTCATTCACCTCCACTCTGTTAATGTTGATGTCACCACCATCAACTTCCCTCGTTTGTCCTTCCTCACTTTGAACCCCTACATTGCTCAGTGGCCTTTCCTCCGCACTGCTCACACCTGACACTCCTGCAACTTCCTCTGCCCGTTGATTATGAGGGCAGGAAAATCTCTTATGACCGGTTTCACCGCACTCACAGTAACGCTGACTGTCAGTACTAGTGTAAACCATGTAAGAGCTTTCTCCACACATTACTCGAACCAAAATATCTAGTGTTTTAGTAGGAGATGATAAAAACATAAACACTTGCCGTCTGAAAGACAAGACATGTTTAAGTTCGGCAGATTTACAACCCAGCGGTATCGTTTTAACGGCACTTGCCATCTTTCCAAATCGAGTTAATTCTCGTACTATCGCATCATCTTTGACAAACGGTGGTACATTAGAAATTATCACCTTCGTAGCTGGAGCATGCAGCGGTGTAATGGGCACAAAACTTTCTTTCACCCACATGCCACTTTCAATTAAACGACTTACTAGTTGTTCATTCTTTAGAAAAACCACAACCGCTTTATTCATGCGAGAGGCAGAAACAATATTTTCATGGCCTACCTGTTGTCCTGTTGCTAACAGCATGTCCTCAATCATAGTACCTGCCTCGGGAACGCACCTGAAACCATTCCTAAGCGAGAGGGATGGCTCTTCCCCAGCAGGGGTAGACGCCATCCCGCTACTAAAACGCTGCGTATAAATTCAACTAACTAATATATCAGTGCAGGAAAGGAATTATACAGCAAAGTTTTAGAACTTCACGCTCCCACACGTGCCTCTCACACGCCACCTTCGCTCCCAGCATGCAACACACACACAGAGAGAGAGAGAGAGAGAGAGAGCATTTAAAGTGCATTATCCTAACTCTTCATAACTTTTTACATGTGGAAAACAATTTATTCTTAGGAAATATGTTTATCATGTTTTCAGAGACAGCAAAAACTTTTAAAATATCACACATGTAAACTGGAAGATGAAGACTGTAATACCAAGGATGAACACAAGATGACCTCATAGGACAAAGAATCTTTTTACCTCTAATCCTGTCAACTCAATCTCATTGTATCAGAATGACTTAAAAGCATTTTGCTTACTGATGTATGAATCCATGTATAATGACTTGCTGTTCAGTAGTGGTATAATAGTATGCTTAAATAAATTATTTTTTCATAGGCCATCATATATGCCCTGGCTGTCCTGAGGATCATTACAGGTCAGAGTTGTATTTGAATTATTTGTGCACATTTTTCAGTGCACCCTTTGTTAACCCTATGCTATTTCAGTGAAGTGGGAGATTTTAATAGAAGGATTGGCGGTAACAGTTTCTATGAATCCTATAGTTATAATACATTAGGGCAAGGGTGGGGAACGTTGATCCTGGAGGGCTGGTGTCCCTGCAGAGTTTAGCTCCAACCGTCATCAAACACACCTGAACAAGTTAATCAAGGTCTTCAGGATACAGGTAGGTTTTTTTTTTTAGATTTATAAGAATGTTAGAGGATAATGTTCTAACAATGTTATTAATAAACATTTGTAGAATGTTTTCAGAGAATGTTATCCTACCTTTTAGCAAAACATTCTGGGAACTGAAATAAAACTTCCCGCTGAAAACATTACCAGAACGTGAAACATTCCTAGCTGGGTAAACTGGGTAAATAGCATAGACTGTAATATATTGTAAAATATTCTGTTAATTTCTCCTCTGGCATCAAAATAACACACAGATCTGTTTCTGTTTATATATGATTTGTTGATACAACTTTGAAACATATACAACTTTGAACACAAGTCACTTTACATTTTTGAAAGTGTTTCATATTCTCTGCATATTTTCTTTTTTCTTTTTTTTTACAGAGTGAATGATAAACATGCAAGACCCAAAATAGCAAACAGCATATTTATAATAAAGCTGAGTTTTCATTAATGTCATGACACAAATGTCTTTTTTTTCACCTGAATGAAGGATGAAGCAGAGTTCAATTAATAAAATTCCAAACAGATTTAATCAGTATCTTGTATATGCTGCTGTCAGTGTGTGCTGTTCACAAAGAGTGATCTCTATAGCATTTAATATTTACGTGTATTAAGTTTGATGCTGTTGGGGAAAATTAATTTATGAGTGATTTTTGCATGCTTAATGAACTTGTGTGTAAGGTATGGGAAAAACAGCAGGTGGTAAAGTGTTGATCAGACTCCTGGGTAAAAAGGGCCTCTGTGCCTTATAGGGAACAACTGGGGATTGGGGACCCCACGTCTGCCATAAGGCTGACCCCAGGGGGTCACAGAAAGCATAAATATGTATAGAGAATGCTGAGAAGGGATGATCTATAGAGTTGTTTTGCAGGTTTTTCTTTCCTTATATGACATCACCGGCTGTTTTTAGTCTGAAACCTTGGGTGTGCAAAGAGATATAAAGCGGAGGCGATAACTCCCTCCTTTGTCACACTCAGCAGGGCGCTGTGTCTGTTTGACTGTGAACCTTTCTTGCAAGAATAAACCTTAAAACGCAATTGCACAGTTTGTCTTTATTGATCGAGAGCCTCAAGCAAAGATTTTTGCCACAACAATTTGGCGTCAGATACATTTTATATTAATAAACATTAACTTCAGATACCAGTCAGCAATCGCAAACAGTTTGTGTCAAATAAAAATATTTTCTGTTAATATAAAACAGCTTGAAAAAAGTGTCAGGGCTTTGGTGTCAAATAAATACATTTCATATTTTTGCTCGTTTAGATCATACTTGTTTCCGATCTGGTGGATTTGGCGTCAGACACATTTTATATTAATAAACATTAACTTCAGATCCCAGTCAGCAATCGAACGCAGTTTTTGTCAAATAAAAACATTTTCTGTTTATATAAAAAAAATTGAAAAAAGTTGGAAAAATAAATTCAATATTTTTGTATGTTTCTTTGTTGTTCCATCATACTTGTTAGCGATCTCATGGATTTAGCGTCAGATACATTTTATATTAATAAACATTAACTTCAGATCCCAGTCAGCAATGGAAAGCAGTTTTTGTCAAATAAAAACATTTTCTGTTCATATAAAAAAATTTGAAAAAAGTTGGAAAAAAAAATTGGGTTTTTTGTTTTCTTTGTGGTTCCATCATACTTGTTAGCGATCTCGTGGATTTGGCGTCAGATACATTTTATATTAATAAACATTAACTTGAGATCCCAGTAAGCAATCGAAAGCAGTATTTGTCAAATAAAAACATTTTCTGTTCATATAAAAAAATTTGAAAAAAGTTGGAAAAATAAATTCAGTATTTCTGTATGTTTATTTGTTGTTCCATCATACTTGTTTGCGATCTGGTGGATTTGGCGTCAGATACATTTTATTTTAATAAACATTAATTTCAGATACCAGTCAGCAATCACAAGCAGTTTGTGTCAAAAACATTTTCTGTTAATATAAAATAACTTGAAAAAAGTGGAAAAAATAAATGTAGTATTTTTTTGTTTCTTTGTGGTTCCATCATACTTGTCTGCGATCTGGTGGATTTGGCGTCAGATACATTTTATTTTAATAAACATCAACTTCAGATACCAGTCAGCAATCGCAAACAGTTTGTGTCAAATAAAAACATTTTCTGTTAATATAAAATAACTTGAAAAAAGTGGGAAAAATAATTGTAGTATTTTTTGGTTTCTTTGTGGTTCCATCATACTTGTTAGCGATCTCGTGGATTTGGCGTCAGATACATTTTATATTAATAAACATTAACTTCAGATACCAGTCAGCAATCGCAAACAGTTTGTGTCAAATAAAAACATTTTCTGTTACTATAAAATAACTTGAAAAAAGTGGGAAAAATAAATATAGTATTTTTTGTTTTCTCTGTAGTTCAATCATACTTGTTAGCGATCTCGTGGATTTGGCGTCAGATACATTTTATATTAATAAACATTAACTTCAGATACCAGTCAGCCATCGCAAACAGTTTTTGTCAAATAAAAATATTTTCTGTTAATATAAAACAGCTTGAAAAAACTGTCAGAGCTTTGGTGTCAAATAAATACATTTCATATTTTTGTATGTTTCTTTGTGGTTCCATCATACTTGTTTGCGATCTGGTGGATTTGGCGTCAGATACATTTTATATTAATAAACATTAACTTCAGATCCCAGTCAGCAATCGAACGCAGTTTTTGTCAAATAAAAATATTTTCTGTTCATATAAAAAAATTTGAAAAAAGTTGGACAAATAAATTCAATATTTTTGTATGGTTCTTTGTGGTTCCATCATACTTGTTTGCGATCTGGTGGATTTGGCGTCAGATACATTTTATATTAATAAACATTAATTTCAGATACCAGTCAGCAATTGAAAACAGTTTTTGTCAAATAAAAACATTTTCTGTTTATATAAAAAAAATTGAAAAAAGTTGGAAAAATGAATTCAATATTTTTGTATGTTTCTTTGTTGTTCCATCATACTTGTTAGCGATCTCATGGATTTGGCGTCAGATACATTTTATATTAATAAACATTAACTTCAGATCCCAGTCAGCAATGGAAAGCAGTTTTTGTCAAATAAAAACATTTTCTGTTCATATAAAAAAATTTGAAAAAAGTTGGAAAAAAAAATTGGGTTTTTTGTTTTCTTTGTGGTTCCATCATACTTGTTAGCGATCTCGTGGATTTGGCGTCAGATAAATTCTATGTTGATCAATATTAACTTCAGATACCAGTCAGCAATCGCAAACAGTTTTTGTCATATCAAAATATTTTCTGTTAAGTTAAAACAGCTTGAAAAAAGTGTCAGGGCTTTGGTGTCAAATAAATACATTTCATATTTCTGTTCGTTTAGATCATACTTGTTTGCGATCTGGTGGATTTGGCGTCAGATACATTTTATATTAATAGACATTAACTTCAGATACCGGTCAGCAATTGAAAACAGTTTTTGTCAAATAAAAACATTTTCTGTTTATATAAAAAAATTGAAAAAAGTTGGAAAAATAAATTCAATATTTTTGTATGTTTCTTTGTTGTTCCATCATACTTGTTAGCGATCTCATGGATTTAGCGTCTGATACATTTTATATTAATAAACATTAACTTCAGATCCCAGTCAGCAATGGAAAGCAGTTTTTGTCAAATAAAAACATTTTCTGTTCATATAAAAAAATTGAAAAAAGTTGGAAAAAAAAAATTGGTTTTTTGTTTTCTTTGTGGTTCCATCATACTTGTTAGCGATCTCGTGGATTTGCCAGATACATTTTATATTAATAAACATTAACTTGAGATCCCAGTAAGCAATCGAAGCAGCATTTCTTGTCAAATAAAAACATTTCTCAATTCATATAAAAAAAAAAAAATTTGAAAAAGTTGGAAAAATAAATCTTGCATTTCTGTATGTTTATTTGTTGTTCCATCATAATTTGTTTATGATTCAGGATTAAGGCTAGATACATTTATTTAATAAACATTAATTTTAGATACCAGTCAGCAATCGCAAAGCAGTTTGTGTCAAAAACATTTTCTCATTAATATAAAATAACTTGAAAAAAGTGGAAAAAATAAATGTAGTATTTTTGTTTCTTTGTGGTTCCATCATACTTGTTTAAGCATCTGGTGGATTTGGCGTCAGGATACATTTTTATTTTAATAAACATCAACTTCTAGATACCAGTCAGCAATCGCAAACAGTTGGTGTCAAATAAAAACATTTCTGTTAATATAAAATAACTTGAAAAAAGTGGGAAAATAATTGTAGTATTTTGGTTTCTTTGTGGTTCCACTTTCATACTTGTTAGCCATCTCCTGGATTTGGCGCCAGATACATTTTATATTAATAAACATTAACTTGTGATACCAGTCAGCAATCGCAAAACAGTTTGTGTCAAATAAAACATTTTCTGTTAATATGTTAACTTGAAAAAGTGGGAAAATAAATATAGTATTTTGTTTTCTGTAGTTCAATCATACTTAAAGCACTGCGGATTTGGCCAGATACATTTTTATATTAATGAACATTAACTTCAGATACCAGTCAGCCATCGCAAACAGTTTTTGCCAAATAAAAATATTTTCTGTTAATATAAAACAGCTTTGAAAAAAAGTGTCAGGGCTTTGGTGTCAAATAATAAATTCAATATTTTTGTATGTTTCTTTGTGGTTCCATCGTACTTGTTTGCGATCTGGTGGATTTGGCGTCAGATACATTTTATATTAATAAACATTAACTTCAGATACCAGTCAGCAATTGAAAACAGTTTTTGTCAAATAAAAACATTTTCTGTTTATATAAAAAAAATTGAAAAAAGTTGGAAAAATAAATTCAATATTTTTGTATGTTTCTTTGTTGTTCCATCATACTTGTTAGCGATCTCATGGATTTAGCGTCAGATACATTTTATATTAATAAACATTAACTTCAGATCCCAGTCAGCAATGGAAAGCAGTTTTTGTCAAATAAAAACATTTTCTGTTCATATAAAAAAATTTGAAAAAAGTTTGAAAAAAAAATTCAGTATTTTTGTATGTTTCTTTGTGGTTCCATCATACTTGTTAGCGATCTCCTGGATTTGGCGCCAGATAAATTCTATGTTGATCAATATTAACTTCAGATACCAGTCAGCAATCGCAAACAGTTTTTGTCATATCAAAATATTTTCTGTTAAGTTAAAACAGCTTGAAAAAAGTGTCAGGGCTTTGGTGTTAAATAAATACATTTCATATTTCTGTTCGTTTAGATCATACTTGTTTGCGATCTGGTGGATTTGGCGTCAGATACATTTTATTTTAATAAACATTAATTTCAGATACCAGTCAGCAATCACAAGCAGTTTGTGTCAAAAACATTTTCTGTTAATATAAAATAACTTGAAAAAAGTGGGAAAAATAAATGTAGTATTTTTTGGTTTCTTTGTGGTTCCATCATACTTGTTAGCGATCTCGTGGATTTGGCGTCAGATACATTTTATATTAATAAACATTAACTTCAGATACCAGTCAGCAATCGCAAACAGTTTGTGTCAAATAAAAACGTTTTCTGTTAATATAAAATAACTTGAAAAAAGTGGGAAAAATAAATATAGTATTTTTTGTTTTCTCTGTGGTTCAATCATACTTGTTAGCGATCTCGTGGATTTGGCGTCAGATACATTTTATATTAATAAACATTAACTTCAGATCCCAGTCAGCAATAGAACGCAGTTTTTGTCAAATAAAAACATTTTCTTTTCATATAAAAAAATTTGAAAAAAGTTGGAAAAATAAATTCAATATTTTTGTATGTTTCTTTGTGGTTCCATCATACTTGTTTGCGATCTCATGGATTTGGCGTCAGATACATTTTATATTAATAAACATTAACTTCAGATCCCAGTCAGCAATGGAAAGCAGTTTTTGTCAAATAAAAACATTTTCTGTTCATATAAAAAAATTTGAAAAAAGTTGGAAAAAAAAATTGGGTTTTTTGTTTTCTTTGTGGTTCCATCATACTTGTTAGCGATCTCGTGGATTTGGCGTCAGATACATTTTATATTAATAAACATTAACTTGAGATCCCAGTAAGCAATCGAAAGCAGTATTTGTCAAATAAAAACATTTTCTGTTCATATAAAAAAATTTGAAAAAAGTTGGAAAAATAAATTCAGTATTTCTGTATGTTTATTTGTTGTTCCATCATACTTGTTTGCGATCTGGTGGATTTGGCGTCAGATACATTTTATATTAATAAACATTAACTTCAGATACCAGTCAGCAATCGCAAACAGTTTGTGTCAAATAAAAACATTTTTTGTTAATATAAAATAACTTGAAAAAAGTGGGAAAAATAAATTCAGTATTTTTGTATGTTTATTTGTTGTTCCATCATACTTGTTAGCGATCTGGTAGATTTGGCGTCAGATACATTTTATATTAATAAACATTAACTTCAGATACCAGTCAGCAATCGGAAACAGTTTGTGTCAAATAAAAACATTTTCTGTTAATATAAAATAACTTGAAAAAAGTGGGAAAAATAAATGTAGTATTTTTTGGTTTCTTTGTGGTTCCATCATACTTGTTAGCGATCTCGTGGATTTGGCGTCAGATTCAGTTTATATTAATAAACATTAACTTCAGATACCAGTCAGCAATCGCAAACAGTTTGTGTCAAATAAAAACATTTTCTGTT
Source organism: Labeo catla (assembly GCA_012976165.1). Lineage (NCBI taxonomy): Eukaryota > Metazoa > Chordata > Actinopteri > Cypriniformes > Cyprinidae > Labeo > Labeo catla. Next base: position 140,993 of record VONZ01000341.1, read on the forward strand.
AATATAAAATAACTTGAAAAAAGTGGGAAAAATAAATGTAGTATTTTTTTGTTTCTTTGTGGTTCCATCATACTTGTTAGCGATCTCGTGGATTTGGAGTCAGATATATTTTATATCATTAAACATTAACTTCAGATATCAGTCAGCAATCGCAAGCAGTTTTTGTCAAATAAAAACATTTTTTGTTTATATAAAATAACTTGAAAAAAGTTGGAAAAAAAAACCCCGCATTTAATATTTTTGTATATTTCTGTACAGTTCCATCATACTTGCTAACGATCTCCTGGATTTGGCGTCACATACATTTTATATTAATAAACATTAACTTCAGATACTTGTCAGCAAATCTGAAGCAGTTTCTCTCAAATAAAAACATTTTCTGTTAATATAAAATAACTTGAAAAAAGTTGAAAAAATACATTTAATATTTTTGTATATTTCTTTTGTGAATGAGGCAATAAGCACAAGTAGGAAAATTTTTGGGTATTGACATAAGAACACACTGCGCCTATGCACCGCGTAGCGGGGGCGGGGTGGAACGCCACAACCAAACCCTGAAAAACAAATTGGCAAAATGTTGTGAGGAAACTGGACTCACATGGGTGAAAGCACTGCCGATTGTTCTCATGTACATGAGAATGAGAAAGCGAGTGAGATCAAATCTGAGCCCATACGAAATTTTGTTTGGTAGACCACCATACGTGGGGTAGAAGGGGGAAAACAACCGCTGCCATCCACAGAGCTGTGTGAACATGATGTACAAAGTTCTCTAAGTTACACAAATGTGCCAGCAGGTGGCAGTATGGAACTGCCAGTAACAGATCGGGTGTGGTCTGTAGCTACCTTATTTTGTTAGCGTCATACTAGCTCAGATCGTGTGCGTTTGAGACGGAGTGAAGACTGTTCCTGGTGATGATTATAATTTGTGCCTATTGTGTGCGTTATTGACAAGTAAGTGATCTATAAATGTTAATGCTCGAATCATTATGAGTATTTAGCTTCAAAGTGTTATTGTTGCATTCCTAATACTTATGTGAATGACTCAGCAGCTTCCCTGCCGCAATAGCGTTCATTACAGTATCATTTAAGCTTATCGGAACTAATGTTTAAGTCATTTCTAGTTGGTGTTTACATCTACTTTATTTCTGCAACGTTATATTACTTGATTGTGAGTTAGTAAGTGGGGATTGTGGTGTTTATGACACATTAATGCCGCCATTTTGAAGAGCGTAGTTTTATTATAACTGCGTCATCATTCCCCCTGCTGTATTACGTTATGTATGTTGATTAGAAATGCCACTTGTATATGTGAAAATGTACACAATTTAATTCAATAATGTTAAATAGTTTGTAACTTTGTATTTTCTACATTTATTTATAGGAAACCACACAAACGCATAAATCCCTGTAAAATTTGTACTTCCATCAACCGGATTAAAGTTTATTTCTTGAAAATCTGGACTGTTGCACCTCTTTTTAACGGAAGAGCATGGCTAGAAGGCGGAAGCCAGTGTAACGCACACAGTATCAGTCACAAATATGGTCCTTCGAGCCGGATCCCGCTGACTACGCCATGGCAACCTCCAGAAACTATTATGATGATCATCCACCACAAAGTCCTCGGCCAGCCCATACGCGAAGGGCACCAGCCTATCTGGAGGACTTTGTGTACAGCTATCCACCGCAGCAGAACATCCCTCCAGTGTTGATGGAATCTAATCAAGCCAGAACAGAGATCTTCCCCCACCATCAGGTGATGCGTACAACCTCTACACCAGCTTTTAGTGTGAGCAGAGATAATGAGTCAGGATGGCAACATCTAGAGACGCGCTTTAAGAGACTGGTTGGTGAAATGAGAGACTTACAGGTACAAATGGACAGTGTGAGACGTGGTTCATATGAAAAGAGCTGTTCTCTACATTATGAAAATCCCTCTCCCTTGCCTTTTAATCCTGATCATCACTCAGGAAGTGCACTGACTCCTTCCCACCTTTCAGTCCTACATCGCTTAAATCCTGATAAGCCATCTGAGCTAATTCAGCCTGCTTCACAGTCAGCTCAACAGGTAGATAATCAGCAGAATCCAGGGACTTCCTCTGCCTTACCGCCAATGCAGCTCACCCGACCAGCTTCTGTGCCAGTGTATGTGCCAGGGCCTCACCCAGCTGTACCATCAAGGCAAATTCCCAGGTCATGCTCAATGCCACAGATGCCTTCTCAGGTCAAGCCTCAACCAAAATTTCATGCAACGCAGACATTATTGTGGCCACAGACAGGCCCATATGTGCTACACACTCCTCCTGTGCAGCAAGTACAGCAGCCAGCCGTAGTGCAATTCTGTCAAGCAGATACTCAGACCACTTACTATTCGCCACCACCTCAGAGATCATTCTCACAAGTTCCGCCACCTCAGTCGTCTTACTTCATGCCACAGTATGTTCTTTCCCAAGCTCGTGGCTATCAAGCTCCAGTGCAAACATCTGCCCTGAGTAACTACCCAAACCAGCCTACGATGCCAGGTTTGATGGAAATGGTTATCACTGCTTCCTATGGCATACCAAAGCCTAAACTGTTACCCTTCTCTTCAGGTAAAGAGAGTGACTTTCTCATACTCAAAAAGGGACTTGACAGCCTACTTGGCCCTCACGCCCATTTGACTGAGGATTATAAGTACCAAATTCTTCTTGACCATTTGAAATTACCTACTGCCTATCAAGTTGCAAAACGGTTTGTTAACAGCCCAGTGCCGTACACCGATTCAATGCAAGCCCTACAGCAACGTTACGGACAACCCAGACAGCTGGTCCAAAGTGAGCTTAAGGAAATCCTTAATGCACCAACCGTGAAAAAAGGAGACGCTCAAGGATTTGAAGACTTTGCTGCTGCAGTGAACACTCTAGTGGGTATGTTGAGCACATTGGATGGTCCTGCCAGAGCTGAGCTACAATGCGGTTCTCATGTGGACACATTACTCACTAAGTTACCCGTCAGTTACAGAGATTCCTTTATTGAACATTGTCTTGCCCAAGGAATTCTCATAAGTGGCACTACTCGCACTTACACTCTACCTGACTTCGCTCAGTGGCTCGAGAAAAGGTCTCAAGCAATACAAATCTCCCGCCGAGTTTCAGAGACAGTTCACATAGAGCCCTTCCGCAGAGAGCCAAGACAAACGAGACCTCAGAAGTTCAGAACTACTACCATTCTCCTTGGTAATAAAGAAGAAAACAAAGCTGTTCTGCAATCCAGCATCCTTTCTTGTGCTTCAGCCCCAGTCGCAACCAAAAGAAGAGAAAGATTTAAGCCATTCTGCCCTTACTGTAATAACCAGGACCATTACCTCAGTGCTTGTGCTGAATTTGCCAAACTGAGTCAGTCTGAACGGGCTAACTGGATAAATGAGAAAGAAAGGTGTTGGCGGTGTGGTCGTGGGCACGAGCCTGACAAGTGCACTCTGAAGAAACCTTGTTCCAGTTGTGGCGGACAACATCTTGATATACTACATGACATTGCCACTACCAAAACTCCCAGTGTTCTCACGCTCAGTACATCACCTCGTACTATCTACATGGATAAGGTGAGCCATTCGGGGAGGGTCATGTTAAAGGTAGTCCCCATTCAGCTTCATAATGGAAAGATAACCATGGATACATTCGCTGTATTGGATGATGGCTCCGAAAGGACAGTCATATTGGAAGCAGCAATGAAACACCTTGGCCTGAAAGGTACAGATGAAGTCTTAACGCTGAGAACAATCAGACAGGATATTGTCCAGCTTCAGGGGACTGCCGTATCTTTTGAAGTGTCCGCTCTCTCAAAGCCCAAGGTTAAGTTCCAGATTGTACATGCCTTTTCAGCAAGTGAATTGAACCCGGCTCAACAGTCATGCCCAGCAGACATCTTAAAACAGAAGTATGGACATTTGAAGGGAATCCCATTAAAGGCATTCAGTGACGTCCAGCCTATGGTGCTCATCGGATCGGATCATCCACATTTGATAACGCCTGTTAGTCCTGTTCATTTGGGCCCACCGGGAACTCCCATTGCGACTCATACTCTGCTGGGATGGACAGTTCAAGGTCCCACAACCTTCCTGCACCACCCACAAGGTGAAAGCTCCTGTTTGCACACAATGTTTCTCTCCCCTGCTCAAGCCCTACATCAGCATGTTGAAAAGCTTTGGCAGCTAGATACTTTGCCGTTTCAGGGTGCCAGAGATGTGACACGTTCGAAACAAGATCAAAGAGCTATGGAAATGCTTGAAGAGAAAACTGTGTGTGTCCCAGTGGATGGAGTAAGCCGTTATGCAACTCCTCTTCTCCGTCGAAAGAATGCTGCTCACCTTCAGGCTCCTCCCACCACTGTAATGGCTCTCCTCAGATCTACAGAGCGCAGACTGAGCCGTAATCCTGAACAAGCTGCAGCATACAATGCTGAAATAAACAAGTTGGAAAGTGCTGGTTATGCAGTGAAAGTCACAGCTGATGAAGCCAACAAATCCCCTGAGTCTTGGTATATACCACACCATATGGTATATCACAATGGAAAGGCCAGAGTAGTTTTTAACTGTTCATACTGCTATCAGCAAGCCTGTCTGAATGACAATCTGTTGCCAGGACCTACGCTGGGTCCATCATTACTCGGTGTACTTCTCCGGTTTAGAGAGCATGCAGTAGCAATTAGTGGGGATATCAAGGCCATGTTTCATCAGGTGAGGCTTCTCCCTGAAGACCAGCCCCTGCTACGTTTCCTATGGAGGAACATGGAGAGAGAGCGCAGTCCAGACATTTATGAATGGTGGGTGCTGCCGTTTGGCACGACGTGCAGCCCGTGCTGCGTGGTTTACGCTCTCCAACGGTACATCAGAGACCATGTAGCTGGCAACGAAGATGTGATGGAGTCTGTGCTGCGTGCTTTCTATGTGGACAATTGTCTCCAATCATTCTATACTGCAAAACAGGCCAAAGAATTTGTTGACAAGCTTCGTGCTTTTCTTGCTGCCGGGGGTTTCGAAATACGACAATGGGCATGCAACATCCCAGATGTTATAGCTCACCTTCCAACTGAAGCGAGATCCCAGGATTGTGAACTTTGGCTGACTGAAGACAAAGGTGATCCTCAAGAATCTACTCTTGGGCTAAAGTGGCACTGTGTCTCTGATACCATCGGGTATAAGCAACGAGCCATGTCTGACAAAACACCTACCATGAGAAATGTGTATAGGACACTTGCTAGCCAATATGACCCTCTAGGATTTATTATCCCATATACCACCCGGGCCAAAGTTCTCATTCAGGCGCTCTGGAAGAAGGATAGAGGATGGGATACTCCTATTGAAGGCAAGCTTCTCTCTCTGTGGCAAACTTGGGAAGATGAACTGCCCCACTTACAGGAAATATCTCTCCCAAGATGCTACTTTCCCATATGTGCCAACTCCCTCTCTGCAGCTGTCGATCTTCACATATTTTGTGATGCATCAGAGGAAGCCTATGGGTCTGTGGCATACCTCAGAGTGGAGGATGAGAAGGGCCACATCCACATGTTCTTTGTCATGGCCAGGTCCCGGGTTGCACCAAAGAAGCAGGTTTCGATGCCTCGCTTAGAACTTTGTGCAGCATTGACTGGAGCCCAACTAGCTCGGGTACTACAGACAGAACTCAGCCTCAATCTCAGACAAACGACACTGTGGTCAGACTCTACAATAGTACTGAGTTGGATAAAATCAGAGTCCTGCCAGTATAAAGTCTTTGTGGGGACCCGAATCTCGGAGATTCAAGATCTTGTAGGAGCAGACAACTGGAGGTATGTTGATTCTAGCAACAACCCTGCAGATGACATAACAAGGGGAAGAAAGTTGTTAGAATTGTCTGGTCGATGCAGATGGAGAAATGGCCCCTCTTTCTTGCTTCATTCTCCAAATCAGTGGCCTACATGTCCATCACTAAATTTTGTAGAACAAGAGGAATTGCGTAAAACTACCTTCTGTGGCACCATCTCAGTCATTGATAATCCAGTGCTCGATCTAGCAGATCATGAGTCTTGGGAAAAGCTAGTAGATGCTGCATATAAAACCACTCATGGGGCGGCTGCACCATCTATGTCTGCCGAAAAACGCATTCAGACTGAGATTGCACTCCTACGTAGGGCACAAACAGACAGCTTTCCTGCGGAACTCAAAGCCTTACAACAGCAGAAACCAGTGCAAACCAGTAGTCGCTTAAGAACTCTCTCTCCAGTTTATGACCAGTCTCTGGGAGTAATTCGTGTTGGGGGCCGACTCCGCAAAGCAGAAGTACTAGAGATGGATGAAATCCACCCAATAGTGCTTGAACCCAGTCATCCAGTGACAAAGTTACTAATCAAAGACTTTGATCATCGGCTTCTTCATGCTGGACCTGATAGAGTTTTCTCTGAATTGAGGAGAACTTACTGGATCCTAAGGGGTAGACAAGCTGTCAAGAAACATCAGCGGAAATGTACAGAGTGTGTCAAATGGCGTCAGAAGCCTACCGTGCCTAGAATGGCTGATCTGCCCTCTGCACGCTTGCGTCTGTTTAAACCTCCCTTCTGTCTACAGGAGTTGCCTGCTTCGGTCCTTACCGCATAAAAATTGGAAGACGACACGGGAAACGTTGGGGCATTGTGTTCAAATGCCTAACGACAAGGTGCGTGCATTTAGACCTCCTCTGTAATATGGACACAGATTCCTTTTTGTTGACACTCAGAAGATTTGTAGCAAGACGAGGCAAGCCTTATGAACTCCTCTGTGATCAAGGCACCAACTTCCGTGGAGGAGAAAGGGAGTTACAGGAAGCCTTTGCTTCTCTCAAGCCTGAGCTACAGGAACAGCTAGCCAAGCAAAATATTGACTTCAAATTTAACCCACCGCATGCTCCCCACTTTGGAGGAGTGTGGGAGAGAGAAATCAAATCCATCAAGTCCTCCTTACAAGTAGTCCTAAAGGACCTGATCCTTCCTGAAGAGGTACTGCGGACTGTATTGATTGATTGATTGTCGAGGGCATTATGAACTCGAAACCTCTAGGATATGTGTCGTCAGACATCTCAGATCCTGATCCAATCACACCCAACTTGCTGCTCATGGGGCGGCGGGATGCCTCCCTTCCACAAGCAGTGTATGGACCAAGTGATCTATTGGGACGTAAGTGCTACCGACACAGCCAGGTGATAGCGGATCACTTCTGGAGTCAGTTCATTCGAAAGTATTTGCCCAGTTTGCAACTTCGTCATAAATGGCAGAACTCTTCTCCAAATCTCGCAACAGGACAAGTGGTTATGGTGGTTGACCCACAACTACCCAGAGCCTTATGGCCCGTTGGCCGTGTTACGAGAATCATTACGAGTGATGATGGCAATGTACGCACAGCAGAGGTGAACATCAAAGACTGTACATATACTCGCCCTGTAGCCAAACTGGTTGTGCTGCCCGAACTGACTGACGATGACGACAGTTCTTAACGACTGAGTAGAGCACTTTGCTCAATTACAAATATAACAAATATATTTGTGGGGCGGCTGTACAAAGTTCTCTAAGTTACACAAATGTGCCAGCAGGTGGCAGTATGGAACTGCCAGTAACAGATCGGGTGTGGTCTGTAGCTACCTTATTTTGTTAGCGTCATACTAGCTCAGATCGTGTGCTTTTGAGACGGAGTGAAGACTGTTCCTGGTGATGATCATAATTTGTGCCTATTGTGTGCGTTATTGACAAGTAAGTGATTTATAAGTGTTAATGCTTGAATCATTGTGATTATTTAGCTTCAAAGTGTTATCGTTACACTCCTAATACTTATGTGAATGACACTAATGTTTAAGTCATTTCTAGTTGGTGTTTACATCTACTTTATTTCTGCAACGTTATATTACTTGATTGTGAGTTAGTAAGTGGGGATTGTGGTGTTTATGACACATTAATGCCGCCATTTTGAAGAGCGTAGTTTTATTATAACTGCGTCATCATTCCCCCTGCTGTATTACGTTATGTATGTTGATTAGAAATGCCACTTGTATATGTGAAAATGTACACAATTTAATTCAATAATGTTAAATAGTTTGTAACTTTGTATTTTCTACATTTATTTATAGGAAACCACACAAACGCATAAATCCCTGTAAAATTTGTACTTCCATCAACCGGATTAAAGTTTATTTCTTAAAAAACTGGACTGTTGCACCTCTTTTTAACAGAAGAGCATGGCTAGAAGGCGGAAGCCAGTGTAACGCACACAGTATCAGTAACAAATACATGACATGCTGAGTTACTGCAAAGAAATGTCTTCTCTGTTGTCCAATATTTGTGTGCAGGTGAAAGCAGCGCAACAAAAGGTTGCAGAGAAACCCTTGCACGCCTTTAAGCCAGGGGACTTTGTGGTGATACGTGACTTCAGGCGAAAGAGCTGGAGGGCGAAAAGGTGGCTGGGACCGTTCCAGGTGCTTCTGACCACGCACACGGCTGTGAAGGTGGCAGAAAGAGCGATGTGGGTGCACGCCAGTCACTGCAGGAGAGTTCCATCAGCATCCCAGGAAAGGGTGCGGGAGCAGGGACGAGATAACAGCCAGCAGTAGCCAGAAGGGAGCGTAAACACTAGACACATCAGTGTGGGAGCGAGCAAAAGAGGAAAGGAGGGGAGCTGACCTGATCTGTGAACTGCAGAGGCTTCCATGTGATGGTAAACAGCCAAGCGAAACTATCCTGAAAGAACTGATAACACAACACCAGCATAACGAAGGGGCACCGAGGCAAGACCCAAAGAGGGAGAGGAAGATCCGGGGGCGGTGCCTGCTGAGAGAAATAAAGAGGCGCAGAAAAGCTGAGGGAGCACCCATCACAACCAAACTACCTCGCACGTCCAGGGCAAACCTGCCAGCTAGAAACACTGCCAGAATGAAGCAAGCGAGACCGTGGCACCCATTCAGACTGAAGGGCCTCTGTGGCCTAAGAGGTACTACATGCCTGTTGATCACCTTAAGTTCGATTATATGTGCTGTTTCGCTCTATATGGCTATAGAGGAAGCGGGATTGCGCACTCCAGTGACCGAGGAAGTGGGAAACGACACGGAGCTACTGCGGACAAAAAGATCACCGACGATGATTCTGGTGGCCCCAATGCATGGTCCAGACGGGAAAATAATCACGGTAACAGAAGGATCGAACGTGAGATTCAGCTGCAACCCATTCCTGAGTAACTGTCCGTATTGTGCAGAGCATCAATACTGGGGAACCAGTATTGACACTGAATGAGGACCAGAGTATGCACCAACTTACTTCTGCGAACATCCGTGCGGCTGGGGAGAGGTAAAGGCCTACACAAAACCTGTGAGCTACGGCCAGGGTGAGAGATTCAGAGTGGCGAAGAGGACAGTGATGATTGCGGGACTGAAAGCTTCTGATGGTGGAAAGTATTACTGCAGCATTGATGTACCGGGAACAGACTGGTATGAAACATATAGCATTGTTGTGGGAGAACCAGCACCACAGCTAGTGAAACCCCTCGTTGAGCCGGCCTATGAACCAGCCACGAAGGAGGAGACGGCGTGGATGGGGAGCGAAGACGCGGTTCAGGGGCAGATAAATCTGTCAGTACGGAAAGCCATGATGCAGTGTCAAGGGAACGAAGCATGTACTTTGGCGCTGTTACAGAAAGAGGAGCTGAAGATCAACACGAGTTGCTGGCTGTGTCTGCAGATGTCTCACTCATGGAGAGTGGCCCCACTGACTGCAGCTGCGGTAAAAGAAACCAGATGTCTCATTCCAGAGCAGATGACAGAAGTGCTGATGGCTGGAGCAGAGATAGAGAAGGGGAGGATACCCCAGAGACAGCCTGAAAGCGGTTGCAAAGGAACTAGATGGGATGAGAAATCGGAGGCAACACTTCCACCGTTGAGAGTTGTACACGCACGGGGAGATGTGTGTGTATGTCAGGTCAGACCGAGGCTCAAGCTGAAGGCGGGATGGTCGGACTGCAGGATCAGGATAAACATTGGCAACGGGACAGCGGACAACTGCACGGCAATCATCGACGGGAAGCAGACGGCGTTCACGTGTCCATTCAGCAGGCCAAGTGATTCCACACCTGCTGCGGTTTGGGTGTGCGGAGACAGAGCATATCACGATCTGCCTGAGAAAGGATGGTCTGGGTGTTGTTATCCAGCACTGATGAATGTGGGAACATCTGTGTATTTACCAACTGATGAACATGAGGTTGTGAGTAGAAAGAAAAGGAATGTTGGCATTATGCCAGGGGCTTTACCAGAAAGATATAATGGGTATAAATTGTCAGATCCATGGACAACACCTGGGGCAACAATAGGGTGGTCACTTTTCCTTGGGGTAGGAACAGCAGTAAGCATAAACAAGATTAATGGGCTAGCATGGTCTGTACTGGCCATTGCAAATAGCACAGAGAATGCTCTAACTCTAGTCAATGGGGAAATGAAAGAGCTGAGGGATGCTGTTATTCAAAACAGATTAGTTTTGGATATGTTAACATCAAAATCTGGGGGAGTATGCAAAATGTTGGGTACATCATGTTGTTTTCATATTCCAGACTACAGCGACAACGTCACCAACATAGTAGCGCACATGAGAATGGCCGTAAAAGAGCCCGAAAGAGCTAACACCATGCGGATGGAATGGTGGACAAACCTCTGGGGAGGTTGGGGTTATTGGATTTGTACTACTGTGTTACCAATGATTGGCGCAGGACTGTTGCTACTACTGTGTTTGCCATGCATTTTTCAGTTCATTTCCAGCTCAATACAGAGACTGGTGACCTCTAGTGTTTCACCGAAGATGGTGAAGTTACATGTGGGCAATGAAAACCTGGTGATAGGGTTTGATTTAGAGAAAACAATTGATGATGATGATAGCAGCAGCGGAACTTATAGTGAAATGAATTAAGGGAAGACAAGAAGAAATAAGACTAACGACAAAACTTCACTAGGGGAAGGGTTTGCCTGTCTTTATGTCTATAACTATACTATTTGGCTTGCTAACAAAAGGGGGATCCCAAATAAAAAGCCTTAGCGTGTTCGACCTTTTTTCAAAAACTTAAGAGAATGATCATTTATGCGAAAGTCAGAAATGAAGAGTATAAATGTGATGTAATAGCTTGAGTTTTCTACATTTTGATATTATGAGTTAGAAAAGTAACCGCCGGTAGAAATAAATATATAACCATAGAAGTATATAATCAGTAGTGGTGAAATTTTGAGGAAGCGTCTCTATTTGGTATCTGTGAGGTGACTGAGGGTCTGACACATGTCAGGAATGCAATAACAGTGCTTATTCACTTAGGCCGGCTTCCAGAAAACAAATGTGAAGATGTGAGATTGATTATATGTTATAGTACGATATTAGTAGACAACTGAGAATGTTTAGCATGGTAATGAATTTTTGATTGAGTAGTAATCAATGAATGATAAAAAGGGGGAAATTGTTGGGGAAAATTCATTTATAAGTGATTTTTGCATGCTTAATGAACTTGTGTGTAAGGTATGGGAAAAACAGCAGGTGGTAAAGTGCTGATCAGACTCCTGGGTAAAAAGGGCCTCTGTGCCTTATAGGGAACAACTGGGGATTGGGGACCCCACGTCCGCCATAAGGCTGACCCCGGGGGGTCACAGAAAGCATAAATATGTATAGAGAATGCTGAGAAGGGATGATCTATAGAGTTGTTTTGCAGGTTTTTCTTTCCTTATATGACAGCACCGGCTGTTTTTAGTCTGTAACCTTGGGTGTGCAAAGAGATATAAAGCGGAGGCGATAACCTTCCTCCTTTGTCACACTCAGCAGGGCGCTGTGTCTGTTTGACTGTGAACCTTTCTTGCAAGAAATAAACCTTAAAACGCAATTGCGCAGTTTGTCTTTATTGATCGAGAGCCTCAAGCAAAGATTTTTGCCACAACAATGCCTTTTCACTTTTATCAGTTTATATTCCCTCTGCACAAACCATCTTTAGACCTTCTTTACTTTGGCCCAAATCATCAAATGACAGTGTTTAGTACTTCAGTGCTACTAAAATCATGTTAATATGAGAACATTACTGCAGTTACAGTAAATGAATACAAATACATCATACAACAACAATTGATAACATCAACAAACTTGTAACAGTAACAGATTTTTTCCTTATTAATAAGCATGTTCCACAAGTGCACTGTGGTTCTGACATAATATGTAATAACAAATGCATTTGATCTAAAGTGTATATCCATAATCTATAATCCAAAGCACAGTATATATGATGATGACATGTTTTGCTGGTCCTTTCAGCAGGGTTTGACTAGCAGAGGCATTTTATTCATCTTGAGTTTTGGGAGGGATTTCTCTTATGTATTCCACTGCTTCTTTTTTTCCTCCTCCTGCTCTTGTCTTGATGTTTTCCAGTGTTTTAGCCTTGTCAGACTCATTTATTTCCTTCAACTTTTCGATCAGAAAATCAACATGCTGAAGTATGAACAGTGAATCAGTGTTGAGTGCGATTTTCTCCAGAGTTTCCACACAGTGAAAAGCTTCAATGACCAATTTTACTTTCTCTTTCTCAAATTTATTCAGCTCTTGTTCCAGCTTCCTGACCACAGACACGCCGTCTTCAATTTTGTCACAGTATTCTTTCTTTAAATCTTCATATGTCCTCTTCTCCTTCTTTGTCACCGGTACATATCTTTTTGCTTCTTTTTTATGTTTGCTGTAGTGGCATTTATTAGTGCATGCTGTACAGTAATCTTTTTTCATCACGCTGCACCATGAGAGATCTTTGACCCACCAGCATCCTGGATAATGGCAGTTCTCCTTACAGACCTTGCAACACAGTGCCTCTCCATCTTTTTTACAATCAATATCAACCTTTTTCCATGTAGATCACTTCAACTTCATACTCAAAGTTTTTATTTGTTTTTACATATTCTTCATGTTGCTCCAGAACTTTTTGAGTTTCTTTCAGCTCTTTTTGCTTGAGATATTTGCCTCCAATTGCTCCCGTTTCTGTATAACATCTCGAGTCATTTCCAGGGATTTTGGTTGTATTGTGTCAAGAAACTTGAACAATCGTTTCATTCCTTTAAAACTGCGATTCCATGATTGATCCAGTCTCTGCTGATTTTCTTCATCATCTTCTTCATCATCTTCTTCATTAGGTTCATTTAACTTGCAGTTGTCAAATTAGAAATACACTGGCTGATTTTTGTCATTTACTGCACACCTGATTTTAGCCTCTTCAACAGCCGTCAGGGCATCTTTAGGTGGAGCTCCAGTTGAGTGTGTGAGAAGCAATATGATGTTTTCAACAATATCTCTTCCAAATAAAGACTGAACAGCATCAAATATGTATATGAGTCTGTCAGAGAGATGATTTTCAGTTGCTTTAATCACCAGACACACTGCATCTATTTCATGAATCCCTTCTTCAGATTTACTTATGCTGTGGAAACTCATTGCAATCTCTTTATCAATCTGGATTCCACGAGTGTCTCCATGTCGATGATTGTTAAATCGATCTGACTCTCTTGCAGGTAAAACCCATAAACAGTGATGATGGAGGTCTGACTGTGAGCTGATGTTCTGTCACTCTGATCATCTGTGATCTCAAACCAAACCTTGTCTTCTCTCTTTACACCCAACATGTAGTTGATCATTGCATTGATCAGGGTTGTTTTTCCTGTTCCTGTTTCTCCCACCATCAAAATGGATTTATGGGGTTTGTTTTTGTCTCTCTCCCCAAATGTAATTTTTCTGTAATGTCCAGATTGAGACATACTGCCTCTCTTTGTTTGCAGATGGTATCGAGCAGTATTTCCATTTTCAGTCAAGGTGATTTCCTTGATGATTTGATCAATTTTACTTCGCTCTTGATATAAACTGGTCATACTGTTTCTCTGTCATTTTAAACACAGAAAAACATTATTTTTCACAGCATTTGAAGATGTTCAGATATGTTTGATGTTCTGTTTTATTAGCTCAGTCAAAAAGCTAAAGCACATTTCATTGTTTTTATATACACTTTTAGACCTTACCAGGCATTTTTACAGTAATATACTGGCAACACTGTTGCCAGCTACAGTAGGTAAACATCTACACCAGTGGTTCTCAATCCTGGTCCTGGGGGTCCACTGCTCTGCACATTTTGCATGTCTCCCTTATTTAATACACCTGATTGAGATCAACTCATTAGCAGAGAGATCCATGAACTGAACTAATGAGCTGATGATCTCAATCAGGTGTGTTAAATAAGGGAGACATGCAAAATATGCAGAGCAGTGGACTCCCAGGACCAGGATTGAGAACCACTGATCTACACTAAAATCTTTCCCTGTAAATTAATGGTAAAATACTGGCAACAATTCACTTCTAATTGTGCAGTTATTTACTGTAGCCTAGTTTACAGTGTTTTACTGTAAATATAGAATGGCTCTTATTGAGGTTTAAACGTTGAGCTTCTCCAAAGCACCATTAGTATAACAAGTGTTTCTTTTAGTTCTGCTTTGCCTCAGTTCTTAACATTAATGCTTTCAAAATGTGAGCTTCAAAGTTTTTTTTGGAATAGAACATTAAGCTACAATATGTTGTAAATCTGAACGTTAGGAATTTACAACTGGTTTCCACAATGTATACATACTGTATCACACAGAGAGACATTGACAATACACATATGAATATCAACAATGATGACAATCAACTAAAAAGCTTCATTCTGTAATGCATGGTGGGTGCATAGTACTGAACTCATCCATGTTTGTTTGTTACCATTGATGAGGTTTGTATGTCAAGGGTATAAGAGTGTCTCAATGGCCAAGGAAGTTGTTGCCTGTGTGTTATTGTAAGAAGCTGGTGGGTTCTCACACTGAACAATATTAGTTCTTACTAGGCTTTTTACAGTAAGATATAACATACAGTGTTGTTAGTATTGTAGAATTGTCTGTAAGGTCTAACAGTATAATTAACTAAGTTCAATACTAGCATAGTTGAAAGTCAGACTATTTGATTGTTTTTATCAAGTAGCCATAGTTATCAGCATTTAATTTGTTATATTTTTGTTAAATAAACTAAACAAAATCTTATAACATAATGATGTGTTTCACTGTGGATGCTGGACTATATTCTCAGGTTTTAAAGGTTGACTGTAAAATTTGCAAGTCATGAAAAAAAAACTTGTATAATGACTTACTGGGCAACACTGAAAATGAGATTTCTCAGAGATGATGGAGGGAAAAGAGAAGAACTGACCTGTGAATAAAAAGGATACAGGTTCAAGTTCATATTCGAGTTGATTCTGATAGAGATGTTTCTCAAATACTATATTCTGTACTAAAAAACGATATTATTTCAAAGTCAATAGGCTTGTTCGAGATGCATCGGTGCTGTGCAGACCGATTGGCATATGACATCAAAGCACCGCAAGAGAAATTCAAAAGCATAAAGAATCGTGCTCTCCAATTGATTTTAATTAAGAAAGTCAATGGATTGGAAACAAACACTGAACGTAAAACAAAACATTAACCTTTAAAACAGATGACAGTAAATATTAATGCAGTCTTCAGATTACAAATAAGATGTTGTCTTACTGATTTAGAATGTGTAGATCTTTCCGGTCACAAAGCAGTTTGATGCTTTGACATTAAATACATAAATTATATGGTTATTTTAATAGCCACTATTTTAATTAAAAAGGTAATTATTAAAGTTTATTTGAGCAATATAAAGTGTTAGCATACAATATATATATATATATATATATATATATATATATATATACTTCACTGTGTATAAAATATTATGTCCTTAATTGATATACTCTTCGGTAAATTAATCAATAAAAGTCTTGACAGTAATCAGACATTATTCAGTTCATATAATCATTATTCAGTTAAAATGGATCTACTTACAGTAAGATGTGTTAAACAGCCAGTCTCTCTTCAGCAGTCCAGTAAAGGTCAATGAATAGATAACTAGAGCCGAGCTCATATTTATATGGTAGCCAGCACCCATTTTCTGAAAGTCATGTGCTTTTTAGGAAAACCATTCCTGTTCAAAGCAGGTGAGGAAGGGGGCTGTCTGGGGAAAGATAGAGAATATAAAATAATAAAAAGAGATAAATAAATTTTTAAGAGATTAAAGCAGCTTAATGACAAGTGTTTTCTTTCTTTAAAACATTTATATAATAAAACATTTGTGGTAAATACTCCTTATTACAAATCATTCATACTTTGCTATGCTTAAAGGTCCACTGGTAATTGAGCAAGGTGGGTGGTCCGTGTACGTTTTGATCAGCTTTACTGGACCGCTGAAGAGAGACTGGCTGTTTAACACATCATACTGTAAGTAGATCCATTATATATATATATATATAAATCTTTCTTGACAATAACGTTATTATTTGCTCAACAAACCTGTGTATTATTTTGATAATGTTTAATCTTCACATCTTCCCCTGTTGTTTAATCGAAACTTATTATTCGTTATTAACAAAACGAATAAGACGATATGTAACACACATAGCTTAAATGAAAGACCTATGGATTTTCCCCTTTACTTTCAAACGAGTAGTTTTTGGATCACTATTAATAATGAAAATTAAAGTTTCTGGATTTTCCCCTTTAAAACGAACGCATAGTTTATGGTTCGTTTCTACTTTAATGTGCAACAACAAATGAACAAAGACAAACTCACTTATGTTAAACAATACAATATAGGCTATAAATATTTTTAACAAAAGTTCTCTTGCACTTCTGCCTCCGCTGTCGTTCTGTCAGTCATTTCACTGGTCCACTCCTCTCGTCCGCTGTTGCTCGTGCTGTATGAAGCGGATGATTGTCTGATGTCCATCTGAACTACATTGATATTATTTCTATAAAAATGCAAAACGGTGCGGTGGGGCGGTGGGTAAGTAATTCAATCGGTGGATGGTCAAACGACCGATATAAAGTTGGTTCGATGTTTGACGTTTGACATTTGTCAGAGATTCAGCCTTGGAAATCTTCAATAGTTCTTTACCGATTGAGCACAATGACAAGAAACATACTGCGTTCTAACTGTTTATAAATGTAGAAGAGAACACACAATATGTTTTATTTGCTTTAATCTGCCTTAAGGTATTGTAACTGATAGAGCTTATAATGTAATAGTGCAGGATAGGGACCGTCTGCAAAGTGCAAAACGAAGAGCAAAAAGTACAATTATTTCATCTAAATGCTTAATTTGTGAAATGTATAAAACATAAATCTCAAATTTAAGGGGTGTGTCTTATTACTGGTTCATAAAAGAACATTTATTTATGTTTTATTCACAGATCTATAGCACAACAAAAGTTATTGAAATGAAACCACTGAGAAAAAGCTTTTAAAGCATGACAAAGATTGTGCAGTTTACCGCCCCCTAGAGGAAGATATTGAACTTGTTTTGACCAAATTTGACATTCAGAAGTTTAAATAAATTAATTTTAGAATGCACACAGTTTGATATGTGAACTCCAGGTTGTGTGTCTTGTTATTTGTTCAAAGATTAGTATTTACAGCCATCTTTCTCTATCAAATGTAAATCAGGATGTAAGCTATTGAATTAAATTTGAATCTGTTAACACATTCATTTTTGAAACATACAGTTTTCCATCTCAATTTCAAAGGCTGTGTCTTGTTACTGGTTCATAGACAAACATTTAAATGTTGGTTTTATTCTCAAAACTATAACACAGCACATGATATTGAAATATCAACGAGTAGGTCGATCAATGTAAAGTACATACGCTCTTCTATCTGAACTTCAAAGAATGTGTCTTGTTACTGATTCCTAGAAGAACATTTTGGTGGTGGTTTTAGTCATATAACTATAATACAACACATACTATTGAACATGAAAGCAAT
The DNA here is from genome assembly GCA_012976165.1 of Labeo catla. Classification (NCBI taxonomy): domain Eukaryota; kingdom Metazoa; phylum Chordata; class Actinopteri; order Cypriniformes; family Cyprinidae; genus Labeo; species Labeo catla. Next base: position 158,869 of record VONZ01000341.1, read on the forward strand.
ACATAATTTAGTTAAAAATAAATACAAGCTTCTGTCTCAGCTTCAAAGGCTGTGTCTTGTTACAGATTTCATAAAAAACATTTTGCAGCAGTTTTCATTGTCAAAAGTGATGCAGAAGTCATGCTATTGATATTAAAAATCACTTGCAAAACCTTCCAAAGAGTGTCCTGTATTACTGCCCCCTAGAGGAACATACTGCTGTTTTGACTGAGCTTGACATTCAAACTATTTAAATAAATTTATTTAAAATGCATACAGTTTTCCATCTCAACTTCAAAGGCTGTCTTGTTCCTTGGGCCTAAAAGAGCATTTCCATGCAAGTTCTACTGTCATGTGTAAATCAGGATACATGCTATTGAATTAAATTCAAATCTGTTAATAAATTCATTTAAAATGATTGCAGTTTTCTTTCTCAAATCTAAAGGGTGTGTCTCGTTACTGATTCCTAGAAGAACATTTTGGTGGTGGTTTTAGTCATGTAACTGTAATAGAACACATACTATTGAAAATGAAAGCAATACATAATTTAGTTAAAAATAAATACAAGCTTCCATCTCAGGTTTAAAGGCTGTGCCTTGTTACAGATTTAATAAAGAATATTTTGCAGTAGTTCTCGTTGTCAAAAGTGATGCAGAAGTCACGCTATTGACATTAAAATATAGCTTGCAAAACCTTCCAAAGAGTGTCCTGTATTACTGCCCCCTAGAGGAACATACTGCTGTTTTGACTGAGTTTGACATTCAAACTTATAAATTAATTTAAAATCAGTACAGTCTTCTATCCTAACTTCAAAGGATGTGTCTTGTTACAGATTTTATAAAGAACATTTTGCAGCAGTTTTCATTGTCAAAAGTGATGCAGAAGTCACGCTATTGATATTAAAAATCGCTTGTGAAACCTTCCCAAGAGTGTCCTGTATTACTGCCCCCTAGAGGAACATACTGCTGTTTTGACTTTTGAGTTTGACATTCAAACTTATAAATTAATTTAAAATCAATACAGTCTTTTGTCCTAACTTCAAAGGGTGTGTCTTGTTACTGGTTTCTAGAAAAACATGTTGATGGTGGTTTTAGTCACAGAACTATAATCAAACACATACTGTTGTAAATGAAACCAATGCATGAAGTAGTTTAAAATAAATACAATCTTTTACCTCAGCTTCAAAGGCTGTGTCTTGTTACAGATTTCATAAAGAACATTTTGCAGTAGATTTCATTGTCAGAAGTGATGTAGAAGTCACAATGCATAATGAAATATTTATGTATGTATGTTTATTTATTTATATCTAGAGCTACATTGTATTTAGCTACATCGTAATTTGTATTGTTCCATACTCATATGATAATTTATGTATTATATATCAATAAAATAATATACTATATATGGACTGTTTTTTTTTCTCAAAAAAACAAAAACAAAACAAACAGAAAAAATAGTGTTATTAAAGAAACAAAACAGACCCTTGAATTTTTTTTATTTTTATTTTTTTTGTCTAATTGAATTGGAAATTCAGTTTCATTTGCATGTGTTCTCTTATAATTCTGTGACTGAAACCAACATTAAAATATTCTTCTAGAAACCAGTAACAAGACACAGCTTTTGAAGTTGTGATGGAAAACTGCATGCATTAATTTATTTACAGATTTAAATTTTAATTTAATAGCATGTGCCCTTAATGACACATGACAGTAAAACCTGAACTGAAATGTGCATTTGAGAATCAGAAACAAGACATCTTTTAAAGTTGAAATAGAAGACTGTATTGATTTTAATTAATTTATAAGTTTTAATGTCAAACTCAAAAGTCAAAACAGCAGTATGTTCCTCTAGGGGGCAGTACTACAGGAGACTCCTTTTGAAGGTTACACAAACGATTTTTAAATGTCAATAGCGTGACTTCTGCATCACTTTTGACAATAAAAAACTGCTGCAAAATGTTTGTTTTTAAATCTGAAACAAGACACAGCCTTTGAAGCTGAGATATAAGATTGTATTTATTTCAAACTAAATTATGTATTGCTTTCATTTTCAATAGTATGTTCTATTATAGTCATATGGCTAAAACCACCACCAAAATGTTCTTCCAGGAATCTGTAATAAGACATATTCATTATGATTTGAGAAAGAAAACTGCAGATTTGAATTTAATTCAATAGCATGTATCCTGATTTACACATGACAGTAGAACTTGCATGGAAATGCTCTTTTAGGCCCAGGGAACAAGACACACCTTTTGAAGTTGAGATGGAAAACTGTATGCATTTTAAATAAATGTATTAAAGTAGTTTGAATGTCAAACTGTCAGAACAGCAGTATGTTCCTCTAGGGGGCAGTAATACAGGACACTCCTTGGAAGGTTTTGCAAGTGATTTTTAAATGTCAATAGCGTGACTTCTGCATCACTTTTGACAATGAAAAGTACTGCAAAATATTCTTTATTAAATCTGTAACAAGATACAGTCTTTAAACCGGAGATAGAAGATTGTATTTATTTTTAACTAAATTATGTATTGCTTTTATTTTTAATAGTATGTCTCAGCTAGAAATATTTCATATTCTGGGAATGTTTTCAGCGGCAAGTTTTATTTTAGTTCCCATAATATTCTCTCCTAAAAGGATCACTTTCTCTAAAAACATTCCACAAATGTTTATTGATAACATTGTAAGAACATTATCCTCTAACATTGTAATAAAGATTCCCATCACACTAGATGTAGACTTAAATTGTTCAGATGTCACATTTTGGTTGAAAGTGAAAACCCAACCTTTGTTTGATGTCAAGCTCCAGCATCTTTAAATAACTCCAAAAACAGCATTACCAGCTTCACTTATTATAAACCAGATTGGCTTTATTTCTGTCATACATTTACACAAGTTTTTATCGAAATTAACAGAGGTTTGGATGTTGATTGAAAGTAACGGTTTGGTTTGATATCACCATTATGGTGAGAAGCGTTTGCTTTAGTTGGACAATTTGACTCTTTTCAATCTTTTCTCTAGCAGTTGGAAGTGTATTTGTCATGGCAAGAACCATAAGAAAAACTGCTGTCATGTGATGTTGACTACGTGCTGATGTTAATCATGATGTAGTGATCTGATCACATCTAGAGTCTAATCTATGTTATTAAATTTATATTAGTGACTGCAGTAATGTGCTTCAACAGTGTAAAATCCACCAATGTTCTGATCAAATAATCTACATTTCTACCTTTTTTTTTTTTAAAACACACTGTTAAGAATCATTTTAAACTACGGAGTGCGTCGACAGACACAAACATCAAGAATCAGTGTATGAATCTCAACAATGGTGACATGCTTCATGCCGCAATGCATTCTGTGAGCCCGAGATGAGTTTTGTATGATGCAGCCATAATACACTGCAGCAAGTCACCATTGTTGAGATTCATACACTGATACTTGATGTTTGTGTCAAAGAAACTTTATTGGCTTTAAACCTTACCTAATTAAAATTCTGCTAAATATCAGTTTTACAAACTATTGAGATACCGCAATGAAATTACTCTAGATAAAATAAGATTACTATGATCATACATGACCATCAGCTGACCACATTTTCTCATGCTGTTTTTGCCATAACAAACACAACTACAGCAGCTGGAAATATTTAAGAGTTAGGGGTCAATTTGCCCAACTAAAGGTAACACTTCTCACTATAATGGTAACATCAAACCAAACTATTACTTTCAAATAGACATCAACATTTAAATCTCTGTTAAATTCAATAAGACCTTGTGTAAATAAAGGTTGGGTTTTTACTTTCGACCTAAATTTGACTTCCGAGCATCATTTGAGTCCACATCCAATATCCAATGTGAAGCTTCCCACTTAAATCTATTAGAATGTTAGAGGATAATGTTGTTATTAATAAACATTTGTAGAATGTTTTTAGAGAATGTTATTCTACCTTTTATGAGAATATTCTGGGAACTAAAATAAAACTTGCCACGGAAAACATTATCAGAACATAGCATAATGTTCTCTGAGCATTTTTACAACAATAACATTCCTAGCTGGGCTGTTCTATTATAGTTCTCTGGCTAAAACCACCACCAAAATGTTTGATAATCTGTAACAAGACACAGCCTTTAAAGTTGTGATATAAAACAGTGTCATTAATATATATTTTTTCTTTTTTTTTTTTTTAAGATTGATTTTCAAATTAAAGTCAATGCAACGGAAAAATAACACTTTTGCCAGCTTTGACTAAATTGTTGAATTTCTATGGCATGTGTTCTGTTATAGTTCTGTGACTAAAACAAATATAAAAATGTTCTTATAAAAACAGAAACAAGACACACACCAGAAACAAGACAAACACACAAAGGTGATACAGAAGTGTATTTATTTTAAATTAATTAATTTATTGGTTTATTTCAAGAACAACTTTTTGGTGTCATAGTTCTGTGAATACAATGAACATTAAAATGTTCTCACAAGGACCTGGAATAATCCTACTGCATAACCACTGGATTATGGAACGATAATGATATTTAATATTGTTTTGCTTTTATTCATTTTATTTATTTAATAATAGTAATAATATATAAATGCAATCACATATCTTGTTTACAGTATTTCTTATTTAAATGCAAGTGAGCATTATAAGTGTTTGTGTTTATATCTTTATCACACTGGTGCACAAATTGCTCTTGTTTTGTTAACTAAAAAAAAACTAAAAACAAAAAAAAAAAAAACCATTCAGAAGGGAAATTAATCGTTTTATCCTTTGGCATGTACTTTGTAGACGGTCCCTAGCTGACCTAAACGTAAGCTCGCTGCGGCTAAAGCATTTATGCGTTGCAACATATCAGTGAGGATTAAAACAAATCAACTGTGATGTGTGTTCAGTTCTACCTTCTAATGCTTTTCAGATAAGCCATTTTGTATGCAATTGTACTCATTCACTAAGAATGTATTGAAGTTTTTCGTGGCTGAATATCTGTCTAACATCCAACGTCAAACATCGAACCAACTTTATATCGGTAGCGTAGCATCCTGGAGATGTTGTCCGACAGCAGTTCCGCTCCAACTCTGCTGGGGTGCAGGCCATCGGCACGGAAAAGCCTAGGATGTTCCCAGAAAAGATTCCAGTTATTAACAAAGAGCAGTTTCTGTTCTTTACACCATGTCAATAACCATTCATTTAGAGCAAGAAGTCTACTGAACCTTTCATGCCCACGTCGATAATGTGTGTAAATAGTGTGTAAACAATGCAAGCAAGAACCACGCTGGTGCTGCTAACAGGCTATAAGCTAGCCGACTTGGGAAATCAAAACAAAACTAGTGATAACAAAGCAATCCGGTTGTTTTAGTTGTAAAATACAGCAGGGGGATATGCATCCCTGCCTCTGCTGAATTATTTTTATCCCTAGTGGGGATAAAAACATCCTGTGAACCTGCTTCTAAGTCCCGATCTAAAACAAACGATTCACAATACGTGCTTTAAAGTCCCGTTTGAATCAAATGATTCGCGATATGGGCTGACAAACATTTAAATGTTGGTTTTATTCTCAAAACTATAACACAGCACATGATATTGAAATATCAACGAGTAGGTCGATCAATGTAAAGTACATACGCTCTTCTATCTGAACTTCAAAGAATGTGTCTTGTTACTGATTCCTAGAAGAACATTTTGGTGGTGGTTTTAGTCATATAACTATAATACAACACATACTATTGAACATGAAAGCAATACATAATTTAGTTAAAAATAAATACAAGCTTCTGTCTCAGCTTCAAAGGCTGTGTCTTGTTACAGATTTCATAAAAAACATTTTGCAGCAGTTTTCATTGTCAAAAGTGATGCAGAAGTCATGCTATTGATATTAAAAATCACTTGCAAAACCTTCCAAAGAGTGTCCTGTATTACTGCCCCCTAGAGGAACATACTGCTGTTTTGACTGAGCTTGACATTCAAACTATTTAAATAAATTTATTTAAAATGCATACAGTTTTCCATCTCAACTTCAAAGGCTGTCTTGTTCCTTGGGCCTAAAAGAGCATTTCCATGCAAGTTCTACTGTCATGTGTAAATCAGGATACATGCTATTGAATTAAATTCAAATCTGTTAATAAATTCATTTAAAATGATTGCAGTTTTCTTTCTCAAATCTAAAGGGTGTGTCTCGTTACTGATTCCTAGAAGAACATTTTGGTGGTGGTTTTAGTCATGTAACTGTAATAGAACACATACTATTGAAAATGAAAGCAATACATAATTTAGTTAAAAATAAATACAAGCTTCCATCTCAGGTTTAAAGGCTGTGCCTTGTTACAGATTTAATAAAGAATATTTTGCAGTAGTTCTCGTTGTCAAAAGTGATGCAGAAGTCACGCTATTGACATTAAAATATAGCTTGCAAAACCTTCCAAAGAGTGTCCTGTATTACTGCCCCCTAGAGGAACATACTGCTGTTTTGACTGAGTTTGACATTCAAACTTATAAATTAATTTAAAATCAGTACAGTCTTCTATCCTAACTTCAAAGGATGTGTCTTGTTACAGATTTTATAAAGAACATTTTGCAGCAGTTTTCATTGTCAAAAGTGATGCAGAAGTCACGCTATTGATATTAAAAATCGCTTGTGAAACCTTCCCAAGAGTGTCCTGTATTACTGCCCCCTAGAGGAACATACTGCTGTTTTGACTTTTGAGTTTGACATTCAAACTTATAAATTAATTTAAAATCAATACAGTCTTTTGTCCTAACTTCAAAGGGTGTGTCTTGTTACTGGTTTCTAGAAAAACATGTTGATGGTGGTTTTAGTCACAGAACTATAATCAAACACATACTGTTGTAAATGAAACCAATGCATGAAGTAGTTTAAAATAAATACAATCTTTTACCTCAGCTTCAAAGGCTGTGTCTTGTTACAGATTTCATAAAGAACATTTTGCAGTAGATTTCATTGTCAGAAGTGATGTAGAAGTCACAATGCATAATGAAATATTTATGTATGTATGTTTATTTATTTATATCTAGAGCTACATTGTATTTAGCTACATCGTAATTTGTATTGTTCCATACTCATATGATAATTTATGTATTATATATCAATAAAATAATATACTATATATGGACTGTTTTTTTTTCTCAAAAAAACAAAAACAAAACAAACAGAAAAAATAGTGTTATTAAAGAAACAAAACAGACCCTTGAATTTTTTTTATTTTTATTTTTTTTGTCTAATTGAATTGGAAATTCAGTTTCATTTGCATGTGTTCTCTTATAATTCTGTGACTGAAACCAACATTAAAATATTCTTCTAGAAACCAGTAACAAGACACAGCTTTTGAAGTTGTGATGGAAAACTGCATGCATTAATTTATTTACAGATTTAAATTTTAATTTAATAGCATGTGCCCTTAATGACACATGACAGTAAAACCTGAACTGAAATGTGCATTTGAGAATCAGAAACAAGACATCTTTTAAAGTTGAAATAGAAGACTGTATTGATTTTAATTAATTTATAAGTTTTAATGTCAAACTCAAAAGTCAAAACAGCAGTATGTTCCTCTAGGGGGCAGTACTACAGGAGACTCCTTTTGAAGGTTACACAAACGATTTTTAAATGTCAATAGCGTGACTTCTGCATCACTTTTGACAATAAAAAACTGCTGCAAAATGTTTGTTTTTAAATCTGAAACAAGACACAGCCTTTGAAGCTGAGATATAAGATTGTATTTATTTCAAACTAAATTATGTATTGCTTTCATTTTCAATAGTATGTTCTATTATAGTCATATGGCTAAAACCACCACCAAAATGTTCTTCCAGGAATCTGTAATAAGACATATTCATTATGATTTGAGAAAGAAAACTGCAGATTTGAATTTAATTCAATAGCATGTATCCTGATTTACACATGACAGTAGAACTTGCATGGAAATGCTCTTTTAGGCCCAGGGAACAAGACACACCTTTTGAAGTTGAGATGGAAAACTGTATGCATTTTAAATAAATGTATTAAAGTAGTTTGAATGTCAAACTGTCAGAACAGCAGTATGTTCCTCTAGGGGGCAGTAATACAGGACACTCCTTGGAAGGTTTTGCAAGTGATTTTTAAATGTCAATAGCGTGACTTCTGCATCACTTTTGACAATGAAAAGTACTGCAAAATATTCTTTATTAAATCTGTAACAAGATACAGTCTTTAAACCGGAGATAGAAGATTGTATTTATTTTTAACTAAATTATGTATTGCTTTTATTTTTAATAGTATGTCTCAGCTAGAAATATTTCATATTCTGGGAATGTTTTCAGCGGCAAGTTTTATTTTAGTTCCCATAATATTCTCTCCTAAAAGGATCACTTTCTCTAAAAACATTCCACAAATGTTTATTGATAACATTGTAAGAACATTATCCTCTAACATTGTAATAAAGATTCCCATCACACTAGATGTAGACTTAAATTGTTCAGATGTCACATTTTGGTTGAAAGTGAAAACCCAACCTTTGTTTGATGTCAAGCTCCAGCATCTTTAAATAACTCCAAAAACAGCATTACCAGCTTCACTTATTATAAACCAGATTGGCTTTATTTCTGTCATACATTTACACAAGTTTTTATCGAAATTAACAGAGGTTTGGATGTTGATTGAAAGTAACGGTTTGGTTTGATATCACCATTATGGTGAGAAGCGTTTGCTTTAGTTGGACAATTTGACTCTTTTCAATCTTTTCTCTAGCAGTTGGAAGTGTATTTGTCATGGCAAGAACCATAAGAAAAACTGCTGTCATGTGATGTTGACTACGTGCTGATGTTAATCATGATGTAGTGATCTGATCACATCTAGAGTCTAATCTATGTTATTAAATTTATATTAGTGACTGCAGTAATGTGCTTCAACAGTGTAAAATCCACCAATGTTCTGATCAAATAATCTACATTTCTACCTTTTTTTAAAACACACTGTTAAGAATCATTTTAAACTACGGAGTGCGTCGACAGACACAAACATCAAGAATCAGTGTATGAATCTCAACAATGGTGACATGCTTCATGCCGCAATGCATTCTGTGAGCCCGAGATGAGTTTTGTATGATGCAGCCATAATACACTGCAGCAAGTCACCATTGTTGAGATTCATACACTGATACTTGATGTTTGTGTCAAAGAAACTTTATTGGCTTTAAACCTTACCTAATTAAAATTCTGCTAAATATCAGTTTTACAAACTATTGAGATACCGCAATGAAATTACTCTAGATAAAATAAGATTACTATGATCATACATGACCATCAGCTGACCACATTTTCTCATGCTGTTTTTGCCATAACAAACACAACTACAGCAGCTGGAAATATTTAAGAGTTAGGGGTCAATTTGCCCAACTAAAGGTAACACTTCTCACTATAATGGTAACATCAAACCAAACTATTACTTTCAAATAGACATCAACATTTAAATCTCTGTTAAATTCAATAAGACCTTGTGTAAATAAAGGTTGGGTTTTTACTTTCGACCTAAATTTGACTTCCGAGCATCATTTGAGTCCACATCCAATATCCAATGTGAAGCTTCCCACTTAAATCTATTAGAATGTTAGAGGATAATGTTGTTATTAATAAACATTTGTAGAATGTTTTTAGAGAATGTTATTCTACCTTTTATGAGAATATTCTGGGAACTAAAATAAAACTTGCCACGGAAAACATTATCAGAACATAGCATAATGTTCTCTGAGCATTTTTACAACAATAACATTCCTAGCTGGGCTGTTCTATTATAGTTCTCTGGCTAAAACCACCACCAAAATGTTTGATAATCTGTAACAAGACACAGCCTTTAAAGTTGTGATATAAAACAGTGTCATTAATATATATTTTTTCTTTTTTTTTTTTTTAAGATTGATTTTCAAATTAAAGTCAATGCAACGGAAAAATAACACTTTTGCCAGCTTTGACTAAATTGTTGAATTTCTATGGCATGTGTTCTGTTATAGTTCTGTGACTAAAACAAATATAAAAATGTTCTTATAAAAACAGAAACAAGACACACACCAGAAACAAGACAAACACACAAAGGTGATACAGAAGTGTATTTATTTTAAATTAATTAATTTATTGGTTTATTTCAAGAACAACTTTTTGGTGTCATAGTTCTGTGAATACAATGAACATTAAAATGTTCTCACAAGGACCTGGAATAATCCTACTGCATAACCACTGGATTATGGAACGATAATGATATTTAATATTGTTTTGCTTTTATTCATTTTATTTATTTAATAATAGTAATAATATATAAATGCAATCACATATCTTGTTTACAGTATTTCTTATTTAAATGCAAGTGAGCATTATAAGTGTTTGTGTTTATATCTTTATCACACTGGTGCACAAATTGCTCTTGTTTTGTTAACTAAAAAAAAACTAAAAACAAAAAAAAAAAAAACCATTCAGAAGGGAAATTAATCGTTTTATCCTTTGGCATGTACTTTGTAGACGGTCCCTAGCTGACCTAAACGTAAGCTCGCTGCGGCTAAAGCATTTATGCGTTGCAACATATCAGTGAGGATTAAAACAAATCAACTGTGATGTGTGTTCAGTTCTACCTTCTAATGCTTTTCAGATAAGCCATTTTGTATGCAATTGTACTCATTCACTAAGAATGTATTGAAGTTTTTCGTGGCTGAATATCTGTCTAACATCCAACGTCAAACATCGAACCAACTTTATATCGGTAGCGTAGCATCCTGGAGATGTTGTCCGACAGCAGTTCCGCTCCAACTCTGCTGGGGTGCAGGCCATCGGCACGGAAAAGCCTAGGATGTTCCCAGAAAAGATTCCAGTTATTAACAAAGAGCAGTTTCTGTTCTTTACACCATGTCAATAACCATTCATTTAGAGCAAGAAGTCTACTGAACCTTTCATGCCCACGTCGATAATGTGTGTAAATAGTGTGTAAACAATGCAAGCAAGAACCACGCTGGTGCTGCTAACAGGCTATAAGCTAGCCGACTTGGGAAATCAAAACAAAACTAGTGATAACAAAGCAATCCGGTTGTTTTAGTTGTAAAATACAGCAGGGGGATATGCATCCCTGCCTCTGCTGAATTATTTTTATCCCTAGTGGGGATAAAAACATCCTGTGAACCTGCTTCTAAGTCCCGATCTAAAACAAACGATTCACAATACGTGCTTTAAAGTCCCGTTTGAATCAAATGATTCGCGATATGGGCTTTAAAGTCCCGTTTTGAATCAAATGATTTGCGATACAACTCATCCATCTTTTTGCCTTCTTGTATGAAGTGTGTCCACGCCCAGTCGTTGGCAATGACGCAGATTGTGTAGCTTCTTCTGTCAAGAGCGTGCAGCGCCACCTACTGTTCCAAGTGCACTGTTCCACTGTTCTCTCCTGACATTTCTTCAGACCTTTTATTCTGATCTACTGGACTGCTTGTGCAATATTAACTTTTTGTCTTTCTCATTACCCCTTTTCTTTCGTAAATCGTTCTGGTATTAAACACACCAGATAAGCTCCTTAAAGGGATTACTGGAAACTTCCAGACTGGCATATTGGTGCTGGTTGGAGCTACACTCTTCAAGAGCACCTCTCTTTTAAACCTTTTGCTAACTCATCTGCAGATTCTTTTCTAGAAATCCCTTCATGTGCTGGTACCCAGTAGAATCTGGCTGTCCTTTAAAGGCATACATATTTCTTTAACCCTCTGGGGTCGAAAAACGCGCGGGCGCGGTTTGTGGCAGTTTTTCTGATAACGCCAAAAAGAACTTCAATTACTCCGTCATTTTTGATCGTACAGATAAGAGCAATACATCAATCAAATAAGGAATCTACTTTTATTTGTGTACACTCATAATAACAACAACACTCTACTCAACACAAACTATGTAGTCTGCTGCGTTGTTCTCTGTGATCGTCATTAAGAAATGCGTCACTAAAATGAACTAAAACTCAATGAATACTCAACACAGAGACATGAGAGAGATATCTATAGAAAGCCTGACATGTCTGCTTTTAAATGAAGTAAGTGTCATCGTCGTCGTAGTGTGCGGGGAATGAGGAGTGATGATGAGGAGGTCCAGAACATGCACATTTATTAGACAATCCACACAACATAAATAAACGCACGAGATTTTAAACAAATGGAGTGACATAAACAATAACCGACAACCAAACTGTGAACAAAGCCAAACTTAAATACACAGACTAATCAGACGAAGACAGGTGTAATCGATTAAACAGTGACGTAATAATTAAAGACGGAACAGGAAAGACGAAATAAAGGCATACATGGGGGAAAAAAACACAAAACAGTCCACTGGGTGTGACATTACCTCCCCATAAGGCGCGACTCGCGCCGTAACAAATACACTGGGGAGGGAGGGTGGGCGCCCTGAAGGCTCGTGCAGGGCAGAAACAGGAGGGAGAGGAGGTACGCCTCCAGGGCGGATCAGGGAGCTCAGGCAGAGCATACATTTACATTTACATTTATTCATTTAGCAGACGCTTTTATCCAAAGCGACTTACAGGTGGGGAATACATGAGGTGGGAAGATCATTCCACCAGCCAGGAACGGTGTAAGAGAATGTTCTGGAAAGTGATTTTGTGCCTCTTTGTGATGGTACAATGAGGCGACGCTCACTGGCGGATCTCATACTTCTGGAGGGAGTGTAGCAGTGAGTGGAGGTAGGCGGGCGCCGAGCCTGTGGTTGTTCTATAAGCAAGCATCAGTGTCTTGAATTTGATGCGAACTGCAATTGGGAGCCAGTGCAGGGTGATAAAGGTGTGACATGGGCCCTTTTGGGCTCGTTGAAGACCAGTCATGCTGCTGCATTCTGAATCATTTGTAAAGGTTTGATTCTGCATGAGGGAAGACCGGCTAGAAGAGCATTGCAGTAGTCCAGCCTGGAGATGACCAGGGCCTGGACAAGAAGTTGTGTGGCCTGCTCAGTTAGAAAGGGCCTGATCTTTCTAATGTTGTGTAGGGCAAACCTGCAAGATCGAGCAGTTTTAGCAATGTGGTCTTTGAAAGTCAGCTGGTCGTCAAAGATAACACCAAGATTTCTGGCAGAACTTGATGGGGTAATTGTTAAAGTACCTAAGTTGATGGTGAAATCATGCTGTAGAGTCGGAGTGGCAGGGAAAATAAGGAGCTCAGTCTTTGCCAAGTTGAGCTGTAGATGATGTTCTTTCATCCACTCCGAGATGTCCGCCAAGCAGCCTGAGATCCGTGCAGCTACTGTTGGATCATCTGGTTGAAATGAAAGATAGAGCTGCGTGTCATCAGCATAGCAGTGGTAAGAGAAGCCATGTGCCTGTATGATGGGCCCCAGTGATGTAGTGTAAATGGAGAATAGGAGGGGTCCAAGAACTGATCCCTGAGGGACCCCAGTGGCCAGATGATGTGCTTTGGTTACCTCCCCTCCCCAGGCGACCCTGAAAGACCTACCAGTGAGATAGGATTCAAACCAGCGAAGAGGAATCCCTGTGATACCCAGTGATGAGAGGGTGGACAGGAGGATCTGATGATTGACTGTGTCAAAAGCAGCAGAAAGATCCAGCAAAATGAGTACCAATGATCTGGAATCAGCTTTTGCAATCCTCAAGGCTTCAGTGACTGACAGTAGTGCAGTTTCAGTTGAGTGGCCGCTCCTGAACCCTGACTGGTTAGCATCCAATGAACTGTTCTGCGCGAGAAACAGTGATACCTGGTTAAAAACGACTCGTTCAAGTGTTTTTGCTATGAATGGAAGTAGACAGATCGGTCTATAGTTATCTATAAGTGACGTGTTTAATGTAGGTTTTTTGAGCAGTGGGGTTACCCGAGCCTGCTTGAATGCAGTGGGGAAAGTGCGGAGAGATGTGTTGATGATGTGTGTAAGTGCTGGTAAGAGTGTAGGAGAGATTGCTTGGAGAAGGTGAGAGGGGATAGGATCTAGTGGGCATGTTGTAGGATGGCTGGAGAGGAGAAGTTTGGAGACTTCTGCCTCAGAGAGGGGACAGAAGGAGAAGAGTGGGGTGTTAGCTGTGGATGTTGTCGGTATTAGTTCCTGTATGTGTGGAGCTGAGAACTGGCTGCTGATAGTTGTAGTTTTGTCAGTAAAGAATGTGGCGAAATCGTCGGCTGTTATAGAAGTGGTGGGAGGTGGTGGGGGAGGGCAGAGGAGCGAATTGAATGTTTTGAAGAGGTTACGTGTGTCTGGAGCATTGTTGATCTTGATGTGGAAATATGAGGATTTGGCAGCATGGACTTGAGCAGAGAAGAATGAAAGCAAAGACTGATACATACTCAAGTCAGAAGGATCTTTAGATTTGCGTATTAAGCAAACACTTACGCGCAGTCGCTGTTGCTATCTCCGTGGACAACAGTGCTTCTCCCAAAGTTTGAGAGTGCCCAAGCAGTTTATATACTTCACGGTCGCTGGACACGCCTCCTGACTTAAGCCCAAAGTCTATATCTATGCAAATGCCTCGAATCAAAACTAAGAGCGAGATGCTTCGCACTTAAGTGCCCGCAGGATTTCAGCAATACTAATTTCAATAAGTGCAATCGAAAACGAAACAACAACACTACAAATAGGCAGAGAACGAAAAAATACTTTCTAGCACTACTTAATAATTTAAACAATACCTATGGCAATAGTGTATTAAGCAAACACGCGCAGTCGCTGTTGCTATCTCCGTGGACAACAGTGCTTCTCCCAAAAATGTTTATGTCTTAAGTAAAAACAATCAGGTTATTAATTATATGTACTTTTTCCAAGTATAAAACATATACACATATGAGCTGACCTAGTAAAATTACGTATTTACCAAGAATTTTCAATAAACAATATTCACCATATTCATTTTATTGAAGCATACAGCATAAAGTTGATGAAGTAGCATCAAGACAAATGACATTTAAGAAAAATTTGGGTTATTAAAATAATTAAAATAATAATGGATTATTAAAAATACATTAACATCATATATTAATCAGTTGACTGCAGCTGAAGACACACAAATGAGTGATGAAATGTCCTTAAAGTCACACAATCCATTCCAGTCAACTTTGATACAGATCATGTGGTACATATAAGACATTTGATACTGTGTGAGAAAATAATGATTCATTATCATCACATCTAAACTGGTGTCTTGCTCTTCTCCATCCATTTCCCCATCATGATCTAATTCTGTCGTGTCTGTAAACAGTTTGTGGATGATATCCAGCCCCGATGTGGTGTAGCTTTTTCTCAGCCAGAGGATCTCTCACTCCTGACATCCCATTTTCAGACAGTTCCCAGACCTGGTCAAAATAAAACAAAAAGAAACACAAACAATTTATATGAAACTGTTTAATGGACAGTCAGCTCAGCTTAGTTCTGCGTGATGTTGGGTGGGCAACTATGGCCCTTAAGGTACTGTACACATACCTTTAAGGTTTTAAGACATTTTGAGAAGCTTTTTCTTCGAAGACAATTTACAACATCCTCTTCTTTCTCTCCTTTCAAGAGCATCACTTGGTCAAACCCCCTGATTTGGCTGATGAAATGATCTGTACAAAGTAAAATGGTTAAAGTACTGCAAAAAGAATTTCATTATGCAAGACTTAAAGTGTTACAGAGGCAAAAGTGCCACATGTAGTTCTCAGAAACTGGAGAATTTGCCTCTAGAATTCATCTATTGCTGCAGTAAATGCGTCTTTTTCTTCTAGAATCTTTCTCCAAAGTTCATGAACTCTCTTGCTTCCATCTTAAAACACAAATGTGTTTTAGTCTGTGTAGTGTAAGGCCTTGCTTCAAACCAATCAACTATTAATCAACAATTTATTACACACAACATTTACAAAACAATTAAATAATGTAAATTGTTTACTTCAACTAAACCACTTTTATAACACTGCTGAAAAACAGTTGGTGTGGTTTTTAAAAACATAAAAAATGTTCCAGTCACACTTTGCTAACATGCTACAATTTTAAGTTGTACCCAGTAAATAAGTAAATAAATAAATAAAATTACAAATTATTACCAAAAAGAATAATCACTGCTGCATGAACAGTCCTGTGAGAAATCATCATGAAATGCTGTACTACATAATACAGCATTGCTTCAGTATAGACATACCAGTGGACATGCACACTTTGCTGTCTTCTTTGTTTGGGTGCAAGATGGCCATATTCATTCCTCACCCTGAACAAAGGACTTCCTTGGTTTTCCTTCTCTTCTGTAAAACAAGAAATCTTCTACTTACTCTTAAAAATAAAATTCAGTTAATTTAAAATAAGATTCAGACCAGAGCATTTGATGAGTAAATGTCAATTAAAAAAATGTACCTGGGAAGAGCTGATCATGGCAAGACTCACTGAGACTCAGTAATAGTTAATTTGGTTTTTAGGAAGGTTTGTGAGGGTTCGTAAAGGAGCTGTTGATTTTGATATTGTAGAGACCTGAAAAAGAAGGACAGCACAATCTGTGAGTAATCCTGTAAGACAGAAAAGGAAGAAGATACTATTACATTACATGCAACTTGTTGGTTTACACATTAATGTGGGTTTTCTTTTTTTTAGACTGTAAAAATAGCCTCTGTAATTGTATGTTAAATTAAATAATTAAATTACATGTTAAATTAAATTATTAAATGTTAAATGCAACCATTTTTAATAGTAAGTCCTTAAAATCAAGCTACATATCTAATGAATTCTTTTAAACATGTTTACATGCTAACAGCACACATCAAACTAGCATTTGAACTCGCGGAAACAGATAAATTACAAGGTGCAGACAGACATCATGTAATGTTGGACAATTAACTGACAGGGCCCATTTGAAGTAATTTATTAAGAAGCCAATGGACAATATAAAGTTTCTGACTGTGTGGGGCATCTGACTGCTTTCCAAAAAGGGGCACAACTAATTTACAAATATTGTGATAGTGTCAAATGAGACTGTACAGGGACTGAGGCAATGAGCAGTAGAGTAAACGTTGCAGGACTGTCTACAAGTACACTTGTCCATTATCATACAAGTGTTCAGCTGAATTATTGAATTATTAAGACTCTGATGTACTACTGGGGCATTTTTAAAACTTTTACCCAGTCCAATTACCCACACTTGCGATCTTGGCCACTTTATAGCACATGCGACAGGAAGTAAGTGCACAAGACTGTCCCAGGTCTTAATGATGCCAAACTTCAGTGCCCTCAAAGCACACTAAATCCACACCATTTTGAATACTGCTCAGGAGGTTCAGCATATCCTATCGTGCATCATGTTTTGGAATAAATCGTGAGATCTTGTGGGAGGTCACGGAAACCTTTCCAATGTAAGTTGAAAAATGAAAATAAAAATGAAAAATAATTATAATAATTAGATATTACAAATAATTTGGTAGTAAAACAAAGTTTTATAATACGTAATATAATTATTCAAGAGGTCAAGTGCAAGTGTGGGTATTTGGATAGGGCAAAAGTTTAAGAAACATGTTATATATGCTGTGCAAATTATAACACCAGGAATGTTTGATAAAAGGGTAAAACTAACACAGACCTATCACTGCAGCTTTCTGTCTTCTCTGTTTCTAAATGAAGACCTCTCAACAAACAAGACTGGGCTGACTGCTTCATTTAGGTCTTCTCAGCTAAAAAAAAAAAGGGAAAGAAAAGACAATTATATAGAGAATGTTAATAATGATCTGTGAGCAACATATTTAAGTTCTAAACTGATATGAATGAACTGCAGGAGGTTAAAAAATAACTTTTTTTTAATTCTTACTTTTTTTTGGTTTTTACATTAAAAGGTATTACAAGCATGGAATAGTAATTGTAGTGATTACTGTGGTATCTGTCGTAAAAGCACATCAAAACTAGCATTACAGTGGTAAAACCATAGTACGTTTGGTGATCACTGTGCTATTACTATACACATCATAGTCAAACTAAAGATACTGCAGTAAAAGCATAATAAGTGTTGTGGTTATTGTGCTTTTTTACTGAAACTGCCACAGCAAAACTACAGTTACTGTGGCAAAAACATGGTAAGTGTCCTGTTTACTCTGTTTTAACTTCAAATATCACAGTAAACTGCAGTTACTGGAGTAAAAACATGGTAAGTGTCATGTTTACTATGTTTTAACTTAAAATATCACAGTAAAACTACAGTTATTGTGGTAAAAACATGGCAAGTGTCCTGTTTACTGTTTTAACTTCACATTTCACAGCAAAACTACAGTTACTGTGGTAAAACATGGTAAGTGTCACTGTTTTAACTTCACATATCACAGTACAACTACAGCTAATGTAGTAAAAACATGGTAAGTGTCATGTTTACTGTGTTTTAACTTAAAATATCACAGTACACCTGCAGTTACTGGGGTAAAAACATGGTAAGTATCCTGTTTACTGTTTTAACTTCAAATATCACAGTACAACAACAGGTACTGTGGTAAAAACATGGTAAGTGTCATGTTTACTGTGTTTTAACTTAAAATATCACAGTACAACTTGCAACAACTGTTGTAAGTGTTGTGGTTACCATGATTTTACTACAAATACAACTTACATCTTTGAACCTGATATGAATATAAAACTGATGAAGGTCTATGACACGTCACGTGACAGAGTTTAATTGCCCCAGTTAGCAGGTGTGTTCGTTTAGTTAAACACAATGAAACGCAAAGACAGCCTCGGATGACAGATATAATTACGCGAATAAACATACGGCGCTAATCTGATTAATAAAGAAGACAGGACACATTTTAAAACAAACATTAAGACAGCGTATTTACGACTACTCACCCAACCTGTGGCACACGTAAACTGATGGCAAATATCTCGATGTGTGCTGAATGAGACTTCCTGAACGGGATTTCATAGCGATCATCATCTCATGTTCTGAGGCCAAAAGTTTCCCATTGAAATCAATGTAGGTCCCAGTTCGTCGATATAATGACGCGGAGGGGCGCTGTTGACGTCTTCATAGTGACGCTAGAGGCGCTTGACCGTTCTGCAGTTTTTGACCCCTCGGGAGTGTGAATGGGTTGTTTAAAGAGGTAACTGCTCAGAAGACGCTCTAGTGACACCAAGAGAAGGGGAACAGTTACTTTTTGCCAACCCATGGTGCCTATTTTTATTATTTTGAGGTTGTGTAAGTATTCTTTAGGGCTGCCAAGTTAACATGTAATTTTGATCTATACATAGGCTACAGTAGAATTTTCAAGACTTATTTTTTTTTTTATACTGCAGTGGTTCAGATTTGTACTGCTCATTCATTTTTATCTCACTCACTCATTTTTAGGTCTGTATGTGTCTGAAAAATATTTTATTTTCTGAGGCCTTGAAGTTTTCTTTAAAGTCCCCCTGTAGTGAAAATCAAGATTTTTATGTTGTTTATTTGTCTATGTGGTGTTTTTAGTATGGTTTTAGACAAACCATGTCCCAGTACATTAATCAACACCATTGCTGAGTATTTTCTCCTTAAAACTAGTTTCCCAAAGGCTGTCCCAGAAATGCGGTTTGAAACAGCACTTTTTTGCTCTCCTGCATTGCCGTCTGCACTTCACTCGCATATGCTCGCGGGCGCGAACTGGAATCACAAACTAGGCTGCATTCGAGCCTTTAAGGCATTTTGAGGGCACAGCATCGTCAAGTAAGTAACTTTAACAAATGTTACAGTAATTGCTGTAATTGTCCGCTAGTAAAAACTTAGTTTTATCAGTCATTATGCGTGTTTCCCTATTATATCGCGTTCAGTTAGTGCAGTGGTTCTCAACAGAGCACTGAAAGGGGAGGGGTCGAAGCAAATCATGGATCGCGGAACCGGGGGGCCGCCCGGGCCTGGGCGCGAGTAACTTTTGACGTACAAAAATACATAGGCTATAGACTCATATGGATTATTCATTGAAAGGGCGCGATCTCGATTCAAACACACACAATCTTACTGCTATATGATGATGATTTCGCCATGCCTATAAAACCTTTGAAATCGCAATCACATCGGAATATTTAAACCTGCTTTCGCGCAACCGCTGATTCAGAGAGAGCTCTGCTCATGTAAGTTAAGCTTTGTTTGAACAAGCTTCACGACCAGGATACACGGTATATGTTACATTTCTGTGTTGCAAACATTGAATAATAATTAAAGTATTCGGGTAAATGTTAATTAGAGCCCTGCACGGGCCTCATATACATTTCCTAGCCCGGCCCTTGTCGGACAGCTTATCAGAATTATCGGCCCGAGCCCGTCTTTTCCCCCCTTCTCCCAAAACAGCTTATACTACTCTTTCAACTATTGAAAGTTCAGTTTTGTATGTAATGGTAAAGTGATTTTATTTAGTTTCATTATTTTGTTACGTTAATTTAGAAAAACGTTTGGAGCATTTTTGTTCATTAAATATAGCCTAAAGTTTTTGTTTTTTAAAGTAAGGACTGTTTGATCAATTTTGCCTTCTCAAATCATCACGACTTGTTTAAAATAAAATCTATAGATATAGGCCCAAAAGAGTTCAAGTATAAAACAATGTTAGTTTCAACGTTAAACAGATAAATGTGCGCTATTAGACGCATACCCAAATTTGTGCCGAGAGTGGAAGCTAAAGGCGCATTGCAGGACATTGAGGCGCCAGCGCGATGACTTGCATTGTTTTTTCAGTGGAAACAATTTAAAATATTCCATCATTTTTGCTCATAATACATCTTTCGCAACTGTTAAGGGTCAACTTTTATGTGTGTGCATTCACAGCATCAACAAAACGTTGCAAAAGGTGCTTTTATTAAATAAAGAAAACAAACATGATGCGCTTTCTAATGCCTCAACAGGAGCGCTTCACAAAAATGAACCGAAACTCAGCAAATGCATACCTCACAGACATGATACAAATATCTCTAGAACGCTTGAAATGATTAATTAACGAAATAAAACAAATGCTCTGTCACAAAAACTCTTTCTATATGTAATCTGTAAAGATGCATTTCTAAAGGCGCGTCCCAGTCAGGATCGGCAACTTCATCCTTGCTACACTGAAAACGCTGGTTTATTAATAAATAATTCAAATATCCCCTTATTTCCCCCGAAACATTCATTGTAATTACGTTTGCTGGTGCTTTGTGGCATTTTCAGCCTATTGCATGCGCTTGAACGCGGATCTTCCACCTGCGCTGATTTGCTGCTGCTGGCGGAGACACTAAACGCTTTCCGAGTCGGTCTCGAAAGTGAAAGCAAAAGTGAAGACTCGTGGTGTTTCCACCAGCGCGGAAATTTGTTTTCATCACCATAATTGGTGTATGTATAAAATATTAAAATAAGGAGAAGCCTAAAACAGACCTGAGGCCCGGCCTGAGTCTGAACTGTAACTTGAAAATTGTCCCGAAGCCCGGACTTATTTATAACATTTAAAATGGACTAATTTATAAAATTAAATAAAATAATTAACTAACAACTATACTCTTAAAATTGTCTTAATATTAAAATGTAGACTAGCATGTAAAATGTACAATCTTACAGACTTTATAGGGAGGGAGGAGGGGGGGGGGCGTGCCACATGATAGGGGAGGTTTGGGGGGGCTTTAGTTCCAAAAGGTTGAGAACCTCTGATTTAAACAGATGAGTCACCCCCTCACAATTGACATGGAGGGCACAATTAGCTATATAGACCCAAACCACTTTTTGTACCAGGCTGTAAATATTTTTTTTTTCTGCTGTAAAGTTGGGCATTTTAAATCATTTGATTCAGATCGGGACTTCGGAGCGGGTTCGCGAAGCTTTTTTTTTCTATTTTTTTTTTATTAAACACTACAAAACATCAAACTATTAAAGCAGTACAGTTATAAAAACAAAACAGAAAAAGAGAAAGAATACACAAATACAAATATCTTAAGAAAATTATCCATGGTTTTATTATAGTAAAATGTATGCATGACCACAGTTTTACTAAAAATGCCATGGTTAAATTATGGTTAGTGTAGCAAAACAATGGTTAATTTGTGGTTACTATGGTTTAACTATAGTATCCATGGTTTTTTTCACCTTAAGAAGACACAGGATGAATAGAGATGCAGTTTTCACTGCTTTAGGATTAACAGTATTTTGGATAGTTTCCATGCACTTGTCTAGATCAACTTTGAATAAAGAAAAGAGAGGTTTAGAGTCAGATTTGTGTGTGTACGTGAACTTTAGCTAGCAGGAAACATAAAGTGAATTCAGTTATAGGCCCATTTTCCTATAATCTCTTTTGAGTAGTCAAACAATCCAAAAGCAAACTATATTCCTGAAGTCGGACATCGCTTATGATTTTCAAGGTATTAGAACTTAGTAGGGACAGTATGACATGTCCCTACCAGTATCCAGCAACTACTAGATTGTTCCTAGCAATAATTTTGATCAAACAATTGTTGTCTGCTGTTAAGTCCCCACCAATGCCAAAATCAAACCTACGCCCTTACCATAAATAATTTAAAACGTCACCGGTCTGGTTGTGAAAAGGAAGGAAAAAAGTTTATAATCCCCCTTTGAACCACATTCGTTTTTAATCTGATTGACATCCACAATATTAACACTGAACAAGAAAACAAAGGAAGGGTGCAAATGTTTAGGGTAGCGAGTTTAAATTTTTATTTATAATATGATACAAGAATAGTTTGTGCAAGAAATGGATGGGAACGTGGACCTGTACAATATTAACAAAATGTATTCGTAATGCAATCCAATGGCAAACACTCAAACACAACACTCAGTTGCTCCGTTTGGCCATGATTGTGTCAAAGGATACATCTTATCAAGATATATATATTTTTTACACAACATTTCCGCTTGTATACATTTATTGGTTGTATAAGGTTATATATATATATGAATATAAAGTGCAAAAACAAGAACACTTACAGTGAAGGCATGGCCCTGAAGTGCTGTATGTGACAGCATGCATGTCGCTGTACTCGTGCGCTTGTGTGTGGGACTCTATCCATATACAATATGGCTGTATGGATAGACTATCATATATACACACACACACACACACAGGTTATGCAAACACACACACTGAATATGGCCTAGGCTGGACTGACGTCATATGAAATTCAACCCCTATCCAGCACGTCAACGAATAAGCGATTCAAGATCATTCGTCGATTTGCAATACATTTGAGTTTGTGCAATAAGTTGAGTTATACAAATACAATTAATATGAACAGCTGAAAAAACGAGCTAACATCTAAATTTCCCCTTTTTACATTTAAAAATAGACATTATTTGTATATATCGCTCCTTCGGCCTCAGTAAAATAGCACCACAGGGTTGCACCTTTCAAGCCTAGAAATACAAAATTACCTGATAGAAGAACTGAGCGTTGTCTTGCTTTGGAAGAGTAAGGCATTTTCGTCGTTTTTGAAAGGATAAGAAAAATACATAAGCACTGTTAGTTGACTAGATTACATTTTATATCGCATATAATTATATCGTTGATTTGCCTTTCGTTCATATATTTTTTAAATGCAATTTTTCTTTCGCAATTCTTCTTGTGAAGATGTTTCGTTGTAATAATAACTTTTTTTTTTTCTTTGTTTTTGTTTTGTTTTTATCCTAAAGCAAGTGCGTGTAGCATCACAGTTGCGGTTTATCATCCTTTCAAGAGAATTCGTGTCGGTGTCTGTCTCCTGTCCAGTTCATGTTTTTCTGACAGTCCTCAGGCTAGTTTTGCTGAGAGCCCTAGTATGATGGAGAGGAAAAATGAGCCAATGAAATTAAATGACCTGTGAGCCAATGAAAATAACAGCAGTTCTCTTAACACAGTTAAGCTAAGTCCAATTTATGGAAGCTGGTTTCCTCCATGGAATAAGAAAAAAAATGCTACATTTTATCTCACAATTTTGACTTTTCAAAGTTCTGAGTTTGCATCTCACAACACGGATTCATTTCTAGCAATTTTGAGTAGAAAATACAGAATTGTGGAATATAAACTCCTAATTGGGAGATTAAAAAGTCTCAACTGATTCCTACTACAATTGCTCAATTACTTATTACTTACGATTACTACTCTCAATTAACAAAAACAGAATTGGGGTATATGTAACCTCAGAATTCTAAGAAAAAGGATGAAGTGTCAAATTTATAAGATGTAAACTCTAAGAATTCTGAGAAAAATCCCAAGACATAAACTTGGAACTCCGAGAAAAAAAAGCCAAAATTGTAAGATCTAAGCTCAAAATTCCAAGGGGAAAAAAAATACAAATTGTGAGATGTAAACTCAGAATTCTGAGGAAAAATGTCAAAAATCACAAGATATGAACTCGGAATTTCTAAAAGCTAAAATTGTAAGATCTAAGGTCAGAATTAAAAAAAGGTTAAAATTGCGAGATGATAACTCAGAATTCCGAGGGGGGAAAAAGCCAAACTGTAAGATCTAAGCTCAGATTTCAAAGAAAAAAAAAGGTAAAAATTGTGACATGTAAACTCAGAATTCTGAGAACAAAAGCCAAACTTATAAGATGTAAACTCGGAATTCGTTGGGGCTAAAACTGTAAGATCTAAGCTCAGATTTCAACGAAAAAAGGGTAAAAATTGTGAGATGTAAACTTAGAATTCTGAGAAAAATGTCAAAAATCACAAGATACAACTCGGAAAACTTCCGGGAAAAAAGCTAAAATTGTAAGATCTAAGGTCAGAATTTTAATTTTTAAAGGGTAAAAATTGTGATAAACTCATTATTCTGAGGGAAAAAAAACAATTCTAAGATCTAAGCTAAAAATTCCAAGAAAAAGAAGGTTAAAATTGTGAGATCTAAACAGAATTCCAAGGAAAAAAAAAAGTAAAATGTAAACTCGGAATTCTGAGAAAAAAAAAACGAAATTGTGAGAAGTAAATTTATTCTGGCAAAAAGGTCGCAGTTACCCTTTCCTTTTTATTATCCCGTGGCAGAATCAAGCTTCCATAACAACCTTCTTTCAAAAACAGATTTACAATATTAACACTAATCTTGTTCATTCAAAAATGCTAACCGAGTTTGTTCTCTTGCGTTTCCAGCAGTCAGGGTTGAGACGTTTCTGCTCCTCGGCCAGAGCTTTGGCTTCCATGGTGTACATCCTCCTCTCCTCGTTCTTCATCTTCTTCCATTTATCGCCCAGAATCACGCTGATGGCTCTGAGTAAATTAGACATGGAAATCTCAAATTGGTCATTTTTTCCCATTTTAGTTAGATGCTAATGTAGGATATTTACAGCTCACTAGGTTTTGGGTAGGGGTTGATCAATATGTGTTTTTCAGGGCCAATGCCGATACCAATTATTACAGATAAAGTAGACCGATAACCGTTATTTTGAACCCTTATATATGTTTGGTGTAAAAATGAAAATTATTGTTAAAATAGGAATAACAAGGTCTCTGGCAAAAAACTTTTTTTCAATGCTTTTAAATTATTTTATCGGCAAATTGATTTTGAAAATGATCAATACCGATAACCATAAAAATGCTTAATATCTGTGCTGATAATTGACCAGATATTCATTTGACTTCTGGTTTCTATTTAGCTTTTATTTATTTTTATATTTCAGTTAATTGCTAACACTGAAAGCATGCATAAAGTTTTTCCATCTAGCAGTTTTATTTGATTTGATTTCAGCTTTATTTTAATTAACATAAACTAGGTTTCGGAATATAGTTAACACAAACGTTCATCCATTTGTTCGCAGCACATCCACACACCTGTTGTCTTTGCCGGGGTACATCTGTGTATATTCCACCCTGTACTTCTTGGCAAAAAGCATGAAGGCGTTCATTGGCCGCTTGCACTTTGTGGGTGTGGCTCCAGAGCTTCCTGAGGCGTGGCTGCGCTGTGATTTGCTGCTGGGGGAGTGGTGGGAGGAGCTGAGGGCCTCGAGTTTGTCGCAGTCGGGACTCACAGCGCCCCCGCTGGACTGGGATGCGCGACGCTGGCGTGCCATACTGCTCAGAACGTACACGGCAGAAGAGTCGAGAGGGGTGAAGTCATAACTGCGTGTGGGGTGAGAAAACAAAAAATTATTTCTGTATTTTTATTGCATCCTATTTCAGCTTTATTTCAATCAATGAAAACTATTTTAATAGTGTTGTTATTAGTGTAACAATAAGGTACCTCCTAAAAGTGTCAAAAACGACCGAGTCATCACAGTTGATGGCGTCGCGGTGTCCTGGTGGCAGACACAAGTCTCCAACCTCCATGTCATAGCAGGGAATGCCGTGCTGTACGACAGTAAGGCTTGGACAGAAAGAAGACCACCCTAACACACACACACACAAAGATTAGATTCATATTCTGAAATTACATTGACCTTTTAATGATGCTGCATAGAAACGTCTGCATTTACCTTTATTTTTCACAAAAAACGGATGGTCCAAACTGCATTCAGCGGTCAAAAGCCCTGCTTCAGAGGAACCAGGGTCAAAGGTTAATTTCAGGACAGACTGGCCGAAAGACACACTCTCCTCAAAGACCACCAGCTTTAGACCATCAGAGCCATAACTCTGCGAGACAAACAAACTTAAGTTACTTCAGTGCATATTTAAATGTTTAGCTAGTTCACCCAAAAATGAAAAACCTGCTAAAAATGTACTCACCATCAGGCCATCCAAGATGTAGATGAGTTTGTGTCTTCATCATAAGTGGAGAAATGTAGCATTACATGACTTGCTCACCAATGGATCCTCTGCAGTGAATGGGTGCCGTGAGAATGAAAGTCCAAAAATCATCTAATCTGAATCAGGTGGATAACTTGTGGATTATTGTCATGTTTTTAATAGCTGTTTGGACACTCATTCTGACGGCACCCATTCACATCCATTGATGAGCAAGTGAAGTAATGCTAAAAAAAACAAACTCGCCTACATCTTGGATGGCCTGAGGGTGAGGACGTTTTCAGCTAATTTAAACGTTTGAGTGAGTTGTTCCTTTAAAAATGTGAAAGAGTGACTGATCTGTGCATCATTACCTTCATTGGGTTGGACTGTGTTCCTCCCTCATCATCTGAATCTACATCTGACTCCATCACGTCCTCTGCATCCTGCCACTCCACGTTCGGCCCTTTGTGGAAGCGTAGACGTGTTCCTGGTAGAAAAAGACAGAGACAAGTATTTGGAAAGAGATCTCCATATATAACAAGACAGAAAAATAATTTAAATAAAACTTCATAACATTTAAAAAAAAAAAAAAGTTCCAGTCCGAGGGTGCGAGGACTAGAATCTGTTCTGAGGACTCATTGGCCCTCCTGTGACCCAGAGACACGCCTGTTTTCCCCTTTTACTCCTGCTTTTCTGCATTTGTAACAGCAGAAGGTGCTGTTCATCACATTTCTTGAACTTGTTGATAAAACAACTACCTTTCAGGAAGCAATGCCAGGCAGTGGAGGGCCAGGAATGGGACCATCCCAGGTCATCATCATCGGACAGAGACGACATGCAGAAAATGCCCGACTCTGACTCACTGCTGGCCTGTAAAACACACATAAAACAGCCTTTAGAAGTATGTACTATATGCTATTTCCTCTGTAACTCTCAGACAGGATCCATAATTAACAGTAAATAAAATTACCGAGCCATGTGGCTGCTAATTTTAGTAGGAAGCGCAACATAATGCATGCTTTCAGTCGAACTGTATGAATGATGGTGATGTATAGGTACAGTTTTACAGAGAGATTAACTTGTAAAGAGTGTTATCTAACTAAAACTATTAAAAATAGTTTTCATTATTTAAAAAAAAAGCTGAAATTAAACAAAATATACATTTGAGTGCTAAAATGTGCTACAATGCGCTAAAATGATCAAAACTGAAATAAAAATAAAGCTAAACAATTTTTTTAAATAAAGATAAAAATTTGTTGAAATAAAGCTGAAATTAAACAAAATATAAATTTGATGGTAAAAAGGGAAAAATAAAATGAACTGAAATATGAAGTACTAAAATTAAAACTGAATTGAAAATAAGGATAAACAAAAATATTTTTAAATGATAAAAATGAGTTGAAATAAAGCTGAAATTAAACAAAATATAAATTTGATGAAAAAAAAAACTGAAAAAGAAAATGAACTGAAATAAGTTTAAGTACTAAAATTATTAAAACTAAAATAAAAATGGCTAAACAGAATTTTTTTAATGATAAAAATTAGTTGAAATAAAGCTGAAATTAAACAAAATATAAGTTTGATTAAAAAAATGAACTGAAATATGTTGAAGTACTAAAATTATAAAAACTGAAAAAATGAGGCTAAACAGAAATATTTTTAATGGGAGAAATTAGTTAATAAAGTTGAAATGAAACAATATAAATTTTATTTAGAAAAAAACGGAAGAAAATGAATTGAAATAGAAACATGTTGAAGTACTAATTAAAAAATAAATAAAAATAAGGATAAAAATAAATATTTTTAATTATAAATAGTTGACATAAAGCTGAAATGAAACTGAATATAAATTTGATGGGGGGAAAAACAGAAAAAAAAAAATGAACTGAAATATGCTGAAGTACTAAAATGACAAATTGAAATGAAGATGAGACTAAGCAGAAATATTTTTTTAATTATATAAATTATAAAATCAAAGCAAAAGTACTAAAATGAAAATGAAAACCATGGTTATTACAGTTAAGGACAACTAAATCTATTAAGATCGTTTTTGTTTATTGAAATAAAATTGAAATGAAGTTAAAAAACAAAGTAAAAATGAACTAAAACTAAAATAAATAAATAAAGTTAAATAGTAATATTAAAAACAAATAAAAATGACAAAAGCTCACAATAAAGTAACAAAAAAAAATACATTTAGAAGCTAAATAAATTTATTTAAAATTAAAATTTCAAGCTAATTCATAAATAAAAATAATACTATGTAAATAATATTAAAATAACTGTTGAAAACTGAAACTATAAAAATAATACTACAATAGTATATAAATGTGAAATGTGATTTTTATATATATTTTATGTTTAATGGACAACAAACTTTCACACTTCATCAGTTCACTCACCATTGGCAAGTGTGACAAAGTTAATTCTCCACCTTGATAACTTCACATAACGCTCTCAAAAACTAAACCATTCATGAAATCCCATTACAAGTGTTTGCATTTGTAAAGGCCCATGGTGGTACCCTGGTGCGGCGGCGTTCTTTCATGTGGCTGCGGGCTGGACTGGGGGCGCTGCTGGAAGACAGAGGGGGTCTAGCGTAGGAATGTAAACTGCTACTGTTGGAGAAGATGTGGACAGGAGAAGACCTGCAATAATAATGCATCATCAGTACAACCCGAGCCGTGCAAATTACATTCATGTGCAACTGTATAAATGCCAGGATTTCCTGACCGGTTGTGTGGGGCGTTCTGAAGCAGGGGGCTTTGAGGGCTGGTGGCAATGTTAGCCAGCTCGGTCAGCCAGTTTGTGTGTGAAACGCTGCCTTCAGGCCTGGAGCTCCAAGCCTCGACGGGCCCCTCCTCGTGATGCGACACGCCCGGGGCCACCTGGAACACACCCGGGGTCGACTGGTAATCCTGTACCTCCTGCAGCTCAGGTAGGTCATCTGCAGAGATAGATACTGTCATTGCAAATAGTATTTGGATTAGGAAATGTGATTTTTACGTTCTATCCGCTAATTACCGTATTCCATGTGGCTCTCGTTAGAAGGGCAGCCAGGTGAGGAGGGCAGGCGCTCATTGCATTTAAGCAGGTCGAAGGCCTCGTCCATACCTGAGCTCTGTGTCTGAACTTCCTGGACTCTCTGAGGGACCGACTGAGTTTTCACTTCCCACACCATATTATGACATGTCAGCTGGGCAGGCTGTGAATGCAAGAGAAGCGAAAAAAACGAAAGCGAAATGGGTAGGTAATTTTCAAACGAGCTTACTTGCACATGTTTTTTCTTTGTAGTCATTTGTTATGAATGAATGAATGAAACGAATGAATGAATGTGGGACAACAGAAGTAAACACAGGCACAACAACTGTTCTGTTGGGTATTGTGCAACATGTTCTTGGCCACCGTTCGGTCACGTAGAGCAATGGTAACATCCATTTCTGAATTAAACGAGAAGTCTCGGATCCCAAAAACATATTTCGTCGTGTTAAATAACGCGTTTTGTTTGTGACGAACGCTGCACCCGTTTCTGTGAAGCGCTGTCACGTGACCCGCATTGCACGCAAGGCTTGTTTATAAACTTTCTGGGACTTCGCGCATGCGCAGCGCAGCTCATTCATTCATAACTGCGTAACAACGGGGGATCAATAACAGCGATAGATTGCGCTAGAAAATTCTCAAAAACTTTTGAGAATAGCAGATGGAAGTTCCCCCGTTCGATTTAATCGAAAATCAGTCCGTGTTTATGAGTGGAAAACGTTATTTTAGGTCATTTTGCTCGCTCGACGGTTTCAGTTTTTCCACACAGGAAGAAAATAAGATTTTTCTGCACTCGCGAATGATCAGAAACAAAATAGACGGAAGCGCATAGATGTTTTGGTTTATAACTGATATTTTGACACGAATATTGTCGTTGTTATAGCTGAACACGGGAACAATAACTTCAATACGGCTGTCGTAACAATACGAAGGTCTTTGTTTGGAAAAAAACGGCAAAAACTAATTAACAACTGCGGTATTTAATCAAACCACATCTTATACAGACCACCCAGCTGCCAAACGTTTGATCGATGTGGAATAATAAAGATAAATGCTTAAAAATGAACTCAAATGTCAACAGTGGGTGCTGTAAACAAAAGAATGTCAACAAGTTGAGACATGGTACATCAAGTCCTTCCTTTTACCCAATTGTAATGAATGGACACCCTGTTTTCTCCTGGGTTTTAATGAAAAAAACACGACGCGTTGTGTTTAATTACTGTCGCTATGGTGAGGTAGAGAATTACTAAACCACAAGCAAAACAACAAACGTCACAGAGAAAAAAACCTCATCAAGTAAAAAGTTGTCATTTGCGATCGAAACAATGAATGACAGTCTTTTCGCTCGCCGCTTCCTCAACCGTCACCATCTAAAATAGCCGCACAAAATATATTTCATTGACATTACTGATTCATTTCGTGGTAATATTTCAACAACTTTTTTACTTACCAAACCTGTCGCCATTACCGAGTATCTCTGGCATTCTCAGCGAAGGCAGGACTGATTACTTTTAGATCTGGCCTCCCATTGGTGGAGAAGCACGTCAGTTAAGTGAGCTCGAAGCGCGATTGGCCAGGCGCTCGCACACTGGGTTAGACATGGATGGGTTTGTTATTGTGTTTGTGATTGGCCAGTTCTGCATGCCCGTTACATCAGACGTAAATCTCATTGGTTGAGACGGGTTTTTTTTCCTACGATAGACCCTCCCGCTTTGTTAAATAGGGGATTTGAGGTATGTATTGTCTTAAGACGTTGTAAACAAACATTGGTACTTACATTTGGATTATTTTACAGCTCATTAAAAGCGATATAGCTGATGCTTGGCCGAATAAATGCACGCAATTAATGATATTTAAAAATAAAAACATCACATTTTAATTGTTTATGACATTTCTATTAAGTTATACAGTGTTGTATATGTTATACAGCGAACAGTAAGATTTTAATGTTTTTTTAAAAGAAGGCTCTTCTGCTCACCAATCCTGCATTTATTTGATCCAAAGTACAGCAAAAACAGTAAAGTTGATAAATTATTTTATTCCTGTGATCAAAGCTAAATTTTCAGCATCATTACTCCAATCTTTAGTGTCACATGGTCTTTCAGAAATCAGTCTAATATGCTGATTTGCTGTTCAAGAAACATTTATTATTATTATTATCAATATTTGAGTTGAGCACATTTTTTCAGGATTCTTTGAAGAATAGAAAGATCCAAAGATCAGCATTTATCTGAAATAAAAAGCTTTTGTAACATTATACACTATACCATTCAAAAAGCTTTTTTTATTTCTAAATGATAGAAAGTAATACTTTTATTTAGCAAGGATGCTTTAAATTGATCAAAAGTGATGATAAAGACATTTATAATGTTACAGAAGATTTCTGTTTCAAATAAATGCTGTTTTTCTCAACTTTCTACTCATCAGAGAAACCTGAAAAAATTCTACACAGCTGTTTTCAGTATAATACTAACAATAAATGTTTTTCAGCAGCAAATCAGAATATTAGAACAATTTCTGTAGGATCATGTGACTGGAGTAATGATGCTAAAAATTCAGATTTAAAATCACAGGAATGAATTACATTTTAAAATCTATTCAAATAGAAAGCAGTCATTTTAAATAGCAAAACTATTTTAAAATTTTCCTGTTTTAGCTGTACGTTGGATCAAATAAATGCAGGTTTTGTGAGCAAAAGATACTTTAAAAAAATCTACAGTTCAAAAGCTTTTGACTGGTAGTGTACAAGCATGTTATGCAAAGTAAAAATGAATCATTTGTAGCATAGGACGTAGCTGTAATAATCACAACATGATTTAAATACAAAATTGTTCTTTATTTGAATGGAAAGTCAAATATAACTGACGGTATAATACTGGGCTCTCTTGCACCAAGAGACTGTAGACCTTTGATCCATTTTCAGGACATAAAAAGCATTAGCGACTTCTCAATTAGGCGGCAGAAATTCACACAGAAATGGTAGAGAAATGAGCACTGATTGGCAATTAAAAGTCTTTTTTTTCCCCTGGTGAACAGGGTAGAAATGGTGTAAAGTCACACTGACACACAGATATGGTTTAGGGATTCACTGCAGGTTAGTTTACCAAGAGACAAACCTGTGGGGATCTACATGGGAAGAGGTGATGATGGCTAAGCTGTTCATATTAGAGGTAGACAGTAATGAATCTTCAGTAATGTTTCAGGAAGAAATGGATACTACTTAGTAATGCATATGACTTGCTGTGAAGCAAAAAGATCCAGTCAACAAGGACAAACTTCTCATACATCAAGAGAGAGAGAAAAACAGTACTGGAATACTGCAGAAATGAAGAATAAAGCGAGTGTTTTGAAGAACATTATTATCAAAATGCCAAAAGCTACCAGAAACAAACGTAAATAAAATATACACAGGAAAAGAGAGGAATCATTCAGACCTGTTCAGAGAGAGCAAATGTCCTTGGTAACATTTCGAGCATTTGGAAAATGAATGTGAACGTACAATTTGTGCATGTTGAATACATCTTAATTGTGAAATACTTAAAGATGTGAACAAAGCATAAAAATGTGCTACACCATTTTAAAAGTAAAGATACACAATGCCTATATTTACTATTCATATGTGACAGTATGAAGTTTCTCGAAAAGTCTGTGCAAAAACAAGGAATTGAAAACATGTTGAGCTGTGCAACCTCAAGTTCACCCAGAAATGAAAATTTGCTGAATGTACTCACCCTCAGACTGTACAAGATGCAAATGAGTTTTGTCATCAAAACAGATTGGGAGAAACGTAGCATTACATCACTTGCTCACCAATGGATGTGAATGGGTGCCGTCAGAATGAGAGTCCAAACAGCTGATAAAAACATCACAAGAATCCACAAGTAATCCACACCACTCCAGTCCATCAGTTAACATCTTGTGAAGTGAAAAACTGTGCGTTTGTAAGAAACAAATCCATCATTAGGACATTTTTATCATCATTAGTGACATATTTGTTTGTGAACTGTTTTGGTCTGATTTTGCTTGTAAACAGTTTGCTTGTGCATATTTCTCTCCTGATTCAGACAAGATGACCTCTGGAGGAAGTGTTATTATGGATAAAGGGCTTTGTTTTAACCAGAAGTGACAGTTTAAACGTCATTCTGGTGGCACCCATTCACATCCATTGGTGAGCAAGTGATGCAATGCTACATTTTTCCAAATCTGATGAAGAAACAAACTCATCCGCATCTTTGATGGCCCAAGGGTGAGTACATTTTCATTTCTGGTAAGCTATTCCATAAAATTATTGATTTTTATTACACTGGCATCAGAGTGCAATAATATTCAGACTTCATTTTTATATGTAATCTAGTGCCATCTCCTTTTCTCATATTGTATTCTCAAGCAATCTGAACGTTTATTAACTTTTGCAACCTCAAGTTCACTCAGAAATGTAAAATTAGCTGTAAATGTACTCATCCTCAGACTTTTCAAGATGTAAATGAGTTTTGCCATCAAAAAACAGATTTGGAGAAAAGCAGCATTACATCACTTGCTCACCAATAGATGTGAATGGGTGCCGTCAGAACGAGAGTCCAAACAGCTGATAAAAACATCACAATAATCCACAAGTAACCCACACCACTCCAGTCCATCAATTAACATGTTGTGAAGCGAAACACTGCATTTGTAAGAAACAAATCCATCATTAAGACATTTGATTTAAACCGTTTTGATCTGATTTAGCTTGTAAACGGTGCTTGATTTGTGCATATTTCTCTCCTATTAAGACAAGACAACTCTCTGGATGAAGCATTATTATGGATAAAGGACTTGTAAAGGACCAGAAGTGACAGTTTAAACCTCATTCTGATGGCACCCATTCACATCCATTGGTGATCAAGTGATGCAATGCTACATTTCTCCAAATCTGATGAAGAAACAAATTCATCCGTATCTCGGATGACCTGAGGGTGAGTAAATTTTCATTTCTGGTAAGCTATTCCATAAAATTATTGATTTTTATTACACTGGCATCAAAGTGCAATAATATTCAGACTTCATTTTTATATGTAATCTAGTGCCATCTTCTTTTTTCATATTGTATTCTGAAGCAATCTGAACGTTTATTAACTTTTGCAACCTCAAGTTCACTCAGAAATGTAAACTAGCTGAAAATGTACTCATCCTCAGACTTTTCAAGATGTAAATGAGTTTTGCCATAAAAAACAGATTTGGACAAATGCAGCATTATATCACTTGCTCACCAATGGATGTGAATGGGTGCCGTCAGAATGAGAGACCAAAAACATCACAATAATCTACACCACTCCAGTCCATCAGTTAACATGTTGTGAAGCAAAAACCTGTGCATTTGTAAGAAACAAATCCATCATTAGGACATTTTTATCATCATTAGTGACATTTGATTTAAACTGTTTTGATCTGATTTAGCTTGTAAACGGTGCTTGATTTGTGCATATTTCTCTCCTGATTCAGACGAGACAATTCTCTGGATGAAGCATTATTATGGATGAAGGACTTGTAAAGGACCAGAAGTGACAGTTTAAACCTCATGCTGACGGCACCCATTCACATCCATTGGTGAGCAAGTGATGCAATGCTACATTTCTCCAAATCTGATGAAGAAACAAACTTATCCGCATCTTGGATGGCCTGAGGGTGAGTAAGTTTTAATTTCTGGTAAGCTATTCCATAAAATTGGTGATTTTTATTACACTGGCATCAAAGTGCAATAATATTCAGACTTCATTTTCATTTTTATATGTAATCGAGTGCCATCTCCTCTTCTCATATCATATTCTCAAGCAATCTGAACGTTTATTAACCCATGGAAGTGTAATAAAACTTGAGTATTAAAGTCAACGTGAAACAGTTTCCAACCCGTTCTGTAATCGGAAGAATTTCCGAGTTAAATAGGATATTCAGCAAGAAAATAAAACGAACGGGACCTGATTTTATGATCAGAATTGATCAGAAAAAAATGGTAAAAAAAAAAATGGATGTTTTATACAAGAATAAAGATTAGACTTTAGCTGAAAACATACATTATACAGACTTTTTCGTTTTTAGATTTAGATTTCATGTTGACTTTAAACTCCGGCATGTAATACTTTTGTGTCATCAAGATGCATTTCATGAAGCTCAAGTGCTTAATTCATATTTAGTCCAAAATGGCTTAGATAACACTTAAACATTGACAGATGCTCAATAGCAGATTCAGAAGTATAGCTTTAAAAGAATAAATTACTGTGCTGTATATGGCATATTAATGCAGTCTTTGTGTGGACGTCACTGTAAAAGATGCAGCATGTGAGAGAAACACAAACCAAGTGAAAAAACACGAAAAAGTTCGATAAACACACCGGTACCAAATCCCCAAACCAAATAACTATGAGGAAACTCCCATGAGCCTTGAGTACCCTGGAGGAAAATGCTCACGTTTGGCTTTTCACATCTAAAAAAACAACCATGATCATTGACACGCACACCGGAGTTTCACATCTGTGAATGCAAAACAATGACTTCAAGCTTATGACCTATGTTAACACGATTTCTCGACCATGATGACGGGCCTCTACTTACCATGTTCTCATCATTTCATGTTGCATTTTACGTTTGCGATGTTTATTGATTAACTGATTTCATGCATTCGGCTCCTCTATTGCGATGTGACTCCCGAAGAGCGTGATCAGCTGCTCCTCGTAATTCGCTATGTTTCGTTTCATGATGTCCATGCAGGGGCCTAATAACCTCTCAAACGCCTGCACGTCCATTACTGTGGAACACAAGGTGAACGATCACATGAGCCGCCGTGGAGCTGCGATACATCGTGTGATATCATTTATAATGCATTACCTAAGCATTTGACGTTGTCCATGGCATATGCAGAAGCCGCCCGTGGCTTGTTAGTGACGAGCGCCAACTCTCCGAAATACTGGCCTCTGGAGCACGTGGCGATTTCCACCTCCTCGTCTTCAGTATCGTTTTTTGACTAAAAGCAGTCATGTAAATGCATGTGAATCTTTTAAAGCTAAAGGATTCATTTGTTTATTAAAATGCATAATGAAACAAATTGTGCTGTCACCTTGCTCCTCCTCATAGTGATCCTAACGTGTCCTGACTCTACGATGTAGAAACAATCTGCTAAATCACCCTGTGAAAACAAGGTAGTTAGATAAACACTAAGCACTATACAAAGTTTGGGGTCAGTACGATTTTTTTTTTATATTTTTGAAAGAAGTCTCTTATGTTCACCAAGGCTGCATTTGTTTGATCTAAAATACAGTAAAAACAGTAATATTGTAAAATATTATTACAATTTGAAATAGCTGTTTCTATGTGAATATATTTACAAATGTAATTTATTTCTGCGATGCAAAGCTGAATTTTCAGCATCATTACTCCAGTTTTCAGTGTCACATGATCCTTCAGAAATCATTCTAATATGCTGATTTGCTGCTTAAAAAACATTTCTGATTATCAATGTTGAAAACAGTTGTGCTAACTAATCTTTTTTAATATTTTATATTATATTTTTTATAATTTTATAACATTTAAATCTTTACATTTTAAAACTTACTGATTCCATACTTTTGAACAGCAGTTATATTTTAATAGCTAATTAGTCATTATATAACAGTATTATATTTTTTTTTATAATTTTATAAAATTTAAATTTTAAATCTTTAAATTTAAAACTTTCTGATTCCATACTTTTAAACAGCAATTATATTTTAATAGTTAATTAGTTGTTATATAACAGTATTATATTATATTATGTTACAGTATTTTTTTTTATAATTTTATAAAATTTGTTACAGTATTTTTTTTTTTATAATTTTATAAAATTTAAATCTTAAGTCTTAGTCATTATATAAGAGTATTATATTATATTATATTATATTAAAGTTTTTTTTTTTTTGAATTTTATAAAATTTAAATCTTAAATCTTTACATTTAAAACTTACTGATTCCATACTTTTAAACAGCAATTATATTTTAATAGTTAATTAGTCGTTATATAACAGTATTATATTATATTATGTTACAGTATTTTTTAAAAATAATTTTATAAAATTTAAATCTTAAGTCTTATAGTCATTATATAACAGTATTATATTATATTATGTTACAGTATTTTTTTATAATTTTATAAAATGTTACAGTATTTTTTTTATAATTTTATAAAATTTAAATCTTAAGTCTTATAGTCATTATATAACAGTATTATATTATATTATGTTACAGTATTTTTTTTATAATTTTATAAAATGTTAGTATTTTTTTTTATAATTTTATAAAATTTAAATCTTAAGTCTTAGAGTCATTATATAACAGTATTATATTATATTATATTATATTATATTATATTAAAGTTTTTTTTTTGAATTTTATAAAATTTAAATCTTAAATCTTTACATTTAAAACTGACTGATTCCATACTTTTGAACAGCAATTATATTTTAATAGTTAATTAGTCGTTATATAACAGTATTGTATTCAATTATATTTTTATAATTTTATAAAATGTATGTCTTAACTTTAAACTTTAAACCTTAACTTTATTTAACAATATTATATTACATTATATTATATTATATACAGGGGTTGGACAGTGAAACTGAAACACCTGGGTTTAGACCACAATTAGTATGGTGTTTGGCCTCCTTTTGCAGCCAATACAGCATTATTTCATCTTGGGAATGACAAATACAAGTCCTGCACAGTAGCCAGAAGGATTTTGAGCCATTCCTTTCGCAGAACAGTGGCCAGGTCACTATGTGATGTTGGTGTATGAAAACATTTCCTGACTCGCTCCTCCAAAACACCCCAAAGTGGCTCAATAATATTCAGATCTGGTGACTGTGCAGGCCATGGGAGATGTTTAACTTTACTTTCATGTTCATCAAATCACTCTTGTCACCAGTCTTGCTGTGTGTATTGGTGCATTATCATCCTAATACACGGCACCACCTTCAGGGTACAATGTTTGAGCTATTGGGTGCACATAGTCAACCTTCACACTCTGCTCTTATTGGTGGAATGTGCGATCAGTAAAGACTGGCCACCAGGCTGCATAAATATAGCCATGAAACCTCCAACACTATATTGGCCAGTGTTTCAGTTTCATTGTCCAACCCCTGTATATATATTTTTATAATTGTATAAAATTTAAATCTTTACATTTAAATCTTAATGATCCCATGATTTAGTTATAAACAATAGTTATATTTTAGTAGTTAATTAGTAGTTATATAACAGTATTATTTTGTATTTATATTATATATTATACTATATTTTTATCATTTTATTTTGTATTATAACAGATAGCTAAATCACTAAAATCTGATTGGATGAGCCATTTATTTGCATGACTTTTCCAGTTGTTTGTGTTTAATGCAAAACAATTATTAGAAATTAATCAGTTTGTACCCACAAATTGTACTTAATCTGATGACCCCAATAACATGATATTTAACCACTGGAATGTGAATTTTACCAAAAAATATGTATTTTACCCCCCGGAATGCCATTTTCACCCTCCGAAATGCAACTGGGCTAGTTTTGAGTAGCATTAGGAAGGGCTTTGTTGTGAAGACCTGCCAACCCTGCCCGTAACAATTACTTCGAAGAAAACCTAGTAGAAAAAACTGTCTAACCTGAGCAATGATCTGTTCCCCACTGTTGTACACTTTGGTCGACAAGACATCAACAACCTTCATTCTCTCTGAAACCTAAAAACGAGACACATTTATAAAATCAGTTGAAACTCAAAATAATGAAATACAGTTAACATGTTGATAAAAGGGATAAATACAAAACTGAGTGTTCAAACCTCCAGTGACGTGAGTAGCGGAAGAGTCCCGATGAAAGCCTCGTACATTTTTCTTTTCTTTGCGTTGTTCTTTACGATAATCCTTCTGAATGTCAACCGGTCCTAGAGACATTTAAACAAAGAAAAAACGAAATATTTTACACTCCAGGAAAACAACAGATCGACTTTTTATAGTTCTGTAATTTCAGTATTTTATATGAACAGCAGAGGGTGCTCTAACACAAACAATACATGAAATGCTCTGGGAGAAGGAAACTAGATGCAGCATTAAGAACTTGCTTAAACATCAGGTTGTTTTTTTGCCAAAACCAATTACTTAGAAAATAATGTACTGTAATTGCCTTGACTGAATATTCTTTTTTTTTTTCCACAGAAGAAAGACAGTCATATAGCTTTGGACTGTTACAGGTGAGTAAATGACAGTGTTATTTTAGTATCACTGATATACTATTATAGTTTTTTATTAATAGATTTTATTTTTAGATTTTCTTTTTTTATTGTAATTTTAGTTAAAAAATTTTGTCTTGTGAAGTATTGTTTTTGTTTGAGAAATATTGCCTTGGCAAGTAGCAGATATAAAATGTTATATATATATATATATATATTTTATTTCAGTAAATGTACAATTATTTCAAGTCATAAAATTTTATGGTTTTACTTTAACGATAATTTTGGAAGCTTGTTTATGCCACAGAACTTAAAAAAAACAAGGTAATTGTGACTTTTCATCTAAAAATTCAGATTATGTTTCTGACAATTATGAAAATTATGAAATATAAACTAAAGCAATATGCCCTAAGAAACCTTTTTACAGTGAATTTATAACAGCTAAGGGGCGCGAAGCGGAGCTTATTGCCTTTATAAAACAGTTATAAATAATAAAAACATTATTCTTCCGCCAAACAATGTAGTTCCTCAGAAACTGTTGTAGTTGCAACAAAGTGGTTGCCAAGCAACACACAAACGTAAACAAAAGTGTATGTTTGTAGAGTAATTTACAACAGCTTAGAACACAGCTCAACCAATCAGAATCGAGGACCGGAACTATCTGTTTTATCATTAGAATTCTGAGTTTACAGCTCACAATTCTATTTCTATATAAAACCTTGTTTCCACTACGGGATAAAAAAATTAAAATAGTAATTGTGACTTCTTATCTCACAATTCTGACATTTTTAAAGGGGTCATCGATGCTAAGTTCACGTTTACATGTTGTTTGAACATTAATGTGTTGGCAGTGTATGTACAAATCTACCCTATAATGATAAAAATCCATGCAGTGGTTTTAATTAATCTGTAAAAATAATATCCCCTTTTTCAAATCGAGCCGTTCTCAGATGCCTGTCGTTGTGGTGTAACACCAACAGAGGCCGCTCCCGCGATAGATGATTGACATGAGCGTTTTACCTCAGATCAGCTGTAACAGTCTGCCCTCTTTGTTTCGTTGCCAGATGTAATAATGAACGTAGTGGTCGTCATTTACTCCCGACATCTGAGCCGCTGAAGATGCAGTGGATTACGTTTGTTTGTGAATGGAATGCGCCTCCCGATCTACATATATCCGTCTATGTTCGTGCAAATCATTCGTGATCCAGCTTCACTTAAAGCAGAAGTGAGTATAAGGGGTTTTTATGAATCTTTGTGATCTTAAGACTCTAAAGAATCATATTAACTTGTGGAAAATAGGCATCCGATGACCCCTTTAACAGTTCTGAGAAATTGCAGGAAATAAAATTCAGAATTCTGAGTTTCCATTTTGCAACTTTTATTTTTTTTGCTAAATTAGAGTATTAATTTCTGTAATTTCTTTCCCTCCTTTTGAATGGTATAGTAATGTTACAAAAGCTTTTTATTTCAGATAAATGTTGATATTTGGATCTTTCTCTTCATCAAAGAATCCTGAAAAAATACTCAACTGTTTTAAATACTGATAGTAATAATAATAAAAAATGTTTCTTGAGCAGCAAATCAGCATATTAATATGATTTCTGAAGGATCATGTGACACTAAAGACTGGAGTAGTGATGCTGAAAATTCAGATTTGATCACAAGAATAAATTTTAATCTATTTTAAAATAATAGATAGAAATAGAAAGCAGTTATTTTAAATAGTAAAAATATTTCACAAATTGACTGTTTTTGCTGTACTTTGGATCAAATAAATGCAGGCTTGGTGAGCAGAAGAGACTTCTTAAAAATCTTAGTTTTCAAAAACTTAGTTTTTTTATCCAGTGGACTTCCATAGTTAATAAGCCTGATGATGACAGAAATGACTCACGAGGCACCACAGGGCTCCAGGTGAGGTAGCGATGATGGTGGCGGCCCTCGGCGTGTTGTACATGAGGGCCAGCTCTCCAAAACTCCCACGGTTGTCATAAGAGCCCACGGTCCGCGTGGTGCCGTCCGCTTTCAACATAATGTCAAACGTTCCCCTGCGTGAGAAACGCAACGAGATATCCATGTCTGAAAGGTTTAAATACCAGCATTATGATCCAAAGATGAATCATTTATACCTCTCAATGACGTAGAAGTTGTCGCCATCGTCGTCTTGATCGATGATGTGCTCTCCGGTCACCACTACCTTCTCAAATATGGCATCCAAGACTTGCGAGATCTGCTCCTGTTGGTTTGGAGAGCAAAATAAAAGACTTTTAGCTAAAATGCACACATTTGGGTTTGTTTCCAGGGTCAGTACAGTTAGCTGAGACTACAAACATAAATGGAAAAAAAAATCCTCTTGAAATATATTATTATAGATAAATAAATAAATTATAAAATATATATATATATATATATATATAATTTTAATAATTGAATAAAAACTCTAACACATTACGAACTCTAATAGTATCTCAAAAATAGCTATTAAACATTTTTTCTTTGAAGTAAAGTTGTAATATAATATAATAATGAATATAAGCATTATGAAAAATGACAAAATCAAAATGCTGCCTTTGCTGCTAACTTAAACAAGTGAAACTAAACTAAAACTGACATAAAAATAAAACAAACCTAAACTGTAATATTAAACAGCAACAAAAATAAATAAACAAATAAAAATAATAACAAAAAAGAATGGAAAAAATGAATAAAAATGACAAAAGCACAAAACAAAGATACTAAAAATGAAAACTAAAAATGAAAACCAAAACAAAAATAAAAATATAAATTAAACCTAAATTGTAAAATTTAAAATAAAATAATACAATGACAAAAAAAACATAAAATTTCTAAAAAAGTAAAACTGAAATAAATAATAATTAAAAAATCACTAAAAATTAAAACTAAAACCAAAAAAATGAATTAAACCTACTAGTATTTTTTTTTTTTTTTTCTTAAAAAAACAACTAATTTTTAGAATTTTTTAAATAGCATTTTTCAATATTTTAGCAATATTTTTCTTGTAGCCTGTACCGCAGGATCTAAACAAACCATCCATAGTAATCTTAGTTGTTGTTTGAAAACAAAATTATCAAAAACTTACACCTTGTTCTCTCATAAACTGTTGATAGTCTTACCTGGTCCAGGTTTTTGAACAGTAGGATGTCTTTGCAGGCTTCCTGTAGTCTCTGTCTCTGCTCGTCTGTTTTGGGGTGAGTGACCTGAAGGCACAGTAAAGCATGATGGGATACTGGGCAGCAGATGCCACAGAAATGCACAAAAGAGGTGAAACTCTGTGTCGCCGGAGCATTTCAATAGCAGGTTTCGAGAGGCCACTCACCCTGGGTTCTCTCTCCTCTTCATCCTCATCAGGGTTGTACGCCTCCGCACAAACTGTCCAGAGACCAATGAATTCAGTAAATCGAAAGCAGGAGTCGAAAACAAACAAAACCAACCTGTCTAGACAACGCATTACTGCGCAATTAAAATGCAGCGCTCTGTGCAACTTGTTAAAATAAAAACAAGCCGTTTAATGAGCATATGAATCTTAATGTTTCAAACGCTGGATTATTAGATTGTTTAAATGGTTAAAACACATAAAAATGACAATGATGTCGTCATTTACGAATCCTGATGTTGTTCCAGACCTTAATGACTTAATTTCTTCCAAGCTGCTCTTTTACAAACTTTAACATGTTTGTTTTCAGTGAATAATGACTGAAATTTCGAAATATTGAAATGTTCCTCACATAAATCTAAAACTGATAAAAAAATAATAATAATAACATGCCAAAAGCACATAATAACTAAAATAGAAAGCTAAAACTTAAATAAAGTAAGTTTAACAAAATGACAAAAGCACAAATCAAAATTACTAAAA
Organism: Labeo catla; assembly: GCA_012976165.1. Classification (NCBI taxonomy): domain Eukaryota; kingdom Metazoa; phylum Chordata; class Actinopteri; order Cypriniformes; family Cyprinidae; genus Labeo; species Labeo catla. Next base: position 202,571 of record VONZ01000341.1, read on the forward strand.
CTGACATAAAATAATTAAAATAATTTAAAATTAAAATAACCTAAATCACATTTAAAATGAAATAATAAAATGGCAAAAGCACATACAATTACAAAAAGAAAAGTAAAACTAAAATAATTAAATTAAACTTAAATAATAATATTAAAAAAACTTACTTACATGATACAACTTACATGATATGAAATGATAAAATAAGAAAAGTACATATATTACTAAAAATGGAAAATAAAAATGAAAACTAAAACTGAAATAAAAATAAATAAAATCTAAATTGTAATATTTAATATAAAATGATAAAATTACAAAAGAACATAAAATTACTAAAAAGTAAAACTGAAATAAAATAAATGACACCTAAATAATAATATAAAAAAAATAACAAAAGCACAAAACAAAATTAATACAAATAAAGAATAAAACTGACATATACATATATACATTATATATCAAACCTAAATTGTCATATTTAAAAGAAAATAATAAAATGACAAAGCACTTAAAAATCCTAAAAATGAAAACTAAAACTGACATGAAATAAATTAAACCTACATAATAATATTAGAAATTAAATAATAAAATAACAAAAGTACATAAAATTCCTAAAAAATAACTAAACCTGAAATAAAAAATAAAATAAACCTAAATAATAATATTTAATATTTAACTAATAAAATAACAAAAGCATAAAACAAAATTGTTAAAAATGAAAACTAAAACATAACAAATGAATTAAACCTAAATGGTAATATTTAAAAGAAAATAACATAATGACAAAGCACTTAAAATTCCACCTAGAAATGGAAACGTGAACTAAAATAAAAATAAACCCAAATAGTAATATTATAAATATATATATATATATATATATATATATATATATATATATATATATATATATATATATATATATAATATGACAAAAGCACATAACAAAAATAGCTAAAAACTGAAAATTAAAACCAAATAAAATAAATTGAACCTAAATAATATTTAAAATGAAATAATAGAATGACAAAAGAACATAAAAAATGAAAACTAAAACTTTAAAAAAGTTAATTAAACAAATTGTAATATTTAAAATTAAAAACTGATAAAAGAACATAAAAACTACTAACTAGAGATAAATTAAACGTAAATAATAATATAAAAAAATAAAAGCACAAAACAAAATTGCTAAAAATGAAAACTAAAACATAAAAAAATGAATTAAACGTAAATTGTAATATTTAAAATAAAATAATAAAATGGCAAATAACTTAAAATTCCTAAAAATTCCTTAAAACTGAAATAAAAATAAATTAGATCTAAATAGTAAAATAAAAACCTAATAAAATTAGAAAAGCACATTAAAAAAAATACTAAAAATGAATCTTAAATTTAAAAAACCCTGATATATGAATCAATAGAGTTGTGTAAGCTACTTGTGTAAGATGTTCTGCAAACCCTTATGTTCCACGGCAGAAAGAACGTCATACAGGTTTCGAAACAACATGAGGGTGAGTAAATGTGTAAACTTTCGTTTTAGATGAACTATTCGAGAAAAGTTTGCAGGAAATCTCCTCCAACTGCTTGCAGCGCTGCTCTCTGCCTGTGTTACGCATGCAGCGAGAGAAATGAGAGGATCGGCTGCTCTCCTCTGCCACACGCCCCCACTATTCCTACTATAAATACCAGCGCAGAGATGACTAGACCAGGAACTCCACCGTCTAGATCAATACTCCACTCGCAGACGAACAAGACCTGAAGTTTCAGGGCCAGGAACCCTACAGGAACCGTCTAGACTGATCTAGCTCACAGCTACATCAATCTAGGGCCTATTTTACAATGTTTGGTTCTTGATATGGTGGAAAATCACAGAAATAGAGGTCAAACGTTTAGCGATTGGTCTTTGTGTCTTTATACGGTACAACACTCACTAGCATTTAAAATTTTGGGGTTTTTAATGTTTTGGAAAGAAGACTCTTCTGCTCACCAGGGCTGCATTTATTTGACCAAAAATGCAGTAAAAACAGTAATATTGTGAAATATTATTTTGATTTGAAATAACTGTTTTCTATGTGAATATATTTTAAAATGTAATTTATTCCTGTGATGCAAAGCTGGATTTTCAGCATCATTACTCCAGTCTTCAGTGTCACATGATCTTTCAGAAATCATTCTAATACGCTGATTTGCTGCTCACAAAAAATTCCTTAATAATATTAATGTTGAAATCAGTTTTTTTTAATGGACAAAAAGTTCAAAAGAAAAGCATTTCTTTAATAATAAATGTCTTTACTGTCACTTTTGATCCATTTAATGCATCCTTTTTTAGGGCTGGGCAATATGGCCAAAAAATTATCACGACAATTTTTTTTCATATCAGTCGATATCGATCATTATCAAATTTTTTCAAATACTAATTTTTATTTCTTTCAAGTTTAAAAGCAGATTTTTGCTACAATGTGAAAGTTGCAAAAACAAGACGGTTAAATGTGGCTTTAAAATATTCTTTATGGTCAGAACATGACAAACACTTTTTTTCCCCAGTCATTTTTCCTTAAAATAAAAATCTTAATAGAAAAAAAAATCTTAGTTCTGTGTGTTTTAATGAGTAATACTGTTTCATTTCAAGAAACAGGTTTGTGTTAACTGATAATATTAATAATAATAATAATAATAATATAACATTTTTGGTCTCCTAGAAATTTGATAGTAGTTTGAGTTAGGATGCAGATGTAGATTTATGTTCATTATCAAAATCAACAATATCTGTTTTTTAACATAATTTACATTATTACAATACATTTCTCCCAACCTAGCACATACGGCTCGATTAGTTCCGGGTTTAATGAAGGCCCGCCTTCCGAAAAACAAAATGTGTTGTGATTGGTTAGCTGTCCCACTGCGTTGCGATTGGCGAACAGCTTAGACAGTGTATCACTACTGACACGCCCCTTGTCGAAGAAGCGAGTTCAGTGTACAACTGTTAGCGCAAGCTAGATTAAAGTGATTCTTACGTTTTAAATATGGATATTTTTCTTACAAAAACGCATCGATTCGCTACAGGAAACCTTTATTAACAATTGACAATAAAGCTTGGGAGTGCCAGGATAAATTTTAATATAACTCCGATTGCATTCGTCTGAAAGAAGCTAGTCATATACACCTAGGATGCATGGAGGGTGAGTAAATAATACACTACAGTAGTGTTGGGTCCTATCATCAGCCTGCAAGATCGCCAATACATGATATCGTGCTAATGTATTTAATTATTTACATACTTAGTTTCATTGCCCGAAACCAGCAGCTTAACATTAACAAAGAACATCATCACTGATTAGCCTAGCCTATTCTAGTACAAGTTTATGCATTTTAAAAAACACTCGCATTGTAAGTGGAGCTATCTACACTGTATGATGAATAAATCTCTTACCACACACTGCACACGTCTGTGCCGCGTTACTGCTCTAAAGCAGCCACTATAGTCAATGCTTGTGTTCAGTGTTGCCAGATCGGGTTGACGATTTCCAGCCCAAAAGCTCACCAAAACCCGCCCACTTCAACAAAAATCAGCCCAAAATTTTTACTGCCAAAATAATGTGATGGAATTTTATTGCCATGTCAATCAAGGTTGATAAGGACCATTTTTATCTCCTTAAAAAATAAAGATGACAAAATAAAATAAAGATAAATCAGTTTCACAGGAATATGGATCAAAACAGGGCAAATGCATTAAAGGGAGTCAGAAAATATGCTTAAAATGCCCAGAAATATTTTAATAATAATAATAACAATTAACAACAATAATGTGCTTACCGTTGTCTTGTGCTTTATCTTCAGACAGAACTACAGCACGTATTTCATAAAGTACACATTTTAGAACATCATGCAGAACTTTGCACAGTTAAAACTGTTTAAGTCCAGCAGCTGTCAATGCCAAGTATACCAGAGTAGTCTGGACTGTTTAAAAGATGTTCTGATGTAGGACAGCATCGTATAGTCCCCATATTCAGTTTTGATTTTTATTAAATCATTCAACTGTTCTCTTATTTCAGTTACAATTATACTTAGAAATCTTCTATTCATCTCTCACTACGTGTAATCCACGTTGTGAGATTTAAGTCACTCTAAAACTTTTTATCGTGTAACTTATATTTAGGCCACTTTGCCGTCGCAATCACTCAAATAAAATGAATGAATGAATATATAGCTGCACATTTAAAATCTTGCCCTTTATAGCGCCAAAACCCCGTCACTCACGAGTCATCACATCTCACCAACATAAAATATGGTAAATTGATTGACAGGTCTCTGTTAAATGATGTTGATGATTAAAGATAAAAGCGCAGAAAAAAAGCAGCTGATTGGGCGGCTTTTAATTGTTTTAAAGCAGCCCAAATTTTGTCTACCCGCCCAATGCGTTATTCTTCGGTCCAAGCCGATCAAAAGAAGCCCAATTGGGCGGAAACCCGCCCAATCTGGCAACACTGCTTGTGTTTATACCCGCCGCGCTGCGGCTCGTTGAAGCGATTCTCCGCGCTGTATCGCTAAAGCCAGGCTAATCCCCCACCTCATCCCTCCCCTGCCTCCAACAATTCGAAGTTCCGTAGGCGGGATTTAATTTAATGATATTCTAACGGATCACCTTGTGACATCTTTGCATGGGGAAAACAAACGTTGTAGTCCAAAGGAGCCGTTCGTTGTAGTTCTTGAAAAGAGATTTTTTAAAAACGAAATATCTCCTTTTGGAGTGGACTTTTGTAACTTTGTAATCTTTTTTGTGCCCAAAGATATACACCACACACCATGGGCGTCGTAAGCAAAATAAATGTGGGTGGGTTCTCCCCTAAAAATATGCCATTTTCTGTAGTATGGTGCCTTTTATTATATACAGTGCCTCTATCCAGTAACGTGACAATACCACAAAACACAGCTGATAGAATATAGTTCCAGTGGCTTAAGCGGTAAAGTGAATAGCTAGTGTTTTCGATGCAAACGACCCGAGTTCGCGTTCGCCTGTTGCCGGAGTCGGTCTTTTGCTTTTTCACATCTCATTTTACATCGGAAAGGCAATTGTTTTCAATAAAAAAATGAAGAAAATAATCGAAAAGTTTGAATAAAGTATCGGGTAGGCTTGGGTGTATCTGAGCAGCAGATACGCTTAGATGCTTTGTTTACTTTGCTGTGCAGCAGGCGCGAATATTCCCTAAACACCCAGTATAGACAGCGATGCGGCCAGGACCGTGGCGCCCGCTTCTTTTGAAATATGTTTGATGATTGCTCGTGATGCGCCCGCGCCCGCTCCCGCTCCGTCCACTCCTCTCCACCCAAGATGCTGCCTGTTCATACACGTGAGCATATCTATTAGCTCATTCATTCGTCATGTGGAATGGATTTGACTGATGGCGTTCTATATATGTTCTGCGCAGACATATTCGCCGAATAAGAGACGGTAAAAGTAACCATTGCTCTTCCATAGTATCATCCACTGATCATGATAATAACAATTAAAACCACAAACAGAGCACCTCAATACCATGGTAAAAATGTAATATGGTTTCTAGGTATTTGTATGAAAAACAGTAGTCTAAATGAATTTAGTATAAATGCATAAACACTATAGCTTAATCACAAAAAAATACTGTAATTATATTCCATTACTCCTCCTTCAATACACTTAATACATGTCTAGATTAATAATATAATAAAATTCGACACAAATATACCCACATTTCTGATACAATACCACTATGCAGTTAGTGCTACTACAGTAAATCTATGGTAAATTATGGCGATTTGAAGATTAATAAAAAGCCTTCTAATTGTAGCGTTGCACACAGTGTTTCTCCTGTTTGTCAGCGCTGTTTCATCTGGTTTTAAACCGAGTCATTTGTGTTCACCACCGAATTCAAGCGCTTCACACTGGCGCTGTTTAGTGACCGAGACTCATCGGAGATTGAACTCATCTTCTCTATGAAGTTCGTGCCGTGTCGCCGTTTGAACGTTGATCTGAGTGGATAAACGGCCCGTGGCGCGCTTTGACTAGCGCACTTTTGTTCCGCCTGTGCCACATAAATATTGTATCGAACATTTATCGTATTCTTGTTAGCGTTTATCGAGGAAATTCATATCGCGCGATAATTATCATTTTCGATTTATCGCCCAGCCCTAATCCTTTCCAAAAAATTGTGAATGTCTCTCAAAAAATACCTTACTAACCCCAAATTTTTAGTGTAAGCCTACATTTTACGTCATTCTTCATCACATCTGGTCTGATCTGAGCTGTTTTTAGTAACAGAGGTCAAACCTGACATGAAATAAACCAGATGGGGAACGACGTTTAACACTTTGAGTTTTATAGAAGCCTTTTTCCATTACAATAAGGTGCCTGACAGATATACAGTATGTGAGGACGATTTGTCTATCTATCTATATCTATCACATCAATATAAGCACTGAATATGTTCCTCTTCCTGACACTATAAATACATTTCTTTTTAATTGACCACCAAACTTCTACTTTTCTCCATTACAACCAGACTTCATTTCCTATTTGAGTCTGGTCTGTCAGCACAACACATTAAAATCCCTCCATCCGTCCTCACTTGTGGTTTATAGGGATCCGCGGGAGACAGAACTTCACAGCATCTAAAACACTTTAGTTCTGCAAACAAAGCTGATCTTCCATTAGCCAATTAAACCATTAGCTCTCTCTTTCGCTCAGTGAGAGCAGTAAAGGAGTAAATGATATGTTAAGACAAAAGGCATTTCGACCACAAATGCAAGGAGATAAAACAGAGCTGGATGGATACCTTAAGCAAACTACTTGAATGGTTCACCCAAAAAAATAGCTTTTTTTTGCTCAAAATCATGTTTAGGCCACCCAAGATGTAGATGAGTTTGTTTCTTCATCAGATTTGGAGAAGTATAGCATTTCATACACTTGCTCACCAATGGATGTGAATGGGTGCCGTCAGAATGAGAGTCCAACATCTGATAAAACCATCACAATAATCCACAAGTAATCCACACCACTCCAGTCAATCACTTAACATCTTGTTATGTGAAAAGCTGCATGTTTGTAAGAAACAAATTTATTGTTAAGACAATTTAACGGTTGCATCCGGCCAAAATATGACTCCGAAATCCATAATATCACTTTCTCCAGTGAAAAAGTCATAGCATGTGGACTATTGTGATGTTTTTTTCAGATGTTTAGACTCTCATTCTGACGGCACCCATTCACTTGCATTGGTGAGCAAGTGATGTGTAATGCTACATTTCTCCAGATCTGATGAAGAAACAAACTCATCTACATCTTGGATTGCCTGAGGGTGAGTACATTCAAACAAGATGACTTTTTTACTGGAGAAAGCGATATTATGGATTAGAGTCATATTTTGGTGAGAAGCGATGATTTAAAGTTAAAACATTTTAATGATGGATTTTTTTTTTCTTACAAACACACAGCTTTTCACCTAACAAGATGTTAATTGCTGGACTGGAATGGTGTAGATTACTTGTGGATTATTTGATGTTTTTATCAGCTGTTTGGAATCTCATTCTGACGGCACCCATTCACTTCCATTAAGGTAATGCTACATTTCTCCGAATCTTAAGAAAAAACTCCTCTACATCTTGGATGTCCTGAGGGTGACTACATTCAAACAAGATGACTTTTTCACTGGAAAAAGCCATGTTATGGATTACGGAGTCATATTTTGGCCAGAAACTACAATTTAAAGTTAAAATGTTTAATGATGGATTTGTTTTTTACAAACATGCAGCTTTTCACCTAACAAGATGTTAACTGATGGACTGAAGTGGTCTGGATTACTTGTGGATTATTACAATGTTTTTTATCAGCTGTTTGTACTCTCATTCTGACGGCACCCCTTCACATCCATTGGTGAGTAAGTAATGTAATGCTACATTTCTCTAAATCTGACGAAGAAACAAACTCATCCACATCATGGATGGCCTGAGGGTGAGTACATTCAAACAAGAACACTTTTTTACTGGGGAAAGTGATATTGTGGATCACGGAGTCGTATTTTGGCCAGAAGAGACAATTTAAAGTTAAAACGTCTTAATGATGGATTTGTTTTTTAAAAACATGCAGCTTTTCACCTAACAAAATATTATCTGATGGACTGGAGTCGTGTGGATTACTTGTGGATTAATGTGATGTTTTTATGAGCTGTTTGGACTCTCATTCTGACGGCACCCATTCACTTCCATTGGTGAGCAAGTGATGTAATGCTACATTTTTCCAAATCTGATGAAGAAATAAACTCATCTACATCATGGATGGCCTGAGGGTAAGCACGTTTTCAGCAAATTTTCATTTTTTGGCTGAACTGTTCCTTTAATTATCTCTGTCCACCAAATCAGGTTCAACAATAAATTGCTAGTATATAAGCAAGAATATAAATCTAGTTTTGTTTTAGTTTTTATTTTCAAGACCTAAAATAGGAGTTCATAATCGTATTGCTGAATACTTGTATATGCACTTGCTGGAAATTGACAAAACTTACCAGAAGCTCTCCGGACGAATCTGTTGATAACTGGAGCTGAAAGGAAAGAAAGAAAAATTACTCATGGTGCATTACAATCAAACTAAAAAATGAATGCCTATAAAATATTTAATCCAAGATGCCACAGTAATGGCCTAGATGGATCCGATTTCACCCAGGAAGCATCTTTCAGCCTGAGCAAAATCTAAACGTTTGCCTCAGAATTGATACTCCCCTCTGAATGACACACATCATCATCACATCGTCATGGAAATACAAAGCATTTGCATGCGAAAAACAATACAGGAAAAGGCCTCTAATGCACACAGGGCCTGCTATCATTTTTATGAATATAAACCGGTCTTCCATCAGAACAGCAATTAGATTAGAACGTTTAGATGATAAAAACGGGAAGTGCAATAACAAAATGTAATTTAAAGCCAATTAAGCCTGGTCTTTTGTTTCAGTCCTCGTCTGCAGTAAGCTGACCACTCGTTTTTGAAGGAAAAAATGAGATGAGATGTGATTATGCATTACCACTGAACAAAAGATCAGTGTTTTGAGGCGTTAAAACATGCACTGTTGTGCATCCAGTACGAAGGATGTCTGCACGAGCGGTGATCTAAGCGATGCGATGGACGCAGCGTCCTCGCAATGAATGAAGGAAGAACGCACGCACGAATGCCTTACCTACGAATTCTTCATCGTCATCCTCTTCCTCTCCGTTTTCAGAGTCGATCTGCATGGCCTCCTCGATAAAGTTGACGGCTTTCCCCGCTCGCGCGGCCGAATTGTGCTCATTGCCGAACGCGCCGCCGCGGGTCTCGTTCTCCTTGAGACGCGTGAAGTACTGCAGGGCGAACTCCAGCAGATCCCCCGGCTGGTTCCTCAGGACCTCCACGGTAAAGCTCTGCAGAAGCTCCGTCAAGCCCTCGGGGATTTCTATACTCATTTCCTGACGGTGAAATGTGCGCAAAATTCGGCCCGATCTTGCGCGTACAACAGTCGGTCCCGTTTCGCCGCGTCAGCTGAGAAGAATGACCCGCAAACGCGTCAGAGGGAACGCGACGGATTTCTCACTATTCCACCATCTGCGTCTGTTTCCTCTCGTGTCCGACCGTGTCCTCTAATTTGCGGGCGTAAAAATGGCAGGGAATTCAAGAGCTGGCATCTTTCTCTTTTTTTGCGCTGCTGGATACAGGAAAGCCGCGCATGTGATGCGGGAAACCATGGCAACCAGCAACCCGGGATTTGCGCAGGAGGGACGCGGACGCGACGCGATGAGCTAGAACGCAACGCGAACTCTTAAATAATCACTGCAATTTCACATAAAATACGACGACCTTGTGACGTTTTTGGGCACGTACCATGGTATTACTGTAGTATTAATCGAAATCGCTGCTACATTGGCGTGTATATTAATAACACAGGCCATGAATATGGAAATCATTCATGACTATGATAGGAAAGACCGTGGCTAGTTGTCACATCTTTTTCTCATTTGAATACATTTCTTTACATTTTAAATATTTTTTATTATTTTTTATATATTAACATTTTTAAATAGATTTATTTAAAGTCACCTTCGGTACGAAAACAAACCTGACTACTAAAATAAATAAATAAAAAATAAATTGAACACGTAAAATACATCGTAGAATTACCATCAAACCATCATTTTGGCCGTCAGAAACGTAAATAAAATATTTACATATAAAATTCAATTAAAAAAAATAAATATTATAGCTTATAAAATTAAAATTACGATAAACAGTATAGTTAGTGCTATACACAACCAGTCAAAAGTTAAAATGTTTTTTTTTTTTTTTAAAGAAGTCTCTTCTGCTCACCAAACCTGCATTTATTTGATCCAAAGTACAGCAAAAGCAGCAATCATTTAAAATATTGTTTAGCATTTAAAATAACTGCTTTCTGTTTGAATATATTTTAAAATATAATTTATTTCTGTTATCAAAACTAAATTTTCAGCATCATTACTCCGATAATCAGTGTCACGTGATCCTTCAGAAATTATTCAAATATGCTTGCTTAAATCTAAAATGCTGTTCTACTGCTGTTCTACTTTCTATTCTACTCAGTTCAACATAATAATAATAATAATAATAATAATAATTTTTGAGCAGCAAATCAGAATATTAGAATGATTTCTGAAGTTTCATGTGACTGGAGTAATGATGCTAAAAATTGAGCTTTGAAATCACATTTGAAAATATATTCAAATATAATGCCGTTATTTTAGATAGTAAAAATATTTCAAAATGTTACTGTTTTTGCTGTACTTTGGATCAAATAAATGTAGGCTTGGTGAGCAGTAGAGACTTATTTTGACTGGTAGTGTAAATATTACAATTACTATATACAGTATGACTCTCCTGTGTAAATCTACCCCAGTCTGGCTTTTATGAAAAATACCCCCAGAACATAATGGCAATTCAATTCAGTCTTTGGACTCAAGACCTTATAGTGAGTGAAATAAACTTTTCATGTGTGACAACTAGCCCCAGTCTTCTTTTATTCATATACATTATCAAAGTACCATTACCATCATAAAACTATCATACAGACTCTAGACAATGCAGAAGGTATGAGGTAAAGTGTTGAATATTCATTTGTGCCTCTTAGAGTGATGCTTTCAAAAATAATTAAGTTAATGGATAAACAGACACCTCAGGCAGAATTAGACTAAGTGGGTTGCTAGTTAATCCCGTTTTGACGACAAATATGAGCTGATTATGTTGAGATTATTAAGCTTGAATACATTTCAAAATTGGAGAGTATCAGAGTTTGACCTTCTGGGAACAATTAGATTGTTGTTATATAAAGGTGCAAGGCCAGCCCCCTCCCTCTCTAAATCTGTTTTGTGTTCCACATCTGTCATAATGTATCCAGAATTACCAGAGAGAAAAGAATAGAATAAAGAACAGAATATTACAATAACTTTTGGGAAACAAAAGAATATGATAAACATGCATGGAGATTTTAATATCAGTGGTAGCCAGAGCACAGAAATCATGGCAATCTTTTTACACTGTTTTCAGGAGTATATTGAAATATTGCAGTATTGTATTTTTTTTTTTTTAAATGTACTGGATTGTTTAATAATCAATTGTACAGCTAATAGCTAGACTGCCATCTGCTGGTCTTGAGGTGGACGGACACTCACACATCTCTTGGTACCAGATCAGAGCAAAGACAAAAAGGACACTGATTAAATTTAGATAATTTTTAAACTCGATAATTTCACATTTATACTATTTAATTAATCAAATAAAAGCAGCTTTTACATTTTAGAAAAGAAACGAATACAAAAATGTTGTCTAGGGATCTTAAAAGGGCCAAATAGTTCAGGCTGTACTATTATATTTGACAAAATACACACATAAGTGAAAGTTAAATGTGAACAAAGTTTTTCCCCCCCACTTGAAGTTTCTGAAGTCCCAATCTAAATCAAAAGATTTGCTATACGCGCTCCGAAGTTCCGATCTGAATCAAAAGATTCGCAACACGCTCTGAATCAAAAGATTCACAAACCGTTCCAAAGTTCCGATCTAAATCAAATGATTTGCCTTCTGTAGTCCCAACCTGAATAATGATTTACGACCCATAATCCAGACTTCAAAACGGTTTGTGAATCCAGCTTGTAGTTCCGTTCTAAAAAAAGATTCACGAACCCTCTAAAAAATTACCATTTAAATCAAATGATTCACGGTACGCGCTCTGAAGTTCCAATCTAAATCAAATGATTTGCAAACCCGCTCCCGACCTGGATCGAAAGATTCATGAACCCACTCTGAAGTTCTGATCTCAATAAACTGATTTGTGATATGCGCTTCAGAGTCCCGATCTGAATCAAAAGATTCACAAATGGTTCTGAAATTTCAAACTAAATCAGTTGATTCACGCTCTGTAGTCCTGACCCGAATAATGAAATGCAACCCATAATCTGGACTTCGAAGCACATATCACAAATCATTTGATTTAGATCAGAACATCGGAGCGGGTTCGTGAATCATTTGATTTAGATCGGATCGGAACTTCGGATCATGTGTCGTGAATCATTTAGTTTAGAACAGAACTTCTTAGCAGGTTCGTGAATCGTTTTTAGATCGGAACTTCCGAGCATGTGTCGTGAATCTCCGAACTTCTGTTCTAAATCAAAAGATTATTATTGTATCTGATAAAATTATTGGTGTATCTTATTGTATTAGTCTATATAGAGTGATAGTCAATGTAAAAAGAGAAAATGAGAGAAGCAAATGGAAAAAAAAAACAGCATAACAAAAAAGTTAAAGAGGGTAAAACTTATTCAACTGAACTGTGTTCTTACTACTAATTTATTGATTATTGCAGTACGTTGTACAATACAGATTCACGTCCGTATACATCAAAATTTTAATTCGTTGTTATTTGCCATTTCTTTGTAATTAATTGTGAAACGCACCATCAATTTCTGAGTGAAAATTGCTTCAAACGAAATCCCACACCAGTTTTTTTTTTTCAGTGATGTGAAAACAACATAACTCTGATGTTGCTGCATTTGATGCACACACTATGTGTCCGTCTCGTATTTCCTTCCGAGACGATGTTTTTATAGCTCAGATGATTTAATAGAGATCTTATTTATGTCTTATTGAACTATTAAATTTCTCTCAACCGTCTTGGGAGTCAGTAGTTGACATACAGTAAGACTACATAGCTATAAAATGCATGTGGAGAGCAGCTCAGATCATTTCATCTTGTCTAGAGGAGAAACATGAGATTACTGGAGCTTTCTCAGGAGAAAATGTAGCAAAATCCTCCATTTTTTTTCTCATTCTTGTCTAGTAAAGCCATATCATTTATTATTATTACATTCATTTTAATAAGTGTTATTATTTATTGATCTTCTTTGTCTTTATTTCTTTTTTCATATTTGAAACGGTTGTTATTCTGAACATCGATTAAAATAAAAAGAGTAAAGCAGTATTTTATGACGCTGACGCTTTGTAGCTAGGAAACAGGCTTCCGTTATTAGCGTGCTTGGTTACAGCGGCGCAACCAATCGTTTTTCACGGTTGGTTTGATTGACGTGTTGAGCGGGCGGGTTTAAGAAAAGGAGGCGGGACTTGATGGAGAAAGCGGCTCGAGCAAATCAAGCAAAACAAAAGCGACCCAGCGGGATATTATCCGATTAAACTACCTAAATGGTGAGTTAGTGAAACTGTTTATACACTTATATAACTAATTTTGCAGTTTAAACGTATTCGTATGTTTAAAGCTAGTCGAAAAGCGCAGCTGTGATTTAAATGCAGGCTGGAGTCGAGTTAACAAAGTTAATGCACCAGTTCGGTTTTCTAGAAACTTGTTTACAATCGCTGTTTTAAATGTAGTTTAGTTGCCATATCGTTAAAAACCTTTTAGAAACATGTACATCCAACCATAAATATCTGCAGTCCAAAACCAAATGATACTACTACCTTGTTGTTGGACAAGGTGCCTTGTTAATAGCAACTCAGAATAGTGTAAATGCTATTTTAGACATATAGAAGTACTGTGGTATTGCTGTCATTGTACCATGGCATTACGACAGGTTGTTTAACACGTTTCTCTGTGTCCTCAGGTTTGTTCATGATGTCGACCTTTCCATCTTCTTCCTCCAAAAGTCTGACCTCCACCCCGCTCAAGTCCAGACCCAGCGGCTTGGGCAGCGTCCTGCAGCGCAGCAGGAGTTTGGAGTCCACAGGAGACTCGACGTCCTCTCTGCTGTCTCCCATCTATCATGACAGCTTTGATCTTTCAGAGGAAGAACCAGAGTCAGATCAGCCTCAACCTGTTCACAACATCACCGTCACGTTAGGTGAAGACGTCACACCGGGTTCTCCATCAAGGTGAGCAGTTTGAGGAAAACAGATATAGTTGCACTAGAACAAACCAGCATCCCAGTCATCTGTAGTCATAAAATCAGACTTGTTTGCAGGGATGAGGTGGACACAACAGGCCTGGAAGACAGATCGTCCACTGCGCAGTTCAACCTGAGTGCTTGGGAGCAGTGGATTGTGGATAAAGCCAAAGAGGAGCGTATCAGAAAGCAACAAAAAGCTATGGAGGTACATGGCACTGAGTATTTATGGGGATATTTTATGTTAATGTTACTATTTTAATGTTTTTATTTTACTTCTGTATGCACTACTGATCAAATTATATATATTTTTAAATAGATAATTTTTTTTTTTTTAGCAAGGATGCATAAAGTTCATTAAAATTCTGGAAAAAAAGAATCATGACAAAAATAATGAGCACAACAGTGAGAAACGTTTCTTGAGCAGCAAATCAGCATATTAGAATGATTTCTGAAGGATCATGTGACACTGAAGGCTGGAGTAATGATGCTGAAAATTCAGCTTTGCATCACGAAAATAAATTATATTTTAAAATGTATTTACGTAGAAAACAGTTATTTTAAATTGTCATAATATTTCACAATATTGCTGTTTTTACTGTATTTTTCATTAAATAAATAACAGCATAACAGTGTTTTTTTGAAAACCAAAAAAATCTTTGGAACAGTGGTGCTTTAATGTATTTCATTAATAAATAAATCTTAATATTTGTTTTTTTTTTTGTCAATATAATTTCTTGTTTATTTTGCTTTGATTATTCGATTTGTGAAAATGTATTTAGATAAATATTTTTCATTATAGTTACAATATATAATAAAAACCCTGGTGAAATATGCATTAATTAAGGTCTTTATTTCAGGAGCTCACTCTGAAGGAAAAACAGAAAGAGAAGGAAAAAGAACAGCAGAAAAAGAAAGTTGTCAGTGACTGCAAAATTCAAGAGTGGCTGCAAATGAAAAGAGAACAGGTAAGAATCTCTGCAAAATTCACAGGACAAACATTGAAGCTGAGATTTTCTGGCTGTTTTGAAAATGGCGTCTGATCTCCTGAAGCCCCTTCTTGCGATATTAATGTGTTTTTGTGCTTAGGAAAAGAAAGAGAGAATGTCCAAAGAGTTTCAGAAAAGTAAAGAACAGCTTCATGAGGAGAAAAGACGTGCTGAGATTGAAAAGAAAGCCCATGAGAAATATAAGGAGTGGCTGCGAAAGAAAAAGCAAGAAGAAATGGAAAGAATACTAAAAGAGAAGGTGTGTCTGTCTGACGGGAAAACATTCAGAAAAGAGTAGCTTGGATAATTTTCAAAGCTTTATTCCTATTGAACTTCTTGAGGGTGTGTATTTCTTTAAAAGGAAGAGGCAGCCAGAAGAGAAGCAGAAGAGAGGGAACGCAAAGAAAAGGCAGAGGAAAGCTTTAAAGAATGGCTTGAAGGTGTGAAAACAAAAGGAAAACTGAGCCGACAATCATCAGCATCCTCAGTTGGTGAGTGAGCAACAGATTTATTCTAGAATGTGCAAAATAGTCATACGAATGAGCAGGTGCATCCAGACGTTTGGCTAGTAGCATATTTGTGCGTCACACACTGAAAACTGGGTAAAGCTCCCTAAGTATAGAAGCTTTTTTGTGTAATAGAAATAAAAAATTAAAAAGCTAATTGCAAGTTTTGCAAATTTATTTCTCAAAATTAAAACTTTTTTCCTCACAGTTCTTAATTAACTAAGAAATAAGCTTGACTTTGTTCTCACTATTGCGACGTTATATCTCACATTCTGACTTTTTTCCTCACAATTCTGATTTTATATCTCATGTTCTGACATTTATTTTCAGAATTGCGAAAAAAAAGTCTGAATTGCAAGATGTAAGTTGCAATTACGTTTTTTTTTCTGTGTCGCAAATAAGCTTAACTTTCTTGTAATTGCGCGTTTATATCTGATAATTCTGAGTTTATATCTTGCAACTCTGAGTTTATATTTGGTAATTCTGAGTTTATTTCTTGCAACTCTGAGTTTATATTGCAAAATTCTGAGTTTATATCTCACAATTCTAAAATTTATATATTGCAGTTCTGAATTTATATTTGGTCATTCTAAATTTATATTGCAAAATTCTGAGTTTATATCTCAATTCTAATGTTTATAGCTTGCAACTGAGTTTATATCGCAAAATTCTGAGTTTATATCTCACAGCTCTGAAGTTTATATCTTGCAATTCTAAGTTTATATCTCACAATTCTGAGTTTATATCTTGCAATTCTGAGTTTGTCTCACAATTTGAGTTTATATCTCACAATTCTGAGTTTATATCTCACAGTTCTAAGTTTATATCTTGCAATTCTGAGTTTATATCTCACAATTCTGAGTTTATATCTTGCAATTTGAGTTTATGTCTCACAATTTGAGTTTATATCTCACACCCTTAGTTTATATCTCACAATTCTGAGTTTATATCTCACAGTTCTGAAGTTTATATCTTAATTCTAAGTTTATATCTCACATTCTGAGTTTATCTCACAATTCTAAGTTTATATCTCACAATTCTGAGTTTATATCTTGTAATTCTGAGTTTATGTCTCACAATTCTGAGTTTATATCTCACAATTCTGTTTATATCTCACAATTCTGAGTTTATATCTTGCAATTCTGAGTTTATATCGCAAAATTCTGAGCTTATGTCTCACAATTCTGAGTTTATATCTCACAGTTCTTAAGTTTATATCTTGCAATTCTAAGTTTATATCTCACAATTCTAAAGCTTATGTCTTGCAACGCTGAGTTTATATTTGAAAATTTTGAATTTATACCTTGCAAACCCAAGCTTATATCTCGCAATCCCAAGTTTATTGCTCACAATCCCGAGTGTATGTCTCGGAATTCTGAATTGATCTCTCAATTCTGAATTTATATCTCGCAATCCTGAGTTTATATCTTGCAATTCTGAATCTATGTCTCTCAGTCTCAAGTTTATATCTTGCAGTCCTGAGTTTATATCTTGCAATTCTGAGTTTATATCTCTCAATCCCTAGTTTATCTCTCAATCCTGAGTTTATATCTCGCAGTTCCAAGTTTACATCTCATAATCCCAAGTTTATGTCTTGCAGTTCTGAGTTTATATATTACAGTGACAACTTTTTCTTGGAATTTGGCCTTTCTTTTATCAGAACTGCAGAAAAAAACAACTCAGAATTGTGTGATTATAAAAATTGTAATTACCTTTTTATTTTTTCATTCTGTGGCAGAAACAAGCTTTTTTCTTGCTGTTGTGAGTTTATATCACAATTCCTATATATTTATATTTATATTTCACCATTTATTTCTCTCAGAACTGTGAGATTCAAATCAAACCTTAATTTGATCACTTTCAGGCAACTATAACAATGTGAACTATCCAGCTCCGAGTTTCGTCAATCCCATTCCCTGGAAACCCATTCATGTCCCACAGCAAGAGCGAACGCCCAGGAAAAGTTCGGCCCGTAAGAGAACGCCAGGACTACCAAAGAGCCAATCGACCCCCTGTCTCACATACAGGCCTAAAGACACGATCAGTTTTGCTTGTAAAAGACGGTAACACTGACCTCTGCTGGTCTGAGTCCAGTATTACCTCTTCTAAAGACTTGCAGCATTTTAGTCAAGCATTTTACTTTCAAAAGACTCATCTGCTTCCATGTGATGACATTTGGCATGAGCGAAGATCCACCAGGAGGCTGATTTGTGTGTCTGCAGGCCTGATAATGAATTCATCATTCCTCATCTGTCAGTTATGAATTTGACTTGTATATTTTTGGTTGAATGTTTTCTAAATAGGGAATACAGATGATTTTTTTTTTTGTCCAAATAAAATATATTATTTGAGTTAAATGGTTCAATCTAAATATTTATTTAAAGAGCTTTTTGTTAGCATTCAGGTTTGGGGTCAAAATTGAAAATACAGTAAAAACTGTAATACTGTGACGTTTTCTTACAAATTTATAATATCTGTTTTTTTATTTGAATATAATTTAAGGTAATATACTTTAATTTTTTTAATATATTATTAATATATTAATATAATATATTTCTGTGATGCAAAGCTGAAATACTCCAGTCTTCAGTGTCACATAATCCTTCAGAAATCATTCGAATATGCTGATTTGCTGCTCAAAGAACATTTCTTATTATTAATGTTGAAAACAGGTTTTGCTGCTTAATATTTTTATGATGTTTTTTTCAGAATTCTTTGATAAATAGAAAGTTCAAAAGAGAATTTATTTGCAAGTTAAGTTAAATTATGCAACAATATAAATGTCTCTGCTGTCACTTTTGACACTTTTCAGTTTATCGCAACTCGCAATTCTTAGCTTATATCTCGCAGCTGAGTTTATATCATGCAATTCTGAGTTTATATCCCAAAATTCTGCATTTATATCTAATAATTCTGCATTTGTTTTTCGCAATTCTGTGTATATCTCACAAATCTGTTTTTATCTCGCAATTGAGTTTATATCGCAAAATTCTGAGTTTATATCTTGTAATTCTGAGTTTATTTTTCACAATTCTTTTTATATCTCACAATTCTGAGTTTATAACTTGTAATTCTGAGTTTATTTATCGCAATTCTGTTTATATCTCGCAATTCTGAGTTTATATTGCAAAATTTTGACTATATCAATTCTGAGTTTATTTTTTGCAATTTTGTTTATATCTTGCAACTAAGTTTATATAGCAAAATTCTGAGTTTATATCTTGTAATTCTGAGTTTATTTATCACAATTCTGTTTATATCTCGCAATTCTGAGTTTATATTGCAAAATTTGGACTATATCAATTCTGAGTTTATTTTCTGCAATTCTGTTTATATCTTGCAACTAAGTTTATATAGCAAAATTCTGAGTAATGAGTTTATTTTTCGCAATTCTGTTTGTATCTCGTAATTCTGAGTTTATATCTCGCATCTGAGTTTATATCGCAAAATTTATAACTTGTAATTCTGAGTTTATCACAATTCTGTTTATATCTCGCAAGTCTGAGTTTATTTTTGCAATTCTGAGTTTATATTGCAAAATTCTGAGTTTATCTCGTAATTCTGAGTTTATTTTTTGCATTTCTGTTTGTTTCACAGTTCTGTTTATTTCTCGTAATTTTGTTTGTCTAGTAATTCTGCTTATCTCGCAATCTGAGCTTATGAGTTTATTTTTCACATTTCTGTTTGTCTCGCAGTTCTGTTTATGTCTCGCAATTCTGAGTTTATATTTTGCAATTTTGCGTTTATATCTCGCAACTGAGTTTATATTACAAAATTCTGAGTTTGCCTCGCAGTTCTGAGTTTACTGTCACTTTTGATCAATTTAATGCGTCTTTGTTAAATTAATGGATTAATTTATCTGCATCTATTTTTAATGATGCATAATTGGCATATTTTTATTACCCCAAATTTGTTAGGTATCTATATAGAATATTTGTGCTAAAAATTATTTGTTACACCGCAAGAACGCAAATTATGGAGTAGGAGATGTACTTTTAAAAAAAAAAAAAAAAAAAAAAAAATAATAGTTATCAAATTAATAATTAAAAACCTTTATAAATGGAAAAATTAATAAATATTTTAAAATATAAAGATATTTATATTTGTCAAAATAAATGAAAATGTACAAAACGAATTATTTTACTCAACAGCCCCCCCCCCTTTTATTTTTTGTTATGGGCAAATACACAATTCCATTAAGAAATGTGAAGGATCAAATATTCCAGTTACACATGTACGTTTCAATATAATCTTGCATAATGCATATTTTTTAATACAACCAGTGTTTGTGATCGTGGTAGACTCCCATGGTGTAGTTTAACAAAAGACTTTTTCTGAGTTGAGCAGGAGGAGTCATTAACCGGCTTATCTGCATTTCCCCGAGTCAACTTGTGACCAGACACAAAGACCTCTGACCTCCGGACCGGGCCGCGAGCCAGACGCACTCTTCTCACAGATGTGTGCATTGTCCGGTGTGCAGCAGTGCCTTGTGTCCATTTCAGCTAATGACGTGTGTGGGTGTGCATTCACAGTTTACACACAATACTGTAGATTTCAGCCCTTCACATTCTCATAAACACACTTTACTGGAGCAGAGATACTGTAAGTGCCGCTATATATTCTTTCTGTGGTGTATAAGACTAGTTTATAATGCGCAACTAGTCAAGCATGTGACAGACTGATCTGGAGTCCGTCTCATTTGTTACGACCGTCAAATGTGACCCGTGACTTGTGTGCAATAGAGCAAGACTGTGTATGCTGGAGTGAGTTATATGTTTATATCCTGTTCTGCTGAGCAAAGGTCACCTTTCAAGGCTTTGCATTTGATTTGTAGTGTAGCGTTTTCAAAGATACATATTTATTCAAGTGTCTTTCCTTTTTTAGATCTGACAATAAAGTTAATATGGTTAAGTTCGAGATAACAGGCTTTCCCACGTGTAAAACGTCAAATATGCATGTTTTCTCTCCCAATAGATTGCAATATCTGCAAACAAACTGCAATTCCCAGAGATGCAGTGGTGCAGGTGGGCAGGCGACTGGACGTCTCGCCTCCAGACACAGGTAGACGGGGTGTGTCTGTTTGCATTTGACTCAGTGTTTCACAGAAAGCAAAGGACGTGGCTGAGAAATGGAGTTAATGTTGTGTGACGAGGTCAATTTACTATGTTTGGGCAGTATGAAGATTTCTTAGTATGTTAATTTTAGTGCTAGAATACAGAAAAGGCCTGTCTTAGGAAAATATATCGCAGATATGGTTAAAATAGCACTGAAGCTGTGACATTTTAGCCGTGAATGAATCATTTCAGGGTCTGTGGGTCACATTTTGCGAGTATTTATTGCAGAAATGCAGTCCACAGGGCAGGAGGATGAAGACCGCTGTGACTTTCTGTTCAAGATCATCCTGATCGGTGACAGTAATGTGGGGAAGACCTGTGTGATTCACAGCTTCAAGTCTGGGCTCTTCAGTGACAGCCAGCACAACACTATTGGAGTGGACTTTACTGTTCGCACAATAGATATCGATGGGAAGAGAGTGAAGGTGAGAGAACAGGTTTATGACATAGATTTTTCAGAGTTTCAGCAATTCTTTGGGGCATTTCATTATAATTCATATACATTCATTATTAATTTCATTATCAGCATTGTATTGTGTTACACACACACATATACATACATACATATATATATATGTATATATATATATATAATGTAAAAAAAAATTAAATATTTATATAGGTTTCTCATGTGAAACAATAATTACATATTTCTTTAAGATACAGTATAATAATAAATAAAAAGAAGAAATAAATGTAATATATAAAATGCATTATTGTCTTTATAATATATATATATAATATATACATAAATATATCACTTTTATTATTATTGAATAAAATAAATGAAAAACATTTATTATGAAAAAGGAGAAATATATGCATTAATTAATAAAGTTATTCTAACTATATATATATATATATAATACAGCTATGATAACATTATGTATTATAAATATATTTCTTTAATATATAAAATCATTATTAATAAAAAATAAAAGAAAAAACAATATATAAAAGTAATATATAAAATAAATTATATTTTTACAAGGGATATATATTGTGTGTGTGTGTGTGTATATATATATATATATATATATCACTATTATTATTATTTAATACAATTAATTACATTTATTAAAACTAATATATTTATATCCAGTTATTTTTAGGATAAATATAAGTATACAATTATATATCAGTATATTTTGTGTGTATGTACATACTGAAAAATGAAATAAATTAAATCAATATACAGCAATACAATAGTAGGTCAGACCATTTCTGTCCATTCTTCAGTCTTGGATGATATTGATATGAGACATTTAATTGGATATTTCTATCTGACCTTTGACTGCAGACCTTCTGAATGAGTGAATCTGAGCACAGTGTTGAGACAGTGTTGATATCTTCAGTAGACGTGAGATTACTGGGGTCTTTTTCTCAGGGACCTCCACTGAGTCTCACGGAGATATTAAAGATATGTCATTTGAGTGTTTTTTTGTGTTTGTGATTATGTGTGGATCTGTTCTTGAGATCAGATGCAGGTGTGGGACACGGCGGGGCAGGAGCGTTTCCGCACCATCACACAGAGTTACTACCGAAGTGCTCACGGCGCCATGATCGCATATGATCTGACCCGTCGACCCACCTTTGAGTCTCTGCCACACTGGATACAGGGTGTGGAGCAATATGGAGCCGCTAATGTCGTCTTCGTTCTGATAGGTCAGAGCTGCGAGTCCCAAACTTTTTCGACAGCCAGCTAAACCACTTTGACATACAATATTTACTTGAACTATATTTACCATGTTGTTAGCATAGTTTACATGTTAGCATGTTTTTAGCATGCATAGCATGAAGTTAGCATGTTTCTAACATGATTAACATGCTGTTAACATGATTAGCATGTAGTTAACCTGTTGCTAATCATGTTTTTAGCATGTTGTTGGCATGTTCATAGCATGTTACTAGTATTTTGCTAGCATGACTAACAAGTTACTTGCATGATTAGCATGTTACTGGCATCTGGTTAGCATGACTAGCAAGTTATTAGCATGATTCTAGCACGATTAGCATGTGTCTAGCATGATTAACGTAGTTAATTTTGTTATGCTAGTAACTTGCTAGTCATGCTAACAAGATGCTAGTAACATGCTAATCATGCTAATAACTTGCTAATCATGTTAACAAGATGCTAAGTAACACGCTAACTCCATGCTAATCATGTTAGTAACTAGTAAGTCATGCTAGCAAAATGGTAGTAACTTGTTAACATGTTAAACATGTTATGAACATGCCAGCAAAATGCTAATCATATAGAAACATGATTAGCATGTTGTAAACATGATTAACATGAAGTTAGCATGTTGCTAGGATGTTTCTAACATGATTAGCATGTTATCAGCATGTTGTTAACATAATTTACGTTACCATGTTTCTAGCATGATTTGCATGTTGTAGCATTAGTATAATGCTACATAGTTAGTATATTGCTAACATGATTAGCATGAAGTTAGCATATTTGCTAGCATGTTACAGCATGATTCTAACATGATTAACGTGTTACTAGCATGTTGTTAGCATGATTAGCATATTTTGTTGACATGTTCATAATGTTTAACATGTTAACAAGTTACTACCATTTTGCTAGCATGACTAACTAGTTACTAACATGATTAGCATGAAGTTAGCACGTTACTAGCATCTTATTAACATGACTAGCAAATTATTAGCATGATTAGCATGAAATTAGCGTGTTACTAGCATCTTGTTAGCATGACTGTCAAGTTACTAGCATATTGTTAGCATGATTAGCATGAAGTTAACATACTGCTAACATGTTGTTAGCATGTTACTAACATCTTACATTACTAGCATGTTGTAAGCATGATTAGCAAGTTACTAGCATGATTCTAGCACGATTCTAGCACGTTACTACCATGTTGTTAACATGGTTTAGCATCATTAGCATGAAGTTAGCAAATTACTAGCATGTTGCTAGCATGATTCTAGTTGTTGGCTAGTGAAATAGATGTTTGAGCCATTTAGCCATTTAAATGATATTTATTTGTGATATATATTTCTGATACATAAATATATTTTCCGTCCTGCAGGTAATAAGTGTGACCTGGAGGCACAGCGCCAGGTGCTGTTTGAGGACGCGTGTACGCTAGCGGAGCGGACTGGTGCACTGGCGGCGCTCGAGACCTCCGCCAAACAGCATCGCAACATCGAGGAAGCCTTCGAACTGATGGCGCGGGAACTCATAGTGCGGCACGGAGGAATAGTCCATCATGACAGCCAATCAGATTCGCCGACTGTTTTCTTGCACTCGGACTCCCATCCAATAGATGAAGGAGAACACCTGGAGAAGAGGTCATGTGACTGCTGACTGACAAGTGGCGGCACAGTTTTTGAAATTTTCATGTTAAAAATCAGTGTGCTTTGGTGCAACTATTGGTGTGAAACTGCTATCCTTATTTTTAATGCGGCCGTTTGTAACTTGAATATGCGAGACTTCATTCAAGTTATTTTACCCGTACAAAAACAGTCGGTTATGCTGCTTTAAGTGTTTTTTTTTTATCATATTATTTTAATTTATTATCATAATCATAAACATACTGTTTTGTTGCTCACATTGCTTTACTGTTTACCATACTTTGTTATTCCTATAGTTACTTACCCGTATCAGCTAATGACTGGAAGTCTTGCATATTGCACACTATAATCACTTAAAAAGCTGTCATTCATTTCAGTTTATCGTAATCTCACAAAGTAGTGTTATACTTCATTGGATGCTATAACTAGATAAAAAAGTTCGTCAAATTGTTGGTTGGCTTGAGAAAGCCTAGCCTGAAAGTTTAAAGGAGCTGTAAAAGCTTGACATTTTAGATAGATTAGATGATTAGCATAAGCATGTAGTTAGCATTTTGCTAATCATGTTTTCTAACATAATTAGTATGTCCTTAGCTAGGATGTTATCATGTTTCCAGCATGATTGACATTTTACTAGCATGATTAGCATGTTGTTAACATGTGTCTAGCATGATTAGCATGTAGTTAACATGTTTCTAATCATTTTTCTAGCATTCGCATGTTCCTAGCATGTTTCTAACATGCTTAGCATGTAGTTATGTTTCTAGCATTATGATTGACATTTTGCTACCATGATTAGCATGTAGTTACCTTGTTGCTAATCAAGGTTCTAGCATTATTAGCATGCAGTTAATTAGCATGCTAATCATGTTTCTAACAATATTAACATGTTGCTAACATGTTTTAACATGATTAGCATGTTGCTAATCATGTTTCTAACATAATTAACTTTTTGCTGACATGATTACTATGAAATTAACATTACTAGCAAGTTACTGACGTGATGCTAACATGATTATCATGTTAGTAGCATGTTGTTACAATGACTAGCAAGTTGCTAGCATTATTAACAACTTATTAACATGGTTCTAACATGTTACCTGCTTGTTGTTAACATACTTCACATGTAAGCATGTTTCTGGCATGATTTGCAAGCAGGATTAACCTAAATTTTGCATGTTGCTAGCATGTTTCTAATATGATAAACATGTAGTTAGCATGATTGGCATGTTGCTAACGTGTTTAACATGATTAGCATGTAGTTAACATGTTGCTAATCATGTTTCTAATATGAGTAGCATGTTGGTGACATTACCATTACTAGCATGTCATTAGCAAATTACTAACATAATTCTGACATGTTTAGCATGATTATCATGCAGGATTAGCATGAAGTTAGTATGTTGCTAGCATGTTTCTAGCATGATTACAATGTTACTAGCATGTTGTTAGCATGCTTGTGACTAATTATCATGTTGTTAGCATGTCGTTAGCGTGACTAGCAAGTTACTAGCATGATTCTAGCATGATTCACATGTTACTAGCATGTTGCTAGCATAATTTACAGTTGTTAACGTTTGTAGCATGGCTAGCATCAAGTTAACATGTTGCTAGCATGTTGGTAACATCTTAGCATGACTAGCAAGCTACTAGCATGCTAGCATGATTAGTAAGTTACTAGTATGATTCTAGTTGCTAGGCTTGGCTAGATAGATAGATAGATAGATAGATAGATAGATAGATAAGAAAGGAAGCCAACCATGTTAGCAACATGCTAATCAAGCCAACATAATGAGAGGATTCAAACCGAACACTAGAGGTGTTTTGTGCGTTAAGCGGATTCTAACGCCTCTGATTGGCCACTGCATTCCAGAAATCAACATATATGTTTGTGATTGGCTACATTGCTCAGCGCTGCAAAAACACGTTGACAATAAAAATGCTCCACAGAGCGTGAACACAAATAACCACTGGATCGTTTGTCAGCTGTTTTATCACTAATATCATATTTTTACAGCCTCAACTTTTTCATCACTCTCCAGCACCTCTGTGCAACCGGGCTTGCACTAAATATGGTGGATGTTTTTGTAAAAACAAATCAGAATCTCCGAAAATGTAAAATAACATTTAATGAATTAACTCTGTGACCATGTATACAAGTACAATATGACGGATTACCTCTTATGTGACGTTTATTCTGCAGTAGGTTGTGTACAGTACAATAAAATGCATAAAACGCTACAAACAGTAAGTTAATAAATGTACCCTTTGTTCTTTCATAACACTAAACGATATATAGATACGAATTGAGGAATTCGTGTGGTAAAATGTTTAAAACAAACCAAGAGTTATCACGCAGCTGGTTACCGCTGACTGACAGTGCAGTCCTACCGCTCCGTTCACACAGAACGCGTTAGAAAACAGCTAGACAGAACAATTCAACAAAATGCTAAAGACATTGTAAATTACGTTTGAAAATACAGTACGACATGATGCCCAAAACACCTGACAAGTAAGACCATTACAATACAGCTCAAACAAAACGAAAATATACGTACTGCGTGAACGGCGCTTAAGAGGTACAGTGTTTTACAGCAAACCGTAAATGTTCACATTTACACAAGCTAACCGAGGCGTATGTGAACTTTAATGGCAAATATTTCAGTGAACACACATTTCCACCTACTGGAGAAAAAAAATCTACTTCGTCCTGTCAATGGCATTGTGTTGCTTCTTCATTAACTTGTATGGCTTCATCGATTTACGTCTTTCCATGCTGCAAGTGTTTAATTTTGAGCTTGCGTATCGCTGAATCTCTTTCAAGGCTGTTTGAGCTCATGAAAATTTACCTACTGTATAAGCCGCTGGAAGAAACGTCCTTTTAAAGTGATAGTTCACCCAAAAATGATAATTCTGTCGTTAATTACTTACCCTCATGTCATTCCAAACCCAAAAGACTTTCATGCATCTTCAAAATACAAATTAAGACACAATGTTGTCTATGCAAGGTCAGAAAGCTTTCGAATTTCAGCAAAAATATCTTCATTTGTATTCTGAAGATGAACAAAGGTCTTACAGGTTTGGAACAACATGAGGGTGAGTAGTTAATGACAGAATGTTCATTTTTGGGTGAACTATCCCTATAAGTCCTGTCCCAAATGGTGCACTTGATTTCGGCTCGTCTCTTCATTCTTTAGTGAATTATTGCATTTAATACAAATTACAGTCATATGAGAATCTCGCAAAACTTTATGTAACTGCATAAAAAATACAATTAATTGAAGCCCATTTCTATGGAAGTCTTTTTCTGCCACAGAATAAGAAATTTTAAAAAGATAATTGCAATTTTTTTTTTTATCTCATAATTCTGACTTTTTCTCAGAACTGTGAACTGAGATATAAACTCACAATTCCTGAAAAATGAAGTCACGCAAGTTGTATGATTTAAAAACTTCGCTAGTGCGAAGTTAGTGTCAAATAGCAAGATATAAACTAGCAATTCTGAGAAATAAGAAACTTGCAATTCTGAGAACATATCAGTCTTGTTTTCTCTCGAAATTGGACTTTGTAACTCGCAATTCTGAGAAAAAAAAATCAGAATTGCGAGATACAAACTCGCATTTGCAAGTACAAAGTCATAATTGCGAGTTTTTAATCTTGCAATTCTGTTTCTCACAATTGAGTTTATCACGCAATTCTGACTTTATAACTTGCGATTACAAGTGTATATCTCACAGTTCTGCCTTTATAACTTGCAATTGCGAGTTATAGTCAGAATTGCATGATATAAACCACGCAATTCTGACTTTATAACTCGCAATTATAACTTTATATCTCAATTCTGACTTTATAACTCGCAATTGTAAGTTTATATCTCAATTCCGACTTTATAACTCGCAATTGTGAGTATATCTTGCAATTCTGACAATAATTCGCAATTGCGAGTGTATATCTTGCAATTCGGACTATAACTCCTGCCTGTGAGTTTATATCTTGCAATTCTGACTTTATAACTCACAATTGCAAGTTTATATCTCGCAATTCTGACCAGAGGTTGCGCTAGATGTTAACATTGTTTGTCATTTTGACGGACATGGTCGTAAAAATTCAGCCATAATCTATTATTACCCGTCATTTTAATTTTCATATTTTAATTATAATAACACATTTAATTGCTGTGAGTTTATATCACACAATTCTGACTAAAAGTGGCAATTGTGAGTTTATTTCTCATAATTATGAGTTTATATCTCACAATTGTGACTATAACTTGCAACTGTAAGTTTATATCCTGTAATTCTGACATTATAACTTAGGACTGAGTTTATATCTCAATTCTGACTTTATAACTCACGATTGCGAGTTTATATCTCACAATTCTGACTTTATAACTTGCGGCTGAGTTTATATCTCGTAATTCTGATTTTATATCCTGTAATTCTGACCTTATAACTTAGAACTGAGTTTATATCTCAATTCTGACTTTATAACTCCGCATTGAGCTTATATCTCACAATTCTGACTTTATAACTAGCGGCTGAGTTTATATCTCAATTCTGACTTTATAACTCACGCATTGCAAGTTTATATCTCACAATTCTGACTTTATAACTCCATGATTACAGTTTATATCTCACAATTCTGACTTTATAACTCAGTTTATATCTCACAATTCTGACTTTATAACTTGCGGCTGAGTTTATATCTCAATTCTGACTTTATAACTCACGATTGCAAGTTTATATCTCTTAATTCTGATTTTATATCCTGTAATTCTGACCTTATAACTTAGGACTGAGTTTATATCTCAATTCTGACTTTATAACTCATGATTGGGAGTTTATATCTCACAATTCTGACTTTATAACTTGCAGCTGAGTTTATATCTCGTAATTCTGATTTTATATCTTGTAATTCTGACTTTATAACTTGCAGTTGTGTGTTTATGTCATGCAATTCTGACAATAACTTGCAAATGTGAGTTTATATCTCACAATACTGACTTAATTTCTTAGAATTCTGAGAAAAAAAGCCAGAATTGTGAGTTTGTATTATGCAATTCTGAGAAAAAGTGTAAAAATTGTGAGAGAAAAAGTCGCAATAACATTTTTAAAAATTTTTAATACTTTTACATCTTCCAACTGCTGTTGCCAGTAAATGCAACTTCACAATGCATCTTTATTTCTTATTCCCTAAACTTTTTTTTTTAAGTGGCCATTTACAGTTGTTTCTGTGAATTTTTGTGGGCAAAATCCAGTAGTGTGTTTATGCAACACAATTTAGACTGCAAGTGGCCAAAAATATTACATGCTTGAGTATATAACAAATAAAATAACAAATAAACAAATAAAATTCAATGCAATCAGTTATTATATATGATATTTGTAAGTAAACCCATTTAAGTTTTGAAAGATAAGAAAAATAAAATGGCTCAAATACCTCAAAAGCATGTAAAAAATAAAAAATAAAAATATCAAGACGCTAAAAACAAAGATTTAAAAAATATGAAGACGCAATGGACACTTCCCATGTAGACTGGAATTATGATTTCGTCTATGAAGTCGTGACACATTGCATGCAGATGTGGCGTAACAAACTGTTTTACTGCAGTGACCAACCCTCCAGCTGGAAGACTAACTCCACTCCATCCCGAACGTCATGGACGATGAAGGAAGGCTGCGTCAGGCTGGGGTCGAAGCGGAAGTCCCGATGGCCGTGGAAAATCCGCTGCTCTGTGACCGTCTGCTCCGGGTCAGAGGGCAAGTCCTGGTGGTCGCGGTTGTACACGCCCGTGCAGACCAAGATGGAGCTGCAGCCTTCGGGCAGACGGTGATCGAACGAGCCTCCCACCATCACCCGTCCTGAACGTTTGGCATCGTCGGACGCTTCACAATGCAGGTCTCCGGTCACCTGGCTGGTCGAGCCGCCCTGCGCCTGCACCTGCGCACGTGTGTGATGCATCGCTTTGAGGTAACGGTTGTACAGGTTTGCACCATAAATATCAGCCATCGGGTTGTCACTATGAGAGAGATACACATGCATCAAATAATTAAGAGTTTTTATTGTTGTCTTTTCAAAATATTACTGTTTTTCCAGTAGCAAATCAGTGACTCACCCAATAGCGTAAAGCCTCTCGACCGGTCGGGTCCAGCCCAGTTTCTCGGCCTGTTTTCTAATGAGCAGTTCAGCGTAGTTGTAAGTCACAACGCTGGGCTTCCCGATCAGAGCCTCGTACTTCAGCTCACAGCCTGTTATCTTCTTATAGATGTTTTCCAGACACACGAGGAACATGCCGTGACCGAATCTAACGACAAATATCAAGCCTTGTTAATTTTTATTTAATCCTATATTTAGTCCCTTGATTAAAAAAAAAATCTTCCTAAAACTGACCGAGGGTTTTTGGCTTCGGCCATCCACAGCAGATCCATGTTGCAGGCCAGCACGGGGATGTGTGGGTAATGCAGTGATGTCACAGGCTTTCCTGGCATCCCATTGGTCAAGAGCACATCAGTGATCAGTTGTAAGTTGGTCTCCCACCTGACAGGCTCACCGAACAGGACGACAGCTGTAAAGTGAGAGTAAATGCAGGTAAGGAAGGACACAGATCTCAAGAACAGAAAGTGAAAGCAGTGGAACGAAACTTACCGTCTATTGGTGGCAAATTTTTAGATGGGGGAATCTGGGGAATATTAAGAACATTATACAGTCAATGCTTAATGGTAGAGATTCTGGGCAAATAGTAATAGTGACACCTATATTAGCCTTATAAACAGCTAATAACAAATGCTAAATTTTACAAATGTTTACATATTCAAATATTGATGTTTGTACTCACCATGTCTTTGGGTCTGCGATTGTGATCCACTACATCCAGGAGAGGATTCGCCTCCCTTAGCATGTCAATGGTCACAACGTTCTTGAAACCTACACTGAAGTTCATTTGTCAAGAAAAGTGTGTGTGTTTGTATAAATATAGTAGTATAGTAATTATATATTATATATATACTTATAGAATTTGTAATTATATATGTTACATATATTTTCTATATATACAGGTTTTATGACGGTAAATTTAATACCTTTTTAAGACCAACTAAAGAAAATTTATTAGAAAAAATTAAAGTAAAGAAATTAAAGAAAATTAAAGTATAGTTCGAGTTTTACTTTCACTTTCAAATTTGCAGCAATTCAGCATCTAGCAATTGTTTGTTTTTAGTTTGTTTTAGTTTTCCCTCTTTTCTTCGCTTTCCTTCAGTAAAAGCACCGTGCACATTTTACTTTCACTTTCAAATTGGCGGCAATTCTGTGTCAAGCAGTTGTTTGTTTTTAGTTTGTAAATAATAATAAACACAGAACGTTTATTAGCAAATGAATAAGAATGCATGGAAGCACAGCATACACCTTGATGTAATACATAATAAAAAAAATTATACAGTTTAAATAAATAAAAATCAGCAAACACTATGGAGCCAAATAAATATGAAACTTCCACTATCACCTTTGATAAATGGCAAAAGTGAACAGGCTTTTCAAAATCCAAAATATTTTTAAAATAGGCGCTTTTGCATTTCGTTTTGAAACTCTTTTGCCATGGTCTTGTCTTTCTCACCTCTCTCTTCTTGCCAGTCAGCTCGACTCACTCTCTTCAGGTGATGAATGAAATCTGATCTGTGATGCGACTGTTGTTTGGCACACTGCATTGAGCAGCTGCATTCAATTTTAATTGTATTGTCTGTTCTCTAACTGAACTAAATGATTTTTATTACTATAAAACTGACTTGACAGATGAAGCAGCACATACCGCCATCTTCCGCGTATTGTTTAATGAATATTGAGCGACCTCAGCCATGTAGCACAGAAATTACGCTTTCGCGTCACTTTAAAATGAAACACGAGGAAACAATCCCTCACGAACATGAATACCATTATCATATGAATTTAAGACTTGCTGCTCTGATTTAAGAACTTTATATAATTATTTTATATAATAATATATATATTTTTTTTAAATAAAAAAAAAATCTTTTATATATATATATATATATATATATATATATATATATATATATATATATATATATATATATAAAATTCTAATTGTTTATGAATAATTAGAGTCAATAAAATCAAGGTAAGGAAGGATACTTGTGTGCAACTTCCACCACGGGTCCCTGTCCGGACACCAGCACGCACAGGTCGTGGAACTGAGTGAAAACCCGCAGAGGACTGTGGGACAGCACCACCTGGTCTGGTGACACCTGTTTGGGGTAAATCAATCCGTCATGTCATACTCTCGGACACATGTTAAAAAAAAAAAAAAACTTTGTTTAAACTACCGACAGTGCAACCTGGAGGCTGTAAATATTTGTGGTTACACCTGTCGTCAGGTGTCTCACCTCAACCTCCAGAAGGTGAGACAGCTGCTCGGCCTTGGTTTCTCGGAGTGAGTTTCCTGCATTTGTCACGAACACCACAGGAACCCTGTACTTTCCATCGCTGTCAACCAGACTCCTGAAACACTGTTTGGCTGCAGGGATGGGCGTCCGTCCACGTACCAGCACCCCGTCAATGTCAAACAGAAGCCCAAACAAGCTGCGATCCTGTTCGCACACATCCTCAAACCAAAACAATTGCGAGTTTTTATTAGTTAGCAGGCACTTTGATCAAAAGTGACCAACTGTACACATCTAGAGGTTAAATGCCTTGGTCAAGGTCACAGCGGTGATAGTTTCAATAGGGATTTGAACCTACAACCTTCAGGTTACAGATCAACCATGACGCCACACCACCCCCTAATGACTAAGTGTTTTAGTCCCGCCTTAAGACTGTTTTCACATTTCCTGCGAAAGGAAAGTGAAACCTTCAGTATGTGTCCTCACATTGATGTGCTATTTAGGGGGGAAACATCCCACAAATTCAGGTGAAAGTTCATGTAGATCACTTGCAAAAGTTCTATTCTCTGGCTAAATGTCTAAGGCTGTGTCAAAACCTAGTCAGTGGCTTACCTGGGCATCATTTTTTTTGAGTATTTTCATTAAAATCTAATTAAGAGTATATAAAATTAAAAAATATTGTTTTAAATTTTATTGAATGTTTAACATTATAGAAAATATTACATTATATATACACACATAGTTTTTATATTTTACAAATAAAAAATAGATATAAATAGCCAAATTTTTATATATATATATATATATATATATATATATATATAAAAAATCTATAATTAACTACAATTAAATTACAAAAATTATATGTATAGTAAAACATAATTTAAGAATATATATATAGAGAGAGAGTTCATAAATTATATATGTATGTATGTATATATATATATATATATATATATATTATATTATAATTACATTTATTATTGATTTATTAACATTTTTTATTATTTATAAAGTTAATAAACAAATTATGTCTAAACTAATTGTTTTAATTCATTTTAGGGTTAATTTTTTAAATTATTTTAAAATGTTTAAATTCCTTTTTTTTACTGTTGTGATTATTTTTTATGATTATTTTAATTCCTTTTATATGTAAAGCATTTTGAATTACCATGGGGTATGAAATGTGCTATATAAATTTTATATTATATATAAAACTTACTACTTTGCCTGTTCTATTACATATATAATTTTATGTAATCATTTTATTACAGTAATTATATTTATAACTATCACACACACACACACATATAAAATATATAAATATATATATATATATATATATATATATGTATGTATGTACATATATATACATTTAAATATATATATATATATATACACACACACACACACACACTACATACATACAACATTCTATATCATTACATAAATAAACAATTATAATTATAACAGTTATATGTTACATTAATAATATTATATGATCGTATATACACTTTATTATAATACAACATGTTCATTTTTGGACCGTAAATGCTGTCTAGATAGTCAGCTTACTACGTTTTGAAACACAGCCAGATATTGACTCAAAACTTATGAAAACAAAGCCTGCCTGCCAATAACACTATTCGTTTTGCTGTGGTCTGGAGTATTTGATGACCTATTATTCGTACTGAGGGCTGAATTATGAATAATAATAATTAACAATAATAATAATGACCGTGAACTCACTGTACTGTAGCGGCGCTGCGTCTGCGCAGAAGCAGCTGCATTAGTGACTTTCCTGCTCAATTGTACGCCTCTCCACCCGATTCTAAACATATTCAAGCGGGAAAAGACCTCTGCCATGTTTTTCTTCGAAATAAATGATGAAATGAGACAGTGTTTCTACTTTGACCTGAGCATGACTCCTCCTGCGCTGCTAATCGTTAGCTCACGTGCTATTAGCAGCTGTCAAACATGTTTTCTAGCCATAAAGGCCACGTAGGAGATCCGTGTTTGGCTCTTATCTAAATCAATCCCCGTCCGGTGAGTGTCAGCAGGAAATAATGTCGAACTGACAGGCGCCTGCTGCGGGAGTCTGACGCCAGGCTGCGTTGTTGTTGCGCAGACTCTGCGTCGCAGGGGACGCAGTCAGAACGCGCTCTAATACATACTGAGACTTCCGGTTTCTAACCGGCGTGTTTTAAAAGCGAGCTGTGAACATAGGCACACACACAGAAGGTAATTATTACATAAACATTTGATTTCTCACGAGAATATGGTTCTAACTATGTTTTAATCGTGTAAGCGTGCGGTAAATATTGAAAATGTCAGATGTAGGCGGTTAGTCAAATCATGAACGACCATTATTTATGATATTTTGATTTTATTGCGCAACAACAGCTGTTTACTGCACCCCTGACAGGTTGGTGAATAAATAAAGTGACTAAAGTAAGCGTTTAGGCTGTTAATTTTCGCACAATAGATTCTTGGTCTAAATAAACCTGTAAAAACGCTTTGTTCTTTCAAATTTCCCACCGCATAGCGTCCCTGTGTTTACATGGCAACCATTACCGTGCGTCACACTGAGCACACCTGTATGTGAACAAAAGAGCTTTTCTTTGGGCTGTTTTTATTATTGTTTATATATTACATGTTTGATTTGCCTTAATTTTAGATTAAAATTTGTTCGTTTACAGATTATTATATGTACTTAAAATCACCTTAAAATTTATATAAATACAGTATTTTAATTTGATTTATTTATTTTATTATTATATTTTTTTTATTGTATTTTGAGTGCGTCACATTAAATTATGTTTTAAATTTTAGGCCATACACTGGGATGATGGATTCTCCTCCTGCAAAAGACGGTAAAAGGTAAAAAAAAAAAAAAAAGATTATTGTAGAATATTATTACAATGTAAAATAACGTTTTTCTATTTTAATATAAATTAAAATGTAATTTATTCCTGTGATTAAAGCTGAATTTTCAGCATCATTACTCCAGTATTCAGTGTCACATTATTATTGTGATCAGTGCTGGAAACTGGAACCTGTGATACTTTTTGGGGGGGATTCTTTGATGAATAAAAAGTTAAGGAGAACACCAGTTATTTAAAATAGAAATCTTTTCTAACATAGACACTACTGTTCAGAAGTTTGGGGTCAGTATTTTTTTTTTAAAGAAATTAATACTCTTATCCAGCAAGGATATGTTAAATAATTATTAAATAATAAAAAGTGCAAAATAGCAAAAACTTCTACTGTTAGAAAATATATATATTTTGAATAAATGCTGTTCTTTTTACCTTTTTATTCATCAAAGAATCCTAAAAAAATATCACAGGTTGTACAAAAACTGTAAAATTGTGAAATATTTTTACTATTTAAAATAACTGTTTTCTGTTTGAATACTTTTTAAAATGTAATTTATTCCTGTGATTTCAAAGTTGAATTTTTAGCATCATTACTCCAGTCACATGATCCTTCAGAAGAAATCATTCAATTATACTGATTTGTTGCTCAGAAAAACATTTATCATTATTGTTATACTGAAAACAGTGGAGTAGAATTTTTTTTTTTTTTCAGTTTTTCTGGATGAATAGAAAGTTCAAAAGAACAGCATTTATCTGAAATAAAAATCTTTTGTAATATTATAAAAGTGTTTAACATCACTTTTGATTAATTTATACCATCCTTGCTTAATAAATGTATTAATTTATCCCCCAAAAAAGAAATAGATAAATATCAGATAAATACTGATATTTGGATCATTCTATTTATCAAATATTCTGAAAAAAATGTACTCAACTGTTTTAAATATTTAAATGTTTTTTCAGCGAATCAACTTATTAGAATCATTTCTGAAGGATCACGTGACACTGAAGACTCCGTGAAAAATTCAGCTTTGAAATCACAGAAATGAATTAATTTTTTAAATATATTCACACAGAAAATAGTTGTTTTAAATAGTAAAAGTATTTCAAAATGTTACTGTTTTTGCTGTACTTTGGAACAAATAAATGCAGGCTTGGTGAGCAGAAGAGACTTCTTTTAAAAACATTAAAAATCTTACTGTTTAAAAACTTTTGACTTGTCATGTAGATCATGTGACACTGAAGACTGGAGTAAATTATATTTTAAAATATATTCAAATAGAAAACATTATTTTATATTGTAATAACATTTCACAATATATTACGGTTTTATACTATTGGGGACCATATGGATGAACGAAGCATATCTGAAATCCCAAGTAACACACTTTTAAGCATCTCTCACTCTTTTTTGTCTGTTTGTGTCAGTCCTGGGCTCAGCCCGCAGCATGAGCCTCCGCTGCCCTCCATCTCTGAGCGCCTGGCGTACCTGCGCCCGTCCCGTGAGCTGCTGGAGTTCTACAGGCAGAAAGTGGCGCAGTTTGATGGAGAACATGATGACATGCTGCAGATGCTGGAAAAGTACAGGAGCACCGCAGAGGAGCAGGTGACCTGTGGCCTCCTATCACCTGGATTATGTTCCTGCTCTGTCCACCTTGTGCTTGTACTGTTGGTTTTTGCATATGCATATAATGCAGTGTGTGTTTGTGCAGCATAAGTTGCAGTGGGAGGTGCGTCAGCGCGAGGAGGAGATCGCAGAGCTCCAGAACGCTCTCAGTGACATGCAGGTGTATCTGTTCCAGGAGCGAGAGCAGGCGCTGCGACTCTACGCCGAGAACGACCGCCTCAAAATCAGGTCAGATGTCTCCTCAGCACCCATACGAGAGCACAGTCGTGACATCTGAGGCTGAAGTGTTTTTTTTTTTGTCACCGTCAGAGAGCTGGAGGACCGGAAGAAGATCCAGCATCTTCTAGCGCTGGTGGGGCCAGATCCGGGCGAGATCACGTATTTCCATCGTGAGCCTCCACACAAGGTTCAAAACAACACAAATCTATCTTATTTTGTGAAGTTTTATGCTTTCTTTTGGTTTGGAATTTATTTTGTTTTGTAATAATATGATTTTTAGGTCACAGTCCCTCAAAAGAAGGTGCAGCTGAGATCACATGAGGAATCAAAGGTGGTGAAACCGAGGCCTGTATCTGTGAAAGGTTTGCTCTTTTTTTGTTTCAGATGTAGTCACTAGTGACTAAACTGTGGTAGTTTTATGGGTGGATTGAATCATCTTGTCTGTGTAAACAGCATGTGGTGTTTCAAACTACAGGAAGTAGGAAATCATCCAAGGAAGGAGAAGATGCTAGTTCAGAGCAGTACAAGAGAGACAACCAGACATTACTCCTGCAGGTGTGTGTGTCTCTTATGGTCAACAAGGCTGCATTTATTTGATCAAAATTGCAGTAAACTTGTGAAATATTATTACAAATTAAAACATTTGTTTTCTATTTAAATAGAAATTATTTAAAAAATGCAATTTATTCCTTTGATATAAAGATAAATTTACAGCATCATTATTCCAGTCTCCATGATTTAAATTTTAATGATGTGTTAAAAAATATTATAAATGTCAATATAATATGTTATAATTTAATATCAATATAATACACACATTTTTTTATAAATATTTTAAACTGATATATATTATAATTTGTTATATATATATAACATACACTACCGTTCAAAAGTTTGGGGTCAGTACATTTTTATTGTTTCTTTTTTTTTTATTAATACTTTTATTCACCAAGGATGTAAGTTAATAATTAAAAGTTTATTAAAAGTTAATAATAAATAATTTACATTGTTATAAAATATTTATATTTTGAATAAACACTGTACTTTTTAAACTTGTTATTCATGAAAGAATCCTGCAAAAAAAAATTACAGGTTCCAAAGAATATTTGGCAGCACAACTGTTGATATTATCCAACATTGATCATTCTAATAATAAATCCGCATATTAGAATGATTTCAGAAGGATCATGTGACACTTAAGACTGGAGTAACAGCTGATAAAAATTCAGCATTTCATCACAGGAATAAATTCTATTTTAAAGTATGTTAAAATAAAAAACATTATTTTATATTGTAAAAACATTTTGCAATATTGCTGTTTTTTTTTTTTAATCAAATAAATGCAGCCTTGATGAGTATAAGAGACTACTATTACAAGTCTTACTGACCCCAAACTTTTGAACGGTAGTGTATGTTATATATGTTATTTTTACATATTATAAATATTATATAAATATGGATGTACATAATGTGTAGATATACATATAATTTGCTTTCACTTATGTGGTGCAGAATAAACATGTTAAATATAATTACATTAAATATTTTTTAAATAATATTTTAGATTATATATATTTTAAATATCAATATTTCTATGAATACTGTTAAATATTTTTTATTATATATTATAAATGTCAATGTTTTATAATTTAGCTTTAAATTAATAATATAATTATAATAATTAATATAATAATAATAATTATAAATATTCTATAAATATTGAGGTACATAATTTGTAGATATACATATAATTATATTATATATTATTTTGTTATTTTTTTATGTTTTAAACATCAATATTTTTGAGTACTTTTTATTTTGAGTAAAATTATATATATTATTTTAGCATATTATAATTGTCAATATTTAAATTTCATTGTAGTTTTAAAGCAACAATGTATAATTGTAATTATTGTATATAAATATTCTACAAAGATGAACATTAAATTTAAACATTTAATTAAAATTAAAATATATACATTAACATTAAGTGTATAATTATGTAAAGTGTATAAATATGTAATGTTAATATTTACATTTTATCTTTAGTTTTAAATGAATAATAAATAATTTTAACTATTTTATATAAATGTTCCATAAATATAGATATACATAATGTGTCGATAGATATACATATAGAATAAACATTTTAATCAAATATAATATTATATATTATTTTATTATTGTGTGTGTTTGTGAGTGTGTGTATATATATATATATATATATATATATATGTATATGTGTTGATATTTTAAATATATAAAAGTAACAAAAAATAGTAGAATAACGTAATTATATTTAATTAAATGTTTAAATGTAATGTTTATTATAAATATCAGTATTTTAATTGTATTATTTAGTTTTATATTTAAAAAATATATAATCATTTTATATATATATTCTATGTAGATGTACATAATATACAGGGTTTTTTTTAGAATTTTTTGTTGTTGTGCAGAATAAACATTTTAATTTAATAAGCATGTGCTAATTTAAAAAAAAAAAGTATTTGCTGTGTGTTTAATGGCTGCTGTTGTTGTATGAGTCCAGGTGGAGGCGCTGCAGGCTCAGCTGGAGGAGCAGACGCGACTGGCTAAAGAGCAGGTGGAGGCGCTGCTGGAGGATCGACGGATTCATCAGGAGGAGAGACAGGTACAGCACCAGCGTGACCAGGACAGAATCACAGCTCTCACCGACAAGTAAGTTCATCCCTCCTTCTGATTTACCAAACCCTGAGCATCAGACTTCAGCGAGACTCCCTCACGTGTTCAGATTGCAGCGCACGCAGAACCTGCTGTACGAGAGCACTAGGGACTTCCTGCAGCTGAAGTTTGAGAGTCGAGCTCACGAGAAGAGCTGGATGCTGGAGAAGGACCGTCTGCTGCGAGAGCTGGACTCCTGTCAGGAGCGGCTGCGAGAGGAGCGCACTTTCCCAGAACAACCTCTACCTCTGTCTGAAGATGCTCTGTTCATTACACAGCCCAAACACGAGACCAGCCAGACACACCGGGAGGAGATCAGGGTCAGTCAGCTGATTTGTGTCTGCTCTGATTTCCTCCTTGTTTTAAATAACTTTTCAAACTTTTAATAGCAAGGAGCCCCAAATATGATGATAATAAATCCCCTTATTAAATGGTAAAGGCAGCTATATATTTTAGATTTTTAGATTTAAAATGTGTGAAAAAAATAGTGATTAATTTTATATATATATATATATATATATATATATATATGTGTGTGTGTGTGTGTGTGTGTGTGTGTGTGTGTGTGTGTGTGAATAATAGTAAATCTATTAAAATTCTTCTATTAAAATTTATATAATATATATGTATATTCATCTAATTTAAATTTTATATTAATAAGCTTTAAGAATCAAATATTATAAACATCTATTTTATAGTTTTATATTTTCAGATTTTTATATTCCTGATATATAACATGCATATGTTATCTACTGTATATCAATATAATGTATAGGTATGCTTATAAATTCTACATTATTTATTTATTTTTTTTTAATTCATGTAGTTTTTTTTTTCATTTGTATTTTTTATTTATAGTTATTTTAGTATATCAACTTAACACAAAAAAATAAATGCTGCCTTGGTAACTAGCTAGTTTAATATAAATGAATATTATGTATTTTAGTAAATATATAATATTTTAAT
Organism: Labeo catla; assembly: GCA_012976165.1. NCBI lineage: Eukaryota > Metazoa > Chordata > Actinopteri > Cypriniformes > Cyprinidae > Labeo > Labeo catla. The sequence continues at coordinate 243,679 of VONZ01000341.1, forward strand.
AAAATAATATAATTATTAATTGTACATATTAATCAGATGTAAATATTATATTAATAAACTTTAAGAGTCAACTTGAAGAATTAAAAAAAAATCTATATATATATATATTATATATACCTACAAAATTAAAATTACTTAATGTTAATAGATATTTATTTTATATATACCTGCATAAAATAATATAATTAATATGTATATGTTAAATTTGCATAATATATACATATGCATATAAATTGTACATCTTTTTTAATAGTTTTTAATAGTTTTTAGAATATCAACTAAATATTATATTATTAACCTTTAAGAATCAACTAAGAATTAAACATATATATATATATATATGGATAATATCAACAGTTGTGCTGCCAAATATTTTTTGGAACCTGTGATTTTTTTTTTTTTTCAGGATTCTTTCATGAAAAACAAGTTTAAAAAGTACAGTGTTTATTCAAAATATAAATATTTTATAACAATGTAAATTATTTATTATTAACTTTTAATAAACTTTTAATTATTAACTTAATACATCCTTGGTGAATAAAAGTATTAATTTCTTAAAAAAAAAAGAAAGAAACAATAAAAATGTACTGACCCCAAACTTTTGAATGGTAGTGTGTATATATATATATATATATATATATATATATATATATATATATATATATATATATATATATATATATATATATATATATATATTAGATTTAAACATATTAATCAACTTAAGAATTAAACGTTAGAAATATCTATTTTCGTATATTTTTAATGTAATTTATATTTCTGATATATAACATTTATGTATTTGTTACTGACTGTATTTGTATAATGTATAGGTATGCATATAAATTGTACATATAAATTACATTTCAATTTTAAATTGTAATTTTTAAATGTATAATAGTTTTGTGCAGGAGAAGTATGTTTTAACTGTTTTACAGAGAGGAATTGCATTCTCTTTAATCTTTTAAAACAAGACTTTATCCAGGTTTTTTTTCCCAGCAGGCTTTGCGGGAGGAACTGAAACAGGCTCATAAACTGGCTGACATGTACCGAGAGCAGTGTGTGAATCTGGAGACGGATCTGTCCCAAATCAGAGAGGAGGGTGATGTGGGCCGAGAGATCTTCAAAGTATGCAAACAAACTCCTTCACCAGAAGAAAACAAAAAATGATTGATTAGCCACCCTCATGTATTCCTGTAGCATAATGTCCTATGAACAAGAGCAGCCTAAACATCATGCTAAATATCTCCTTTTATGTTCAATATATAAAAAAGAAGTACTATTTTGAAGCATATGAGGGTGCTTTTTGCATGAAAATATTTTGATATTTTACTGGAGTGTTGCAGTGGCTTTAGTGTCAAGCCAGTATCTGATTTTTGCGTATGTGTGTTTTTAGGAGCGCTCTGATAAGATGGCCAAACGTCTGCAGCTGATGACTCAACGTTATGAAGCTCTGGAGAAAAGACGGGCCATGGAGGTGGAGGGATTCAAGACCGATATCAAACACCTGCGGCAGAAAGTCAAAGACGTGGAGAAATATCTCTTTAAAGTCAGTCGTTTCTCTCATGTATCTGCTTTAAGAATATATTGTGTTTGTGTGTCTTCTTAGCTTGAGGTTTTCAGCTATACACAAACAAGATCTCAGTATATATCTGAAATCGGCAAACAATTGTTTGTTTGTTTGTTAGTTATTTAAATTAGCAGTAATAATGCAAGTTTATTCAAAATGATGCCTATTTTGATAACTTTGTTTTTCACTAGTTGACACTCAACGTGGGCCCTGATCAAGACCTGGCGATTCTCCATGAAGTTCGACAGACCAACAGCCGCACGGTAAAGGTCCAGAATGAGCTGAAGAACCTGAGGGCCAAAATCTACAAACTGGAGAACAACCTGAGATTCTGTTGAAGACTCATAAGATGAACTCTTAACAGCTCAGGCCTCACATTATGTGCTTTACAGTCAAATGTTCATCCATTTCTTTGGGTTTGATGATTTGGAGTATCAAGAGTGTCTGAGACACATCACTGACTGAACGATTCAGAAGCAAGATGGATGTGTTTATTTGTGATGTTGAATTTTGTATATTAAATAAAGGTTGATTTTTGTATTCATTATGAAAGTGGTCTGAGACAATAACAAACACAACAATAAGGCCCATGTTCATTTTATAGCTTTTAAACATCTAAAACATTTCAAGTCAAAAACAATACTGAAATTCTCACAAGAGACCATACATATTTCAGCTGACAAAAACTAAAACATACAAATGAATCTGATAAAAACTATCAAAAACACACTCATGTCATATTTCACCACAAAATTTTTTTTTGCATAATGCACAATTAAGTTAAGCACATTTTCTCCTCCAATTGTCATTAACACACCAAAAAAAAACGTATAATATATATATATATTTTTTTAATATATATATTTTTACAACGACACACACATATATATAATTTTGTTTTCTGTATCTCTACTATATGAAATAAAATAAGTATTTTTTCAGATTTAATTTTTTCAGTTAACATTTATCTTATTAAACAAGCTTTTTTGGTTTGTTATTTTGATACATGAACTAAAAAAAATTGAGAAATATTGCCTATTTTATTTTTTTAAGTTTAATTTTTTTTTCATATTTAACTTTTCCAGTTAACGTTTATTATACTAAAGCTTTTTTTTTTTTAACTGTTTTTTAGTTATTTTGATCTGGTTCTAGTAATTTTCATCTGTATTTATTTTTAAATATTTTAAAATCTGTTTAATTGTCAAGAAAATATCACAATGCAAAAAACATTGTTTTATGGATATTATGCAAATAAGCATAGGCATTTTTTAAATTATGTAATAAAAATATTTTTTTACTTTTACACATGTAAACATTATTAAAATGTACAATTGTATATGCATGCTAGTGTTTTTAATTTTGTTTTTTATATATTATTTATATATAATGCATGCATGTAATACATGTATGTATATATATATATATATATACACACACACACACACAATATGTATACATGCATACAAGGGGCTTTCAAATCCATATTAATCCAGATTAATCACATACAAAATAAAAGTCTGAGTTTGCCTAATATATGTGTGTGTACTGTGTTGAATTATTATGCATATATAAATACAAACACATTCATTTATATATTTAAGAAATATTTACAAGTATATGTATTTATAATTTTTTATAATAATTTATATAATTTATATTATATAAATAAAAATATGTATGTAACATTTCTCTTAAATATACACATTAATTAGTGTGCACATATATATAATAATTACACATAGTACACACAAATATATTAGGCAAACTCAAACTTTTATTTTGCATGCGATTAATATATATATATATATATATACATATACATATACACACACATATATATATATATATATATATATATATATATTGAGAATTAAATTAATGAGAATTTAGGTTTAAAATGTGCTTAACTGTTAAGAAATTGTCACAATAAAAAAAAAAAAAAAAGCTATTTTTATTAACATTATGCAAAAGATAATTTATGCAACATCTGAAATGATGACCTGGTACAATTCATGAAGTTCACTCATACACACAAAACGATTCATCCTGAGCACAGCGAAGCGGTGACACTGTCACATCTAGAAAAATCACCAGATCACCATCTAGTCTCGTCTCATTCAAGTATAGCATTCGTTTCCCATAAAACATCTCCAAATGAGAGTTTGGTCATTTGAAATTACAATAATTTGAGTATATTGCACGACAGCGTAGAATGTACCATTGTCATTACTTGGCAATAATATTACCGGTACACACGTAACACTCTTTATAATAAGCCAAAATATATACATAGTCAACTAAAACCCACATTTGATTAAAAACATGTCTTCATAACAGGGACGCAACACTGAAAGCTGCACATGTACCTCGAAACCTCAACAATGCCCATATGGCTTCAACAATGACTTAAACACGCTTTTGCTCCTGAGGCAAGAAAGTGCATTGTCACACTCGATTAAAGATCACAAAATGATTGTAGTGTCGAAACTTTGGCCTTTTGGTGGTCTGAACTAATGCACAAGTCCAGTCTGATGGCCTCATTACAGTCTCCGCAGAGATAGTTTTGCTCATGTTTATGATATATCTCAAGGCTGCATTGTTCCTGACCGGCAGGAATCAGTCTGGTGACCTGGATTTTACAAGTATGAATATATTCTTCTTTAATAATGAGCCTTACAGTATGTTAAACAAACTCTGACACACATGTTCATGTAGACTTGGTCATTAAAGAAATAATACCTTTTACATCACTTGCTCATCAACGGATCACCTCCAGTGAATGGGTGCCGTCAGAATGAGGTTACTTGTGTTGTTTTTAATCAGCTGTTTGGACTCTCATCCTGACGGCACCTATTCACTGCAAAGTATCCATTGGTGAGCAAACGATGGAATTAGTTTTAAAGAAGACAAACTTTTCTTAAGATGGCCAGCAAATTTTCATTTTTGGGAGAATTACTCCTTTAATGACCACGAGGAGGCACTATAACTTTTAAAACACCAGCGTTAGTAAACAAACTTATGTTTTATCAATCTAACTGGGTTTTAGGGAGGTTCATTAGCACGTCTTGAGTGGGTTTGTCGGTTGATTGTGTTCACAGTGTGTGGACTGACCGCGGGTCAGATCATGTAGTTCTTCTTCAGCACCTCCAGGTACTGTTGAGTGGCTCTGCTCACGGGGTCCGGCTGCTCCAGACTCACGTTTAGGTTCAGGTTTTGAGAGCCGGAGGCCGATCCTACGGGAGACATGCGGGCAGTTCCTCCTTCCATCTCTCCTGTCACTAAGAGAATGACACAAGAATGACAATAAAAATGTGACCCTGGATCACAAAACCAGTCATAAGGGTCAATTTTTAGAAATTTAGATTTATACTTTAATTAAAAGCTGAATAAATAAGATTTCCTTTGATGTATGAATATTTGGAAGAGATACAACAATCTGAAAATCTTGAATCTGAGGGTGCAAAATCGAAATATTGAGAAAATCACCTTTAAAATTGAAGAAGTTCTTAGTAATGCATATTACTAATCAAAAATTAAGTTTAGATATATTTATAGTAGGAAATTTATGAAATATCTTAATGGAACATGATCTTTCCTTACTTTCCTAATGATTTTTGGCATAAAAGAAAAATCGATCATTTTAAACAATACAATGTATTTTTGGCTGTTGCTACAAAAACCCATGCTACTTATGACTGGTTTTGTGCCTAGGGTCACATTTTGCAATTTGTCTCACCGTAGTCCAGCTCCTTCGATATGTTCTTCTCCAACTCTGTCTGCATCTACAACAGGAACAGACAAACCAGATTACATATCTGACTTCATCTCAAACACCAGTCCTAAAACTAGCACTCAGCCAGATTATTTTTTAGATATTTTGCTGCATTCCCATTATAAGAATGCATAAACATAACTATGCAGATACGTCATGGTTTTGACACATCCAATTGGTCAAAATCCAAACTCTAGTATAAGTATCTGCTACCATTTAAAATGTTGGGATTTAAGGCTGCATTTATTTGAATAATAATAAAAACAGAAAAGAAATTCAAAATATTTTTACAATTCAAAATAGCTGTTTTCCATTTGAATATATATTAAAATGTAATTTATTCCTGTAACATTAAAGCTGCATTTTCAGCAGCCATCAGTTAAGTCTTTAAGGTCACATGACCTGATTTTTCATTTTTGTTATTTATTTATTTATTTTTTTGCCTGAACAAACATGGCCATAATGTGAGCCCAGCTAGTGATATAATAAATTCAATTAGTATATTATAAAATAAAGACTGTTAAATGTCAGGGGCAATCAAAAAAATGCAGATCTGATGCTAAACTAAATCATTTAAACATGCATATTAGCATGAGAAATGACCATGACTCAAAAAAGGATCAAATTTTGGGGTTCAAAATTGGACTAATACAGTTACAGAGCTGAGAATACCAGAACATAAACATCACACATTTGATCATAGATCTCATTTAAATATGAATATTCATTAAAATTAAAAATTAGATACAGGTACTCATAACAGGTACTCATGCTACTTCTGTAGTATATATACTGCATGTACACCACCAGTCAAAGGTTTTTGGACTTTTTAATGTTTTTTAAAGAAGTCTCTTCTGCTCACCAAGCCTGCATTTATTTGACCCAAAGTACAGCAAAAACAGTAAAATTTCCATATATTTTTACTATTTAAAATAACTGTTTACTATTTGCATAGATTTAGAAATGTAATTTATTCCTGTGATTTCAAAGATGATTTTTAGTATCATTATTTCAGTCACATGATCCTTTAGAAATCATTCTAATATTCTGATTTAATGCTTTAAAAAATATTTATTCTGAGTAAATTTTTTTTTATGTTTTTTCATTGATGAAAAGAAAGTTCAGAAGAACAGCATTTATCTGAAATACAAATCTTTTGTAATATTAAAAATGTCTTTATCATCTTTTTTTGATCAACTTAAGGCATCGTTGCTAAAAAAAAGTATTAATTTCTATAGTCTTTTTTTTTTTTAACCAAAAAAAGTGTAAAGTGTACGAACAGTATAGTGTATAACGTTAAAAAAGCTTTTTACTTCAGATAAATGCTGATCTTTAGATCTTTCTATTCTTTAAAGAATCCTGAAAAAAAATGTACTCAACTGTTTTAAATATTGATAATAATAATAATAAATGTTTCTTAAACAGTAAATCAGCATATTATGATTTCTGAAGGATCATGTGACACTGAAGACTGGAGTAATGATGCTGAAAGTTCAGTTTTGAAATCACAGGAATAAATTACATTTTAAAATATATTCACATAGAAAAATAGTAAAAAATATTTCTAAATGTTACTGTTTTTGCTCTATTTTGGATCAAATAAATGCAGGCTTGGTGAGCAGAAGAGACTTCTTAAAAAACATTAAAAATCTTTCTGTTCAAAAACTTTTGACTGGTAGTGTGTGTGCAGTAAACAATCAGCACACACTACATTCAGTAATGTATCCCACAATGCAATTCACTTGACTTTACCTTACATTTCCAGTTTGATGAACTCTCTCATTTTTATACAAAATAAAACAATAATAAAAAAGTAAAATAATTTACTTATTTCCAACAATACATGTGTTTTTTTAAATATATATATATATATATATTTTTTTTTAAATAAATAAATAAATAAAAATGTAAAACTAATAATAAATAACATTTAAACTAAAATTGAAATTAACAGTAAAATTTTAAAAACAAAAGCTAATTCAATATATTACTTAACACTATAAAAGTATATGAATAATACTAAATAACTAACGTTTTTCAAAAACAACAGTGCACAAAAATACAATCAAACTTTTTTTTGTTTTTTTTGTAAGTATATATATATGTATATATATATATATATGTATATATATATATATATATATATATATATAAATATATAATATATAAATATATAATTTTTTATATATATTTATATATAAAAAAAATCAAATCTAAACTAAAAAGACACGTATCCAGCATGATATCTGACTCAACGTTTTCTCCCATAAACAGCTGTGTGAAGCCGCAGAGACACATTAAAGCAGGTGTGTGTGTGTTTATGTGTGTGTGTGTGTTCTGACAAAGATCTGCACACATCAGCTACACACCTGCTCAGGTATCAGGCTGCAGAGAGGACAGGTGAGAAACAGACTTTTGAGCTAGAAGCTGAAGATATCAGAGACAGAAGAGGTCATGAGTCCAAGACAGCAGCCACAGGAAAAACAGAGCAGGAGGTTATTTGCTACGTTTACGAAAGGAAAGATAGTGGGAGGAGAAAATCTATCATCGCTTGTTATTTTTAGAATCGCCACCTGACTTGGGACTTGGGACTTATTCTCGGTGGCTCTTCTAAAGCTAACAGTAAGTATTAGATCATGGTTAGCGTTGAATGTTGAGCCAGTGTGGTGTAGGATTTGGATTTGGCAACCCTAAATGAGAGTGAAACGACTTCATGCACCATCGCTCTCACCTTTGCCAGGTAGGCCTCTACGCGGTTGCTCTGGGATTCCGCTACCGTACCCAGCAGAGGCGTCCCGAGGCCCAGACTCCTGTTCAGGGGTCCTAGAGAGGCTCCATAAGCCCCTACGGAGCCCAGAGACGCCACATCCAGAGCGGGGCCTCCTAAACCACCGTTCACTATACTGCTGGTGAGCAGAGATTTACTGCGCTGCCTCTCGCTCAGGAGTTTAGTGTTGGCTTCCGCTAACCGCTCATTCGACCTGCATTAGTAAAAAATACACAACAGTACATAACCATTATGAAACACATAAATCAGCTAAATACAGAAATCGCTGCCTATTCTATAATTAAAAATATTTACTAGGACTGATTCAAATATTGATTAAAATAGTTTAGAGTGATTTATTATTTTTATTTATTTATTTTTTCATTATTAAATTGTTTAATTTGTCCCTTAATATTATATTATGTATATTTATTTTAGTTTTTCTTGATTAAACAATAAATTGATGAATTTACCAAGAAAAAAAAAATTAAAAATACATTAAGAAAATAAGAAAATCTTTACATTTTTATATATATTTTATTTATCAAGGTATTTGTATGTATTATATTAGTTACACTTTAAATGTAACATCATTTTGTGTGACTCACTTGATATGTATTAAAAATAATATTTATTTATTTATTTGACCTGTTTATTCATATTTTATAATATTAGATAATATATAATATTAATATTAAAATACTGAATATTTTATAATATTTATTATTTTTTAATTTTAGGAATGTATTCAAAACAAATTTTATAATATATATTTAAATATATATTTTGAAAATATTATTTTAAAATAATTATTAATTAATTTATTTATTAATACCTATTTATTAATATTTTATAATGTTTATTAATTTTTTAATTTTAGTAATTTAATCAAATGTATTATTTTTAGTTTTACTTGGAAAACTTTATGCATCTCCCTTGATATGTTTTAAAACCATATTTATTTCTTTATTTTACCTATTTGTTTATATTTTATAATGTTTAGTATTTTTTCATTTTAGTAATTTATTCAAATGTACTATTTGAATTATATAAATGTACAGATTTTTTGCATCTCCCTTGATATGTTTTGAAATAATATTTATTTATTTAACCTATTTATTTATTTTCTATAATGTTTATTATTTTTTAATTTTAGTAATTTATTCATATGCATTATTTTTGTTTTACATGGAAAACTTTCTGCATCTCCCTTGATATGTTTTGAAATAATATTTATTTATTTATTTATTCATTTCCCCTATTTACTGATATTTTGTCATGTTTAGTTTTTTTTTTTTTTAATTTTAGTAATTTATCCAAATGTATTATTTTCACTTGAACAACTTTCTGGATCTTCCTTGATATGTTTAGAAATAATATTTATTTATTCACATTTAAGTTTATTTATATTCATTTATTTTTATTTATTATTTGCAATATTGGTAAAGTACTGGTAAATTTGTAATCCTTTTCTGTGATTGATTGATTAATTGATTGATTGATTTAGGTGTTTATGTGTTTGTGTATTTATTATTTTTGTGATTTATTTGAATTTATTATTTTTAGCTTTTTTTTTTTTTTGGAAACTGATTATCATTTTCCGTGTCTGAAAATGTGATTAACTTGTGATTATGATGAAGACATTTTTCTAAAGATAATTATGAGGACAGACTCCCATCACCTCTCTAGTTTGGCGGCCAGACTCTTGCGAAGACGCAGCTCTTCGCTGTACAGCTGTTTGTAGCGCTCCAGCTCTGTGCGGCTGGAGTCTCTCTGAACGAGACTGTCCTGCTGAATGCCGCGTAAACGTCCGAGTTCTCCCTCCAAATCCCTGATGCGCTGCTCCATCTGAGCGCGCTGACTGGCCTCATTAGCAGCTTTCATCTGCTCCAGAGCTTCCTGAGACGCCGCCTGCGTCTGCCAAAGAAAACATATAAAGTCTAAAATTTTATAATAAACAAAAGAATTATAATTATCTATTTAATATTATATGAAATATTTTATAATTTAGAAATATAATATATACAAATATAAAATAACAATATTATAACAATATAGATTTTAATAACAAATAATTAAATAAAATCTGTGTGAAACAGGGTCTAAAACTTATTATGAATTATAAAATAATACAAACAATAAAAAATTATATTTTATAAGTGTTATTTATTTTATAATTGTTATTTTATAAGTTTTTTTATAAAAGAATATTTTATAATTAAAACATTTTTAAATACTATAACAAAAATGACCAAAAAAAGGCTGTCTGCATGAAACTGTCTAAAACTTTATTTAAAAAAAGCACAATTATAAAATAAATAATAAAATAAATAAGAATAAAAATACCAATAAATAAAATAAAATATTGCCTGCATCTAATGTGTGTAGAATACATAAAATAAAATACATCAATAATATGCAAAATGATTATAATAGCTTTCTAAAATAGTATATTTTATTTTGAAGAAATGTATAAACAATAAAATAAAATAAAATATTACTATTTATTAATTGATTTTAATTTGTTATATAATTATTTGCTATATTTAATTTTATTTGTTATATTGTTTAAATTTTTTTCTTGGTAAATTAAATGATGAATTGAAAAATAATAATAAACTGAACAAAAATTAATGAAATAAAATCTCAATTGAGATACTTTGAAATAATATTTACTTATTTATATTTTATAATTTTTATTTATTAATGTATTTGTATGTATTATTTTAGGTATACTTTAAATGTATCAATTTTCTGTGACTCTCTTAGTATGTTTTGAAGTAAAAATAATAAATTAAATAAAATAAATACTAATAAAACACCAATAAACAAAATAAAATATTACTTGCATTTGAAGAGTATAGAATACATAATAAAATAAAATACATAAATAATAAGCAAAATAATTCTAATAGCTTTTTAAAATAAGATATTTTATTTTGCAGACATGTTTAAACAATAAAATAATTTAATAAAGTAAAATAAAAAAATACTGATATTTTACTATTTCTATTGATTTTTTTTTGTTTGTTTTTTGTTTTTGTTATGTATTTATTTGTTATATCATTATTTTTTTCTTGGTAAATTAAATGATAAATTAACCAAAAAAAAAGAAAAGTAAAAGTAAATAATTAATTAAAAATAAATTAATAAAATAAAAAAAATATCTTCATTAAGATGCTTTGAAATAATATTTATTTATTTATATTTTATTATTTTTATTTATATTTTATTTTAATGTATTGTATGTATTATTTTTGTTATATTTTAAATGTATCATCATAATTTTCTGTGACTCTCTTGATACGTTTTAAAGTAAAAATAATAAAATAATAAAAATAATAAAACAAATAATAATAAAAACACCAATAAACAAAATAAAAGACATAAATAATAAGCAAAATGGTTCTAATAGCTTTTTAAAATATTATACTTTGAAGAAACATATAAACAATAAAATAAAATAATTAACGTAAAATAAAATAATACTTATATTGTACTATTTCTATAGATTTTTTATTTTATTATTTTAATGTTATATATTTATTTGTTATATTTTATTTTATTTGTTACATTCTTTTTTCTTTGTAACTTAAATGATACATTAACCAAAAAAAGAAGCAAACAAAAAACAAATAATAATACATATAAAATTAATAAAATAAAAAAATCTCCACTGAGATGCTTTGAAATAATATTTACTTATATTTTATTATTATTTATATTTTATTTATGAAAAACATTTGTATGTATTATTTGAGTTATATTTAAATGTATATTGATATGTTTTGAAGTAAAAATAATAAATTAAATGAAAAATAATAATAAAAAGAACAATAAACATAAAAATAAAATATTACTTGCATCTGAAGAGTGTAGAATACATAATAAAATAAAATACATAATAATAAGCAAAATGTAATAGTACATTTTATTTTCAAGAAACGTATAAACAATAATAAAATAAAATAAAATAAAATAGTTTCAAATGCCAGAATCATTCCTGCATTATGCAACTCAAAATGGCCAATAATGCTTTTGTATTCACTACTTTGTGCTTAACGACCATTTACTTTTGGATTTTGCATACCAATATGAAACATGTTAAAATGAACACGTTATGGTGCATGTTGAGTCTCTGACTCGTGTTACCTGCAGGAAGAGGTTGACCTCCTCTAGTTTGTGTCGGATTTCCTGTCGGGCTCTTTCCTCCGTCTCCCGGCGGTACTGCTCGGCCTGGCTCTGGTCCATCACACCGGCCTCCAGCTGTCTGCGCAGACTGGCCACCTCCTCCTCCAGCTGCCTCTTGCTGCGTTCCAGCTGCTCATGGCTTCGGCTTAGGCTCTTCACAGACGACAGCTTCTCCTTCAGCTGTCTGTTCACCTCCTCCAGCCGTGAGCAGCGCGATGCTTCACGCTCGTACTGAGACTGGAGCTCATCCACCTGCGCCAGAAGAAGGATGACAACAGGAGAAAAATCAAAGACTCAATCAAGTCTGCATACTTCAATCTAATGTGACAGTCTTAAAAATTACAATAAAGTTTCTGTTAATGCCTAAGGCTGAGACTGTACCCGAGTCTTCATTCTGCTGACAGCGCCCTCTGCCTCCAGCCGGTGGCTCATGTCTGCTCTGAAGCTGCCCATAGGAGACTCCAGCTGTCCACCACCCTGTTCACGCAGCTGCTTCTTAGCAGTTTTCAACAGAGACTTCAACCTGACACACACACAGATACACTGAAATTAGAAACATTCTGCATCAGTGTTGTTATTGTTAACTAAAATTAATTAATTACCTTTTTTTTTTTCATATATGAAATCATGATCTGCACTCAAAAATCTTATTCCTTCCTGCTGGTGATGAACGTAAAAAATAAAACATTAAAAGAAGACTATTTTTGTGGATGCAGATCATGGTTTTATATACTAAATAATAGAAAGACCCACCAAAATCAAGTATTAAGTGACAAGCGCACAGCTCTGAGAAAAATTAATTTTTCTTCATAAATTAAAATAAAGCTGAAATAAAATATAAATATTAGATGCAAAACTTAAACAAAGAGGTTAAAATGTTGAAATTAAAATAAGTTCTAAAATGACAATGTAAAACTGAAATAAAATCTAAACAGAAATATTTAATACAAACTAATTAAATAAAAAAGTACAAAACAAAATTACTTAAACTATAATTAAATGAAAGCAAAGCTTATTATTAATATATAAAAAATTATAATATATACAAGATATTAATAAATATTGTAACATAAAAATAAGTATTGTAACATAAAAATAAAAGTTCTGCTTGCATTTGAAGTTTATTTATTAATATATATTAAATAATTTATCATTTAAATAAATAAATATTTAAAATTATGTGCGTGTATATATATATATATATATATATATACACACTCACAAACACCCTTTCAGAATTTGCTAAATTATTTTACTAAAATAAAAGGGATCATACAAAATTTATTTAGTACTGACCTGAATAATATATTTCACATAATAAAAAACTTTCACATACATATAGTTCACAAGACAAAATAATAGTGTAATTTTTAAAAATGACCCCATTCAAAAGTTTACATACGCCTGATTATGTTGATTGTGTTGTTACCTGAATGATCCACACTTGTGTGTTTTTGTTTAGTGATAGTTGTTCATGAGTCCCTTGTTTGTCCTGAACAATTAAACTGCCTGCTGTTGTTCAGAAAAATCCTACAGGTCCCACAAATTCTTTGGTTTTTCAGCGTTTTTGTGTCATTGAACCCTTTCCAACAATGAATGTAGGGTTTTGAGGTCCATCTTTTCACACTGAGGACAACTGAGGGACTCATATGCAACTATTACAGAAGGTTCAAACACTCACTGATGCTTCAGAAGGAAAAACCATGCATTAAGAGCCGGGGGGTGAAAACTTTTGAACGTATTGGAAATGTGTGTATTTTTCTTATTTTGCCTAAATATCATATTTTTTCATTTAGTACTGCCTTTCAGAGGCTACAGAAGATACTTACATGTTTCCCAGAAGACAAAGTAGGTTAAATTTACCCTTATCTTCACATTCAAAAAGTTTTCAACCCCCAGCTCTTAATGCATGGTTTTCCCTTCCGGAGCATGGTCATTCCACAGCACTACAGCAGCACAAAAGGCAGGCTTGGAGTCAGTCCTCCTAAGATATAAAAAGCAATGTGCACTATATGCGTGTATCTCACAGATTCACAAGCAGGAGGATCCGCATATCCGGCGTCTCTACGTACTCAAACACTTCTACAGGTGTAGAGCTGCAGCAGTCGGGGTTAAAGATTAAAGGGTCACCTGTACATTTCTTTCTGAAGGTCGGTGTTTCTCTTCATCTCCTGCTCCAGACGCGTGTCCATAGATTTCTTCTGCTCGGCTAGTTTTTTGGCCTTTTTCTTCTCGAGCTCCATCTGAAACATGGAGAGAGGATGCAGGTGTGACACTCTGGTTCTTAGAAGCTTAAAGGATTAGTTCACTTCCAAAATAAAAATTTCTTGATAATTTACTCAGCACCATGTCATCCAAGATGTTCATGTCTGTCTTTCTTCAGTCGAAAAGAAATTAGGTTTCTGAGGAAAACATTCCAGGATTTTTCTCCAACGAGTTGAAATTGCAGTTTCAATGCAGCTTCAAAGGGCACTACACGATCCCAGCCAAGGAATAAGGGTCTAATCTAGCGAAACGACTGGTCATTTTCTTAAAAAAAAATGTAAATGTATATACTTTTTAACCACAAATGCTCATCATGCACTAGCTTAGGTTCATGTATTACATAGTCACGTTGAAAAGGTCACGCATGACATAGGCTGAAGTACCAACCCAGTGTATACAAAGCGAACAAGAAAATGAGATGGAGTTTTTCGCCCTCCCCTCCTTTTTTGAACCGAAGTACACAGATGAAGAACTAACCGCGAGTGACATTTCCAAAGTGATTATGTAATGCGTAAGGACGCATGCGCATCGCAGAGCTAGTGAAAGATGTGGTTAAAAAGTATATTATTATTATTATTTTTTTTTTCAAATGACAGATCATTTTGCTACATTAGACCCTTATTCCTCTGCTGGGATTGTGTAGAGCCCTTTGAAGCTGCATTGATACTGCAATTTGGAACTGCAACCCGTTGATCCCCACTGAAGTCCACTATATGGAGAAAAATCCTGGAATGTTTTCCTTTATTTTTGACTGAAGAAAGAAAGACATGAACATCTTGGATGACATGGGGGTAAGTACATTATCAGGAAATTTTTATTTTGGAAATGAACTAATCCTTTAATAACAGAGGTTTAATACAACCTAATTAAAGCAGTAATATTGTGAAATATTACTACTACAACTATAACCGTTTTCTATTTGAATATATTTCAAAATGTAATTTATTGCTGTGATCAAAGCTGAATTTTCAGCATCATTACTCCAGTCTTCAGTGTCACATGATCCTTCAGAAATCATTTTAATGTACTGATTTGCAGCTCAAGAAACATTTGAACAGTTGTGCTGCTTTATATTTTTGTGGAAACCATAATACAGTGCTTGATTCTTTGATAATTAGAAAGTTCAAAACAACATTTATTTGAAAAAGAGATCTTTTGTAACATTATAAATGTTTTTACTGTCTCTTTTGATTAATTTAATGCATCCTTGCTGAATAAAACTATTAATTTCTTAAATTCTTTCTTCCAAAAAACAAAAAAATGTATTGACCATAAACTATTGAATGGTACTATATATATATATATATATATATATATTTCAGCTAAAAACAACAAACCTTCATCTCATATTTGTTGAAACTATCAGGTGTAATTTAATGTAACACATCTGGACATATAGTGTCTTTCTGGCACCTGATTGGTCAGTTCTCCTTTCTCTTTCTCTAACTCAGAGAGGCGGAGTCCCAGTCGTGAGCGGCTCTTTAGCTCCTCCTCCCACAGCACTTGTGAGTCCTGGGCATTATGGGATAGCATACTCTGTTTCTGCACCTAGAGAGGAGGACCACAATTAAAAAACAGATCATATTTTCCTGAAGCACTATGAATCAGTGTTAATATCTGAATCTAAGACTGAAAACATTTAAAAAAAACATTTTCGTTACCTATAATAAATAATTTTTTTTTTTTTAATATTTCCTGTTTTCATTAAGTATAAGTACTAAAATTAAATAAAAATAGACATTAATTTTAAACTAAAATACCATTTTTTTAATTGACAAAATTACTAACCCTTTCTCTAAAATTAAAATGAGTCAGAAAAAAAATAATTTTAAATATGAATAAAAACTATAATAGTATATCAGTGATACTATGAATAAACTGATATTTTCTCAATCTATCCTCTCTTCATCCATTGCATTTTTATGCAGTTTGAAGCTCAATGTGACACGTTTGTCAAAGTTCACCTCTCGGCTGAGTTGCTCTTCTAGCGTCATCTTACTGCTCTGCAGGTTTGTGACGAGATCTTCCAAACGATTCCTGACCTGAGAACAACCACAGACAGTTAATGCAACAGGATCTTGATCACTCTCTCAGCAAAGTACTTCATGCAGCTCTAGATCTACTTTAGATCTCAGAAACCAGGAATGCAGAAGGTAGAAAGACAGTTTACAATCAATGCCAATCCAAACAAATCTGCAAACAGACCACCACCAAAACAGAGAAAATACCCCGCTAACAACCCATTTATACAGACACTTTATTCTTTCTTATTTCAAGAGTAAATCAGAGTGAGATTCGAGGCAGAGCTGTAATTCACAGTAAAGAAAGAACAACCAATAAAGGGAACTGCTAGAATCACAGCTAAATGTTTGATACCAACCCCTTCTCCAGGTGATGAGCCTGATAGCTGCGGAAAAAAGTGACTACACCATCAGATTACATGAAATCTCCTATCGGACTGACTCACATGTACAGTCAGCACATTCTGCACTGGCACAATTAAACAGAGTTCAGATAAAGTGAAGCCCAGATGACTTAAGAGGGTAAAACGAGGCTCAGTCAGGATTAACGTCTAAATCTACCATCATCACTTGAGTCGGGACACTTCTACTTCCCAAACTAGCAGTCTAATTCGACCTCTGAGTGATTTTCGAGGGAACTCACCACAGCGCCCTCCTGAACGCCCTTCTGTAGCACCTCGATGCGGTTGGTCTGCTGTTTGGCCGTGGCCTCCAGTCTGGCGTTCTCAATCTCTAACCTGTAGAGATATCATAATCACATCAACCATTTTCACCCATTAATGATCAGATAGCTTAGCTGATTACAGTTAATGATGTTTAGCTGATGAATGTAAGACAGCTAAGCACAGTGCTTAGTTTGCTTCGAATGAATTTTTATTACAAAAATGTAATAGCATGCAATAAATGACATAACTGAATTATTTAAATACACAAATTAATAAATTCATATATTATTCCAATTAAATACTTTAATGTTTTGCAACAAATTACTACTTAAATATATAAATATGAATTTATATTTAGAAAATATTCATTTTAATTTCAATAACCTAATAATGTGCAATAAATGACTTATGAAATATATGAAAATAATATAAATATTAAATATCTTAACTTAATAGTATGCACTATATATCATAACTATATGAATTTGAACATGAATTTAAATATATTCATATAAACTTCACATTCAATAAATTATGCAATATATTACTACTTAAATATGTAAATATAAACATTCATAAAATATTTATATTAAATTAATAGAATACACATTATGCAATAAAATACTATTGTAACGTAAATAGGAATATAAATGCATTCATTTAATGTTCACATTAAATTAACTTCACATACAACAACTTTATAATGATATTGTATGAACAGAAATATACTGATATAATACACATTCAATCATTTAATATTATGCAAAAAAAAGTAAATATGAATATTTAAATATTTATATTATTTCATTGAATATTCATTTACAATAACTTAATATTATGCAATAAATGATGACAGAAATATGTAAATATGAATATAAATACATGTGCCTAGTATTCAAATATACAATAACTTCATAGTATGCTCTAAACTACATTCCTGTGTAAAATTCCATGATATTCCACGTTATACAGTAAATTCCCATTTTTATGACTGGATTCGGTGTTTTCTGCATTGCAGAAATCATATGGCCCTATATACACATATCTATCTATCTATATAGATATATATATATAGTAGGGGTGTAACGGTACACAGATGTCACGGTTCGGTACGTACCTCGGTTCGGGGGTCATGGTTCGATACAATTTCGGTACAATACAAAAAAAAAATTATTTTCATTTATTTATTTTTTTTTACAGATAGTAGTACAAATAAAAACAAAAATTCCACCTACATGTGAAAATACTAAATATTATATCAAATTATAATGTTATATATAGGCTATAAAATCTGCAGTACATATATACATACACGGAATAAATACTTGAGATATATTTAATTTAGTTAACTGTTAGACAAGTGGGAAAAACAGTGCGACACGTATCATAGCCTATATTTGCTGGGTTTCAGTTCAGTTTTGTGACAGAAAGGAAACTCAAATGGCAGAAAGCGACATTCTATTTGTTTTTTTGTTTAAGCTGATTTTGCTGGTATGAGGAAAGCTGGAGTAATCGCGCCGGCGCACAAACACAAAACATATACATGAGCGCGCCTGCCTCACTGTGTTAGCATTTGGACACATCGTTAATATGAAAATGTTATGGAATATTTATATTTGTGCCAAATGAGAAAGGTAGGATACAAAAACACAAAGCTCCATTTCGCAAACAGTTGAGTGCACAACTCCTCACATTCGCTGTTCTTCTGCGGTCGGTTATCAAACAGCGTTGCATTACTGTGGGCGCCCCCTTCTGGATTGAAGGTGAACTGCCTGTATTCGTTGTAAGGCCTCATACACCGAACCGAGATGCCCGTACCTTGACGGTTCGGTACGAACACATGTATCGTTACACCCCTAATATATAGATGTAGATATATATTCCTCATGTCACTTATATCAGTACCATTGTTGTTACACTGTGACATGTATTACGTGAAGCCAAGGAGTGTTTCTGGAAAGTTTACACAGATTAATTGTACCTCTGCACTGCCTCCTCCAGCTGTTTAATGGTTTGCTCTTTGCCTGTAGAAGCAGCTAGCACCTCCTCTAGTTTCTGAGCAGTACTGCAGGCTTCTCGCTCTTTATCGTCTAAAGAGCTCTTTAGCTGGCTGATGCGTCTCTCGGCCTGGACATATGTTTCCTCAGACTCCTGCAGCTGGAATTAAACAAAGTATAAGAGCAAACTAATCAAACAAAAGGACTTGTATTTGTCTGTAGTAACCCCATCTATTTACTAGGGGTGGGAATCTTCAGGCACTTCACGATCCGATCCGATTCCAATTCTGGAAGTCACGATTCTGATTCCAAAACAATTCTTGATCTACATTTTCCCCTCAATTAAGTCTTGCAAACACATCTTTACAACCACGCATTTTAACCAAAATTGCAGTTTCTTTGCTTTTTGTTTAAAGTTGGAATCTCTGCATGTCGGTACTGCCATCTTAAAAGTGAAAAATGATTCTGTTTCTGCGCAGCCAGAAACGATTCAGAATCGTTGAAGAGAGAATCGCGATGCATTGGAGAATTGATTTTTTCTCCCACCCCTACTATTTACATTTAAATGAAAGAATATGCAATATGCATGCTGAAATCAATAAATGAACACATATTGTTCCTGAGAATGAAGCTACTCCAGTTAAATACAGATTGTGCTGTTAATGACCGACACCAAGCTAATCAGATGGTTTTCAGGAGGTATAAGAAGATTAATGTTTACCTTTCCCTTCAATCTGTCCATGTCCTTGAGTGTGCGTGCCTTCTCGTCCTCAAGATCATTACGGTACCGTGTGTTAACCTCCAGAGAAGCCTCACACATGGACAGCTTCTTCAGACAGTCAGCCAGTTCTTGCTGCAGCTGCCTCAGAGATGTCTGCAAAACAAACAAAACAGGTTCATTCTTTCTTTGGATGTCTTTAAAACAAATCTATAACCCAAAATATCTAAAATCTAGAATATATAATATAGAATATATAAAAATATCTAAAATCTAATATATATATATATATATATATATAATATACATATATATAATTAATATTATCATCTAAAAATCTTTGCCATTTTTTTTTTGCATGGATTTTTTTTTTTTTTAATAATTTTTTAACATTGCTTCATCAATGTGACATTTCTGGTTTGTTATATAAGAGATCTCTTGTATTTAACCTTTATGTATGAGCAGTTATCATGATTATTATTGTCAAGATATACTTTTACTAAAATATACTTTCATATTATTACAAAATTCACTGTGATTTTCTATTCTTATCTATATGCAGTGATTATTATAATATATATAAAAAAATAATCACATTTTAAAACTATATAAAAATACATATCTGTATTTGTATTTATATATATTTATATATTTTATTATATATATATATATATATATATATATTATACAGAGAGAGAGATTTTTAAATATAAGATATATTAACATTCTTATTTAAATAATATTGTTATTGTAGTTGTGTGTATATATATTTGTATATATTGTTTATGTGTATTTTAATACATTTTATTTTAACTGTTGTTAATGATTTTATAAAACCTTAAAATAGAAATTATTTACATATTAAAACAATATATTAAAATATTTTATATATACATATATACACATATATATATATATATATATATATATATATATACACACACACACACACACACACACACACACATGTTGGGTTTACATGTTTTATGGGGACATTCCATAGGCGTAATGGTTTTTATACTGTACAAACCGTATTTTCTATCGCCCTACACCTACCCTACACCTAAACCTAGCCCTCACAGGAGACTGTGCACACTTTTACTTTCTCAAAAAAACTCATTGTGCATGATTTATAAGCCTGTTTCCTCATGGGGACCTCACAAATGTCCCCACAAGGTCAAAATTTACTGGTATTACTATCCTTGTGGGGACATTTGGTCCCCATAACGTGATGAATACCAGGTGCACACATCACACATATATATACACACACACACAACGTTTTTGTAATGAATTTTACTTTGAATGTTTTTACATGTTTTTTTAATTCAATTTTATTAATTATTTTAATAAAATCTTTGTAATGTGCTTGCTACATAAGCTATCTTGTTCTTTACCTTACATATATGCATTGTTAGCAATACACATATTATTTAAAATTATTTTAAACTAACCCACAGAACTTTCACTATTTTATTGTTGCTGTCTAGTCTCAAGTTTACTTATTCACTTACAGCTGACACAGTCATACAGCCATTCATAAAGAACAAAATAAAACAATCTTTGCATCTTTACCTCTCTCTCAGCTTTCTCCTGCTCTATTTTGTAGTTCTGCTCTCTCAGCTCGCTGTTAGTCTTCGCCAGCTCTTTGCTTCTCTCCTCCACCAGGTGGACTCTCTCCTCTCCGTCCGCACGTAACTGGTTCAGCATTTCGGCAAAGTTTTGGTGCACATCCGTAACGGCTTTATCCTTCGCTGAGCCCTTGTTCACTGCCTCCTCCAGCTGCTGTCGTAGCAGCGCGTTCTCACTCTGAACCTGGGCCAGCCTCTCCTGCATGGCTTCCTGTTTAGCCCCAGCACGGCTGGCCTGCTCCCGTTCGCTGAGTACCGTGGTCTCCAGTTCTTTGAGTTTGGCCAGGGCCTGGTCCTTCTCCCGGGCCAGAGTCTCCAACAGCACACTCTTCTCAGCAATGGTCAGAGCGTTACGGTGACACTCGTTCTCCAGGCTGTTGGCACGCGCCTCGGCCTTGCTGAGTTTCTGGGACAGGGACTGAATGGTGTCCCGTTGGGTACCGGACTCAAAAATGAGCTTTTCCTGCACCCGCTGGTGCTCCTCGCGGTCTCGCTGGAGAGTACGCTCTGCGTCTGTGCGTGAGGCCTGTACGTGAATAGAAAACAAATTGATATCAGTACCCAAAATCCCTTTTCCTTTGGTTCAACACAAAAGAGCTGAAGCTTACCTGGCATCTCTCGGCCTCCTGTAATGCCGCCTGCAGTCGTGCCCTGCTCGCCTCGGCCTCGGCCTCTAGTTGCTGCCTCACCTGTCTCTCGTGCTCCAGTTTAGCCGTGATCACTGAGCATTCGGCCTTCAGCGCACTCAACTGCCCGTTGTACTGGAACACAGTCTGGGCCAAGGCCTCTTCGCTCAGTTTCATGTCTCTGCGGGCATCCTCCAGTCTCTCACGTAGGGCGTCTCTTTCCTCCGCCAGCCGTGACTCTTCCTGTCGGCTGTGGCACTGCGAGCGGTCCAGCTCGGCCCGAGCGCCGTTCAATTCATCCTGTAGGGCTCGATTTTGTTGCATCAACTCTCGCTCACGGTCTGATGCCTCTGTTAGCTGGGACATGGCCTGAGCATTGCATCAGTAATGAACTCAGTTTAACATGTGACAAACACATTTTAGCATTTTTTAAAATGTATTTTTTAAAAAACAACACAGCATGTGGCCTGGTTGCAACAGAGTGATTGGCTGTGTAACAGCAAGTTAATGCTTAAGTGCAGGTCTTTAGGACAAAGCCTGAAAATCTGACCAATCACATGCCAGCAAACAGGATTAGAGCAGTTGGGTTACACAGAAGGTCTGTTAACTGTGTTTTAGTGCACTGCTTATATGAGGTAAACCTAAATCATGAAGTTCACATATTATATTTTTAAAATATTACGGGCTAGATTTACTAACAGCTTGCGAGTGGTGAAAACATTTTGAATTTGAAGATAAGGGTAAATTTAACTTATTTTGTCTTCTGAGAAACATGTTACTATCTTCTGTCGCCTAAAAATGGCAGTACTAAATGAAAAAGTATGATATTTAGGCAAAATAAGACACATGTATACATTTTGTTCAAAAGTTTTCACCCCCGGCTCTTAATGCATCATTTTTCCAGTGAGTGTTTGAACCTTCTGTAATAGTTGCATATGAGTCCCTCAGTTGTCCTCAGTGTGAGAAGATGGATCTTAAAATCATACAGTCATTGTTGGAATAGGTTCAAATACACAAAAATGCTGAAAAACCAAAGAATTTGTGGGACCTGAAGGATTTTTCAGAAGAACAGCAGGCAGTTTAACTGTTCAGGACAAACAAGGGACTCATGAACAACTATCACTAAACAAAAAACACACAGCTGTGATCATTAAGGTAACAACACAGTATTATTTGTCTTGCGGACTGTATGTAGACATCTTTTATGTGAAATATCTTATTCAGGTCAGTACTAAATAAACAATAATATGCATTTTACGTAAATGTGGCCCTGATCATATGTAACTGCAAAGATATAGCATCACTACATATTGGTAAATTTGTTTTTAATTATGTTCATACTCATGTTTTTTAGATGGGATGTACATATTGTAAAGCTACGATGATTGTAAAGCTATGATGTAACTTTATATGTTACCCTGGACCACAAAACTAATCATAAGCAGCATGGGTATATTTGTAGCAATAGCCAAAAATACATTGTATGGGTCAAAATTATCATATTTTCTTTCATGCCAAAAATCATAAGGAAATTAAGTAAAGATCATGTTCCATTAAGACATTTTGTACATTTCCTACCGTAAACATATCAAAACTTAATTTGTGATTAGTAATATGCATTGCTAAGAACTTCATCTGAACAACTTTAAAGGCGACTTTCTCAATATTTTGATTTTGTTGCACCCTTAGATGCCAGATTTTCAAATATTGTCCCATCCTAACAAACCATACATCAACGGAAAGCTTACTTGTTCAGCTTTCAGTTGATATATAAATCTCAATTTCAAAAAAATGACTTTTATAACTGGTTTTGTGGTCCAGGGTCATATGTGTGATTGTTAAGATGTTACATCACTGCATATTAGTAATTCATTCTATTGAGCTGATGTTCTGCATGGTTTCTTAGATGGGATGTGATAAAAGTTGCAAAGCTATGATGTCACTGCATGTGTGTCCGTAAACTATGATGACAAGGCATATGTGCATAAAGCTATGACATCACTGCATATTTGCCTGTTAAAGGGATAGTCCACAAAAAGTATTCTCATAGCTTCATAACACTATGGTTAAACCACTGATGTCAAATGGACTATTTTAAAGGAGAAGTCCACTTCCAGAACAAAAATTTACAAATAATTTACTCACCCCCTTGTCATCCAAGATGTTCATGTCTTTCTGTCTTCAGTCGTGAAGAAATTATGGTTTTTGAGGAAAACATTTTATGATTTTTCTCTATATAATAGAAAATGACTTCACTGGTGCCCCGATTTTGAGCTTTCAAAATGTAGTTTAAATGCGGCTTCAAAGGGCTCTAAACGATTCCAGCTGAGAAAGCAGAGTCTTATCTAGCAAAACAATCAGTCATTTTTTTTTTCAAAAAATAAATTTTTTATACTTTATAAGCACAAAAGCTTGTGTACACAGGCTCTGGGATGCATGTTCATGAAGCTACGTACTACCGAATCACGGCAAAAGGTTACATAGGCAGAACTACAGACCCGGTGTTTACAAAGCGAACATGCAAAGACTAAGAAAATGCAAGTAAACGCTGTTCACAAACAAAAAGGTACAACGATGTCCTCCTCTCAAGTTGTAGGAGAAAATAAGATGGAGTTTTTCGCCATATTCAGTACACAGACGATGAACTTACACGTGATTCGTAGTAGTGATGGGAAGTCGGATCATTTTACAGACTCAGTCCTTTGAGTCTCGTTCAGCAAAATGAACGAATCTTTTTTCAAATCATTTCGTTCATTTTAGTAAAATATAATTAAAACTATAATGCTATAAGGAACAGAAAAGATTAATTCATTGTTTACCTGGGTCTTTAGTCTATGATTAGCTCACCTCACCTCTTATCTGACAAGTTTTTGGGTTTGAGTCATTCGTTCATTATGTAACAGCCCCATAAGATTGAAAAACCCGAAGACTCAAAACAGGTGAACTAATTCCAGCACAGAACCTAATAGGATGTTGCACATACGCGACTGAACGAATCACTCCCCGAGACGACTCGTTCTTCCCGAGTCACATTAAAGATTCGTTCAAAATAAAAGAATCGTTCAAGAACGACCCATTACTAATTTGTAGCATCGAGGACGTGCATCCCAGAACCTGAGCTACACAAGCTTTTGTGCTTAAAAAGTATGCACATTTTTATTTTCCAAAAAAAATGATGATTGTTTCGCTAGATAAGACCCTTCTTCCTCGGCTGGGATCATTTTGAGCCCTTTGAAGCTGCATTTAAACTACTTTTGGAAGTTCAAAATCGGGGCACCAATGAAGTCCAGTATATGGAGAAAAATCCTGAAATGCATTCCTCAAAAACCATAATTTGTTTACAGTTGAAGACAGAAAGACATGAACATCTTTTGTTTTGGAAGAGGAGTTCTCCTTTAATCGATGTCTTTACTACCTTTCTGGGCTGAAAAAAGGTTTCAGTTGCGTTGCTTTTTATGCAGGGTAAGAAAGCTCTTGGATTTCATCAAAGGTACCTTAATTTGTTTTCTAAAGATGAATGAAGGTCTTAAGGGTTTGGAACGACATGAGAGTTCGAGGTGAACTATCCCTTCAAGCTATGACGTCACTGCACGTCACAGTATATATGGCTTTAAAGACAGTGGTACCTCATTGCTCTTGTTGAGGTTTCGGAGGTTCTCCTCCTCAATGTCCTGCTGCTTACGCAAGTGATTGCTGAGCAACTCCTCTTGTAGGGCGCGAGCACTACGCTCATGAGCCAGTAGGCGCTGAGACTCATCTCTGTCCTCCTCAAGCTAAACACAGAAACACAAACATTTCAACACACTGAGAAAACTTATGCTAAAATTTAAAAGTCTGCTGCTGTTGACCTGCTTGATGCTGTTCTTCAGAGCTCTGATGTCCAGTTCCAGACTGCGGACTTTCAGCTCGGCTTTGTGGCGTTCCTCAGCCTCGGCTCGCTGCTGTTCCTCTTTCCTCTGGAGCTGCTCACGGGTTTTATTATACAACATGAGAGCACTCTGATGCTTTTCCTGTTCTTGACGCAAAAGGAACCTGTCATGAGAAGAGAGAGAGAAGAGAGAGTCAATGTCATAAACCCTGGAGAGCTGCAGACCTTCTTTCATATCCATCAAGATGGGCTCACTTGAGATTGTTCATGTCCGTTTCCAGCTCCAATTTGAGATGTTCTAGGCTGGACTTGCTACCTCTGATCTCATCCAGCAGGATCTTGAGCTCGTTGCGTTCCTGCTCCAGCTGAGAGGTTTTATCAGCCAGACGGCTATGTCTGTCTCTCTCTCTCTGGATGGTGCGCTCGTACTCATGAAACATGTTCTGTAGTTTCACCACACTCACAGAGTCTGAAACACATAAGATATAGGTGAACATCTTCGTTAGCTGAACATCTGAACTTAGTTGTTTAATTTCAGCTGAGAGGAGCTGACCAACTCACCCAGATAGCTTGAATCGAGCTGTTTGAAGAGCAGAGATGCGTTGCGGTATCCAGATACTGGAGTCTCCAGCTCCTCAGTGGCTGTGTCTGAGGACTGGGTGAGATCTTCAAAATCATCCGCCATCTCCAGCTCTCCAGTACTCTGCATAGATAACAAAGTCAATACAACACGTGTGACACTGAGTAGCCTATTTTTCCATCATATTCTCAAAAGTCAGTGTGGAGTTTAATAACCACTGTCTTAAACCTTTGAACAAACACTCATATTTAGAGCTTTACCTCATCAGGACTAAAGCTCACCTGCTCTTTCTTACGCCTTGAAGATGGGGACCTGTCAGGAACACAGATAAAACTTGATTTTATGATTTATTAGATAACACAAGTCACCAGAGAGCAACTTTGTTGCTCTAAAATGAGGATATAATGCAGTATTCTCTTAAAAAAAATTAAACATTATAACAAGGCCCATATGGAATCTGCCCGCATTTCATTTGATTTTTTTTATTCAACACTGATTGTGGGTGTAAGTATTACAGGTGCTCAAATTTGGTAGCAATCTATAGGCACAGATTCTGTGCAGGCCAAGTTGTACTTATAATGTTGCTGCTGCAACATTGCAACAAATAATATCGAGCTATAAATATGTTACATTGAAAAGCATGTAAATACTGCATGTATACCTCCTGTCCTCTTCCGACAGCTCACTTAAAGTACTATCATCAAAGAAAGACTCGAGGTCTCCGTTATGGCGGGTCGCAGGTCGGGAGGGTTTGCTCTGCAGAGGGGGAGCTACACGGAGATTTCTGGCTTGGCTACCTACAGTTTTCTTTTCCTCCTCCTCATCTTCCTCACCGTGTGGCAGTGCCCTGTCAGTACTGGAGGTGCACAGATCTCATCATAAGGTTACAATAAAAAGTTTACCAAAAATAGCACACCCTGAAAGCGCTTTGCCTTAAGGTGTCCTCAGTCATTTTTTCCATAAAATATAGTTTGAGCAGTTACAGGAAACAATTGTTTAAAAATAAAATAAAATAAGTTTGTGCACAGTTACAGAATACTATGAATTCCAGGGAATAAAATAAAATAAAATAAAATAAAACAAAGTTTGTGTTGAGTTACAGGAAAAACATTCTAGAGAGAAATAGAATAGAATAGAATAGCACAGCATAGAATAGAATAGTCAAACGGCTTGTGTTACAGGATACTATAAATTCCAGGGAGGAAATAACATAGAATAGAACAGAATAGAATAGAATAGAATAGTAAAATGGTTTGTGCAGTTACAGGATAGTATGAATTCCAGGGACAAAATAAAATAATAAAAAAAAATAATAGAATATATATATATATATATATATATATATATATAATATATAAAAATATAGTTTGTGCACAGTTACAGGATAAAAGAAATTCTAGAGAGAAAGGATAGAACAGAATAGAACAGAATAGAATAGAATAGAATAGAATAGAATAGAATAGAATAGAATAGTCAAACGGTTTATGTTATAGGACACTATGAATTTCAGGGAGGAAATAAAATAAAATACAATAGTTTGTGCACAGTTATAGGATAAAAGAAATTCTAGAGAGAAATAGAATAGAATAGAATAGAACAGAACAGAACAGAACAGAAAAATGGTTTGTGGACAGTTCCAGGACACTATGAATTCCAGAGAGGAATTAAAATAAAATAAAATAAACAAAAATAGTTTGTGCACAGTTACTAATTAAACAAAATCTAGAGAGAAATAGAATAGAATAGAATAGAATAGAACAGAATAGAACAGAACAGAACAGAACAGAACAGACTAGAATAGAAAAAATAGTTTGTGGAGAGTTGCAGAATAATATGAATTCCAGGGAGGCAATAAAATAAAATAAAATAAAATAAAATAAAATAAAAGGATAAAAAACATTCTATAGAGAAAAAGAGTAGAACAGAATAGAATAGAATAGAATAGAATAGTCAAACAGTTTGTGCACAGTTACAGGATACTATGAATTAAAATAAAATAAAATAAAATAAAATAAAATAAAATAAAATAAAAGTTGTTCTATGTGATCGGATCACAGAAAAATTCTCCCTTTACATTATTTTCATCTAGTAATGTGACATATGTACCTTCTTGGACTTCTTGTCAGATGTCTTGGTGAAACACTACCCTCTCTTCCCAAAAACCGGCCGTCAGCCATCCCTTCCTGTTGCGGTTTTGGGTTCCCAGAGTTGGTTTCAGTTTTCTTCCCTTTTCCTTGGTCAAGTTCACCTCGTTCTCTGGTTCCTCTAGTATCCCATAAAGCACTGGGCTGATGTTCTCCCCTCATACCATCCTCCTTTTCCTTACCACCCTAAAACAGAAGAGATTATTAGTTGAGAGAGTTAAAAACATATGCACTTAAGCATTACTCTAAGAGCATAAGGAAACTCTAGATTTTAAACTACTTCTGGGGAATGTGTGTGAATGTACTGATTTAGTCAGCTGATCATGCAAAACATTTATATAGTCACACAAGACAAAACAAAGCAAAACACCACACAATACAACACGTCTTCTTTTCTTATTTAAAAAGAAGCACTAGCAACATAAAACACACTTCAAGCCAACATCAACAGAGAAGTTCCAGGTTAAAAATGGTTGTTAGAAACTCCTCCGTTGAGACACATCATGAAAACACACACTAACACTAGTATGATAGATCTTCAGGAAGATGAGGAGAGATCTTCAGACAGCTAGAGGCAGCGATCCTTGGCACACATGCACACAACAGATGAGGTGTGAACTGACGCCCAAGTGCGGCCTCAAGTGAAGCATTTGACACCACTGCATAAAATTAACTGATAAATTATTAATTAAGTGACAGACTGGATTCAAGACAAGAGCTGGTCAGGTCACACAAGTTACAACATATACAAGATGGAACAACTGAAGACCCCATGAAATCAAACCTGGAGCTTTGTAAAACACTGTCTTTTCAATTACACCTAAAAGCTGAATTAGTAATTGATCAGTTTGCCAAAGCAACAAGTGTAAAACTATCTAAAGCATTTATTGTTGTACAGTGAGCACAAGGTTACTGCAAATGCAGCCCAAATAATTTTTTTTCCAGGCTATTATTTAAACAAATGCTTTTGTATGCATTCCCATCTTCCCAAGCATGTCAATACAGAAAAGAACATTGTGTTTGTTAATTCCATGCAGTGTTGTAAAACTAGTAAAAATCAATTTCAGTAATTAAAATAAAATATATATTATATAATAATAAAAAATAAATATTAGATGAAAAACTTAAAAAATGACATTGATTTCATGGGGTGTTAAAATGCATGAAGAATGTAAATGGTTTAAAAACATTTGAAATGGTAGTACAGAAAATGTTGACAACACAAAATAATAGCTCTGTTTCAAAAACTAGCGTGCTGCCTCACTGACTACTGCCCACATAGGTAGCTGCCTTCTAAGGTACCATGATAACCATCACAGAACATCATAAATTACTGATTTGAAAGGTTTTATATAGGCAGAAAGCTGCTATATGAAACACACAGGAATCTATGTTCACATATGACTTCTATAGAGTTAGCATGTTGCTAAGCTAACAACACAAAACTTGAATAAGCATAAAAATACATAAAACACACAAATAAAGTAATCAGATTAATTTAGTACTGTTTTAACAATGCTTTCAGTACTATATAAAATGTAAATGCGGTAAATTAGCTACACTGTATTCAAGAGTTTGCATGTTGCTAAGCTAACAACACAACTAAAAAATATAAAAATACATAAAACACAAAGTGTTTAATTAGATTAATTCAGTACTGTTTTAATAATACTTTCAATACTGTATAAAATGTAAATGCAGTAAATTAGCTGCACTGTGTTCAAGAGTTAGCATGTTGCTAAGCTAACGACAAAAATAATGGGTTTAATTAAACTGATTAAGAAGTATTTTAGCAATACTTTCAATACTGTATAAAATGTAAATGCGTTAAATTAGCTGCACTGTATTCAAGAGTTAGCATGCTGCTAAGCTAACAACACAGAACTCTAAGTATAAAAATACATAAAACACAAATAATAGATTTAGACTGATTAAGAACCGTTTTAGCAATAGTTTCAGTACTGTATAAAATGTAAATGCAATAAATTAGCTGTACTGCATTCAAGAGTTAACATGTTGCTAAGCTAACACCACAAAACTCAAAAAAGCATAAAAATACATAAGTAAATGATGGGTTTAGTTAGACTAATGAGGAACTTTTTAGCAAAACTTTCAATACTGTATAAAATGCGGTAAATTCTGTAAATTAGCTACACTGTATTTAAGTGTTAGTATGTTGTTAAGCTAACAACACATACAACAAATAATGGGTTTAATTAGTCTGATGAAGAACTCTTTTAGCAATACTTTCAATACTGTATAAAATGTAAATGCGTTAAGTTAGCTGCACTGCATTCAAGAGTTAGCATGTTGCTAAGCTAACCACACAAAACTCTAAAAAGCATAAAAATACATAAAACACAAATAATAGATTTAGACTGATTAAGAACTGTTTTAACAATACTTTCAGTACTGTATAAAATGTAAATGCAATAAATTAGCTGTACTGCATTCAAGAGTTAGCATGTTGCTAAGCTAACCACACAAAACTCGAATAAGCATAAAAATACATAAAATGCAAATGATGGGTTTAATTAGACTAATTAAGAACACTTTAGCAAAACTTTCAATACTGTATAAAAGGCGGTAAATTCTGTAAATTAGCTACACTGTATTTAAGATTTAGCATGTTGTTAAGCTAACGACACATAAAACAAATAATGGGTTTAATTAGACTGATTAAGAAGTATTTTAGCAATAGTTTCAATACTGCATAAAATGTAAATGCGTTAAGTTAGCTGCACTGCATTCAAGAGTTAGCATGTTGCTAAGCTAACGACAGAAAACTGTAATAAGCATAAAAATACATAAAAAATGTGTTTAATTAGATTGGCTTATAACTGTTTAGCAATGCTTTCAGTACCGTATATAATATAAATGCATTAAGTTAGCTGCACTGCATTCAAGAGTTAGCATGTTGCTAAGCTAACGACACATAAAACAAATAATGGGTTTAATTAGACTGATTAAGAAGTATTTTAGCAATAGTTTCAATACTGCATAAAATGTAAATGCGTTAAATTAGCTGCACTGCATTCAAGAGTTAGCATGTTGCTAAGCGAATGACAGAAAACTCTAATAAGGATAAAAATACATAAAACATAAATAATACATTTAATTAGATCGATTTATAACTTTTTCTTTCAATACTGTATAAAATGCAAATATTTGTACTAAATTAGCTCCAAAGCACTGCAACATGAGCACAAATTTACAGTTGGAGAGCTTATAAAAGTTTTCAAAAACTTTTTTGGACAAAACAAGGCATCTCAGAAGGCAAGATTATTAACATGTCATGTCAGAAGCATGTCATGTCTTAAAATGCCATCTAGGTAGGCAGCTCACTAGGTTTGAAACAGAGCTAGTGATTAGCAAAACCAAAGGTAGGGAATAGTTGTGTTATTTGGCCCATCAGATTAGCATTACAAGATGACTGACAGTTTTGTTTTTGAAGCTGGAGCTTTTCCCCTCACATTTTGAGTTTAAGTCAATGAAGAACAAGAAGACAGAGGTAAAACTGAAAGTCTTCATTCGTTATTCAAGTTGGTCTGAGACCCTTCCTGGGGTCCTACCTCAAGTCTGGACTTCCACAGGCCCTCGTCAACCTCATCGGAGTCAGAAGCGGGCACTTCTAAAACTTTAGATGGGACTTGTAGTTCATTCTCAAGCAATGAAGGTTTGTGAAGTTCTTCAGGTTCTTCAGGTTCTTCAGGTTCTACGCTGCTTGCAGATTCTAGTGGACACTTTTCTTTGCTTCCACAATCAGGTTCCTCAATGTCCTCTGTTTGGTTCTCAGGCTCCTGGGCCTCATCTGTTACGGCCTCTGGGATAATTTGAGGGCTTTGGTGATCATTAGGAAGCTCTGCATCGCTGACCTCAACACTAACTGTGCGCTGGACACTTTCAGATTGCGAGTCTTCCAGTCCTGACTCTCTCTGCTCTGGGATGGGCAAAAGTATGGCACTTCTCGCCCGGGCAGTGGGCCGCACTATTGGCTCTCCCTCTTCCTCACTGGAATCTTCATCATCTGCTTCCTTTTCCACCTCTTTCTTTTCCTCTTCATCATCATGTTCATCTTCTTTCCATTCTTGATCTGAAAGCTCACATGTTGGTTCCTTGTGCTCCAGCTCTCCGAACCTCTCTTTTAGTTCAGCGGCCACGTTTTTGTATTGGGACTTGGTCTCCTTTTTTTCGTTCTCCACCCAGATCTTCTCATAGCGTTCTTCCCAGGGAATCTCATCATCTTTCTCTTCTTGTTCATCCTCTCTAGGAGAGGTGGGGCGCTCCAGTGTTTCATGGTTAGATGGCCTATTTATGTCTACAGATGATGCTTGTAATGCTTCTCTTGCCTTTGTTTGCACAATTAGACAAAAGAATAGAATTAACAATGAAAAAACCAACAAGTCTGGTTGACAAGGACTTCGGACCAAACATGCATGTGACTCGTGCCAACATTTAAAACTGTATCACTGTTACAAAAAAAAGTACAAAAGAAACGTGGTCACATTAAACACCAAATCCTCTAACAAATCACTGGAGCTTCCAATTACCACTAGGAAAAAAGACTATTTTCAACACTTAATTTAGAATGAAAAGGCAAAGTTTTATTAACGGCATATTCTTCCAATTTAAAAATAAATTACTAAATTGTTAAAAAAGAAAATCTGATCAAGCTTTTTATAAGCCATTAAAAATGTCTGCAAAAATATGCACCAAAATTAAAAAGAAAAGCAAATCATTAAACTTTATTAAACACAATAAAATGCAACAATAAAAAGGCAAAAAGGCAAATGTAAAAAATAAATTTATAAATTAAAAAAATTAAATGCTATTGCAATATTAAATGCAATAAAGCAAATGTGAAAAAGAAATTTATAAATTAAAAAATTAAATGTTATTGCAATATTAAATGAAATAAAATGCAATAATAAAAAGGCAAATGTGAAAAAGAAATGTATACATTAAAAATTAAAATGCTATTGCAGTATTAAATGCAATAAAATGCAATAATAAAAAGGCAAATGTTAAAAAAAAGAAATATAAATTAAATATAATATAAATATAAAATATAAATTAAAAAAGCAATAATAAAAAGCAAATGTGAAAGCAATTAAAATTAAAAAATAAAATGCAGTTGCAATATTAACTGCAATAAAATGCAACAATAAAAAGGCAAATGTGAAAAAGAAATCTAAAACTTAAAAATAAAATGCTATTGCAATATCAAATGTAATAAGGCAAATGTGAAAAAGAAATTAAAAAATAAAATGTTATTGCAATATTAAATGTAAAA
Source organism: Labeo catla (assembly GCA_012976165.1). NCBI lineage: Eukaryota > Metazoa > Chordata > Actinopteri > Cypriniformes > Cyprinidae > Labeo > Labeo catla. The sequence goes on from VONZ01000341.1 coordinate 277,787, forward strand.
GAATGCAATAATAAAAAAGGAAATGTGAAAAAGAAATTCATAAATTAAAAAATAAAATGCTATTGCAATATTAAATGCAATAAAATGCAATAATAAAAAGGCAAAAGTGAAATAGAAATGTAAAAATTAAAAAATAAAATGCTATTGCAATAGTAAATGCAATAAAATGCAATAAAATAAAAAGGTAAATGTGAAAAAGAAATTGCACCACTTTTTAAAAAGATTTTTCTTAATGCTAAAGCAGTAACAGTAACATAATTCAAATAAAAAAAGTTATATTTTTTTCCATTTTCAGTCAGTCTGTTTCTATAAACAGTAGGTGGATCTTCTTGTACTTGTAGATTGTAGTAGAAACAATAAGTAAATGCATTTTGCAGTTTATGTATTTTTTTATTTTTTGACTGGGATGATGCATTGCGACTGTCAAAATTAAAACAAAAAAAATCTAATAATTTAATTTTATTTACAATTTTGGCACACAGTTTGCAGACATTTTCAATAATGAAATACTTATTCGGATTTTTATTTTTATTTTATTAGGTTTATTAAAATTGGTAGAATATACCTTCCACAGAGCTTTTTTATTATATTAATTGCCCACCTGATCTGCATCTTCACTTGCATCAGAACTGACTTCACTCTCGACATCTTCAGCTTTGGGTTCCTGCCAATGACCTGAAGAGAAATTCAGACACACTACTATATAATATAAAATATAGTAAGAAGTTTATTAAACCCTAAACATTCATCCTTACATTGAAAACTTTTACCTGCATCAGGCTCAGCAACATTTGGATGTGAATTTGTCGTCTTGGCTGGACTGGAGGTTTCTGTATCCCAGTCTGATTCTGTGTATCAGTAAATCACATTACTCAGAAATGTACATCTTCATGAGTCACTTTTGTATTTTCATAAAGATTTCTAGTTTCACCTTCACTTTCTGGCCTCTGATTGCAGTCCACACGCAGTCGTGGCAGTGGCTGTGGCTTTGAGCTGATGTTTGGGTTGAGAGATCGTGGACTAGGTAAAGGTGTTGTGCTTGAGGTTGTGGGTTTGGTTCTCTCTGGACTGGCTTCTTTATGTTCCCTGGTGTCTATATCCTGTTGCTGGGATGTTATGGGTACTGTGGAAGCTGCTGGGCTTTCAAAGACTGGTTCGTCATCCAGCTTATGAACAGGGAAGTTTTTACTGGCCTTACTGGCGGTGCTAGCAGAGTCCCAGTCTGAAGCATCTATGGGAGGCAGTAAAAATAAATGATAATATTAAACATGCCGATATTAAACATTTTTATGTTTATCGGTATAAGACATTTTCAAAACCAATTTGGTGATAAAATAAATTTAAAAGCATTTAAAGAACATTTTTGTCAGAGCCCTTGTTATTCTTAATTTTGACATTAATTTTCATTTGTTACACCAGACATATATATCGGTTATCGGTCTACTTGATCTGTAATAATCGGTATCGGCATTAGCCCTGAAAAACGCATATCGATCGATCCATACACTGTGTGCAGAATTATTAGGCATGTTGACATTCTGGTCATATTTTTTTTCCAAACACATTTTACCAATTCCAAACCACATCAGTCTTAATAACTACTGTTAATTTTGTATTTAATCATTTATATGTGATATATAATTGTCCATGAAGGCTGGAAGTGAAAAACTCCTTATATTCAGGTGTGCATAATTATTAGGCATGTTTTCTTTTACACATACATAAGTCAAAAAAGAGATTTAACTCAGACTGAAAAGTCAAAAATTATTAAATTCCAATGAGAAGAATGCAATACTAATGCAATACTAGAATTCGCAAAGTTAAGGCTTGACCATTGGACTGAGAAATGCTCGTCGGGTCAGCACGGTGAGAAAAAAAAGGTGGAGAAGAAAAGACGCATGCTAACTGCAAAAGAATTAGGAATTAAGGTGAAGAATTAGGTGTGACACCATCAGGAACCATTTAGTCTCCAGCGCCACCATTTTCCAGAACTGCAACCTACCTGGAGTCTTCAGAAGTGCAATGTGTCAGGTTCTCAGAGACTTTGCTTGGTAAAAAATCCTAAACAATGACCCTGACTTAATAAGAATAACAAGCTGACGTGTTGTGAAATACATGAAGAGTTTTTTTTTTTTTTATAGGCTTTATAGACAGATAAGTTGAGAGTGACTTTGTCAGTAAATTAAATAAATTTGACAGTAAATGATAAATGCAGACCTAAATAGGGGTCAGCCGTTTCTCAGCCTGGTCCATCATCGGCGTCAATATTAAGAATTTTTATGGTTATCGTATCAGTCATTTTCAAATCCGATTTGGCTAACAAATTATTTAAAAGCATTTAAAGAAAGTTTTTGTCAAAACCCTTGTTATTCTTAATTTTGACATTAATTTTCATTTGTACACCAGATATATATATTGGTTCACAATATTGGTTATCGGTCTACTATCGATTATCTATCTTTGATAATCGGTATCGGCATCAGCCCTGAAAAAACACATATCGGTCAACCCATAGACCTAAAAGAGAATAATGTGTAACTGAACAGTTTTCAGCAACATTCTGACTGAAGATCTTTCCAAGTAAACAATTTCACAAATAACGTCTTTTATATATTATATAAAATATGTATTTATTTTCAGCCTTTTTGCCATTTGACAGAAGACAGGAAATCATGTGGAAAAAGGCCAGGGAAATAACTAAATGGCACAAGCCGAAACTGAAACTTGTGTCGCCAATGGCATTTGCACTGCCATGCCCCAGCTCCGATAATAGCAAGCATCAGCAGAACTAGCATAAGTGTTTGAGTGTCTGACCTGAAGGGGATTTGATTTAGGGTAAATTAAGACAAAACATGAGACATCAAACATACAAAACATTTATTCAGTGCAAATTCAGTTTAATTCAGGAAATGTTTTAGTGAAGGAAAAACATCAAGATTACCTTCAAGATCATCAGCATCCCCCAAACCAAGCTCTTCCATCAAGTCTGTAAGAACAGAGATGTTTAAAAGAGAAGCAAAACATGGTACAATATAATTTAATTGCTGAAAAAATGAGATGACCTGTTTTCTTATTAGCTTCTTTTGAATCCATCAGCTTACTAAGAACAGACACTGGCTCCCTTTTAATCACTTTGGCCTGTGAGGAAAAATGTTGCATTTATTATTAATATCAGAAGATCCAAAAAATATTATTTATTTAAAAAAAGCAGCAAATCAAGTTCAATATCTTGTAAAAATTCCAAAATGGTGCTTACTGGTATTTCGGTTTCATTTTCTTCATCATCATCATCCTCATCATTTCTTAAAGCTGAAAAGCAAGAAGGGACAATGTTCAAAACTCAGAAAAACATGAAAATAAATGGACAAAGACAAGCATCCATGTAGCGAGTGCATAAGCGTGCACAGGCATGCACATGCAGCGATGGAGCTCTCCCATGATGCCTATGAACTGGGGTTTGAGAGTGGCCAAAAACTTAAACACAATAAAGGAAATAGTTCTGTAAATGTTCATTTCAATGAACTCATCTTGTACACATAAGCGACAATAATGGACCTTCCCCACTAAAGCATGTATTAGTTCAGCATCATGCCGTGTCACATCACATGCCTTGAATGCACAATAGATCCATAAGACGAGATCAGGACAAGATGTTAATGTGGCGGCTGTAACGGATTATGATCAATCCAGTAGGACAACAGCAAATCATGAATGCCTACCCCTCTGCCTGCAGCCTCCTGGCTGGCCTATACTTCTCAATAAATTAACGTTCCTCTCTCCTCTTATGAAGGAGGGAACGTATAAGAAGTCTACAAAGGAATTCAATGAAATTATGAAATGCAAATCTGCACATAACCTAAACTTTAGCATAGCAGGTCTTGTAAATACATCTGTTAAGCAGAAGCAATGGAAAATGTCAATTTTTTGCATATTTTTAAGCATGAAATGGTTGCAGAAGGCTACACAGACAAAGCTATTATGGTATTCCATTTTAAAATGCAATAATTTTTTTATGTAGTAAAAAAATATATATTAGAAATGCCTTAAATACCTTCAGTGTTCTCCTCACAAATACTGGACATGGATCTATGTGATTTGGCAGGAGTGAGTGGAGCACTGGCCTTTTTCTTCTGTGGGCTCTCAGAACCAGACTGTGAGGGGAAAAGGAGAGAATGTATCAGGATAAAATGTTTTTTTTCAGTGTTTATATTTCCAATGAATACAAGTTGATCTCTACATTTTTACATAATTACACTAAATGTGTATTGTTATAAATTCACTGATTTAAATATAATTAAGTTACATAAAATGTAATTATATATATTTAATTTAATTATTTAATAAATATAAATTAATTTGTAATGTTTTAAATAACAAAAACTTTCTTGTTCTAACCACAATCTATTTATCTACAAATACAAATTCATCTCTACATTTTTACACAATTAAACAACTGTATGTGTATCGTTATAAATTCATTTAATTCAATATAATTGTTAAATTGCAGAATTCTTAATTAAATATATTTACAACTGAATTATTTAATACTAAATTAAACTAAATTATTTTTTACATTTTTAAATGACAAAAACTTTTTTGTTTTACCTTCATTTATTTCACAATTGAATTAAAACATACAGTAATTGTTAAATATTATTTATTAAATATAATTACAATTATTTATCAAATTCACTGAATTACATATAATTGTTAAATTACATTTTTCATTAAATATATATTACATTTAATTATTATATACAAATTAATTTTTACATTTTTAAATAACACAAACTTTTTTGTTTTACATTTATTTTGTCATTTCATTACATGTACAGTAATTGCTAAATATCATTTATTAAATATAACTACAATTTATGCATCTATAAATAAAAATGCATCTCTACATTTTTACATAATTAAACAACTATATGTGTATCATTTTAAATTCATTGAATTAAATACAAGTTACATAATTTTAATTTTTTAAATACGAAAACTTTTTGCATTTATTTCATAATTTTATTACATATACAGTAATTGTTAAATAATGTCATTATTAAATATAACCACTATTTACCTAGAAATATAAATTAATTTTTACATGTTTAAATAACAATCAACTTCAAGCGTGTAGTTTTACATTTATTTATTTCATAACTTAAATAAACATAACTGTAAATAACAATTATTATGAATTACCTCACTGATCTATATATAATGTTCTCTATTATAGATCAGTGGTATAACTACAATTTATTTAACTTATTTATTTCAATAAATTCATGTCATTTTTGTTTATATAATTACTTTAGTTTGGCATCAACACTAATATCACAATTCCATTAACTCCTTGCAGTTCCATCACAAACTTTTAGCTTTTAGGTTTTTTCTAATCACCGGTTGGAGAAATCCTACTTTAGGGTGATTGTGATGCTGTACACTTAAACTACATTAGTATATGGAGATTTCACCAGCTCTGCTTTGTTCAATATTCCTCGCGACTGACCTCTGAATCCCAGGGAGAGTCGTCATTTTCATCTTCCTTTTCCAGTCCCAATTCTGAAAGGAAATCTGGAAAAACATGCAAAGAACATTACATATACAGCATGGTCATGTTATACATTATATATGTGGTCAATAACTGCCAAAAACGTGAAGTAAAAATCCTTCAAACCATAAAGGATGAAAATATACCTCTTCGCTTTTCTTTGCTAGTGCCACAATTTTGAGGATCTTTAGCTTTTTCACACATTTCACCCTGTTCTACCCTCTCATCCTCATCTTCTTCATCATCATCTTCCTCATCCTCTGTGGAGGCCTCTTCCTGTTCGAAGAAAATGAGTTGCAAATCAGTATAAACAGTTAGCATTTTACACTCAAGCCAGAATAAATTGTTGACACAGAAGCAGTATACTTCAACAAGATTAGATACATAAAAGGATTGCGTCTTTAGTGTTTGTCTCTTATCCATAGCTACTACATCTACAAGCTATAACTACAAACCACAAGCCAACACCTTCTATCCACAAGCTATGGCTATTCTAGCCATCGTCTACCGAGTACCTGTAATGATCCTTGCTTTGAACATCTTTCTTTCATCACAGACTCATTTACAAAGTTCTGTTCATGCAACACCTCAAGTTCTTCCTCACCATCCTCTTCATCAGAACCAGATGTGAGATCAACTTCATCTATGACGGTGTAGGGGATTTCTTCTTGAAGTGCTGCTTCTGGTTCAAGCACCTCTGTTGGACGTTCATCTGCAAACTCTCCCGTAAGGTCATCCTCAACTTGAGAATTAGGGCTTGAATGTTGAGGAGATTCTGGATTTGTAGATTTATTAATGTCCTGTGAGTCTTGCTCCAGATGGATAAACATTAAAGGTGATGGACTATAATGTTGGGGACTCGAGGAACTTGAGTTTTGTGGACTAGCTCCCGTCGAATGTTGATGGCTAGGTGCTGGAGATTGCCTTGGACTTGGTGTGTGTTTAGGACTAGGACTTGTTGGAACTGGGCTCGTTGCATTTAAAGGTTTGGGGCTACTTGAGAGAGATCTCACCAGCAATGGTTTTTCCAATTGTGCTGGACTTGATGTGATGAAACGTTTGGGGCTCTTACTGGAAAGATTTGAGGTCTGTGGTTGATCTGCATCATCAATGCATCCATCATCTTCTTCCAACAAAGATTCATCATCAGAGACATCAGAGAGCTGATCTATTCCAGAAACCTTGACCGAGCCACTTGCAAAATCATACTGCATTTGCTTCACTTGGCTGTCATCCTCTCGACTTATACTTTGGTCCTCATCACTCTGACCAACAATCATGGACACTGGTATAGTTACACTGTCATCACTCTGATCGACGCACCCTGGTTCTTCATGTAAAGGACTCTTGGAAAGTTGCTCAGAAGGTTCTTCATGTAAAGAACTCTGGGAATGGTGCTCAGAAGGTTCTTCACATAAAGGACTCTTGGAAAGTTGCTCAGAAGGTTCTTCATGTAAAGGACTCTGGGAATGGTGCTCAGCAGGTTCTTCATGTAGAGGACTCTTGGAAAGTTGCTCAGAAGGTTCTTCATGTAAAGGACTCTTGGAAAGTTGCTCAGAAGGTTCTTCATATAAAGGACTCTTGGAAAGTTGCTCAGAAGGTTCTTCACGTAAAGGATTCTGGGAATGGTGCTCAGCAGGTTCTTCATGTAGAGGACTCTTGGAAAGTTGCTCAGAAGGTTCTTCATGTAAAGGACTCTGGGAAAGGTGCACAATATGTTCTAACGATGACCTTCTTGAAGTGTTGTCATCCTGAACCAAAGCCTCTTGATGGTGGTCCATTTCTCCACTTTGCATCTCCATGTTCAGTTCCTTATCTCCTTCAGGCGTCCCATCACTTTTGTCTGAGCCAGATTCCCAAGATACCTCAGGGCTCTCTGGTTCCTTCTGTCCCAGCAATGTCAGAAATAGGTTCAGTGGCTCCTTCGTTTGCACTTCTTCTTCTTCCTCATCAACATCATCCCAATCATCATCATCATCTGCGGTAGTTACCGCCTTTGACTTAGGAGATGCTGAAGGAACTTCCAGATCGCTGGTGTCAAGATCAGCTATTCCTTTATTTTGACTCAGTGGAACATCTGGAAGTTGTGGATCACATTTAATAGTTGTTCCTTGAGAGGTCTCCACTTCTAAAATGTTCTTCTCAGTCTTCAACAGCTCCTCATCTTCATCGTCATCATCCTCCCAATCATCATCATCTCTTTGGTTTTCATTCTTGCTCTCAACTGGATTTTCTAAAGACACTTCACATTCTGCAGGAGGACCTGGGCTATCATTGGCCTCCTCGCTGTCCTCCTCATCAGAGAATCTTGCCACGACTCTGACAGCTGATACAAGACAGCCATCTTCTAAATCGAGAATCCCTGGAATTGGACCTACAAAAAGTGTCTTTTCAGGAATTGTTTCTTTCATGTCCATTTTTCCAGAAGCCTCTGTCATTACCTTCAGAGGATTGTCCTCCATCATGTCCTGTCCAGGTTGGCTGATATATTCATTAGCCATATCTGATTGTTCTGTTACAACAAGAGCCATGGTTTCAGGCAAGCCAGGAAGGCCTGTTGCCTGTTGTGCCACAGCAGCTTCTTCTTCCTCTTCATCATCATCTTCACCATCTTCATTTTCATCTTCTTCGTCATCGTCATCATCATCGTCATCTTCTCCTTCCTCCTCCTCTTCTTCTTCATCATCATCCTCATCTTCATCATCCTCACCCTCATCATCTTCACCTTCTTCAGATTCATCCTCTGGACTTTCGTTGCCTTCCACATCTAGTTTACTATCAGAAGGCAGCTCTGTTAACTCACTCTGCCCACCTGATATGGCAGGGTGGATAGGGTTGAATAAAAACAATAAAGAAGGGAAGAGTTAGACAATGTACCACACAGAGACACAGCGAGGGTTACCTTAAGGGTGTTGCTGAAGGGGGTGGAGCTCATCTGGGGTGGGTGGGATAAAGAGGCAGGTGGGGTTGCTACTGGGGGTTGGAGGGAGGTGCTGCTGGAAGGGAGTGGTCTAGACAGTGGTGGGCAGATTTCACCCCTATCCTCACTGTCTGGTTCGGACTCTGATCCGCTCCAGGATTTGTCTGCATCCCGATCTGCTATGACTACAGACAGAGACAGTATATCACAATGCTCAACTTGGACCCAAAATTTGGATTTGAAATGTTATTGTAACAAGCTTATCCAAACATTTGAAACACTTTAGCCTTTCCCCATTCAAGTGGTTAATAGCAGTGTTTGCCTGCCTATTATTCTTGCCAAGATGGCCACCTAATGGGACTGCCTTGCCTTAAAGGGTCTTTGCTACTGGATAAGGGTTTCAAATTAACACACGGTCACACTAGACTTTTCGTTCCATTGACTTCCATTCATACGCATGCAAATGCGTCAGACCAGAAATGCAAGCCCGTGCGAAGTTTTCGCATTTCGCTGCGTTCCAAAATTCAGGCTTGGTGAACTCTGACCTCCGCATTAGCATTACATGACACCATGTGACCAACAGCAGATCGATATGTCACAGCATGACCTCGTAGCTCAATTAAAAGAACATAAATTTAAAACTGCAGGGTTGCAGGAAAGTGTAGTAGATTGTATGTTTTTACATTTCAGATATATTATTATTTGTCATGTGTTGAATTTAACTTTTTAAAAAGATGCTGCAGAGCATGACGTCATATCACGACTGTTGCGGCATCCGAAGGAATTTCGCATGTTAAAAGTCTAGTGTGACTGCGGCTTTACACCAGTCAAAAGATTTTTTAAAAATGTTTTTTAAATAAATCTCTTTTGCTCACCAAGCCTGCATTTATTTGATCCATAGTACTGCAAAAACAGTGAAATTTTTAAATATTTTTACTATTTAAAAGAACTGTTTTCTATTTGAATATATTTTAAAATGTAATTTATTCCTGTGATTTCAAAGCTGAATTTTTAGCATCATTACTCCAGTCACATGATCCTTCAGAAATCATTCTAATAAAACATTTATTATTATGTTGAAAACAGCGGAATAGAATTTTTTCTTTGATGAATAGAAAGTTCAGAAGAACAGCATTTATCTGAAATAGAAATCTTTTGTAACATTATAAATGTCTTTATCATCACTCTTTTGAATGGTTGTGTAAGTGTATAATGTTACAAAAGCTTCTTATTTCAGGTAAATGCTGATCTTTGCATCTTTCTGTACATCAAAAAATCCTGAAAAATATACTGAACTGTTTTAAATATTAATAATAAAAAAATAATAACAATAAATTCTTAAACAGCAAATCAGCATGTTAGAATGAATTCTGAAGAATATTACATTGAAGACTGGAGTAATGATGCTGAAAACTTTGATCACAAGAAAAAACTATATTTTAAACTATATTCAAATAGAAAACAGTTATTTTAAATAGTAAAAAATGCTTCAGAATTTTACTGTTTATGCTGTACTTTGGATCAAATAAATGCAGGCTTGGTGAGCAGAAGAGACTTCTTTAAAAACATTAAAAATCTTACTGTCCAAAAACTTTTGACTGGTAGTGTGCAACACAACCACAATTCATTTAAATTTAAATCTTACCTTCTACATTTTCCCTTTTTGAGGTGTTTATGAGTTTCTTCAAGTTTACTTTCTGTTTCTGTGAAAAAAAAGTGCTGTATTACCAAACCCAACACTACAATATTTGTAATCATGTGCTATTCAGAACTGCTTAAAAATACCTTTGGACTCAAATCTAATTCATCGTCATCATCTGATGATGGCCAGGAATCAGCAGCACCACTTTTTGATGCCCTGCAAATGAACACAACGTAGTGCTTGATAAACTTATCATTTGTAGCTGCCGTTATCACCCATTCCTGTTTACCATATGTAAGACATCTCACCTGCTGATGGAGTCTGTGTGAGAATTGTCCTCTGTATCTGAGGAGAGAAATTTTCTGCATTTAAGATAGAGCACAGCCAAAAAATAATCAATTGCTAATACAAACATTTTCCTGCAATATAGCACACAATTAGAGAAAATGTTCATTTGTGGTGAAACAATGCATTCCTACAGACCTATTCACACTGATACATTATGTTTTCATCATTTTTTTCTCACTTGTTTGACAAAAAAATCCAATGGGTTAAGACCAATAAGCATTTGGCTCACATATCTAAAACCTATTACATATTCTAAATAGATGCTGAGTAAAAAGCAGTTTGATCGCAAGCATTTGCTGATAAAGTGGGACTATGTTTAATGTATATCATGACAACATCTGCACAGCTATTACTTCTATTGTAGCATACATGTCTACATCACAGCATTAAACAGTGAAAAATGCCTTAAAAATACATAAGTAAAACATTACTTTTACATTAAACTGAGTGAAATCTGCATTGTCTGCTGAGCTGTAGGCCCTTTTTTGCTTTAAATTTTCATTTTTGGTGTGAGTAGGTCTTTAATCTAGTATGCAAGCATACAACACAAAGAAGAATGGTTCCTATGATAAGACACACCATAGTTTACCATTCAGCAACACTAAATCATCTCATACTACTCCTAATATTGTGTCTTAAAGGAATAGCTTACAAATAAATAAAAATGTGCTGAAAATTTACTCCCCCCAAGATGTAGATGAGTTTGTTACCTCATCAGTACAGATTTGGAGAAATTATTATGGTGTTTTTATCAGCTGTTTGAACTCCTGACAGCTCCCACCCATCTGATGAAGAAACAAACTCATCTACATCTTGGATGGCCTGAGGATGAGTACATTTTAATAATTGTGTGAACTGTTTCTTTAATCTCTGAGATGGTAAAGAACAATGTGTCTGATCTACAGTACATCGATTGTGACACATCGGCAATACCTTTCCCTGCTCCTGCAAAGCTGCTTCCTGCTGCTACAACAGATGAGTGTGGAGTAACAGTGGGGAAACAAAACCGAATCAATTCACTGCAGTCAACACTGCAGCAATACTGACGTACATATACAAATGACACTGAAAACCTTCAGTTATGCATATCAAGTTAAACACAATTACACTCACCATCTTTACCCAGAGCTGGTCCTCCCAAAGCTAAACCGGCCCCAATACCACCGGGGCTGCCGAGCACGGACGTACTTTTCTTTTTGCTGGCAGTGAAATGGGAAGGTGACTGAAGGGATCTTCTCTTCGTCCCATGCTCGATAATCAAATGTGAACATCTGGAACAGAACGATTATTGATATGAGCTCCTACAAGCGAACGCTTCAAACAAAGCTCTCTGTTTTCACAACACAATCTGCAGTGCATTTCCATTTCAGATGTTTCTAACTTACAATGCATTAAAACAGGTAAAAGCAACACAATTTGCTAACATTAATTTCGTTTGGACTTGTATTTAAAATCAAATGGTGAGTCTGAAACATAAGCAGACAAAAGATGAAAGCCCTTACGCGTGGTGTCCATTCATGACGGCATAATCATCAGAAGACCATCCCTTATCATCTTTCACTGTGATGTCGGCGTCGTATTGCAGGAGCAAACGCACCATGCTGATTTGTCCGTTGCATGCAGATATCATCAACGCAGACCTTAACAATGACAGACAGAATGTGAATCAGTGTTGTTATTGTTAAAGGAATAGTTCACTTCCAGAAATGTACAGATAATGTACTTATCCCCTTTGAATCTGAACTTCCAAAATGCAGTTTAAATGTATCTTCAAAAGGCTTTAAACGATTCAAGCTGAGGAAGAAGCATCTTATCTAGTGAAACAATCAGTTGTTTTCTAATTTAAAAAAAATACAATTTACATACTTTTTAACCTCGAATGCTCGTCTTGTCTAGGTCTACCTGATCTGTTTTTTTCCAGGTTCAATACAGTTAGGGTATGTCGAAAAACTCCCATCTCATTTTCTCCCCCAACTTCTAAATCGTCCTACAGCCCTGTTTTACCTTTATTGTAAAGGGTGTTTGACCTTCTTTGCATGTTCACTTTGTAAACACTGGGTCGGTACTTCTTCAGCGATTTAGGACAATTCTGAAGTTGGAGGAGAAAGTGAGATGGGAGTTTTTCCACATACCCTAACTGTCTTGAACCGGAAAAAAAAAACAAAAAACATTTTTTTAAGAAAATAACGGATCGTTTCGCTAGATAAGACCCTTCTTTCCTTGGCTGGGATTGTTTAGAGCTCTTTGAAGCTGCACTGAAACTCCATTTTGGACGTTCAAACTTGCGGGCACCATTGAAGTCCATTATATGAAGATAATTCCTGAAATGTTTTCTTCAAAAAACATAATTTCTTTATGAATGAAGAAAGACAGACGAACATATTGGACAACAAGGGGGTGAGTACATTATTTGTAAATGTTTGTTCTGGAAGTGAACTATACCTTAAACTAAAACTAATGGATGAACTAATTCATTAAAGTACATCTTTCTAACCGTTGCTCCTGGTTCTTGACGTTAACATCTGCTCCCTCTTTCAGTAAAAGCTCTGTCATGTCTGCATGGTTCTCCATCACAGCCAGCATCAGTGGAGTGTTGCCATCCTGTCAATCAAAACCACAACAAAACATCTCAAATTGGACTGCATTAACCTTACCTTTCATTATGCAAGACGACCAATTTTAGTTTTTAAGTGCATCCTTGTTTTAAAGATTACTTCTAATCAACCAATGGTCTGAGTAAGCAATTTAGTGTATGCACTAAGTAGCAAGTTCGTAGCCTACAGCTGAAGTCAAAAGTTTACATACACCTTGCAAAATGTTAATTATTTTACCAAAATAAGCGAGATCATACACATCACACTGAAGACAACTCATATGCAACTATTACAGAGGGTTCAAATGCTCACTGGTGCTTCAGAAGGAAACATAAAAAATGCATTAAAAAACAGGGGGTAAAAAAATTTTGAATCTGAAGATCAGGGTAAATTCAACTTATTCTGTCTTCTGAGGAACATGTAAGTATCTTCTGTAGCCTCTGAAGGGCAGTACTAAATGAAAAAAAAAATATGATATTTAGGCAAAATATGAAAAATGTACACATCATTCTGTTCAAAAGTTTTCACCCCCAGCTCTTAATGCATTGTGTTTTCTTTCTGGACCATCAGTGAGCATTTGAACCTTCTGTAACAGCTCATATGAGTCTCTCAGTTGTCCTCAATGTGAAAAGATGGATCTCAATATCATACAGTCACTGTTGGTAAGGGTTCAAATACACAGAAATGCTGAAAAACCAAAGAATCTGAAGAACAGCAGTTTAACTGTTCAGGACACTGCAGAACTGAAACGCTTCATCTTTATGTATCAGACACCTGCTGTGTGTGTAACACTGTGATGATCTGAAGTTGGAAACTAAAATTTGACCTTGTTCTGTGCGTTGATGTTGGCTGAGTGCTCCAGGAGCTGCAGCGCTACAGGAAGGGAGGGGATACGGGCGGACAGATGCAGTGCTGTGTTTCCATTGATGTCTACCAGGTTGGGGTCAGCCTCATGTTCCAGGAGCAAAGAGACGGAGCGGTCTTGTTCACACTGAACTGCCTACCAGACAAACATAACCACAAAGACATACCAGTCAGTGTGTATTTAAATTTATACTTTTTTACAAGAACTAATTAAGCAGACCTTCATTAATGCAGAGCGGTTCTGATTGTCACATAAGTTCAGCTTCACTTTGTTCTCCACCAAGAACTGAACCACATCTGTGTGTCCGCAGGCACAAGCAATGTGCAGCGCCGTTCTGCGGGTACAATTACAGAGGATAAATTAGAGCAGTACTGAAGATACAAATGATTAGAAGCTACATACAGTTTAAAACAACAGCAAATAAGATAACAAAAAAATACTTTTATTCAGCAAGGATGCATCAAAAGTGACAGTAAAAAAATTATGTTATAAAAGATTTCTATTTCAAATAAATGCTGTTTTTGAACAATAAGATTTTTAAAGTTTTTTTTTAAATAAGTCTCTTCTGTTCACCAAGCCTGTGTTTATTTGATCCAAAATACAGCAAAAACAGTAACATTCTGAAATATTTTTACTATTTAAAATAACTGTTTTCTGTGTGAATATATTTTAAAGTATAATTAATTCTTGTGATCAAAGCTGAATTTTTAGCATCACCAGTCACATGATCCTTCAGAAATCATTTGAATTTGCTAATCAACATGTATTATTATTATGTTGAAAACAGCTGTGTAGAATTTTTTCAGGTTTCATTGATGAATAGAAAGTCCAGAAGAACAGCATTTATCTGAAATAGAAATCTTTTGTAACATCATAAATGTCTCTATCATCACTTTTGGTCATATTAAAGCATCCTTGGTAAATAAATATTAATTTCTATATTTTCTAAATTATACTGACTCTTTTGAATGGTATAGTGTATAATGTTACAAAAGTTTTTTATTTCAGATAAATGCTGATCTTTGGATCTTTCTATTCATCAAAGAATCCAGAAAAAATGAACTCAACTGTTTTAAATATTGATAATAATGATAATGATAATAATAATAATAATAATAATAAATGTTTCTTGATTTTTGAAGGATCACGTGACACTGACGACTGGAGTAATGATGCTGAAAATCTAGCTTTGATCACAGAAATAAATTATATTTTAAAATATATATTTAAATAGAAAACAGTTATTTTAAACAGCAAAAATATTTCACAATATTAATGCTTTTGCTGTAATTTGGATCAAATAAATGCAGCAGAAGAGACTTCTTTAAAAAAACATTAAAAATCGTACTGTTCAAAAACTTTTGACTGGTAGTGTACGTTCAAACATAAACAGATATTTTAAATTGTAATATTTTATAATATTACTGTTTTTGCTGTATTTTAGATTAAATAAATGCATGTAAGTAAATAATGAAATCAAAACCCTATTTACTTTCTTAATAAACATTTTTATTATTATTGAAGGGGTTATTTCAGAGAAACATGTTAACCAATAACCAAACACTTATTTAGGCATTGATTTAGCAAACTGGAATTAGGTCTAACTGCATTCTGGTATGAAACACTCATTTTTTTACAACCCCATTAATTCTCGAATTTTCACGTTGAACATGGAAATAGTTCCTTTATAGGTGTATTAATAACTTACTTCAAATTTCATGAAAATTAAAATAATTCTAGCAAATATAAAAATGCTAAAAAAAAAAAGTTATTCTTTTGTAGTGGAGCCAGTGAAAATGTTAGCAGGGCAGATAAAAACAAGAAATTCATTCAGACTAAATCCATACTGTATATGCACATTTTGTTTTTGTAAATTAAAAGATAAAAATAATCATTTTAATGAAAAAAGTAAAGTAAAATTTCATGAAAAATACAAATATTTCTATCAAATATAAACATGTATTTGTTAAAAAATAAATATAGGTCATTGTTTTGTAGTTTGAATATGATGGCAGGGCAAGTAAAAAGTAATACAACTACTGGCCAAATCCTTATTGCTGAGCCCTGAAGGACAAGCCTGACGGCGACACCTGGGGCCGCATTACAGAAACTTTCTATCTTAAGTCTAAGGTTAAGATCTGGCAAGGTTCAATGTGAAAATCACTGTCGGTGGTAAACTTCTGTATTATCTGTAATAAGTTTTGCTTTGTCCACTACCAACAAAATAGCTGCAATTCATCAACCATTACCTGTTTTCCTTATCCAGCTGGTTTAAATCATTCTTTTTGGCCAGCTGTCTAAGTTTGGCTACATCTCCGCTGAACGCAGCCTTGTGGACCTTCCCGAGGTCTTTCTCCTTCACATCATAGCTGGCCGACAGCACGCTCCCCGTCTCAGAGGGGCTGGGGGAGCCCTTCTTCTTCTTGAAGTTGAATATTTTCTTCATGGTCTGAGACGGCACATCTCCATCAGCAGACTGTCGTTTACCTGAGCTTCAGGTACTGATCACCTAGCATGTCTCGTCCATCCTCTAAAAATAAATCCTGCAAAGAGGATTAGTTATTTAATAATGACAGAAGCACAGGTCAGTCGGTCATGTGCACGTTTAATTTGCTGTCCTTATGACACTCCTGTTTGATCATGATTTATACTCATTCAAATAGACTGTGCAATGTTTATAATAAACCCCATATTAAAAGGTACTGAGATGAAACCATGATATGGAGGCAGTATCAGATGATAATATTATGGTATTTTATATTTATATAGCATGGTGTTTACAAAGTACCCCAAGATACTTTAAAAACACCATGGTTAAAAAACCATGTAAAATCATTAGTTTAAACCAGCTACCTATACAAAATATTCTATGATAATCAAATGCGATAAGCGTAACACACATAAACACAGCTGTTTAAATAAAAGTACATTTATATCTGTTTAGAAAATCTTATAATCTCAGAGTGATCAGATCACCTCAACATGTTAATCTGCTAGTCAATGATAGTCAACCAAACAACCTGGCGAGCTTACAAACTCACCTACATTGTCGTTTCAGTGTGAGACGTCTGTTATTTCTATTCTAAACGAAAATAAAACAAGAAAAGATTACAAACGACGCTCGTTATCGAGGAAGACACATCGGGTCTGCTCAAACGATGAGCCGTTTACGACGCTAGCAAGCTAGCTGCTTCTGTTACCATGGTAACAGTGTGAAGCTCGTATTTAATCCTAATAATTCATTCTAAAATGTTGTACTTCGTACAAAACGGTTGGGATATTTTAAGAACTCTTACGAATACATTTTAACCTGTTATCTAGTTTTACGTTTAATAAAATGAACGAGACTAATATCAAAGCACGGAACGCGTTATGTTCTGCTCTGTTTTCACACGGAATGTCGAACGCGCTAACGTCACGAAGGAGGCGGGGACTTCGGTTTGAATCAATGACAGGCACGCGTGTCATCCAATGAGAGAACATCTAAATTCTATTGACTGTGTTGTCCAATGTGTCCAATCGCATACTCTGATTCTTTGGTCCCGCCCCCAGTTAGCCGTTCGTAGCTCGTTATTCGTCAGAGCAGAATTTTAAACTATTTAAACCGTTTTGAGCGGGTGGTTGGAAAACAAACGACAGAGGAGCCGAAGACGTAAAGTAGCTGCTAATGTTAAGTTAGCATTTACTGTTTATAAACAAAAAAGAAGCAAGGATTGTGACTTTGGATCACCAAGTCTTTGTTTTTGCAGTGCGATCGTGCATACAGGCAAAAGAGGTAATAGATGGCGTTTCAAAATGTATTATGCTGCTAATGTAGCTAGGTTAGCTATGGATTCTTCATGTAACAGTCAGAAATAAATTCACGGTGTAGTTAAAAGCATTTATCTGGTGTACGTTTAATATTCGTGCGTCTTAATATTGTTTATAATCTTAAAATGTAACGAAATAGCTGTTTGTTTGTTATATTCAAGCATGTTCATCTGCGGCTGTCTTTGGACTGAGATCGGTAAAAATATTTGACACATTTAATTAGTTTAAATGTGTTTACATTTGGCCAAAGAAAACGGGGAGAAAAAAAATCTGATTATGCTTTAACGCTTAAAAGTGTGTCAGTCATATATGGTTAGTAATGTAGTAATCTACCTGCATCATGAGTCAGTGAAATGATTTCCTTTGTCTTGATAAACACCGTGTAAATGCTCAATTTTTGGTTTTAACATTTGAGATGTTAAATAAAGCGGTTTTCATGCTAGATCTGAATGCAAATGAAATGCATATAAATATAAATGACTCTGGACGTTTTGCTCTTTAAGTATACCACGGAAAAGGAAATGCATGGTTTTCCATTTATCTTGAAACGCAATAGCAATGAAAAAGTGTGGGTTTTCAAAATGACCGCTTGACAAATGTTCCTAGTGGAGTCATAATGTAATGTTAGTTTATGATCATTTGCATGCAAATTGGTGTTATCCCTCAAAATCCCACTGATAGCACTTAACATTTGTTTTATTAGTCATCACTGCAAAACCAAGATCTTTCCTTCTGTATTTCCAGGGGTGCCACCATGAGTTCCTTGCCGGAGACTACGCGCTCCCTCATGGAGATTTTTAATGGGAAGCTCCAGGATTTTACCAATGAAATTGACAATGTCCACATGGTGTGGCTGGAGGAGATCCAGCAGGAAGCTTATCGCATGTTTTCCAGGTGAGAGACACTGTAGATATGAGGTGGAGTTTGTTATACCGTTTGTGCTTGTTCTGTCTTGTCAACTTTGCTTGGCTACTATTCAGGTTATTAGACATGTTCATAAAAAAGATGTTTTGCTGTACAGTGACTTCAGCACTGAGCCAGAACTCATGCCAAAGACTCCATCACAGAAAAAAACAAACCGTAGGAAGCGAGTGTCAACGGAGCTCAATGAGTCTAGCAGCAAAAGACGGTAAGGGTTTTGACAGTGCTGTTTTCTCAGTGTCCCTATTTGCTTGGTCCAGTAAGTGTTAATGTACACTAGTCAAAAATGTCTAATGTGTTGGTGTTTTATTTATTTTTTTTAAGAAGTCTCTTCTGCTCACTAAGCCTGCATTTATTTGATCCAAAAGCAGTAATATTGTGAAATATTTTTGCTTTCTATTTGAATATATTTTCAAATGTAATGTCTTCAGTGTCACATGATCCTTCAAAAATCATTCTAATATGCTGATTTGCTGTTTCTTGTCAAGAAACATTTTCATTATCAATATTTAAAACAGTTGAGCACTTTTTTTTTGTTTTTTTTTTTTCCTCAGGATTCTTTGAAATGATTAGTTCAAAAGTAGAAAGAACCAAAGATCAGCATTTATCTGAAATAAAAAGCTTTTATAACATTATGCACTATACCATTCAGAAGCTTGGAGTCAGTGTTTATTTATTTATTTTTTGTGTTATTTATTTTTTTATTTATTTATTTATTTTTTTAAATCTAGAAAATATTTCTGTTTAGCAAGGATGCTTTAAATCAGGGGTGCTCAACCCTGGTCCTGGAGATTGACTTTCCTGCAGAGTTTAGTTCCAGCCCTAATCAAACACACCTGTCTGTAATTATCAAGGGCTCCTTGAGATACTAATTAGCTGGTTCAGGTGTGTTTGGTCAGGGTTAAAGCTGAACTCTGCAGGAAAGTCGATCTCCAGGACCAGGGTTGAACACCCCTGCTTTAAATTGATCAAAGGTGATAAAGAGACTTATAATATTATGAAAGATTTCTATTTGTTAAATGCTGTTTTTCTGAACGTTCTATTCATCAAAGAAACTTAATCTACTCGGCTGTTTTCAGCCATAATAATAATAAATGTTTTTTGAGTTATTTTAAATAATAAAAATATTTCAAAATTTTACAGTTTTTGCTGTACTTTGGATCAAATAAATACAGCATTTGTGAGCAGAAGGGACTTTAAAAAAAAAAATGTAGAAATCTTACTGTTCAAAGACTTTTGACTGGTAGTGTATTTCATGTTTTATTAGACTGAGTTATGCACAATTTGGACAAATTTTGTTAAATATTTATATGGCTATAGAATAGTTTTAAAGATTAATTTCACTGTAAAATGAGTTTAAGAGCAATGTGTGTGTGTTACCACACTTTGCAGTTTACTAAATATCACTTTTATGTCAATATCAATTTTATTAGTGCATGCAACCCTACGTTCCTGTAGCTCAAACAGGAAAAACATGGTGTCCGTAATGCCAAGGTCATCGATTTGATTCCCAAGAAATGCAGGAACTCAAATTGGCAATTTTATTTATTTTTTTTTATTAATGTAATGTAGTAAATCATGTCATTATCTAGTTTTTCCAAGGGGAAGCGCAGCAATCTGCGTCGTTCCTCGGTCCAGATGACCCTGAACACCATCTCTGAACTTGTCACACCATACGTGCCAAACGACAGCTCTGAGAGCCTGATAGAGGAACCTGCTCGCCGTACACGTCGCAAGAAAAACACTGCTCCTGCTGAAACTGAACCTGTCAAGCGCAGCACCCGTAACAAAGGCGGTGCCAAGGCAGTAAAAGAAGAGGCAGAGAACATTCCAGATGTGAAAGACGACGATGAGATGCAGGATTCGGGCTCCAATCAGGATCAGATCCTCGTTTCTGAAGCTGTGGTGAAGATTCCCTCCTCGGAGCGTCTAAGTGCGGATTCGCTGCTGAATGCGGCTGTGTCTCCGGGCCGATCTGCTAATAAAATCCCCATTGCTGAATCTGGGTTGCAGACGACACCTCAAGGCCCATCTCGGAAGTCGGTTCGGCGCTCGATGGTGGTGCGCCGTTCTCTGGTGGACCTCAGGCGTAGCATGACCCAGGAAGCTGTTCGCAGGGCGTCCCGGCGCTCTTTCCTGAAGAAGAAAGCCAGACTGGGAAACTCGACCTGCAGCAGCTCTGTCAGCGGTGAGACTTTGACAAAACTAAAAGGGATCGCTTACCCAAAAGTGAAAGTTCAGTCAGTTACTCACCATGTCGTTCCGATCCCGTAAGACCTTTGTTCGTCTTAAGTACGCAAAATGAAGATATTTTTGATAATCCGAGAGCTTTCTGACCCCATGTAGACATTGTCGTGAACGCACATCAATCACCGACACGGAAAAGTTATTTTTGCGTTCTGTGTGCGCAAATTGTGTTCTCGAAGCTTTATAACGTTACAGTTGAACCACTGTCACGTGGACTGTTTTAACAATGTCCTTACTACCTTATTGGGCCTTAAGCGTGTCAGTTGCATTGCCATCTGTGCAGGGTCAGAAAGCTCTTGGATTTCATCAAAATATCTTAATTTGTTTTCTGAAGGTCAAAGGTCTTACGGGTATGGAATGACATGACAGAACTTGACCTCGTATTGCTTTGAGACGCCTGTACTCTAATTGTAAATTAATGGCTTGAGATCAGTTTTGAGTGCCTTAATAGGATTTAATTATTTTCTTTATTTGTGGTGTTTAAAGTTATTTCTTTAACTTAAAGAAGAACTCTACTTCCAGAACAAAAATTTACAAATAATTTACTCACCCCCTTGTCATCCGCAATGTTCACGTCTTAATTTTTGTTACGACTGAAGAATGGTGTTTTGTTTTTTTTGAGTAAAACATTTCAGCATTTTTCTCCATATAATGAACTGATATGGTGCCCTGATTTTGAATTTCCAAAATCCAGTGTAAATGATTTCTCAAGTTGAGGGAAAATGCAATCAGTTTTCGACATACCCTAACTGTCTTGAGCCAGAATACACAGTTCAATGAGAGCAAGACAAGATGAAGCGTTTGAAATTAAAAGTATTTAAACTGTAAAACCTTCTTTATGTCTGAAGAAAGACAAACATCTTGGATGACAAGGGTTACATTATGAATCTTTGTTTTGGAAGTGGACTTCTCCTTCAGTGATGTGTATGTCCTTATTGCTCTTTCCAGAGGACATTTGTATGGATGTTGAAACTGAGGGAATGGAGATCACAGAAAAACAGTAAGTGCTTTTGCCTTCTATTTCAGTTGTTGAATTGTTTCTTCTGGGATTCAAAAGCACAACCTTTCAGTTATCAGTTCAGATCTTTTCAGCACTGTTTCACGGTTCTATTTTAGGGTTGATGCACCGCAAATGGTGACTGAACCAGCTACTGAAACCGAACCTGAACCTGAACCAGAACCAGAAATTGTCCAAACTGAGGTAATTAATATATAGCTATAACAGTGGTGTAACATAGAAACAAAAAAATTATGGTCACCTTCACAGCAGCTTTCAGGTAGCTTTTTTTTTTTTTTTAAAAGTGTCTTGGAGATGTTGCTGCAGTTCTTCTGGATTTAGTCCAATTTAGATTCCTCATGTCATCCCATGTGGACTTGGTGGTGAGATCAGATCTCTGTGTGGAGTACTGGCTGTTGTCAGACTCCTTGTGCAAACAAAAACCTCAGTGAATTATTACCAATGATGCCAAAAGATATATTTGGAGATGTAAACCAATATTTCCTAATGACACACTATGGCAAAAGTTAAAAATAACTGGGTTAAAATCACTTTGTTGGTTGTTATCTTTATAGTTGTTAGTGTGAAAAATCCTTAAGCAAACACCGTTATTTCTGTTATGACGTTAGAAACCCTTTCACTGCATGGTGCAATTTGTAAATAACTGATGGCTGGTTGACTTTCATAGGAACCTGAACCTGAGGTAAAGGACAAACTTCCAGAAGAGATTGCTGATTCTCCCAGCACCTCTGAGAGCTGTCGCGTCACGCGATCCATGGCTCGTACTTCAGGAACAGGTGCTGTTTAACAGATCTGCTGAGATTTTTAAACATTAAATTAAACTTGTAATAAGTGGTATTGAATTTGTATTAATTTATTTTCCTGTAACAGATGGGTCAAGATCCAGAGGAGATAGCTGGTGAGCACACCGTTAGTTTGTTTACCTCATTATAGCTGGTGTATCTATACTGCATGTTTTCTAATAGTCTTTGTGCTTTTCTGTCAGGACTACACGTTCGGGCTCAAAGCGTCACGCAGCTCAAGAATTCAACACGCCCAAGAAGAAACCGTCTCCTCCAAAGAAGTGCCTCACGGTATGAGCATCTCTGACCACCATAATGACCAAAATGAGTCCATTAGGAAGCCACAACAATCTTTTGAGTCTCGTTGAGAAGAAAAGCTTTCCGCAGAGATCCACATGATAATTCTCTGTGGTTGTTTGCATTCATAAAAAAAATATTTAATGATTTGTGGCTAGTTTCTTGAGTTGAATTAGCAAGCCTTTGATCAGACCAGGCAATCCATTATGTGTCCATTTGTTGTTTCGCTATAGAGTGTTGCTCCACACATGCGCTCGTTCATGCACACAGTGCAGAAGAACCAGATGCTGATGATGACACCCGGGTCTTTGGGCCGCACCAACATCGTGAAGTCCATCAAACAATCTGCCTCCAAAACTGACAGCAAGGTGAGCAGGGATATTTTTGTATTTCGGAGTAGTCTAATTTGCTGTGTTGCACTGACTATAAATGTTTGCTAATGTGCTTCTACAAGTAGAAATCATTTTAGTTGGTAATTGTACTTCCTGTCTTTCCCTCTCAGTTGGGCCCTGGCTCTGTGGTGAGTATAAACACTGTAAACCCAGATTGAGGGCATTTCTACGTCCGTCATAACTATTTCTGTTTGGCTATTCCTGTATTATGAGTGGCCATTTGCTTTGGTTACTAACACTACCATTCAAAAGTTTGGGGTTGGTAAGATTAAGGTGTGTGTTTTTTTTTTTTTTTTTTTTTTTTTTTTTTCTCTCCCCTCTCTCAGGAGGTTCCTGCAGGTCTATAAAGTCTTAAAATATACGTTGTATCAAATTTAAGGAACACTCCACTTTTTTTTTTTTTGGAAAATGGGCTAATTTCTTCGGGTCTGGCAGTAGCACTTTTAGCATAGCTTAGCATAGATCGAATCTGATTAGACCAATAGTATTTCGCTCAAAAATGACCATATATAATGATGATATTTTAACTATTTAAAACTTGACTCTTCTGTAGTTACATTGTGTACTAAGACTGATGGGGACAATAAAAAGTTTTAAGTGATTTTTCTAGGCTGATATGGCTAGGAACTATACTCATTTCGGCATAATAATCAAGGGACTTTGCTGCCGTACCATGGGTGCCGCAGGTGATATTACGCAGCGCGTGAAAGTGAAGTGATCAACTTAATGCAAAGTTGATTAATAAAAGCATTCATTTATTCAAAAAGCAATCAGGGTTTCTGCAGGATTTTTAAGCTCAAATTTAACATTTTAACTTTACATTGATCAACAATGGCAGTGAAGATTTGTAATATTACGGAAGATTTCTGTTTTAAATGAATGCTGTTCTTTTGAGCTTTTTAAATTAAGAGTCCTGAAACTATCACGGTTTTCACAAATTAAGCAAAACAACAGGTTTTCAATGTTAATAATCAGAAATGTTTCTTAAGCAGCAAATCAGCATGTTAGAGTGATTTCTGAAAGATCATGTGACACTGAAAACTGGAGTAATGATGCTGAAAATTCAGCTTTGCATCACAGGAATTTAATTTTAAAATATACAAATAAAAAAAAGTTATGTAAAATGGTAGTGTGTGTGTTTTTTTGTTTTTGTTTTTTTACATTATTGCTGTTTTTACTGCATTTGATTAAATGAATGCAGCCGTGGTGAGAATAAGATACGTGTGTGGTGTGTGTGGGTTTTTTTTAAAAAGTCATACTGATCCCAAACCTTTGAACTGTAGTGAAACTCATACTGAACTTTGTTTAATAGGCACTTTGTCACTAAACTGAACTTCCACTGTACCATTCAGACTTTGTCAGATTAACCTCATCACTCATGTGGTGTATGGATGTATGTTTTTGTGGTTTGGGAAATTTACATTCACCCTTTTTTGTATCTGAGACATTAGCCAGAAATCTGTCACTTTTCACATCAAGAGGAAGAACCTGTCTTTGTGGTTTAACTATAGCTTCCATCATCCTTGTTTAAACCCTCAGTCACTCAATTAATTGCTGAATATTTATATGCATGTATGTGTATATGTTATTATTAAATTTTCTTCCTTTCCTTTAAAATGCCTTGCCACTCTATAATTTTTTCCCCAGGAGCGAGAACGGCAGAAGTGGGACGCCTTGAACAAGAAAATAGAGCAAGAGAATGAACGAAAGAGAAAGATTGAAGAGGAGAGACGAAAGAAACAGGAAGAAATGAAAAGGTGGCCAATTTGTCATTGTTCAATTCAGCACTATCTGAATTCTTAATCTAGTTCAAGTTTGAATGCAAATCAGGACTCAAAAGAGAATTCTGCACATTTTAGGAAGCGCGACGAGCGTTTAAAACGGGTTATTGAGGCTCGAGTAAAAGGTGAGAAGGAGAAGGAGCAGGAAAAGAAAAAGAAGATTGAAGAAAAGATGGCACAGCTAGAGAAGAAAAATGACATGGTAATAACAATTTCAAGACCCAGTTTAAGTTAATTTTTGGAGTGTTTGTTTTTCATGAACTCTGTTCTCTCTCTTAGCTGCGTGTTGAGCGGTTGGCTGAGGAGAAAGCCAAGAGGAAGGTGGCCACTAAAAGACAGGAAGAGCTGGAGCTGCGTAAGAAACAGGAAGAGGCAGCCAGACAAAAGAAACTTCAGCAAGTTGTAAGTCAGCCTCAGCATGTAAAGTGGGGAGTCCATGCTGAAAGAAATTCAAGTACAGGCAATGGATGACCTCAGCAAATAATGAAAGTGTAAATTATTCATTCTGTGCAACAGCTTTTCTTTTTGATCCAATAGCAAGTAATATCACGCCAAATATTATACATGTGCTTTCATATATAGCCTTTTATACACTTTATAAATGATTGACATGTACGTCATTTATTTGGTCAATATAGTGAACCGTAATATTTTGAAATATGAAAATTTAAAGTAACTGTTTTCTATTTGATTTCCGTTTTAAAATGTAATTGATTCCTGTGATGCAAAGCTGAATTTTTAGCAGCCATTACTTGAGACTTCAGTGTCACATGATCCTTCAGAAATCATTCTAATATGCTGATTTGCTGTTCAAGAAACATTTATTATCAGCGTTTAAAACAGTTTGTGTTTTTCAGGATTCTTTGAATAGAAAGTTCAAAAGAATAGCATTTATTTTAAATTTTTTACTTTTTACTTTTTTTTTTTTTTTTTTTTTTTTTTTTTGAGATCAACTTAGTATGTTTGTACTGATTCCAGATTTTTATAATTTGATTTTTATTATATGTAGCTAATTATAACCATTTATATTCTTGTCTATTTCTTCAGGAGGAAGAGGAGCGGCGACACCAGGAAATGCTGGCCAAACGTAAGGCTGATGAGGAGCAAGAGAAGGCCCGCAAATTGGCCGAGGCCACACGTGCCCTGGAGCTGAAAAAGGAACAAGAGTAGGAGAAAGAAGCTGAAGCGAGAGCGGGAGAGAAGCGTGGCGGGGCCGAAGAAGACAGGCTAAACTGAAAGTTGGTTTTTTTTTTTTGTATGTTTTAAAATGGAAGCATGACATTCAGAGATACTAAATGTGCATATTTGTGTCTTGAAAGGCTAGAGAGCTATCGCTCTTCAGAAGGAACTGGAGGAGAGGGCATGAAGGAGAAGAAGGAGGAGATGGAAAGAAAGGAAGATGGTGGTTGTGGCGTGCGTCGGTATCTTGTCGTCGTCGTCGCATTAACGTCGCGTCGCGTGCGTGCGTCGCGATAGCGTCGTCGCGTGCGTCGATAGCGATGCGTCGCGTCGCGTCTCGTCGTCAATGTGAGACCAACTCCCACCATTTTGATTTTTGGGTGACTTTCCCTTTAAAAGTCTGATTAACGGTTTTTCTTTTTTCAAATATTGACTATTATTGAAGAGGTGTAGTACCTGCACTTGTATTGCATAACACCAATCTCACCAAATTTGTGTTCCTTTAACAGGAAGAGCAGAGGAGGGCAGAAGAGGAAAGGGCAGCAGCCTCTGCCCCGGCGCCCCCTACAGTTACAGCACAGGTGATTACCAACATCCAAAGTCAATTATCCTTGATTTTGTTACATAACCAGTCAAAAGTTTTCGAGCCGGAAGATTTTTATGTGTGTGTTGAAAAATTCTACTCTGCTGTTTATAATAATAATAATAATAATAATATGTGGTTTTTTTTTTTTTGAGCAGCAAATCAGAATATAAGTGATTTCTGAAGGATGACTGGTGTGACTGGTGTATTGATGCTAAAAATTCAGCTTTGAAATCACTGGAATATTTTACATTTTAAAAATGTATACTAAAAGTAATTTTAAATTTTACAGTTTTTGCTGTATTTGGATCAAATCATTGTAGATTTAGCTTTTTTTTCCCCTTTAATTAAAATGTATCTTATTTGTTATCCTTTTTATCCATTTTTAAGTCTTTTTATTTTATTTATGTTTTACATTTTGTTTTTGACTTATCTAACAGGTCTCTTCCGCAAAACCACAAGCAGCTAATATGCTCAACACAACTATAACTAAGGGTTCGGCTCTAAACACGACTATAGATATTGAGGTAAACTCCTTTGCTTTCCCAGTTCTTTGATTGACTCTTAATTTTTGTTGTACTAAGTGTTAAGTATTTAAACGTACTACTACTAAATGTTTATTTGGCTCTTTTTCCATTTCCACAGAACTCTGTTCTGAAAACTCCAGTTGGGAAAGGAGCTGCTGCTAATAAGACCATAGATCTTGGAGCTGGACTCAACGTGACCGTGGACATTGAGGTGAGGTCACGGCAACGGTTATGCGTCTTTTTCCTTGCTGGAGGAGGGAATGTCAGATAATATTACCAAGCACCAAACAGTTCCCACAGAAGCAAAGCAACACAGACTTAAATTTCCAGTTGGATGTTTTTTTTCCTTTTTAATATAAGCCATTGATGAATTTTAACTTGGTTTTTGAGTGCTTAGAAATGCATAAACCAATTTCAGATGGATAGAACAGCTGGTTTCTGACTCTCTCTTGTTTTATACTTTTCAGCAATCTCCGCAGTCATACCAGATCACTCCTAAGGGCCAGAAAGTGACTGTTTTGGTGAATCCTGAAGATTACGGCATGGACCAGAACAGCGACGACTCAACAGATGATGAATCTGCACCCAGAAAACCCATCCCATCTTGGGCTGAGGGTATGATGCTGCTTGGCAGCTACTGGAAATCTTTATTTGTAGTCACAGTTTGCATTATGTTCCGTCTGTGCACTCAGTGGGTGTGCAGTGGGCCAAATGTCAAATTTGAGAATTTTTGGATATACCATCGATTACAGTTTTATCATAACGTGACGTGTTTTGTGCAGGTATGCAGTTGCAGCAGTCTATTATGAAGCAATATTACAATCCACTGGACCTTAATGCATATTTTGGAGAACCTGAACCGCCTAAGCTGGAGGCGATCTTCAAGCGGACCAAAGCTCGCTTCTTTAAACGCACTAGCTCTGCTGTGTGGCATTCTCCACCTCGTTTGGGAAATCTGGGCCATAAATAAGCAGATGTATATTGTTGTTTTCTGTCATCTTTTTATGTTGTTGTCTTTTATACCTTGAGCTCACTTTAATAAAGCTTTTTAAATTCTATATGTAAGTAGGTTAGACTGGAAAAGAGAGCAGAATGTGTAATTTACCTTGTCACCCATGTATTTAAATAGCGTCACATGTAATAAGTTTGGACGTATACACAGGAGCTGCTACAAATGTGACATAGAAAATATGGGGATGGTGTCTGCCTACAAAATTCATTTCTCAAAGAGTGTCAGATGTACTGTGGACTGTTAATAAAAATGTATAATTTTTAAATGTCACACACAACATCTCATTTTTAGTAGTTTGTCATGGATGTAATTTGAAAAGTCAGAAAACCAGGGTTTGCCAGGTTTTCACAACAATCTGTTTACTGCTCAAAACTAGACCAATTGTGTTTCATTGCATTCTGGGGGATAAATTAAGACTGGGTGCCCAACCCTGTTCCTGGAGATTGACTTTCCTGCAGAGTTTAGTTCCAACCTTAATCAAACACACCTGTCTGTAATTATCAAATGCTCCTTGAGATCCTAATTAGCTGGTTCAGGTGTGTTTGGTCAGGGTTAAAGCTGAACTCTGCAGGAAAGTTGATCTCCAGGACCAGGGTTGAGCACCCCTGAATTAACATTTTCTTTCGGCAGGGTTCTTCTGGTAAAATGAGTATTCCAGGGGCTAAGTGTCACGTTATTTGGGGTGCTTCCAGCCGCGGACATGAAAAACAACCCACAGAAACGGTGTTAAAGTAGCCCAATTCTGCGAGAAAACCATGGACTTGGCAACTTGAGGGAAACTGAAAATCACTGACTGAAATCATAGCAAAGTTTATTAAATTTAAAGGGGTCGTGACATGAGAAATCAAATTTTCTTTGATCTTCTGGCATATTAGAGTTCTTTGTACCATTATAACATCCTGCAAATTTTATATTTTGAAATGTCCACTTCATTACAAACAAAGCATTTATTTAAAAGTCCAAAAATGGCTTGTTTGGATCAGAAGTGTAAGGTGATGTCACCCAGGCACAAAAAACATTAAAAAATTTGCATAAACACTGCCTCCAGAGCAAGGCATCGACAAATAGTCTTCTCATCATGGGCCCTGCCCACTGCCGTTTAGAAGCTTAAAGGGGTCATCGGATGCCCATTTTCCACAAGTTGATATGATTATTCAGGGTCTTAATGAAAAGTCTATAACATGGTTTGGTTAATTTCTCAATGGTAGTGTGAAAAAAGCACGCTTTTTTTTTTTACCTTGTCAAAATCAGCTCTGCAAAAATCAACCTATTCTGGTGGATGTTGCTTTAAATGTTAATGAGCTCTGCTCACCCTGCCCCTCTCTTCTCTCTGTGGAGTGACAAGCTTGTTTACTTTATCCACGTTTAGCCTTGTATATCTACGAAACTTGCTAACTACCATGTTATTAGGAAAGGCGATTGCAAAGATTCATTAAAAAAACCCTTATACTCAGTTTTGCTGTAAGTGAAGCTGGATCACGAGTGATTTGCACAAACATAGACGCATTTATGTAGATCGGGAGGCGCATTCCATTCAAAAACAAAAGCCATCAACTGCCTCTTCAGTGGCTCAGATGTCGGGAGTAAATGATGACTACTATGTTCATTATTACATCCAACAACACCTCAATCACCTAGGAGCCATTCTTGTCTACATGCCTGTTCCGGCATCAAAACAATGGCGATCGGACTGTTACAGCTCATTCAAGGCGGGTCTGAGGTAAGACAATCAGACAAGATGCTGAGAATGGCTTGATTTGAAAAACTGCGGTTGTAAAGGATCCCAGCCGAGGAAGAAGGGTCTTATCTACCGAAACGATTGGTTATTTTCATTAAAAAAAATACAATTTAATTCTTTTTTTTTTCTTTAATTCTTTGAACTCTGTGCATTGTTGCTCAAGACAGTTAGGGTATGTCGACAAACTCCAATCGTATTTTCTCCCTCAACGTCAAAAGTAATTTCAAAATCAGCAAAAGTACCCACCCAGTCTTTGAAAGTAAGCATGCAAAGAAGATCAAACACCCTTAACAAAAAAGGTAAAACAGCGATATAAGACGATTTCGAAGTTGAGGGAGAACATGAGATGGGAGTTTTTCGACATACCCTGTCATGAACCGGAAAAAAAAACAGTCCAGGCAGAGTAAGACAAGACCAGTGTTTGACATTAAAAAGTATATACATTGTATTATGTTTATGAAAATAACCGATCGTTACGCTAGATAAGACCCTTCTTTCTCAGCTGGGATCCCTTACAACCACATTTGGGGTTTGTTAGTCGCATTTAAACTGCATTTTGGAAGTTCAAAATCGAGGCATCATATCAGTCCATTATATGGAGAAAAATGCAGAATTGTTTTCCTCAAAAAACAATCTCTTTACGACTGAAGAAAGAAAGACATGAATATATTGGATGATAAGGGGGTAGCTACATTATATGTGAATCTTTGTGTTGAAAGTGGACTTCTCCTTTAAGTATATTTTCAAGTATTTTTTCGCTCATTTCTGTAATTTTATTTAACAGAATGGAGTGAGACATAACATTACACCACATTAAAAACATCATCAAACACGGAATATTTCTAATTATTATTATTAGATCATAGCAGACAGGAAGTGAAGTGGGAGGGATTGGGAAAGGTCCTCGAGCCGGAATTCGAGCTCGTGACGCCCGTATCACAGCAGCGCTGTATGTTGGCGCGCTGCCCACAAGGCTATTAGCGGTTTTCATAGTGATCTATTTTTTTATCTTGTGAACTTAAATTATTCTGACCGTGACATGGAAACCTGTGGCATACTGAAATGATCATCAAAAATGTTTACTTTAATATGCTGAGAAAAAGCATTTCCTAAATAAATAATTACATTACAGTCTGCCCAGAATCCCCAGGACAGTTCTGGTAAATTGTGTCAGAGAAAGGATTACGACCAAAACGCATGCGCAGATAGTGGCCGTTACTCATCTCGTGAGCGCGCACGCCAGTGGAAAGTTTCATCGTCACTGACGGCGTCGCGCAGCCAAGGGACAACAATCACCCTGGAGAAAGCGCTGAAACCAACACGAAGGTACGTTAGCGATTAAAACGCGTTTATTATTGGAGTAAACATGGCTGGTTGTGTTATGAGTGTTAACTGGTTTATTGTAGCTACTCGTTTTGTTTTATAATAACAGGTGCAGTTGACGCTCACACGCCTAATATAGTCCCGCTATTTAAAGCCTTTGTGAATTTAACGTTACCCGCGACTAGCAACTTGATTTTGTTTACATTTATTATGAATTGGCATCTAGACACTACACGTATTTACATATTATATACAATACATTCCTGTGTCATGTTTTCAATAATCAAGTAATATGTTACATAAAAGGCAATAATAAACGGAGTGTTGTTATTGACTATACTGAATTCAGTTTACTGTAGTGTCGGATATATTGAGTACTTGGATTTAATTTTGTACAGCGCATCTTGACCTAAAGGCATGAATGCATGTCGGAAATGGCCTCTGAACAGGGTTTTATAGGAGCACACACACACTAACACTAATGTTTTCATTCCTTTCAGTACATGTTTCGTCACGAATGATACTAAAACGATCAAGATAAATGTGAACTAGTCTGTTTTAGATTGTTAGCCTAGATAATTTTTGCAAAATAAATTATACAGGATGACGCCACACCTTTTATTAATGTAAATCTGAGCAGTGTGGGTGTGACCGGGGCTAGCCGTCACGTTTTCACTCAACTGAAATTTAATTTGGATTGTATTATTTTGAGTTACATTCCGTAGAGGCACAAACTATATAGTTTTAAACGTTCCCATTGTTATTGCCCTGAGTAAAAAGGAAAATGGTTAAAGTTGACAGTATGGCAGGGCATGTTATCACAATGTATGAGATAAAGTTATTCACAATGGCAAAAATGCTAAAGAAAACTAAATTTCAGCTATTGTTTTGACCAACAAATAGTGTGATTAATATATAATTTTTTAACATTTTAAAAAACAAGTGATGACTTGCCCCACCCCAACATTTATTGGCAGATGCCCTTGTACTGAGATCACAGTGTGGTTAAAGTCCTTAATTTTTCTTCGAATCTTTCATTATGTACACTACCAGTCAAAAGTTTTTGAACAGTAAGATTTTTAATGTTTTTTAAAGAAGTCTCTTCTGCTCATCAAGCCTGTATTTATTTGATCCAAAGTACAGCAAAAACAGTACAATTTTTTAAAATATTTGTTACTAATAACTGTTTTCTATTTGAATGTATTTAAAAATGTAATGTATTCCTGTGATTTCAAAGCTGAATTTTTAGCATCATTACTCCAGTCACATGATCCTTCAGATATCATTCTAATATTCTGATTTGCTGCTCAAAAAACATTAATTATTTTTTATGGTAATCTTTTGTAACATTAGAAATGTGTTTTTCATCACTTCTGATATTTAAAGCATCCTTGTTAAATAAAAATATTCATTTCTATAATCCCCCCCCCCCAAATTATACTAACTCCAGGAATAGTGAACTGAATAGTGTACTGTATAATCTTAATACATAAAAAAAATGTACTCAGCTGTTTTAAATATTGATAATAATAAATTTTTATTGAACAGAAAATCAGCATATTAGAATGGTTTCTGAGGCTGAAGTAATGATGCTTTAATGACAGGAATAAATTGCATTTAAAAAATATTAAAATGGAAAGCAGTTATTTTCAAATAGTAAAATATTTCGCAATATTACTGCTTTGGCTGTATTTCAGATCAAATAAATGCAGGCTTGGTGAGCAGAAGAGACTTCTTTAAATTAATTTTAATGAATTTTAGTTTAAAAGGTAAATGTATAAAAAATTAAAGAAAAAAAAACTATTGTGAGACCAATTGGAAACTGGATGTTTGAAATCACTGTGCTAAAGAAAACAAGATTATGCGTAATTGGAAGTTTGACTCAAAACTTTATAGTTACTTCGATATATTCTCTATGACAGCTAGCCCCTTTCTCTTTTATATGGACTAATAGACACTTACACACTTTTAAAGAATATGAAATTTCTCTAAATCTGTGTTTGTAAATCTATTTTATGTGATTTTAACATATGTCATGCTAAATGTTTGTGTAGTTCAATGAGGATGGTAGAATTTTGTGCTTTATGAATGATTTCTTCATTTACTTGCTTTTAAGAGAGGAAAAATAAAACACTGTCATTCTGGGCTGTCTAGCTTGCACATTCCAGAGCTTTAAATAGTGTCTTACTTGCATGTATTTACACAGTTTAGTGAATGTGTTTATATGTAATACAAGAAGTTGATAACCAGAGGCATATTAAGCCAATCCTTATTGGGAGTATGGTACATTTACGAGTTTGAAATGGCTAGTTGTCACAAAAACACTAATCTGAGATACAACTTTAACTCTAGAATTTTTGTCCTAAGCATAGCTATGACAAGTATGTATCTAAAACATGTAATCTAATGCCGGGTTCACACTGCATGATTTTCAAAGTCATCGGATCACTTCTCTTCTCACACTGCATGACTGTGTCGGGTATCATCAAGTTCCAGTTGTGTTTACACAATGGATCGGCAACAAGAGGTTTATACATGACACAACATTTCATTAGGAAGAACTGGCAACTACTCCTCCTTGTCTACAAACTAGGGCTTGGATGATATGACCTAAAATCATGGAGACTTATGAACCGGAAGTCTAACACATTACCAGAAAACAGCTTTAACAGCACATTAACAGAATGCAGCGCAGAATGCCTACTCCGCCATGTTGCTATCAAATACAAAAGTTGCCATGCCTACCAGCTACTGTAAACAAAACCTCGCAACGCTTGCCCCGCCTCTGTGGTCTTCTGATTGGTTTTGGAACTGACATTGATGAGCAGTGCTGCGTTTAAAGTTAAAATTCTGTTAACTTGACCACTCATGTGCGAGATGCTGCAAAAAACACGAGCACCGACTACACACACGGTAATATGTTTTTAATGGGAAAGCATTAACAGGATTAAAAAACGAAATAACTGTCATGGGAAAAATATGTCGGTTTGAGGTTCTTAATTTTGGTTTTGATTACATTTCAATTAATTGTCCAGACCTAATGTAAGATCACGTGAGAGACAAGCAATCTTATGCAAGAATGGATTTATTTCTGTCAAAAATGATAGCCCAATAACCGATAACCTTGTGGGAAACGCACCAACAAGTGCCTTTGTGGTACAGGCATCCCGAGTTCAAATCCTGTTTTGATGACTTTCCCAATCACGTCTCTCTGACTTTCTCCCATGTCACTTCCTGTCACATCTACACTGTCCAATAACAATAAAGGCAGGAAACGTCAAAAATAAATCTTAAAAAATAAACAAATGGTACCCTGCAAAAAGCTTGCAATCCAAGTTGTCTATACATTGATTTGCAGTATTAAAGAGATGAAGGAGATGTTCTGTTGCAGATCTATTGTGACTCCTCCCCCAGAACTTCCCCTTGCCATGTTATCTTGCTCTCTCATTAGCTGTAGGTTGTCACCGTGTCATTTCCAGACAAAATACATTTCACACTGCAGGACTGTGAGTTGCCGACAGGTCCAGATATTTAATATCCCAAATATCTTACGGGCATCAGCACTTCTCTCAGATCACGTCTTTGATAACACACACTATGTGATTGTCACTCATGTGAACGAGCACAAATTTGCCTCCAATTTCAGGCATTTGGCAACAATTTCCACAGTGAAAATCAGGACTGAAATCATGCAGTGTGTGCCTGGCATCTCATTTGACAATTTTGAAAATGATTTCTTTTCAGTGAACCTCTCTCTCTTTTTCAACAGAAATGGGTCGCCTAACATTACTGTTACTCTGTCTGGCTCTTCTGGTGTCAGTTGTGGCCAGGCGAGGGGGTGGCGGTAAAACCGGAGGCTGGGGCAAAATTGGTGGCTCAAACAAGGGTGGAAGCAGCAGCAGCAGCACCAATAAAGGCACTTCATCACGTGGGACACAGTCGTCCCCTGGAAACTATCCTCGCCAACCGCAAGTGCCAAACCAGAATCCACCCCCCTACCCTGGTACTGGAGGCGGGTATCCGGGACAGGGCAGATATCCACCAACAGGCTCTAACCCAGGTCAAGGATACCCTAACCAAGGTGGATACCCTAACCAAGGCAGCTACCCAGGGCGTGGTGGTAATCCTGCCCAAGGTGGTTATCCGGCCCAAGGTGGTTATCCGGCCCAAGGTGGTTATCCGGCCCAAGGTGGTTATCCGGCCCAAGGTGGCTACCCAGCCCAAGGTGGTTATCCACAAGGTAACTACCCAGGGCGTAGTGGTTACCCAGGACAAGGTGGTTACCCAGGGGGAGGATCTTATCCAGGAGGAGGTTCATATCCCAACAGATACCCTGGACAAGCCGGAGGAAATCCTTACCCAGCTGGAGGCTCTTATCCAGGTTATCCAGTCCGTGGAGGTTCTAGCCCTAATCAGTTTGGTGGAGGTTTTGCAGGAGCAGGTGCAGGTGGATATCCAGGAGCAGCACAATATCCTTACTGGAACCCCAGCAACAAAATCATGAGCCCTGGCTATGGTGGCAACTATGGTAGTTATGGGTACGGCGGCAGATCCCCTTTCGCCCAGTCAGTGCAAAACGCGGGTCTGGCCCCTTCATATAAATCAAAGGGCTTTGGCAAACAGGCAATTTTGGCAGCTGGGGCTGGGGCAGTGGCCGGTATGGCTCTGGGATATGGCCTTGGAAGTTTCCCTCGCCCCCGTTTCCATTTCCACAGCCCGCAAGAGGAATACTACTACAATCACTACATGTACAAACGTTACGGCCAACCCCCCCCTGACAGTAACGTGAATGGGAACACTGACTCTCAAGGAGGAAACCCAGGCGATGCAGGATTGACCTCTGCTGGACAAGGAAACGTTAACCCTCATAATATCTTCCAGAATCCTCCACCACAGTCCTATGATAATTTCATGGACAAGTGTGTGAAGAGGACAGACTTGCTCCGAGAGAAACGCGAAGGAAGATCAAGGAGATCCACTGACCTTGTTGAGGCCCAAGCAGCAGAAGTAGCCGATGATCCTACTGGTGCCCAAGAAAATGGCACAAGCAACAACAGCACCGCAGAAAGAGACACTTCCGAAAACTCTTCATTTGTAACCTCACACCCACCCGAAACACCCAGTCAACCTCAAAAGCAGACCCAGGGAAGGAATGTAGAAGCTGACAATGATGACGATGACACTGTTAGCATTATGGAGATTGGCTATCCTGCCCTAATTGAGCAAATGAAAGCGCGGCGTTGCGTCGAGCTGTACATGGTCTATGCGGAACAGCATGCGGAAAAACAGGTGCAAGATCGCAGTAACACAGATATTAAAACCAACAGCGGTAGTGGTGACTTACTTAGACCATTAGGCCACGGAGTCATGCTACTCTTTGCTAGCATTCTGTCGCTTCTCTTCAGTTCTCTTCTACACTGAAGTTCTGGAAGAGGTTACATGTAAAGCCATTGAGTCAGGAATTTGTCTAGAATGTTTAGAGACTTTGGACTAGTGAAGATTCAAGAGAAAGTACTGACACTTCTTACAGTGATTCCTGTATAGTTACTCTACTAAATTGCAACATGAGCCACCTAACAATTTGTCATGAGCCCACATTTTCCGAAGGAGCTAAAAGTATTTGCATAGAGTCATTTTTTACAACGTTCACCTTCTCGCATGTGTTTTGATGAGCACTAACTTCTTTTCCAAGACAGCATACAGCATGGACCCTTTATTATCTCCAATTTAAACAAAATCGTGCATGGCTTCGGAATTTGAGTTACTGTTTTCAACAGTAATTAGAACAAACCATGATTATTTTGTTGCAACATAGAATAGTGGCTTCCAGTTCGGTTGATTATGGCACTCCAACTTGTGTAGTACATATTGAAAATTTTGTGTTGTAGAGTTGTCTTTGATTGTTTGGACTGTTAACTTAGAGATTAACTTTCTACTGGTGTATTTATTTCTTTTAAATTATTATCATAGACATAATTTTATTGCTTTTTCACAGTCCTCCACTGTTCGTTTTTAGGGGCCATTCACAAAGAACGTGTTTTCGCATTCTACTCCATTGTTTTTTTGTATAAACATGCACTAGATGGCCATTATTAACCACTGACTCTTTCAAAGTAAACGCACACGAACGCTGCATTTTTAGAACGCAGTGCCCAATTAAAAGACATTCAAAAACCTGGGATTTTTTCATTCCATGTTCCAGGCATCTCACATTTTAAATGGAAAACACTTTCTGTGTGAACATCTCCTTAGTGAATGTTTTTGTAATCATAACTGTTTGGTTTATAACTCGAACTGTCAATTTTATTCATATCAGATGTACTATGACACTAATGCAGTTCAGCTGGATGAGATAAAACAGCATTTTATATAAAGCTGGATCTTTATCAGTAGCTTGCTGTGGTTTTCTGGATATTACTGCTGAATATTCAAGTAGATTATCAACCCAGTTTGGCACTTTGCGCAATCATCATTTATCTAGAAAGACTGTGGTGATCACTGGGTGACCAGTAGAAATGCTTAACGTCTTTATTCTTACTCAGCTGCATATGTATTGTTATGCCTTTGAGATGTTGTCAATGTTGAAAGTGTGTATAATGTTACCACCACTGGGATTAAAGCAATTAAATGCACCTTAATTCTGACTCTGCCTGTTTCCATTTGATATTTTTAGAAAAGGTCATAGGATTAAGTGTTTTCTCATTCTTGGCCTAGTGATTGTTCTAGTTCACGTTAATGTTTCATTTGCTTCTTGTTTACAGATGTCACTTGATGTCCAATGTAGGATCTGGTCTCTGAAGCAAAACCAGTTTTTCCTATTATGGTGTCAGGTAAGCTAAATATTCAATGTGTTGTGATAGTTGCTAGAGTCTTTTGTTGTTTTTGGCTTTGATATCCATTCAAGTGTACTTTTCATGTTGACACATGCATAATATTAGCTAACTAATTTGCAACTTAATTATACCCCAAGTGGAAAACCATGAACCTGTTGTGGTTATAAGACTATTATGAGTGGCAAAATCTAAGTACAGGACTAATTGTAGAAAAACACTGAAAGGTGAAAACTGTCAGAACCATTTATCTTCACCTGTGTTTTGGAATACAAATTAACCCATGGGAAGAAGACTTCAGCACAACTGTGGATCACAGGAGATGAAAATCCCTTGTTTGGTG
The DNA here is from genome assembly GCA_012976165.1 of Labeo catla. Classification (NCBI taxonomy): domain Eukaryota; kingdom Metazoa; phylum Chordata; class Actinopteri; order Cypriniformes; family Cyprinidae; genus Labeo; species Labeo catla. The sequence continues at coordinate 316,487 of VONZ01000341.1, forward strand.
ATCATTACTGTAGTTAATCAGGCAGATACACACAAAAACAAACAGAGATCACAATATGTTTCTGTTAATGATGCAATCTGAGACATCACACAGGCCACATATTAGACACTGGCAGTGATAGAAGACTAAAGACCAGCAAAAGATTGTACAATGTACACACATTTTTCCAACTTAATTGGAAGTGATTGTGTGAAATAAAAAGATTAGTTGACCATTGTTCGTTCTACTTGGTTAAGATTATAAATATCCAAGATACAGTCTTCATGTTGGAGTCTTGATGTATTGGTCTTGTGACTTTATACTGTATAAAAAGATATAAAAAGATGACAATGTTATCTTTACATATAGAGTTCTACCACCAGTCCTGCACTCCTATAATTTTCTTAATGAACTTAACAAGGAGTGTTTGATTAGGGTTGGACCTAAACTCTGTGAAAAACAGTATGTGAACCTCTGACTTACAAGCTGTAAAACAGGAAATGTTTGTCCGAACTCAACTGGATTTGTGAGAGAAAGCAAACATCTTTGCCAGAGAACGCAAAAGTTTTGTGAGAGAACGTAAAAGTTTTGTGAGAGAATGCAAATACAAAAGAAAGCAAAAGAATTAGCCTTTTTCACAAAAATCGGAAGTGACGTCAGCGCAGGGTAAAGTCAGTTCTGCTACAGGTCTGTGCCTATTATATTAATATGCTCTTGTCTCAAATAATGCCTTTTACCTTTTCTTTTTTGTCTGCTTTCCAAGTTGTTCTATAATCAACAAAGAAACAACATTTTACTTGTTTGTAATTTATATGGGCACTCAGACCGGTACTCGTCAATATAATATATGCGCAACATAGCGCCAGCTATAGTTTCTGTTCTCCATCTCCGGTATATTTAAGCGTATTTTCTCAATTTACTCAGTCATTTCCCTCGAATCACTACATCATGGTAAATTATGACAGCGTTTATAACCAAATGCACACTTCTGAGTCCGGATGATGCATAAACTCAATACAACAACGTAATCCAGATCCAAAAGGAATAAAGCCACTAATCTGAGTCATGTCTTATTTAGTATTATATTATTTTATTATGTATATCCCTGGGCACATTATGCAACGTACATTTACACCCTAAAGTTAATAGTGCAAAGGAGAGCAAGTAGAAAATACAATATTACTTTCATAATAATAATAATAACAAGATTAATCGCGAAAAAATAATTATGTGAAGAGTCATAATGCACAGCCAGCACCAAATAGACAGTACGGCAAAACTTAAAACTGTACTGTATTATAAGTGCTAACATTCATAATTAAATAAACATAGTATTTGTGATGACCAGACGCTGACACAAAGTTTTTGAATAAATGTTTGCTATTTTTAGAGTAAAACACCGGTATATATCATAGTATCATAGTATCTATTTTGTAAAAATAGACTTTGATTCCCGAACTTACTCTTGTTCAGTACGGCCGCTGCTGTCACCGGAAAAACGTTTACCCTGCAAGCGCCAATCCGGAAGCCAGAAACACGGAAGTGTGAAAAAGGCTAATGAGGGGATGCAAATATCTTTGCAAGAAAATGCAAATGTTTTGCGACGGAACGTAAATATGTCTTTGTGAGAGAACGCAAAAGTTTTGTGAGGGAACTCAAATATCTTTGCGAGGAAACACCAAAGTTTTGCGAGGGAACGCAAATATCTTTGCAAGAGAAAGCAAAAGTTTTGTGAGGAACCGCCAACGTTTTGTGAGAACAGAAGTTTTGCGAGGGAACGCAAATATCTTTGCAGGAGAATGCAAACGTTTTTCGAGGGAATGCAAAGTTTCACCATGTCTCTTTAGGGGCTCCATACGAAACCCACCAGCATGGTCTGAAGGTGAGTACTTTTTCAACAAATTTTTATTTTTGGGTGAAATATTCCTTTAAGATTTGAGAAACCCATGAAATTAAATGTAGTTTATTCACCTTGTTACAAGAAATTCTTATCCTCTTATTCGTATTCAAGTTTTCATATATATCTGTTTAGCGTGTTGTTTAAGTTTGATGCTGCTGCTTTCATAACCGATCTGTCCCGTGAGAGAACTAGAGAGACCACCTTCGCTTTCGCGCCTAATTTAAAAGCGCGCGCCTTTGAACGCTCTCATGCACTCATGTACATGTCAGCTATGGCTCTGTTCTTTATCCTGTAACTGTATTTACTCATACTCTCGTCACTCATGAATGTTTCTCAGAGTAGTGCGGGTCTCGGCACCGTGCTGCCTCTTACTAGTTTCGAGAACGTGCTTTTATTTCTCTTCAACGTAATTCTCTCCACCGCCATCATTTTCTTCAACGTGTCCGTGTTTGTCTCCATCGTGATGAACAGATGCCTGCGGAACGAGAATCGCTTCATGTACATGCTCAGCACGTGTCTCAGTGACATCTGCACGGGTGTCTCATATTATTATGTTGGAGTAATGGATGTACGGGATTTTTATGAATCCCCGACTCGCACTTTCTACATCGTTCCCACTTTTCTGGGTCTGTCCTATATGGCGATTCTGGCCGCGCAGGCGGACCGGTACCACGCGGTCGTTGCTCCTTTCAAATACTCGCAGCGCATGACGCGAAACAGAACCCTGCTGGTGATTCAGGCCTACTGGGTTTATGCTTTTCTGATAGTGGCTGTTTATAATTTGGTTACTTTGGGGGTTGCTAAAAGAGTGACGAGCTTTGGTACTTTTGTGGCGAACATTTTCACCGTCATTATTATGATTGGCTTGAACGTCAGGCTGTTCTTCATCGCTAAATTTCAGCTAGAACGCGAACCCCCGAGCGCGGAGCGCGACAACAAGCGCGCGTCCGTTTTCCTCATCATAATAGTGGCCGTGTGTTTTCTGATCGCATGGTTGCCCATTTTTCTTCATAGTATTATATGTAATTTTGCGGGGTCTACATGCTATACGTTTAGAAATGAGGGTTCAGATCCTTTGCGCATTCTACCACGGGTGAATGCAGTTCTGACCCCTTTATTGTATATCAGGGGCTGTTCAGCCCTAAGGAGCACACTACTAAGTAAAGTCTGGAGAACCCAATGCTGCAAGAGGAAAGGGTAAACTCTCTCTCTAGCACACATTAAGGAAATACTGATCTTGATGTAAATCATCTCTAGACCATCTCTGATGCATTATTTAATCTACTTAGTTATGAGTTAAGAGTATATTAGTATATTTATATTATTAACATAAAAATTAACAATGTTTTATATTTATATATAAGTAAAACAACAAATCAGAAAATGGATGTAATGAAGACTAAGTTTCTCTCTGCTGATGATGAGGTTGTGGGATGTGACAGCATCTGAAATGCACAACTGGGTTTCGAGTGCCTTTTCAAAATGTTTAAGTACAACATTTTATGTTTAAAGGCCAAAATTAGACAAAGTAAGCCATTCACCATGTTAAATAGATTTTTTTTTTTTTTTTTTTTTTTTGGGTATGCATAAACCTTAAAAATGATACTTAAGTAATACTTAATGTAACAATATGAATCATAAATTCAGTATCTATGTTATAGAGAACTGGGCACACATATCCAGAAAATGAGGTGGCTTTGACAGTTACAGATCTAAAAAGAAAAGGTAGTAATGAACAACCTTAAATTCTAACACAAATAACCATTTCAGCAAAAAAAGGAAACGGTGCATCAGAGATTTTAAGTAGTCTAAAAAGTATTCAGAAAATAGTTATTTGTAATATATTATAATGTGACCATTTAAAAGGACACTGAATATCCTTAAAGCATTTTTCCAATACCCCCCTCCCCAGTGTGGACCCTCTGTCTATGGAGAAGAATGGAGCTGTTGCCTTCAAGATGTGATTTTTGCAAACCAAGGAAATAAAGGAAAATAATTTAAACAATCACGTGCCAAGTGAGAATCTCACTTTAACATTTGCTTCTTGATGTTTTCTGCTTTTTGAAATCACAAAGTTTAATTGTCTGAGAAATTGAACTCTTGCTGCTATCAGAATAATTTATCAATAAATTCCACATGGCCTTGTGATTCATATTGTATCTGTCTTGACCCAGAATGACCCAGAACACAATTCAGAGATTGTGTGTGTGTGTGTACTTGTTTTTGCTACATTGTGGTATAAATTTACGAATGTCAAGTATTTTTTTTGTCATTTGATTTAATCTTTATTATGATTACTTAAAATGGAATAGCTACAATAATTAAAAAATGGCCTAATAACAAATACTAGGATACTTCTGCTCTGCAAAGTGCGCCTTTGGCGCGAGCACAGAAGACTGACAGGAACGGCGCAAATTTATTAGGTGACGGTTATATCACGACAAATGATGTAAGCGTTTTATGAAAATAATATGTTAGTGATAAAATGGAAACAATAATGTTAAGGTTAACTTAAATTTATGCTCTAAAGGGTCACAGGGGGCTGGAGCCTATCCCAGCATTTCGGGTCACCCTGAACAGATCACACACGCAAATTCACACCTATAGGCAATTTTACAGTATCCAATTCTCCTATGTTGCATGTCTTGTCGGACACACAGAGAACATGCAAACTTTAAACAGAAAGGCCTCTTGCTGTGCCACCCTTTTTTTAATTTTTTAATTGTTTTATTTATTTATTTTTTTTTTCCCCCTGATTGCCTATTCTCACTCATAGCCATATTTCCTCCCCATAATTTTTCTCTAACTGATTTAACCTTTAACAATTTCTCTGCTGCACTCATGTTTGATATATTATTGCAAAAGTGCTTTCATCTTTTCTCAGAGTGAATCCACAGATTATGGAGAAGACTGTAGACAAGATGTAGCAGTGATGTGACAAACCTCGAGCAGAAAGACTTTTAATAGAAGCTTAAAAAATATATTTAAATATTCACTATAAATTTGTGAATCTAAACACACAAATTAAATCTCTAACTGTATGAGCAGTTTCAGGTTCCTGTCCTTTTTTTCAACTTGATGCGTTTCTTGAAATAGTAGCATTTTAATAGGGGAAAATGTATTATTGCTTATGCATTTTAATGTTACATTTTTAGGACTTGTTCATGAATTATATAAAGTGCCAAGATGACAATGTGTATGTAAAATATGTAAGTACAAGCTATAAGAGTGTGTTTTTGTTTTTTTGTTTTTTTTTTCCCCCTGTAAATCCTAAAACAATATCCTTTTTATCTAATGTTGTTTTCGTTAACTTGTATAATTAATGTGACAATCTTTTTTTTTTTTTTAAAAACTCATTTTCAAATCTTTTTTTCCCAAATTTTTATTTCGAAATGTAAAACATGGACATGTGAGAAATAAAAAGTCGAAGTCACTTCAAGATGATCAAGATTAAAATGTCATTTTTTTTTTTCTGACACATTTATTTTAGATCTGTAGTACTCTGTGGCCCAACATCCATTAGATTCCTGCTCCTCCAAAAGTATCAACAAACCTGATTAGGTTTATATGTGACCCTGGACCACAAAATCAGTCTTAAATGGCATGAGTATATTTGGCAATAGCCAAAAATACATTGGTTGGGTCAAAATGATCAATTAGGATATTAAGTAAAGATCATGTTCCATGAAGATATTTTGTAAATTTCCTACCGTAAATATATCAAAACGTCATTTTTGATGAGTAATATGCATTGTTAAGAACTTCATTTGGACAACTTTAAAGTGATTTTCTCAATATTTTGATTTTTTTTTTTTTGCACTCTCAGACTCCAGATATTCAAATAGTTGTATCTCCAGCAAATATTAAACTATCCTAACACACATGAACCATGCATCAATTTAAAGCTTATTTATTCAGCTTTCAGATGATGTATAAATCTCAGTTTCAAAAACCTGACACTTATGACCCTTATAGGTTTTGTGGTCCAGGGTCACATATTACAAATTGAAAAAAAATTAAGAGCACACAAAATCTTAAAATTAGTGCGCAAGTTGCACTTATTAGTACACATTTTAAGTCTACTCCTGCAACCCTATACACATAAGTCTTGTGCCTCTGTGTGTTGACAAAGTCTATCCATCAGTCTACTTAAAAGTAGTTTCAACGTTCATATGCCTATTTGTCAGTTAAATGAGTGTTTGAGATTAAAAAGTATTTAAATTTTATATATTTTTTTTAAATCGGGGCACCAAAGAAAGTCCACTATATAAAGAAAAATCCTAAAATGTTTTCCTCAAAAAACATAATTTCTTTACAACTGAAGAAAGAAAGACACGAACATCTTGGATGACAAGAGGGCGAGTACATTATCTGTATATTTTTGTTCTGGAAGTGACCTTCTCTTTTAAGGCCCTGTTTACACTTGGTATCATTACTGGTCAACACACATGGACAATAAAAACACATACCTGTTAATACCTGCCATTTTAATCTGTCTCTTCTGTCCAACACTTAATTAAATAGACTAGGAATTTATTAGTATTTATCAATACCGAATTTGGCCCACAATGTCACTGTTTTAGTACATTAAGCCACATTAAGCATTTTTGAAAGTCCCAAAACCATGCCTTGAACTATAAGCATTAGCTGTATTTCTTTATACTTCAGTCCAAGTTAAAACAAAAACAAAACTCTATTAACTCCATATATTAACCACTTAACTGTGAACATGCTGAGCTGTAAGAACCTCTAACTTACACGCTGTATAGTAAACAGGAAATGTTTGTCCGAACTCAACTGGTTTTGCGAGAGAAAGCAAATATCTTTGCAAGAGAATGCAAAAGTTTTGCGACGGAACGTAAATATGTCTTTGCGAGAGAACACAAAAACTTTATGAGGGAACGCCAAAGTTTTGCGACGGAACACAAATATCTTTGCGAGAGAACGCAAAAGTTTTGAGAGGAGGAGGGAATGCAAAGTTTTGCAATTGCAAATGTTAGGGGCTCCATACGAAACTCACCAACATTGTCTGAGGGTGAGTGCATTTTCAACAAATTTTCATTTTTGGGTGAAATATTCCTTCAAGATTTGAGTATCCCATGAATTTAACTTTATTCACATTGTTACAAGAAATTCTTATCCTCTGATTCGTATTAAAGTTTCTATATATATCTATTTAGCATGTTGTTTTGATGCTGCTGCTTTCATAGCCGATCTGTCCCGTGAGAGAACTAGAGAGACCACCTTCGCTTTCGCGCCCATTTTAAAAGCGCGCGCCTTTGTACGCTCTCATGCACTCATGTACATGTCAGCTATGGCTCTGTTCTTTTTCTTGTGACTGTATTTACTCATACTCTCGTCACTCATGAATGTTTCTCAGAGTAGTGCGGGTCTCGGCACCGTGCTGCCTCTTACTAGTTTCGAGAACGTGCTTTTATTTCTCTTCAACATAATTCTCGCCACCGCCATCATTTTCTTCAACGTGTCCGTGTTTGTCTCCATCGTGATGAACAGATCCCTGCGGAACGAGAATCGCTTCATGTACATGCTCAGCACGTGTCTCAGTGACATCTGCACGGGTGTCTCGTATTATTATGCCGGAGTAATGGACGTACGGGATTTTTATGAATCCCCGACTCGCACTTTCTACATCGTTCCCACTTTTCTGGGTCTGTCCTATATGGCGATTCTGGCCGCGCAGGCGGACCGGTACCACGCGGTCGTTGCTCCTTTCAAATACTCGCAGCGCATGACGCGAAACAGAACCCTGCTGGTGATTCTGGCCTACTGGGTTTATGCTTTTCTGATAGTGGTTGTAAATAATTTGGTTACTTTGGGGGTTGCTAAAAGAGTGACGAGCTTTGGTACTTTTGTGGCGAACATTTTCACCGTCATTATTATGATTGGCTTGAACATCAGGCTGTTTTTCATCGCTAAATTTCAGCTAGAACGCGAACCCCCGAGTGCGGAGCGCGACAACAAGCGCGCGTCTGTTTATCTCATCATAATAGTGGCCGTGTGTTTTCTGATCGCATGGTTGCCCATTTTTCTTCATATTATTGTATGTAATTTTGCGGGGTCTACATGCTATACGTTTAGAAATGAGGGTTCAGATCCTTTGCGCATTCTACCACGGGTGAATGCAGTTCTGACCCCTTTACTGTATATCAGGGGCTGTTCAGCCCTAAGGAGCACACTACTAAGTAAAGTCTGGAAAACCGAATGCTGCAAGAGGAAAGGGTAAACTCTTTCTCTTTCTCTTTCTCTTTCTCTCTGTCTCTCCTGCACACATTGATGAAATATTTCTTAATGTAATTCATCTCTAGACCATCTCTGATGCATTATTTAATCTACTCAGTTATGAAAGAGTATATTAGTATATTTATATTATTAACATTAAAAAAATTAACAATGTTTTACATTTTATATATAAGTAAAACAACAAATCAGAAAATAGACTAATGAAGACTAAGTTTCTCTCTGCTGATGATGAGGTTGTGGGATGTGACAGCATCTGAAGTGCACAACTGAGTTTAGCGTTACAGAGTGCCTTTAAAGGCCAAAATCAGACAAGCCATTCACCATGTTAAATAGATTTTTTTTGGACTGGGTATGTTTATGCATAAACCTAAACAATACTTAAAAATTGAACAATATGAATCATAAATTCAGTATCTATGTTACAGAGAACTGGGCACACATACATGTTCTGTAAGTTATGTAAAAAGAGAAAAAGACATGACTGGGAGGAAACCAGAGACAATTTGAAAGTTAAAATTTATAGACATTACAAAAAAAAAATTTATATGTCATTTTGACAATCTGTATGCTTGAATGGTTGAGCTCCAGAAATTGAGGTGGCTTTGACAGTTACAGATCTGAAAAGAAAAGGCAAATTCTTTTCAGATCTTAAATTCTAACACAAATAACCATTTTGGCAAAAAGAAAATATTTGTTTATAATAAATAATTATGTCACATTTAAAAGGACACTGAATGTCTTTAAAGCTAAATATATACTGAATATCCCCCTCAGTGTGGACCCTCTGTCTATGGAGAAGAATGGAGCTGTTGCCTTCAAGATGTGATTTCGCAAGCCAAGGCAATAAAGGAAAATAATTTAAACAATCACGTGCCAAGTGAGAATCTCACTTTAACATTTGCTTCTTGATGTTTTCTGCTTTCTGAAATCACAATAAAGTTTAACTGTCTGAGAAATTGAGCTCTTGCTGCTATCAGAATAATTTATCAATATATTCCACATGGCCTTGTGATTCATATTGTATCTGTCTCATTATTTTATCTTTGATGTCATCTTAAAAAAAATGACCCAGAGATGGCTAGTAACTAGTATATATTTATATATTATAAATATACGAATGTCAAGTTAAGTATTTTTTGTCATTCGATTAAATCTATATTGTGGAATAACTACAGTAATTAAAAATGGACTAATAACAAATACTAGGATACTTCAGTTCTGCAAAGCGCGCCTTTGGCGCGAGCACAGAAGACTGACAGGAACGGCGCAAATTTATGAGGTGACGATTATATCATGACAAATGATGTAAGCGTTTTATGAAAATAATATATTAGTAATAAAACGCGAACAATAACGTGAAGGTTACCTTAAATTAGGTTTAAAGAAAACAACGAAGAGATCGCAGACCCAACGGTACCGCTCTTCAGATCCCGTTTCTGAGTCACGTCACGTAAGCAGCTTAAATTAAGAAACTAAGTAATCAAATGATATCATAATATATTAGGAATATTTTTAATAATTGTGCAGGTAATGTGTTAAAGGTGTGTGGTTAATATTCTACAGTTTTCAGCATTAATATTTAGGCACCTTCAGTGCATTCCGTGGGCACTTTATATTTCAAAACAAACAAAAATGGCCCACCACCTGTCTCATTTTGTTTCATGGCAAACAGCACAAATAAAACACACAAAGCTTTGACAATATACATCAGCTCTCATCAAACAAACACACACATTCAATCATCTCTATTGTTGTTTTTTAGACATTTCCCAGACACACACCCACCGACTGAGGCCTGAAAAAGCATTCACCCGTGCCTAACATTCTGTGATGGTCTTATTCTCTTGGTGGAGGTGTTTCTGCCACATGTTTTTCCCTTTGCTATCTATTCCATTGCACTTGATTTCCCTTAACCCATTCATAAGAGACTGGGTGACTAATTAAAAGCTTAATAATTGCACTTACAGTGGAGTCCTGTGTGGCCATAAAGCTGTTAGTATTGTCAGTTGATGATTAATCACGTCAAAACATGCCACACAAAGTCTGGATCCTGTCAGAAGCATTACTTACGCCTTGTGTTTTGGCTTAGAAAAATAAACACCTGGGAAGGTGACTTTTTCTTAACAGATCATCAAGGGACATCCTTATGATTTAATGTGGTTAACTAGGCAGAGCAAATGCACACAGAGTCACTGATCATAACACTGCCCTGTCTGTTAAAGTTAGTTAAGACAATCTCTTGGGAACCTATTGGCACTTATTTATGCTCTTATTATTATTGTGATGATGATCATGGTAACTGCTCCATGAGCTAATGAATAGTGACCCAGAACACAGTCAAAGAGTTTAACTGACAAATACACATGCATATGAATGTTGAAACTACTTTTGAGTATATTGATGGATGGACTTATGTCAACACACAGAAACACATATTAAAAGACTTATGTATATAGGGTTGCTGGAGTAGACTTAAAATGTGTAATAAGTGCACTAATTGTAAGATTTTGTGTGTTCTTAATTTTTTTCAATTTATAATATGTGAACCTGGACCACAAAACTTATAAGGGTCAGGTTTCTGAAACTGAGATTTATACATCATCTGAAAGCTGAATAAATAAGCTTTAAATTGATGCATGGTTCATGTGTGTTAGGATAGTTTAATATTTGTCTGAGATACAACTATCTAAATATCTGGAATCTGAGGGTGCAAAAAAATCTAAATATTGAGAAAATCACTTTAAAGTTGTCCAAATGAAGTTCTTAACAATGCATATTACTCATCAAAAATTGTTTTGATATATTTACGGAAGGAAATTTACAAAATATCTTCATGGAACATGATCTTTACTTAATATCCTAATTGATAATTTTGACCAAACCAATGTTTTTTGGCTATTGCCAAATACATCCATGCTATGTAAGACTGGTTTTGTGGTCCAGGGTCACATATAAACCTGGTAATCAGGTTTGTTGATACTTTTGGAGGAGCAGGAATCTAACGGATGTTGGGCCACAGAGTACTACAGATCTAAAATAAATATTTTTCACAGGAAAAAAAATTACATTTTAATCTTGATAATCTTGAAGTGACTTTTTATTTTACACATGTCCATGTTTTACATTTCGAAATGAAAAATTGGGAAAAAATGATCAGTTTAAAAAAAAAGATTGTCACACATTATACAAGTTAACAAAAACAACATTAGATAAAAAGGATATTGTTTTACGATTTACAGGGAAAAAAAATCACACTCATCACTCAGATTGTACTTACAGATTTTACATACACATTGTCATCTTGGCACTTTAATAATTCTTCAACAAGTCCTAAAAATGTAACATTAAACACCCTGCTCAGGGTGACCCGAAATGCTGGGACAGACTCCAGCCCCCTGTGACCCTTTACAGCATAAACCACACTCTTAAAAATAATGGTGCTTCATGATGCCATAGAAGTCTAAATGGTTCCATAAAGAACCTTTAACATCTAAAGAACCTTTATTTTTCACAAAAGGTTCTTTGTGGTGAAAGAAGGTACTTCAGATTATAAAAAGGGAAAAAAGGAGATGATTCTTTAAAGAACCTTTGACTGAATGGTTCTTTGTGGAACCAAAAAGAACCAAGAAGCTGCTCAAACGCATTCGACCACATGATTATCTACACCACGAAAGCAATCCGATCTAATGCGTTTTCAACTACCTCTGGAAGTGGTCAAAGATAGACCAGCTCAAAACGCTTCACACCCTGTTTACACCTGTATTTAGCGTTGCCCACTTGTGATCCGACTGACTAAAACACATCTTAATACCAAGTGTAAACAGAGCCTCATTGTGGTGTCATTGTGGTGTCATTGTGGTGTTCACACTACTCGACACAACGCGGCCCTCAAACCATGTTTTGACACAAAAACATATGCGAGAAGTCGATCAGGAATGATGCAAAACAACACGTGAAACAGGAGTAATTTATTTGAAAATGGACGTCTGTGAGAAATTAGTGCTGCAAGCTGTTTGTGTGATGATCTGTTCTGAAAAATTTAGCTCCATTTCTTGTGTCCAAATTTCTATTAAAGCTGTTTTGCTGCTGTTTTTTGCTGTTTTTCTTCCGGTGACCTCAACCCATGCCTTTCTCTCTCATTGGGTGTAGCTCGTTGCGACACCTGACATCCAGTCCAGATATTTAGCATGCTAGATATTTGTTTGGCGTCGGCGACACCTCTTTGAAGCGTCTTTGAACAGTTCACACATAATGACTGAAAAATGCCGAGAGCCAATCAAACTTTCCAAAGGCCTCGAGTCGTGTGTCTTCTTCCTGGGTCACGCCCATGCAGAGGTGGCACACTGTGAAGACATGAGCCTCCGGTCTCTCAGGCTCCATGTGGCCATTGCCCAACTAGCCCTGCCACGCTCTTCCTCTGCAGCCTTTTTTGAGCCAAGGAGGAAAGTGCCGAACCGATGTGGATCTGTCAGGGTCAGGGGACAAGCTAGCATAACACTATCTGTTTTCCATTCTGAAACACCGGCCAGGCCAGAGCCACTTAATACACTCCTGCTGTGCCCTGTTCATGCACTGCGCATTTATATCGAGCACTCTTGATCGTTCAGCCTCTCAGAGCAGCTATTTGTATGCTTTTGAGGGCACACAAAAAGGCCTGCCTGTGTCCAAGCAAAGAATGTTACACTGGATCATTAATGCAATCACTTTGGCTTGTGGCTCTAAGTGTGTGGAATATCCTATAGGGTTCGACCACACTCCACCCAAGAAATGGCGTTGTCATGGGCTTGGGCAATTGGTATATTTATGGCAGAAATGGTCATCACCCAACACTTTTGTGAGGTTTTATAACTTGTGTTGTCACTTGCCTCACATGTAACGTTAATGCAAGCAGCGTACCCGCATATACAGTCTCAGTTATGATCTGAGCTACATGCCACCAATCCAATGCTGCCCCTAATGACATAGTTCATCACAATTTTTTAATGATATGTGATCACCATCATACTTTACTCATATGAGCACTGGTTCGGCATTGCATTATTATTACATTAAAATTAACAAATTTAAACGGATCTATATGTGATGGTGCCGGCACTGACACCATTTCACATTCTCTGTTTCACCAGTGTTAACTCTACCCCTGGTGTAATGCAGCATTATTTGATTGCCGCACACCCTTGACTTCTATGGATTTGACCAGGTCCTGTAAACTGAGCTGTGTTTTTATTTAGAGCACCAGTGTCATTGCTACTCTCATTATGACTCTGTATGTAAAACTTAACATACTTAGTCAAGCCAGGATCTCTTTGCATGCCCATTATGACTGTGTGTAAAACTTCACATACTTAGTCGAGCCAGGATCCATTGCTGTAACACGTCATGATTTAATACGATCCCAATAAGTTTAGGATCTTACAATGCCAAGTTTCTTCAGTCAAGATTCTGAAAAGATGACATACAAGCAATGGCTAATATAGAGAGGGAGCCCCTCATAATTGCGCGCTTGAACGCCATTGGCCAGTGTAACTGGCGTGATTCAAATACTTCTGTTTTTATTAGATTCATAAAAAATTTTGTTAGTTTTAGTTTAGTTTCAATTTTAGTTTTAGTAATAAGTTAAGAAGAAATAACAGATCACTTGATGACCAAAGAAAGACTTAATTCACTGTAGTGACGCAAACATCTAGCACCACAAAATGAAAGCATGCCGAGATTGATTAGATTGTAAAAATATACAAATAAATGCCAAACTGAAGCAGTCATGTATTTTTACACCATAAATCTACACAAGTTGCGCTTACATTATCATATTCAAAAAGCACTAGACTGAATGATAAATGTGTTTTGTGATATTTAATTTGAAAATAAATGTAATTTGTTTATATTAGATGTCTTTCATCTTGTTTAACCATCATCATGATACTGTAACTGTCCTGTTTTGCTCATTTTCATTGCACATTATAGCGCTGCAGCTGTGAATGACAGCTTAGGGAGTGCTCATTGCTCACTTTCTGTAGCCTATATACACTGACTTCCAAAAGTTTGGAAAAACCCCTGGAAAAGTGTTGTTTTGGACACTATCAGCATAAATCCTTATCAGTTTTTGGTGCAAATACATGAAAGTAACTTGACATTATCAGTAAAGACCAGCAATAATAATTTTCAATTTGATTACATAATAATGGCAATATATACATGTCAAAGTCAGACATGCCCCTTTGCCAGCTGTGATGCCTGGTTACTGGTTTAAACTTGGCCCAGGATTTTTGGCTCAGCACACCTTAATAGCTTCAACAACTGATTGCCAATTAAGTTTAGAATACAATGAATTTAGTCCCAGATTATGCAAAGCTGTAATAGCTGCTAATGGTGGATATTTTGAGGAATCGAAAATTTAAGTTTTTTCTATGTATAAACCGTTTATGTAATAAAATGTGTTTGTAGTTTGTGTTGTCCCTTATCAGTGCAAAATTATCACAAATAAAAAAGGATTCATGCCAATGTTGTCCAAAACCAAACTTTTGGAGGGCAGTGTATTTTATTTCACGAATTTTATTTGTAATGCTTCTATTAAGGACCAGCGGCCACGTAGGGCCTATAGGCTGCGGAGTTTAAGGAGATACAATTGCATTTAACAGTAAAGGCATATTTAAATATGTTCTTTTTTTATTCATGAAGAATTATAAGCATGTAGTTTATGCACATTTTCTTTCAGTTAGTTTTGTTTTGTTTTTTCATTTTTGATTGTCTTATTTCATTTCAGTTTACATTTTTTATTCAGTTGTTTCATCTGAGTTTTCGTTTACGAAAATAACCTTGGTGCATACACATTTTTATTTATGAGTTATTTATTTATTTATGATTTCAGAAACCAATTTATAATCTGAGGCAAATGCAGGGTGGTGGTCAAAAGGTTTGTGGAAGCTTTTGGATGAACAGGAACATCATGGAAATTAGGAAAGGAGTCATATATTATATAGCCTAATAAAAGTATTTGCGCTGCAAATCAAATAAAACAACAGTGGATAAAAAGGGAATTTGTCTTTGGATACATTACAGACGAAAAAAAACTCATCACTCATAGCTTGTACTTACAGATGTCACATACACAATATCATCTTGGCACTTTATATAATTCATCAAGTTAGTTTCTAAGAAGGTAAATTAAGATGCGTAAGCAATAATACATTTGCTCTATTAAATGCTATCTCAAGATGCAGACATGTCAAGTGGGGAAAAAAAGGACAGAGACATGAAACTGCTCATAGAGTCAGCTTTGAATTATGTGTTTTAGATTCACAGATGTTTACTGAATCTTTAAATATACATATAAATAAAGTTGTTGCACACTCTAATAATTTGTTAGAGCTCCTTTAGCCTTGAGTACAGTGTGCATTTATTGTGGCATTGTTTTGACTACCTTATGCAACATCACAACATTTGTTTCCATCAGAAGGTGCATAAATTTTTGGCCAAGATCTTGTACTGACAATGAGAGAGTCAAACCACTCTGTAAAGAACCACTTATTTACGCAAAACCATTCTTTCACAGTTTGTGCAATGTATCCTGCCATCATCATCCTGAAATATGGCCATGAGACACATCTTCCAACATGGCTGTTTATGTAATAAAAAAGCTATACACATTAGGGTTAAAATAATTGTTGCCAAACCACTTTCCCAAAGACTTTCAGTGGAGAAAATCTCAGGACTGGCCAGTTGAATGAAATGAAAATAAAAATGATTCCTCATGTTCCCTGAACTAGCTCAAAAAATCCTGTCATCATCATGCTGAAATATGGCCATAGGACACGTTTACCAACATGGTTGTTTAAGAAATAACAAGCTACATATTGCATCTTGTAGTCAAGTATATAACGTGCCAGAAACATATTAATCACCGTAATGAGAATTCAATCATAAACTCTTAAGCATTTGCTTATTTAAATCCAAACGATAACCTTTTTCTTTTGTCCAGGCAATGCATTTTTAAAAGTCTCTTTAAAAAGTCCTGTCACTCGAAGTTTGTCACATCCTAAAGATCCCTGCTACATCCTGACTACAGTCTTCTCCATATTCTGTGGTTTCACTCTGAGAAAAGATGAAAAAACTTTTGCCATAATATGCCAAACATATGAGTGCAACAGAGAAAATATAAAAGGTTAAATCAGGAAGAGAAAAAAAATATGGGAAGGAAAATATATGAGTGAGATTAGCCAGGAAAATCTGAAAAAAAAAAGCAGGTGGCACAGTGGCTCAGTAAGTAACACTGCTGACTGGAAAATAGGCCTTTCTGTCTAGTGTTTGCATGTGTCTACGTGAATTGGACACTGTAAAATCACCTTTAGGTGTGAATTTGTGTGTTTGTCTGTGTGTGATCTGTTCAGGGTCTACCTCCAACCTCCCGTGACCCTTCAGAGGTTAAAGCAGGTTGGAAAATGGATGGATGAATGGGGAAAAAAAGAAGAGGACGTTACTGGGCAAATCTAAGGCCTGCTGTGTGTCTCATGTTGGTAGGTCTGGATTTCATTGACTAACAAAAGTTAAGATGTCAATCTGAAGGCCAGCACCACATCATTTGACCCTGGAATTTTCATGACTTTTCCAGTCAATCATCATTACTGTATAAAAATTTCATGCATCAGTATATACAAATATAGCGGTTTACTGTAGAAAGACTTGACAAAGATTACATTTTTATTTTCAGGCTTATAAATGCCTTCTATTTTCAGATTTTCTATGAGAAGGTGCATGTGTGAGTGTGTGATAGATTTACCCTTTACTCTTGCAGCATGGTATTCTCCAGACTTTAGTCATTACTGTGCTCCTGAGTGGAGTACAGCCTCTGATGTACAGTAATGGTGTGATGACTCCATTGAGACGTGCCAAAATGCGCAGAGGGTCTGTGCCATCATTTCTGAACAGATAGCATGAAGTTCTGGTAAAATTACACACAATAACATGAAGAAAAAGAGGCAACCACGTGATCAGAAAACAGACGGCCACAATTATGATGAGATAAATGGACGAGCGTTTATTGTCGCGTTCTTCACTCGGGGGTTCCCGTTCTAGCTGAAATTTGGCGATCAGGAACAGCCTGACGTTCAGCCCAATCATAATAATGACGGTGAAGATGTTCCCCACAAAAGCAGCAAGGAACGTTACTCTTATAGCAACCCCCATAGGCACCAAATTATTAACAGCCGCTATTAGAAAACCATAAACCCAGTAGATCAGAATCACCAGCAGGGTTCTGTTTCGCGTCAAGCGCTGCGAATATTTCAAAGGCGCTGAGACCGCGTGGTACCGGTCCGACTGCGCGGCCAGAATCGCCATATAGGACAGGCCCAGAAAAGTGAGAGCAATGTAGTAAGTGCGAGTCGGGGAATCATAATAATCGCGTACATCCATAACTCCATTATAATAATACGAGACGCCTGAGCCGATGTCACTGAGACACGTGCTGAGCATGTACATGAAGCGATTCTCGTTGCGCAGGGATCTGTTCATCAGGATGGCGATAAACACGGACGCGTTGAAGAAAATTATGGCGGTGGCGAGAAATACATTGAAGAGAAACAAAAGCACGTTTTCGAAACTAGTAAGAGGCAGCACGGTGCCGAGACCCGCACTACTCTCAGAAATATTCATGAGTCACGAGAATATCAGTAAATGCACTCGTAAGAGAGCACAACCATTGAATATAATACTGTATGAATGAAAGCTGATGATGAGAGCGCGCAAGTGAACTCAGACACGCGTGCGGGGCGTTTTTAAAATGAGGACTGTCTGAGATTCACGTGGCAGGTTCTTGTAAACTGTTTTCAAGCTTTTTTCAAGTACTGCTCACTGCAGAGCCAAATGACATGTAGCTCCCCCTCTCTGGATGAAATGGGTGGGGTTTGGCATAGTCTAGCTCCACCTCTGTGGACCTAATTGGTAGAATTATGTTTTGGATAGAGACGGAGCAGATTTAGGCCACGCCCACACTTGTTTTACAAAGTCAGTGGAGATGGTTGAATTGTTTTGCCCCCCCCCGGTGGGCGTGGTTTTCCGATTATGACGCGGTGTTTCTAGCTCTACCCATGACATCCAGCAAGGAGAAGCTGGACGTCAAGCTCCATCCGTTGGTTCTGCAGTGAGCTCCTATCTATATGTTCATATCATGTATAACCAAGAGTTTATCAAACAGTAGAGATCAATGGTGTGATGAGTTGATAATATATGAAAGGAAATTCTATATACTTTGAAATATTAATATAAATAAATAAATAATCGCTTGAATACACCTGTTTTGCATTTTTGACATTTCTAAATTGAATCCATTTTTGGGGGCACAACTGTATACGTGGCATAGTTTTAGGTACAAAAAAGCAGCAAGAAACGTCACTCTTATAGCAACCCCTAAAAGCACCAAATTATTAATCGATTATTAATCGATTTTCTGATTATGACGCAGGTGTCTAAAAAAAAAAAAATCCTTTATTCTACTCTTTTCCCTTTCTAGCTTGTACATATCTGAACAATGCCTGTTTTATGGTATTATGAGCACTTCCTAAGTCGTTTTGCCTCTTTAGGACAAATCGCTTGATGTATTCCCCACCTGTAAGTTGCTTTAAATAAAAGCATCTTTTAAATGATTAAATGTAAATGTAAAATGTGAATGTAGCTACACCCATTACATCCAGCAAGGGGGAGCTGGACGTGAAAAAAAGCTGAAAATGCAAAAAAAACAATGCATAAACTCAAGTGAATTTAAGGTTTAAGGAAAGTATTTGGGTTTTTATTTTTTACTGACTTAGAAAGCAGCACATCATAAGACTTTCAAGTAGGGTTGAAGTAATACAGACATACAGTGCAACTTACAAACATTGCACTAATTTTATGATTTTATGTGCGTACACATTTTTATCTTTGAGTTTTTTATTTATGATTTCAGAAAGTAGTTTATATTCTGATGTAAAGGTCAACAGGTTAATGCACGTTTTTGGATGAAAAAGAACATTATGGAAAATGCTAAAGGAGTTACAGGCCTATATTAAATAATAAAACTCTTTATGCTACAAATTAAATAAAAATAAAAAGTGTTCAATTAAAAATAACATTTTAAATGATTGTTAAACTTTAATTTACACAAGCCATTAGAAACAACAGTGGGTAAAAATAAATTTTTGTCTTTGAATACAAATATAGATTAACAGAAAAAAAAAAAACAGAAAATAAACTCTTCAGTTTTAGCATGTACTTACAGATGTGGCACAATATCATTTTGGCACTTTAAGTCATCTTCTTTCGATTAAGTTACTTCTTAAGTAGGTCAAATTAAGATGCATAAGCAATAATATATTTGCTCTATTAAATGATATTTCAAGATACAAACAAACAGGTCAAGTGGAAAAAAAGAACAGAGACATGAAACTGCTCACAGAGTTAACTTTAAATTGTGTGTTTTAGATTCACAAATATTTACTGAATATTTAAATATACACTACCTAGCCAACAAAAAAAAAAAGTTGTTGCACACTCTAATTTTTTGGAGATCATTTAGCTTGGAAGCAATGTTGTGCCATTGTTTTAACAACCTTATGCAATATTACAACATTATTTCCATCAGGAGGTGCATTTCGCAGGTTCATTTGTGGCCAAGATCTTTTATTGACAATGGAAGAGTCAAACCACTCATGTTCCCAAAACCATTCGTTTACAGTTTGCGCCCAATGAATCCTCGCATTGCCAATTGAGATAAGTCTTCAACACGGTTGTTTCAAGAAAATAAAAGCTATACACATTAGACCAGTTTTCTTGTCAACCATATGCCAGAAACACACTAATCACTGCAATAATGATCATCATAAAATCTTAAGCATTTGCTTATTTAAATCCAAATGGTGACTTTTTTTTTCTTTGGCCCAGACAGTGTATTTTTAAAGTCCTGTCACTCGAAGTTTGTCACATCCTGAAGATCCCTGCTACATCCTTTCTACATATGTTATAGAGAACTGGGCACACATACATGTTCTGTAAGTTATGTAAAAAGAGAAAAAGACATGACTGGGAGGAAACCAGAGACAATTTGAAAGTTAAAATTTATAGACATTTAAAACATCTGTGTACTTGGATGGTTGAGCTCCAGAAATTGAGGTGGCTTTGACAGTTACAGAATTGAAAACAAAAGGCAGGAATGAACAACCCTAAATTCTAACATAAATAACCATTTCAGCAAAAAAGGTTTTAAGTAACTTTAGTAGTCTAAAAAGTAGTAAGAAAATATTTATTTATAATATTTAATAATGTCACATTTAAAAGGATACTAAATATCTTTAAAGCTTTTTTCCACCAATGTGCCAAGTGAGAATCTCACTTTAACATTTGCTTCTTGATGTTTTCTGCTTTCTGAAATCACAATAAAGTTGATTTAATTGTCTGAGAAATTGAACTCTTGCTGCTCTCAGAATAATTTATCAATAAATTCCACATGGCCTTGTGATTCATATTTTATCTGTCTTATTATGTTGTCTTTGATGTCATCTTTAAAGAAAAAATGACCCAGAGCACAATTCTGAGATTGTGTGTGTTTTTGTTTTGTTTTGTTTTGTTTTGTTTTTTTGTTTTGAATGCGAAATTACTATCATGTTGCATGTTCTTAAAGATCATAAAGGGAAGGTTGGCTAGTAGCTAGTATATATTTAGATATTTATTACAAATATACGAATGTCAAGTTAAGTATTTTTTGTCATTCGATTAAATTTTTATTATGATTCCTTATAAATGGAATAACCACAATAAATAAAAATGGGCTAATAACAAATACTAGAACACGTCCGCTCTGCAAAGAGCGCCTTTGGCGCGAGCAGTGCGCGCACAGAAGACTGACAGGAACGGCGAATTTATGAGGTGACGGTTATGTCACGACAAATGATGTAAGCATTTTATGAAAATAATATATTAGTGATAAAACGCGAACAATAACGTGAAGGTTTTAACTTAAATTAGGTTTAAAGAAAACAACAAAGAGATTGCAGACCCAACGTTACCGCTCCTTAGGATCCCGTTTCTGAATCACGACACGTAAGTAGTTTAAACTGTAAGTAATTAAATGATATCATTATATATTAGGAATATTTTTAATAATTGTGCAGGTAAAGTTGTGTGGTTGATATTCCACAGTTTTCAGCATTAATATTTAGGCACCTTCAGTGCATTCCGTGGGCACTTTATATTTCAAAACAAACAAAAATGGCCCACCACCTGTCTCATTTTGTTTCATGGCAAACAGCACAAATAAAACACACAAAGCTTTGACAATATACATCAGCTCTCATCAAACAAACACACACATTTAATCATCTCCATTGTTGTTTTTTAGACATTTCCCAGACACACACCCACCGACTGAGGCCTGAAAAAGCATTCACCCGTGCCTAACATTCTGTGATGGTCTTATTCTCTTGGTGGAGGTGTTTCTGCCACATGTTTTTCCCTTTGCTATCTATTCCAGTGCACTTGATTTCCCTTAACCCATTCATAAGAGACTGGGTGACTAATTAAAAGCTTAATAATTGCACTTACAGTGGAGTCCTGTGCGGCCATAAAGCTGTTAGTATTGTCAGTTGATGATTAATCACGTCAAAACATGCCACACAAAGTCTGGATCCTGTCAGAAGCATTACTTACGCCTTGTGTTTTGGCTTAGAAAAATAAACACCTGGGAAGGTGACTTTTTCTTAGCAGACCATCAAGGGACATCCTTATGATTAATGTGGTTAACCAGGCAGAGCAAATGCACACAGAGTCGCTGATCATAACACTGCCCTGTCTGTTAAAGTTAGTTAAGACAATCTCTTGGGAACCTGTTGGCACTTATTTCTTTTCTTATTATTATTGTGATGATGATCATGGTAACTGCTCCATGAGCTAATGAATAGTGACCCAGAACACAGTCAAAGAGTTTAACTGACAAATACGCATACATATGAATGTTGAAACTACTTTTGAGTATATTGATGGATGGACTTATGTCAACACACAGAAACACATATTAAAAGACTTATGTATATAGGGTTGCAGGAGTAGACTTAAAATGTGTACTAACTTGAAAACGTTGTACTAATTTTAAGATTTTGTGTTTTCTTAATTTTTTTCAATTTATAATATGTGACCCTGGACCACAAAACCAGTCATAAGGGTCAGGGTTTTGAAACTGAGATTTATACAT
This sequence comes from Labeo catla, assembly GCA_012976165.1. Classification (NCBI taxonomy): domain Eukaryota; kingdom Metazoa; phylum Chordata; class Actinopteri; order Cypriniformes; family Cyprinidae; genus Labeo; species Labeo catla. The sequence goes on from VONZ01000341.1 coordinate 338,842, forward strand.
TATCTGAAAGCTGAAAAAAAAAGTAAGCTTTGAATTGATGCATGGTTCATGTGTGTTAGGATAGTTTAATATTTGGCTGAGATATCTGAATATCTGGAATCTGAGGGTGCAAAAAAATCAAAATATTGAGAAAATTGCTTTGAAGTTGTCCAAATGAAGTTCTTAACAATGCATATTACTCATCAAAAATTAAGTTTTGATATATTTTTACGGAAGGAAATTTACAAAATATCTTCATGGAACATGATCTTTACGTGATATCTGATTTTTTTTTTATCATTTTGACCCAACCAATGTATTTCTGCCAAATATTTTTGCCAAATATACTTATGCTATGTAAGACTGGTTTTGTGGTCCAGGGTCACATATAAACCTAATCAAGTTTGTTGATATACTTTTGGAGGAGCAGGAATCTAACGGATGTTGGGCCACAGAGTACTACAGATCTAAAATAAATATTTTTCACAGAAAAAAATGACATTTTGATCTTGATAATCTTGAAGTGACTGTTTATTTCACACATGTCCATGTTTTACATTTCGAAATGAAAAATTGGGAAAAAATGATCAGTTTTTAAAAAAAGATTGCCACACTTTAATTATACAAGTTAACAAAAACAACATTAGATCAAAAGGATATTGTCTTAGGATGTACAGGAAAAAATCACTCATCACTCTTGTACTTACAGATTTTACATACAAACTGTCATCTTGGCACTTATAATTCATCAACAAGTCCTAAAAATGTAACATTAAAAAGCATACGCAATAATACCTTTGCCCTATTAAAATGCTACTATTTCAACAGATACATCAAGTGGGAAAAAAGGACAGGGACATGAAACTGCTGATAGATCTATAGATTTAATTAGTGTGTTTAGATTTACAAATTTATAGTGAATATTTAAATATATATTTTTAAGCTTCTATTAAAAGTCCTTCTGCTCGAGGTTTGTCACATCACTGCTACATCTTGTCTACAGTCTTCTCCATAATCTGTGGATTCACTCTGAGAAAAGATGAAAGCACTTTTGCAATAATATGTCAAACATGAGTGCAGCAGAGAAACTGTTAAAGGTTAAATCAGTTAGAGAAAATTATGGGGAGGAAATATGGCTATGAGTGAGAACAGCCAGGAAAATCAGGGGGGAAAAGAGGGTGGCACAGCAAGACTTTCTGTGTAGAGTTTGCATGTTCTCTGTGTGTCTGACAAGACATGCAACATGGATACTGTAAAATCGCCTATAGGTGTGAATTTGTGTGTGTTATCTGTTCAGGGTGACCCAAAATGCCAGGACAGGCTCCCAGCCCCCTGTGACCCTTAAGAGCATAAACCAGGATGGAAAATAGATGGATGAATGGAAAAAAAGAAGAGGACTTTACTGGGCAAAACCAGCAAAGGCCTGTTATATGTCTCATGTTGGTAGGTCTGGATTTCATTGACTAACAAAAGTGAAGATTTCAGTCTGCACATCCTGGAATTTCATGACTTTTCCAGTTATTCATCTTTACTGCATAAGGATATCATGTATTGATATATACGGATATAGCTTTTTACTGTATAAACGACTTTACATAGATCAAATTTGTGAATGATCACAATCAATAAAATGGCCTAATAATAATAGCAAATACTGCTTCCGCTCTGCAAAGCGCGCCTTTGGCGCGAGCAGTGCGTGCACAGGAGACTGACAGGAACTGTGCGAATTTATGAGGTGACGGTTATGTCACGACAAATGATGTAAGCGTTTTATGAAAGTAATATATTAGTGATAAAACGCGAACATTAACGTGAAGGTTAACTTAAATTAGGTTTAAAGAAAACAACGAAGAGTTCGCAGACCCAACGTTACCGCTCTTCAGATCCCGTTTCTGAATCACGACACGTAAGTGGCTTAAATTAAGAAACTGTAAGTCATTATGAAATCATAATATATTTCGAATATTTTAATAATCGTGCAATTAATGTGTTAAAGGTGTGTGGTTGATATTCTACAGTTTTCATACCTAATTTTTAAGCATTAATATTTAGGCACCTTCAGTTACATTCAGGCCTTTACAAAATCATTACATAGATAACACATTTTAACCCCTGTTGTTTTCAGATCTTCTATTAGTGCATGTGTAAGTGTGTGATTTACCCTTTACTCTTGCAGCATGGTATTCTCCAGACTTTAACCATTATGGTACTCCTGAGTGCAGTACAGCCTCTGATGTACAGTAAAGGAGTGATGAGCGCATTGACACGAGCCAAAATGCGGAGAGGGTCTGTGCCGTCATTTCTAAACGGAAAACACGAACCCCCTCTAAATGTACACACAGTCATAAGAAGAAACCATGGCAGCCATGCAATCAGAAAACACACGGCCACAATTATGATGAGATAAATTGACGCGCGCTTGTTGTCGCGTTCTTCACTCGGGGGTTCGCGTTCTAGCTGAAATTTGGCAATGACAAACAGCCTTAAGTTCAGGCCAATCATGATAGCGATACTGAAAATGTTCGCCACGAAAGTACCCAAGCCCGTCACCGCCTTAGCGACCCCCGTAGTCACCAAATTATTAACAGCCACTAAAATAAAAGCATAAACCCAGTAGCCCACAATCACCAGCAGGGTTCTGTTTCGCGTCATGCGCTGCGAGTATTTGAAAGGCGTGGAGACCGCGTGGTACCGGTCCGCCTGCGCGGCCAGAATCGCCATATAGGACAGACCCAGAAAAGTGGGAACGATGTAGAAAGTGCGAGTCGGGGAGTCATAATCATCGCGTACATCCATAACTCCAGCATAATAATACGAGATGCCCGTGCAGATGTCACTGAGACACGTGCTGAGCATGTACATGAAGCGATTCTCGTTGCGCAGGGATCTGTTCATCACGATGGAGACAAACACGGACACGTTAATAAAAATAATGGCGGTGGCGAGGATTATATTTAAGAGAAACACAAGCACGTTCTCAAAACTAGTAAGAGGCAGCACTGTGCCGAGACCCGCACTACTCTCAGAAATATTCATGAGTAGTGAGAGTATCAGTGCATGCACATGGAAGAGAGCACAACCATTGATGATAATATTAATCAAAGCTGATGATGAGAGTGCGCGAGTGAGCTGAGATACGAGTGTTGGGCGTTTTTAAAATGAGGAGGACTGTCTGAAATTCACGTGGCAGGATCCTGGAAACTGTTTTCAGCCCCTTTTTTTTCCTTTTTTGCATATTGTGCATAAACAAGAGTTTACCAGTTAGTATAGAGGTCAATGGTGTGATGAACAGAAAATATATAAAATGCAATTTTATATTTTTAAAACAATAATAATAATAATAATAATAATAATAATAAAAACACTTGGATACTGTTTTGCATTCTTAAATTTCCAAATGAAAGCCATTTTGTGTGTGTGGACACAAATGTATAGGTGGCATATTTTTAGATTTTAAAATGCTTAATATTCATGAATCAAATATAATGCATTATAGTTAGAGAAAAGGCAATTACTGAAAAATATGTTGGGAAACTTTTCCGGGAGAGGGCTCTGAGCTCGGTAGTCATCCCCGAGCCCGGGGCACTCCCCCTGCCTGGGGAGAGGGGTCCAAGCTCGGCATTTGGCCCGATAAGCGCTCCCCCAAAGGCTAATAATCGCAGGACAGCAACCAGATAACCCCCCAAAATTTGCCTAGCTTAGGCTGAAGGGATGCTGGACGTTGGTTGTAGTAGCGGGCATTGGGGGCATAGGCGAAAATACAGGAGGAGCTCCTGCAGGCACTGCTGCGGTAGAATATAGAAAAAGGCTCCTGCTGTGGCAGTAGGGAGATAGGGAAGGTGCTCCAGTGGGAGCAGGCGCTGCTGCAGCAGTGGGGAACTGAGAAAATGTGGCAGTGGGAAACTGTGAATAAAGCTCTTGTGGGAGCGGGCACTGCTGCAGCAGTGGGGAACTGAGAAAAAAAGGCTCCTGTGGCTGCGACAGTGTGGGGAAGAAGGTGAAAGGCTGCTTCTGGAGTGGGATGCTAAGGGGATGGTCGAAGCGGGGATGTGTCGTTGCGGAAGGGAAATTAAAAGGGGTTGCTGTGGAGGAGGATCTGGAGGTCGAATGGATGGGAATGGACTGGCGTTAAACGGGTTGGCCGATTAGGGTTCGGTGGGCTTCTTGATGAGGGAGCGATCTGATATAGCTCTTGAAAGCTTCTGATGACCAGCGACCGAGTGCTTGGATCTGCTGCTGGGAGAGGCCTTTTTGGGCCGCTGTGGTTGCTGTGCCTATTCGGAATGAATGGCTGGAAAAGTTGTCGGCTGGGGTACTGGAGAGGAGTAAGACGGACTTAAGGTGCTTTTGGAACCAAAAGCGAGTGGCGGGGCGGCTGAAGTCATCTGTAAAAAGGGGGTCAGAGGGGAGTTTGGATTGAGCTTTCCTGAGCTGGAGGAAGGCTAGGAGGGCTTGGAATGGTTGGATGGGTGAAATGAGGGAGTGGGAGTGGCTGGGGTATCAAGGCACGGGACATAGCTGGTGGATTTAGGTTGGGATGATTTAGGGCAGGGAGGAATGGATGGATTGATGAAAGGGCAGCTGATGGTGGAGTGAGAAAATGAACGGCAGACTGCGCAAGAGATGTTATGGCAGCCCAGGAACACTCTGCTATGGAGTTCGGTGTCCAGAGCCCCCCAATAAGGACACTGGTTCCACTGGGCTACCTGGATGGCGCATTTGGCGGTGAACAACTTATGGTATGTGTAAAAGTGGGAACCTCTGTATGATAACGTGAGTTCAGCGACTATCGTGAGAAAGTCGCTGAGCTTGCGTCTCCTGTGGGAAAAAGCGGCACAGATGACTTCTGTGTAGCGAGTGAAGGCAATGGTGAATTCGACGAATGACAATATATGTGACGGGTTGTGCGCTGAATTTTTAAGGGTGACTGAAAATTCACCGCAGTTGATTTGCCGATTGGCAGGTGAGGATAACATTGGGGACAAAAGGAAAAAAAGGTCCACGTCTGTACCTGCCAGAATCTGGGTCCTGATGAAGTTGGGTACAGGGGGTGGTTCCAGCGCTAGAGCGTTTGGGGGGACTGGTAGGGGCGTGGCTGAGGCTAGAGAGAAGGGAGAGTGGGTGTGGGGAGGAGAAAAGGTGGCCGCCGAAACTGCTAGTGGAGGCATGCTAGCTGCTTCCTGGGCGGAGGAAAGAGAAGGGAAAAGAGGGGAATGCCGTGGAGCCCACATTAGGGAATGCTGGGGATGAGCAGGCTCACGCTAGGGACTGCTCCTGGGGCGGAGGCAGGCTCACGCTAGGGACTGCTCCTGGGGCTCCTGCTTGTGCCATTAGCGGAGGTATACTCGCGCTAGAATTGAATGGCGGTGCTGCAGGCCATGGGTAGGGGAGGGGGTTGAGAGAATGGTGGGGCAAGAGCTGCGAACAGGAATTTGCCACCGGTGGGGGCGAGCTTGCGCTGCCGCCGCGGCTTGTAGAGGCAATGGCCGGCTCTCCACCGGCGTGAGTAGCGAGCTGCCACTTGGATGATCGAGAAGGAGGGCGGGGGCTGGCGGCCGCGGCATTTGGGGTATTGGGCCCAGGCTCGCAGACGGTCTTTTGCGTAATTTGCTCGGACCATGAGTAGGGAGCGTTACGGCCTGTGCTTGCTTTGTCCGGGGCCTTGGAGGGAGGAGTGGAGTTTGTTTGGAAAGAAGCGTAGAGATCGAGGAGATCCACTTTTGTTGATCGGCACGGGATGATGACGCTGGAGCTGGCTGTGGCTGTGACGGAGGCGAGGGTTGATGCATAGGAAGATGCTGGAGAAGGTGGCTGACGCCTGGATGGTGATAGTGATGGCGTGATTCGGCGTCTGGAAGTATCAGCGGCGGTGGCGCGGGAAGGCCTGCGGCCCCGCGATGCAGCCACAGGCTCGATTGTTGGATCCTGCACAGCACTGGTGGCCTGAGCGGCGACCTGGACAATGGCTGGAGGCACTGCGGGATCCACAGTTTCAAAGGAATAATCCTCAAGGAATGATTCGATCTCGGACATATTTGCGGCGATTGGGTGAGCCAATGCTGATAAGACTAGAGATAATGAAGGTAGGACTGCTTGGCTATTTATAGGGATTCTCTCTTGTGATGCTTGGATAGGGAGTGTGATTGCTGATGATGAATTGGCCGTGTTAATTATCTGCGCGAGCTCCTCCCGAAATTTGTTAATAAAACATCACTAGTTATGTCTGCTTGTACTTACTGCTGCTAGTGTTAGCAAACATGCTGCACATAGTATTGTTCATGTATATGTATGGTCTTTTTCAGAGCAATGGAAGACATAAACTCAGACAAATTTCACACGTTTGCAAAATTAGACAAATTTCAGCAGTGGTAGCCTCAAGACCCCGCCAAACACTGTGGATTCACACTAGAAGTCAGGACTGGTGGAAAAACATTGTGCTTGGTACATTTAATGATCATCAGTGGCTCAAACATTTTCGTAACCAACAGGGCACATTTAATGTTCTTTGCGATAAATTGAACCGTCAATATTAGGTCAGTAAGCAGAGAGTAGGTGGTCTTTTGTGGCTCCTCGAACGCATTCGACCACATGAGCATCTACACCACGAAAGCAATCAGGTCTAATGCGTTTTTGACTACCTCTGGAAGTGGTCGAAAGTGGACAAGCTCAAAATGCTTCACACCCTGTTTACACCTGTATTTAGCGTTGCCCACTTGCGATCGGACTGACCAAAACGCATCTTAGTACCAAGTGTAATTAGAGTCTAAGTCATTGTAGTGTTCAAACTACTCGACACTGCGGTCCCCAAACCATGTTTTGACATGAAAACACACATGAGAAGTGGATCAGGAATGATGCGAAACAACACATGAAACAGGAGTAATTTATTTGAAAATGGACGTTTGGGAGAAATTAGTGCTGCAAGCTGTTCGCGTGATGGTCTGTTCTGAAAAATTTTGTTGGCACTGATAACTTTGTGGGCAGTGCGCCAACATACAGCGCCGTTGCACTCAGGGCGTGTTCGAACTTGAGGACCTTTGCCAATCCCGCCCCCATGTCTCTCTCCCACTTCGCTTCCTGACACTTCTGATCTGTCCTGTCTTAATAAATAGGTAAAAATCCCAAAAACTAAATCTTAAAAAAAAAATGTAGCTCCTTTTCTTGTGTCCAAACTTTTATTAAAGGAGAAGTCCACTTCCAGAACAACAATTCACAAATAATTTACTCACCCCCTTGTCATCCAAGATGTTCATGTCTTTCTGTCTTCAGTCATAAAGAAATTATGGTTTTTGAGGAAAGCATTTCAGGATTTTTCTTCATATAATGGACTTCAATTGTGCCCCTGATTTTGAACTTCCAAAGTGTAGTTTAAATGCAGCTTCAAAGGCTCTAAATGATCCCAGCTGAGGAAGAAGGGTCTTATCTAGCGAAACGATCTGTCATTTTTTTCGGAAAATAAAAATGTGTATACTTTTTAAGCACAAAACTTGTGTAGCACAGGTTCTGGGATGCGCGTTCACAACACTACATACTATTGAATCATGTCGAAAGGTCACGCAGAACCACAGACCCAGTGTTTACAAAGCGAATGCGCAAAGACTAAGAAAGTGCAAATAAGTCAAATGCTGTTTACAAACAAAAAGGTACAACATGTCGGACGATTCTGAAGTTGTAGGAGAAAAAAAGATGGAGTTTTTCACCATACTCTACCTTTTTTAGCTGGAGTACACAGACGATGAACTTAGACGTGATTCGTAGTAGTGATGGGAAGTTCGGATCATTTTACCAACTCGGACCTTTGAGTCTCGTTCAGCAACATGAACGAATCTTTTTTTGAGTCATTTCGTTACTTTTAGCAAAATCAGCATCACAAGACAGCCCCATAAGATGAACGAACGACTCGAAAAACCTGAAGACTTGAAACAGGTGAACTAATTCCGGTACAGAACCTAATAGGATGTTGCGCATGTGCAACTGAACGAATCAATCCCCGAGATGACTCATTCTTTGCGAGTCACATTAAAGATTTGGTCAGAATGAACGAATCATTCAAGAACGACCCGTGGACGCACATCCGAGAGCCTGTGCTACGCAGGCTTAAAAAGTATACAAATTTTTATTTATCGTAAAAAATGACTGATTGTTTCTCTAGATAAGACCCTTCTTCCTCGGCTGGGATCATTTAGAGCCCTTTGAAGCTGCATTTAAACTACATTTTGGAACTTCAAAATCAGGGGCGCAACTGAAGTCCATAATATGGACTCCCTAGACGCTGGAGCAATAGCTGCCCACTGCTCCGGGTGTGTGTTCACAGTGTGTGTGTGCGTGTGTGTTCACTTCTCACTGCTGTGTGTGTGCACTCCTGATGGGTTAAATCCAGAGGACCAATTTCGAGTATGGGTCACCATACTTGACAATACGTCATCACTTTCACTTTTCACTTTCATGAAGAAAAATCCTGAAATGCTTTCCTCAAAAACCATAATTTCTTTACGACTGAAGACAGAAAGACATGAACATCTTGGATGACAAGGGGGTGAATAAATTATTTATAAATTGTCATTCTGGAAGTGGACTTCACCTTTAAAGTCATTTTGCTGCTGTTTTGTTGCTGTTTTTCTTCCGGTGACCTCAACCCATGTCTTTCTCTCTCACTGGCTGTAGCTCGTTGCGTCACCTGACAACATGTGATGTTGAGTCAGCTGACCAGTCCAGATATTTAGCATGCTAGATATTTGTTTGCCGTCTGCGACGCATCAGCGAGCCTCTTTGATGCGTCTTTGAGTAGTTCACACATAAAGACTGACAAACGCTGAGAGCCAATCGAAGTTGTGTGTCTTCTTCCTGGGTCATGCCCATGCAGAGGCAGCACTTGGTGGGTCGGACTGCCCCCACTGTGCAGATATGAGCCTCCGGACTCTCAGGCTCCATGTGGCCATTGTCCAAGCCGATGAACTTGCCCAGGTAGCCGTGCTGTGCTCTTCCTCTGCAGCCTTTTTTGAGCTAAGGAGGAAAGTGCCACACCAATGTGGATCTGTTAGGGTCAGGTGAGAAGCTCACATAACACTATCTGTTTTCCATTCTGAAACACCAGCCGGGCCAGAGCCACTTAATACACTCCTTTACGAAAATAACCTTGGTGCATACACATTTTTATTTATTTATTTATTTATGATTTCAGAAACCAGTTTATAATCTGAGGCAAATGCAGGGTGGTGGTCAAAAGATTTGTGGAAGCTTTTGGATGAACAGGAACATTATGGAAATTGGGAAAGGAGTCATATATTACATAGCCTAATAAAAGTATTTGCGCTGCAAATCAAATAAAACAACAGTGGATAAAAAGGGAATTTGTCTTTGGATACATTACAGACAAAAAACACTCATCACTCATAGCTTGTACTTACAGATGTCACATACACAATATCATCTTGGCATAATTCAAGTTAGTTTCTAAGAAGGTACAATTAAGATGCATAAGCAATAATACATTTGCTCTCAAGATGCAGACATGTCAAGTGGGAAAAAAGGGACATGAAACTGCTCATAGAGTCAGCTTTGAATTGTGTGTTTTAGATTCACAGATGTTTACTGAATCTTTAAATATACATATATTTAAATATATAATTTTTGGCCTAGCCAAAAAAAAGTTGTTGCACACTCTAATAATTTGTTAGAGCTACTTTAGCCTTGAGTACAGTGTGCATTTATTGTGGCATTGTTTTGACTACCTTATGCAACATCACAACATTTATTTCCATCAGAAGGTGCATTAATTTTTGGCCAAGATCTTGTACTGACAATGAGAGAGTCAAACCACTCTGTAAAGAACCACTTATGTTCCCAGAACCATTCTTTCACCGTTTGTGCACAATGTATCCTGCCATCATCATTCTGAAATATGGCAATGAGACACATCTTCCAACATGGCAACATGACAAGTAATAAAAAAGCTATACACATTAAATCAGTTAGGGTTAAAAAAATTGCTACCAAACCACTTTCCCAAAGACTTTCAGTGGAGTAAATCTTAGGACTGGCCAGTTCATATGTGAAAATGATTCCTCATGTTCCCTGAACTAGCCCAAAAAATCCTGTTATCACCATCCTGAAATATGGCCATAGGACACGTTTTCCAACATGGTTGTTTAAGAAATAAAAAGCTAGATATTGCATCTTGTAGTCAAGTATATAACATGCCAGAAACATATTAATCACTGCAATAATGATCCAATCATAAACTCTTAAGCATTTGCTTATTTAAATCCAAACAATAACCTTTTTCTTTTGTCCAGGCAGTGCATTTTTAAAGTCTCTTTAAAAAGTCCTGTCACTCGAAGTATGTCATATCCTGAAGATCCCTGCTACATCCTGACTACAGTCTTCTCCATATTCTGTGGTTTCACTCTGAGAAAAGATGAAAAAACTTTTGCCATAATATGTCAAACATATGAGTGCAACAAAGAAAATATAAAAGGTTAAATCAGGAAGAGAAAAAAATATGGGAAGGAAAATATATGAGTGAGATTAGCCAGGAAAATCTGAAAAAAAAAAAGCAGGTGGCACAGTGGTTCAGTAAGTAACACTGCTGACTGGAAAATTTTTGCATGTTCTCTGTGTCTACATAAATTGGACACTGTAAAATCACCTTTAGGTCTGAATTTGTGTGTGTGTGTCTATGTGTGATCTGTTCAGGGTGTACCTCGAGCCCCCCATGATTCTTCAGATGATACTGGAAAATGGAAAAGCAGGTTGAAAAATGGATGGATGAATGGCAAAAAAAAAAAAACGACTTTACTGGGCAAACCTAACAAAGTCATTTGACCCTGGAAATTTCATGACCTTTCCAGTCATCATTACTGGATAAAAATTTCATGCATCAGTATATACAAATATAGCTGTTTACTGTAGAAAGACTTGACCAGCATGAACCAGCTAAGGACCAGCTTAAACCAGCATCAAAACATACCTAACCAGCAGATTTTCAATGAGAAGGTGAATGTGTGAGTGTGTGATAGATTTACCCTTTACTCTTGCAGCATGGTATTCTCCAGACTTTAGTCATTACTGTGCTCCTGAGTGGAGTACAGCCTCTGATGTACAGTAATGGTGTGATGACTCCATTGAGACGCGCCAAAATGCGCAGAGGGTGTGTGCCATCATTTCTGAACAAATAGCATGAAGTTCCCGTAAAATTACACACAATGATATTAAGAAAAAGAGGCAAGCACGTGATCAGAAAACACACGGCCACAATTACGATGAGACAAATGGACGCGCGTTTATTGTCGCGTTCCGCGCTCGGGGGTTCGCGTTCTAGCTGAAATTTGGCGATGAAGAACAGCCTGACGTTCAACCCAATCATAATAATGACAGTAAAGATGTTCCCCACAAAAGCAGCAAGGAACATCACTCTTATAGCAACCCCTAAAGGCAACAAATTATTAAGAGCCGCTATTAGAAAACCATGAACCCAGTAGGCCAGAATCACCAGCAGGGTTCTGTTTCGCGTCATGCGCTGCGAGTATTTCAAAGGCGCTGAGACCGCGTGGTACCGGTCCGACTGCGCGGCCAGAATCGCCATATAGGACAGACCCAGAAAAGTGAGAGCAATGTAGTAAGTGCGAGTCGGGGAATCATAATAATCGCGTACATCCATAACTCCATTATAATAATACGAGACGCCTGAGCCGATGTCACTGAGACACGTGCTGAGCATGTACATGAAGCGATTCTCGTTGCGCAGGGATCTGTTCATCAGGATGGCGATAAACACGGACACGTTGAAGAAAATTATGGCGGTGGCGAGAAATATATTGAAGAGAAACAAAAGCACATTTTCGAAACTAGTAAGAGGCAGCACGGTGCCGAGACCCGCACTACTCTCAGAAATATTCATGAGTCACGAGAATATCAGTAAATGCACTCGTAAGAGAGCACAACCATTGAATATAATACTGTATGAATGAAAGCTGATGATGAGAGCGCGCAAGTGAACTCAGATACGCGTGCGGGGCGTTTTTAAAATGAGATGGACTGTCTGAGATTCACGTGGCAGGTTCATGTTAAACCGTTTCCAAGCTGCTCACTGCAGAGCCAAATGACATGTAGTTCTCCCTCTCTGGATGTAATGGGTGGGGTTTGGCATAGTCCTAATTAGTAAAGTTATGTTTTGGATAGAGACAGTGCGGATTTAGGCCACGCCCACACCTGTATTACAAAGTCAGTGAAAATGGTTGAATTGTTTTTCCCGCGGTGGGCGTGGTTTTCCGATTATGACGCGGGGTGTCTAGCTCCACCCATTACATCCGGCAAGGAGGAGCTGGACGTCAAGCTCCACCTATTGGCTCTGCAGTGAGCTCCTATCTATATGTTCATATCATGTATAACCAAGAGTTTATCAAGCAGTATAGAGATCAATGGTGTGATGAGTTAATATATAAAATATGAAAAAGGAAATTCTATATACTTTGAAATATTACAATAAAGAAATAAAGAAATTAACTTGCGCTCTCTGCTACCTGCTACGTCATTTGCAATCCACACAAATCGTGCGTGTTGCCAATGGAAACAAGACGCTGTGGTGGTTAAACGATTAAAATTAATTTAATAACATAACGTACAGGATCCTGCAAGTGATCTGTAGGAGATAGACAAAACCCGCAAGCTGAGAGTGTAAGTGGCGATTGCGAGTGACATTGTAATTTAGTTTCTTTTTTCTTGTCTTCACCACCTGGCTGTTGTAAAATGTTGAGATATTCAATTAAAAAATAATTAAAAATAAATAAATAAAATAAGATACAAATTGAAAAAGTCTTCCGGAAGTGCTGTTGTCTGAGAGTGCACATCTGAAAGTGCAAGTATGTTTGCAGCCAGACCATATTGCAACCCCTAAAGGCACCAAATTATTAACCGATTATTAATCGTTTTTCCGATTATGAGGCGGGGTACGTGGAAAAAAGCTGAAAACGAAAGAAAAATGCATAAACTTAGGTAAATTTAGGGTTTAAGGAAAGTATTTGGGTTTTTATTTTTTACTAACTCACAAAGCAGCACATCATAAGACTTTCAAGTAGGGTTGAAGGAATACAGACATACAGTAAATATCAAGTGCAACTTACAAACTTCACACTAATTTAATGATTTCATGTGCATATACAGTTTTATCTTGAGTTATTTATTTATCATTTCAGAAGGCAGTTTATAATCTGATGTAAAGGTCAACAGGTTTATGAAAGGTTTTTGATTAACAAGTAAATTATGGAAATTGGGAAAGGAGTTACAGGCCTATATTAAATAATACAACTCTTTGCGCTACAAATTAAAAAATAAATAAATAAAAAGTGTTCAATTAAAAATACCATTTTAAACAATTGTTAAACTTTAATTTACACAAGCCATTAGAAACAACAGTGGATGAAAAAGGAAGTTGTCTTTGGATACAAATATAGATTTACAGAAAAAAATCACTCTTCAATCTTAGCTTGTATTTAGAGATGTGGCATACACAGTATCATTTTGGCACTTCAAGTCATCTTTTTTCGACAAGCTACTTCTTAAGTAGGTCAAATTAAGATGCATAAGCAATAATATATTTGCCCTATTAAATGATATTTCAAGATACAAACAAACATGTTAAGTGGAAAAAAAGAACAGAGACATGAAACTGCTTGCAGAGTTAGCTTTAAATTGTGTGTTTTAGATTCACAGATGTTTACTGAATATTTAAATATACACTACCTGGCCAACAGAAAAAAAAAAAGTTGTTGCACATTCTAATAATTTGTTGGAGATCATTTAGCTTTGAAGCAATGATGTGCCATTGTTTTAACAACCTTATGCAACATTACAGCATTATTTCCATCAGGAGGTGCATTCATTTTTGGACAAAATCTTGTACTGACAATGGGAGAGACAAACCACTCTGTAAAAAACCACTTGTTCCCAAAACCATTCATTTACAGTTTGAGCCCACTGAAACCTGCCATCATCATTCTGAAATATGACCATGAGATAAGTCTTCCAGCATGGTTGTTTCAAGAAGTAAAAAGCTATACACATTAGATCAGTATTGTTGCCAGAAACACACAAATCACTGCAATAATGATCCAATCATAAAATCTTAAGCATTTGCTTATTTAAATCCAAATTATGACTTTTTTTCTTTTGCCTAGACAGTGTATTTTTAAAGTCCTGTCACATGAAGTTTGTCACATCCTGAAGATCCCTGCTACATCCTTTAAATAGTCTTCTCCATATTCTGTGGCTTCACTCTGAGAAAAGATTAAATAACTTTTTTTCCATAATATGTCAAACATATGAGTGCAACAGAGAAAATATAAAAGGGTAATTCAGAAAGAGAAGAATTACAGAAAGAAATATATCTATAAGTGAGATTAGCCAGAAAAATCGGGAAAAAGTGAGTGGCAGAGTGAGTAGCACTGTTGCCTCACAGCAAGAGGCCTTTCTGTCTTGAGTTTGCAATTCAAAGACATGAATCATATGTGAATTGGACTCAATTTGTGTGTGTGTCTGTGTGTGATCTGTTCAGGGTGTACCCCGACTGTGGCCCGAGATACTGGGACAGACTACAGCCCTCCATGAACCTTCAGAGGATAAAGCGGGTTGGAAAATGGATGGATGAATGGAAAAAAGAAGAGGACTTTACTGAGCAAAACCAACAAAGGCCTGCTGTATATCTCACGTTGGTAGGTCTGGATTTCACTGACTAACAGAAGTGAAGATTTTAATCTGCAGACCAGCACCACATCATTTGACCCTGGAAATCGTAATGACTTTTCCAGTCATTCATCACTACTGGATAAGGATTTCATGTATTAGTATGTACAAATATAGCTGTTTACTTTAGAAAGACTTGACAAACATTTTCAGATTTTCTATGAGAAAGTGCGTGTGTGAGTGTGTGATAGATTTACCCTTTACTCTTGTAGCATGGTATTCTCCAGACTTTCATCATTAAGGTGCTCCTGAGTGGAGTACAGCCTCTGATGTACAGTAATGGTGTAATGACTCCATTGAGACGCGCCAAAATGCGCAGAGGGTCTGTGCCCTCATTTTTGAAAGTATAGCATGAAGAACCCGTGAAGTTACACACAATAACATGAAGAAAAAGGGGCAACCACGCGATTAGAAAACACACGGCCACTATTACGATGAGATAAATAGATGCGCGTTTATTTTCGCGTTCTTCACTCGGGGGTTCGCGTTCTAGCTGAAATTTGGCGATGAAGAACAGCCTGACGTTCAACCCAATCATAATACCAACAGTGAAAATGTTCCCCACAAAAGCTGCAAAGAACGTCACTCTTTTAGCAACCCCCATAGGCACCAAATTGTTAACAGCCACTATTAGAAAACCATGAGCCCAGTAGATCAGAATCACCAGCAGGGTTCTGTTTCGCGTCATGCGCTGCGAGTATTTCAAAGGCGCTGAGACCGCGTGGTACCGGTCCGACTGCGCGGCCAGAATCGCCATATAGGACAGGCCCAGAAAAGTGAGAGCGATGTAGTAAGTGCGAGTCGGGGAATCATAATAATCGCGTACATCCATAACTCCAACATAATAATACGTGACACCCGTGCAGATGTCACTGAGACACGTGCTGAGCATGTACATGAAGCGATTCTCGTTGCGCAGGGATCTGTTCGTCACGATGGAGACAAACACAGACGCGTTAATAAAAATGATGGTGGTGGCGAGAATTATATTAAAGAGAAACAAAAGCACGTTCTCGAAGCTAGTAAGAGGCAGCACTGTGCCGAGATCCGCACTACTCTCAGAAATATTCATGAGTGGCAAGAGTATCAGTAAATGCACCTGTAAGAGAGCACAACCATTGATGATAATACTGTATGAATGAAAGCTGATGATGAGAGCGCGGGAGTGAACTGAGACACGCGTGCGGGGTGTTTTTAAAAGGAGGAGGACTGTCTGAGATTCACGTGGCAGGATCCTGGAAACTGTTTTCAGGCCTTTTCTCCCCCTGACTAAATGTTTGCATATCATGAATAACCAAGAGTTTATCAAAAATTATAGAGATCAATGGTGTAATGAGTTGACAATATATAAATGGCTGTTTAATATATTTTGAAATATATAAAATACACAAAAAGGTCAAATTAAATCCTTTTGTGTGTGGGCACAGCTGTATAGGTGACATATTTTTATATTTTGTAGGGAAAAAAATAATAACTAGAAGTAGTTTTTTTTATAATAAACTTGTGTACACTCAGATGTATTTAAGGTTCAAGGAAAGTATTTGTGTTTTTTATGACATACAGTGAATAAAAAGTGCAACTTAAACATTGCACTACGTTTTTATATGCATATACATATTTATTTTTATTTATGATTTCAGAAAGCAGTTTATAATCTGAGTCAAATGCAGGGAGGTGGTCAACAGGAACATTCTGGAAATTGGGAAAGGTGTAATACTAAATATTAAGCATTTTTGCATGACAAATAAAAAAAGTGATCAATTAAAAATTAAATTTTAAACGATTATCAATTTAATTTATTTTACACAAGCAAATAAAAAATAACAGTGGATAAAAAAGGAAGTTGCTTTTGGACACATGTATAGATTCACAGAAAAAATAATTCATCACTTGTTACATACACAATATCATCTTGGCACTTTATATAATTTACATGCTTTCAGTTCGTTCCTAAGAAGGTAAATTAAGATGCGTAAGCAATAATACATTTGCTCTATTAAATGCTATTTCAAGATAAAAACAGACAGGTCACATGGAAAAAGGGACAGAGACATGAAACTGCTCATAGAGTTACCTTTAAATTGCTGAATGTACACTACCTGGCCAAAAAAAAAAAAAAGTTATTGCATGCTAAAAGAATTGCTGTCAACCGTATAACATGCTAGAAAGATAAACATCACTGCAATAATGATCTAGTTGTAAACTTTTTTTTTTTTAATTTTTAATCCAAATGACTCTTTTTTTTTCTTTCGGCCAGGCAGGGTATTTTTAAAGTCCTGTCACTTGAAGTTTGTCACATCCTAAAGATCCCTGCTACATCCTGTTTACAGTCTTCTCCATATTTTGTGGGTTCACTCTAAGAAAAGCTAAAACATCTTCTGCCATAATATGTCAAACGTGGGAGTGCAACAGAGGAAATATAAAAGGTTAAATTAGGAAATATGCCTATGAGTGAGATTAGCCAGGTAAGTCAGTAAAAAAGAGGGTGGCACAGTGAATAGAGTTTGCATGTTTTTTCTAATACAGATATAGCTGTTTACTGTAGAAAAACTACAAAGATTACATTTTTTTTATTTTCAGGGTTAGAAAGGTCATGTGTGAGTGTGTGGTAGATTTACCCTTTCCTCTTGCAGCATTCGGTTCTCCAGACTTCACTTAGTAGTGTGCTCCTTAGTGCTGAACAGCCCCTGATATACAATAAAGGGGTCAGAACAGCATTCACCCGTGGGAGAATGCGCAGAGGGTCATAGAGTCAGCTTTAAATTGTGTGTTTAAGATTCACAGATGTTTACTGGATATTTAAATATACACTACCTGGCCAACAAAAACAGTTGCTGCACACTCCAAAAATTTGTTTTAGATCATTTAGCTTTGAAGCAATTTTGTGCCATTGTTTTAACAACCTTATGCAACATTACAACATTACAACATTATTTCCATCAGGAGGTGCATTTATTTTTGGCCAAGATCTTGTACTGACAATGAGAGAGTCAAACCACTCTGTAAAGAACCACTTTTTCCCAAAACCATTCATTTACAGTTTGAGCCCTTTGAATCCTGCCATCATCATTCTGAAATATGACCATGAGATAAGTCTTCCAGCATGGTTGTTTCAAGAAGTAAAAAGCTATACACATTAGATCAGTATTGTTGTCAACCATATAACATGCCAGAAACACACAAATCACTGCAATAATAATCCAATCATAAAATCTTACGCATTTGCTTATTTAAATCCAAATGGTGACTTTTTTTCTTTTGCCCAGACAGTGTATTTTTAAAGTCCTGTCACATGAAGTTTGTCACATCCTGAAGATCCCTGCTACATCCTTTCTACAGTCTTCTCCATATTCTGTGGCTTCACTCTGAGAAAAGATTAAATAACTTTTTTCCATAATATGTCAAACATACTGAATGAGTGCAACAGAGAAAATATAAAAAAGGTAATTCAGAAAGAGAAGAATTACAAAAAAAAATATATCTATAAGTGAGATTAGTCAGAAAAATCGGGGGGAAAAGCGAGTGGCAGAGTGAGTAGCACTGTTGCCTCACAGCAAGAGGCCTTTCTGTCTTGAGTTTGCAATTCAAAGACATGAATCATATGTGAATTGGACTCAGTCTGTGTGTGTGTCTGTGTGTGATCTGTTCAGGGTGTACCCCGACTGTGGCCCGAGATACTGGGACAGACTACAGCCCTCCATGAGCCTTCAGAAATTAAAGCGGGTTGGAAAATGGATGGATGAATGGAAAAAAGAAGAGGACTTTACTGGGCAAAACCAGCAAAGGCCTGCTGTATATCTCACGTTGGTAGGTCTGGATTTCGCTGACTAACAGAAGTGAAGATTTTAATCTGCAGACCAGCACCACATCATTTGACCCTAGAAATCGTAATGACTTTTCAGTCATTCATCACTACTGGATAAGGATTTCATGTATCAATATGTACAAATATAGCTGTTTACTTTAGAAAGACTTGACAAACATTTTCAGATTTTCTGTGAGAAAGTGCATGTGTGACAGATTTACCCTTTACTCTTGTAGCATGGTATTCTCCAGACTTTCATCATTAAGGTGCTCCTGAGTGGAGTACAGCCTCTGATGTACAGTAATGGTGTAATGACTCCATTGAGACGCGCCAAAATGCGCAGAGGGTCTGTGCCCTCATTTTTGAAAGTATAGCATGAAGAACCCGTGAAGTTACACACAATAACATGAAGAAAAAGGGGCAACCACGCGATTAGAAAACACACGGCCACTATTACGATGAGATAAATAGATGCGCGTTTATTGTCGCGTTCTTCACTCGGGGGTTCGCGTTCTAGCTGAAATTTGGCGATGAAGAACAGCCTGACGTTCAACCCAATCATAATACCAACAGCGAAAATGTTCCCCACAAAAGCTGCAAAGAACGTCACTCTTTTAGCAACCCCCATAGGCACCAAATTATTAACAGCCACTATTACAAAACCATAAACCCAGTAGATCAGAATCACCAGCAGGGTTCTGTTTCGCGTCATGCGCTGCGAATATTTCAAAGGCGCTGAGACCGCGTGGTACCGGTCCGACTGCGCGGCCAGAATCGCCATATAGGACAGACCCAGAAAAGTGAGAGCAATGTAGTAAGTGCGAGTCGGGGAATCATAATAATCGCGTACATCCATAACTCCAACATAATAATACGAGACACCCGTGCAGATGTCACTGAGACACGTGCTGAGCATGTACATGAAGCGATTCTCGTTGCGCAGGGATCTGTTCGTCACGATGGAGACAAACACAGACGCGTTAATAAAAATGATGGTGGTGGCGAGAATTATATTAAAGAGAAACAAAAGCACGTTCTCGAAGCTAGTAAGAGGCAGCACTGTGCCGAGATCCGCACTACTCTCAGAAATATTCATGAGTGGCAAGAGTATCAGTAAATGCACCTGTAAGAGAGCACAACCATTGATGGTAATACTGTATGAATGAAAGCTGATGATGAGAGCGCGGGAGTGAACTGAGACACGCGTGCGGGGCGTTTTTAAAAGGAGGAGGACTGTCTGAGATTCACGTGGCAGGATCCTGGAAACTGTTTTCAGGCCTTTTCTCCCCCTGACTAAATGTTTGCATATCATGAATAACCAAGAGTTTCTCAAACATTATAGAGGTCAATGGTGTAATGAGTTGACAATATATAAAATGCTGTTTAATATACTTTGAAATATATAAAATTCACAAAAAAAAAAGAAAAAAAAGAACGAAATAAATCACTTTAATACACCTGTTTTGCATTTTTGACATTTCTAAATTAAATTCTTTCTGTGGGGGCACAACTGTATAGGTGGCATATTTTCATATTTTGTAGGGAAAAATAATAACTGGACGTAGTTTTTTTTTATATATAAACTTGTGTACACTCAGGTGTATTTAAGGTTCAAGGAAAGTATTTGTGTTTTTTATGACATACAGTGAATAAAAAGTGCAACTTAAACATTGCACTATGTTTTTATATACATATATATTTATTTTTTATTTATGATTTCAGAAAGCAGTTTATAATCTGAGTCAAATGCAGGGAGGTGGTCAACAGGAACATTCTGGGAATTGGGAAAGGTGTAATATTAAATATTAAGCATTTTTGCATGATAAATAAAAAAGTGATCAATTAAAAATAAAATTTAAAACAATTATCAATTTAATTTATTTTACGCAAGCCAATAAAAATAACAGTGGATAAAAAAGGAAATTGTTTTTGTACACATGTATAGATTCACAGAAAAAATAATTCATCACTTGTCACATACACAATATCATCTTGGCACTTTATAAAATTTACATGCTTTCAGTTTGTTCCTAAGAAGGTAAATTAAGATGCGTAAGCAATAATACATTTGCTCTGTTAAATGCTATTTCAAGATAAAAACAGGCATGTCACATGGAAAAAGGGACAGAGACATGAAACTGCTCATAGAGTTACCTTTAAATTGAGCGTTTTAAATTCACAGATGTTTGCTGAATATACACTACCTGGCCAAAAAAAAAAAGTTATTGGATGCTAAAAGAATTGCTGTCAACCATATAACATACTAGAAACATAATAATCACTGCAATCATGATCTAGTCATAAACTTTTTTTTTTTTAATCCAAATGACTTTTTTTTCTTTCGGCCAGGCAGGGTATTTTTAAAGTCCTGTCACTTGAAGTTTGTCACATCCTAAAGATCCCTGCTACATCCTGTTTACAGTCTTCTCCATATTTTGTGGGTTCACTCTAAGAAAAGATGAAACAACTTCTGCCATAATATGTCAAACATAGGAGTGCAACAGAGGAAATATAAAAGGTTAAATTAGGAAATATGCCTATGAGTGAGATTAGCCAGGTAAGTCAGTAAAAAAGAGGGTGGCACAGTGAATAGAATTTGCAGATATAGCTGTTTACTGTAGCAAGACAAAGATTACATTTTTTTTATTTTCAGGCTTAGAAAGGTCATGTGTGAGTGTGTGGTAGATTTACCCTTTCCTCTTGCAGCATTCGGTTCTCCAGACTTTACTTAGTAGTGTGCTCCTTAGTGCTGAACAGCCCCTGATATACAATAAAGGGGTCAGAACAGCATTCACCCGTGGGAGAATGCGCAGAGGGTCTGTGCCCTCATTTTTAAACGTATAGCATGAAGACCCCGCAAAATTACACACAATAACATGAATAAAAATTGGTAACCAAGTGATCAGAAAACACACAGCCACTATTATGATGAGGTAAACGGACGCGCGTTTGTTGTCCCGCTCCGCGCTCGGAGGTTCGCGTTCTAGCTGAAATTTAGCGATGAAGAACAACCTGATGTTCAAGCCAATCATAATAATGACGGTGAAAATGTTCGCCACAAAAGTACCAAAGCTTGTCACTGTTTTAGCAACCCCCATAGGCACCAAATTATTAACAGCCACTATCAGAAAGGCATAAACCCAGTAGATCAGAATCACCAGCAGGGTTCTGTTTCGCGTCATGCGCTGCGAGTATTTGAAAGGCGCGGAGACCGCGTGGTACCGGTCCGCCTGTGCGGCCAGAATCGCCATATAGGACAGACCCAGAAAAGTGGGAACAATATGGAAAGTGCGAGTCGGGGAATCATAATAATCTCGTACATCCATAACTCCAACATAATAATACGAGACGCCCGTGCAGATGTCACTGAGACACGTGCTGAGCATGTACATGAAGCGATTCTCGTTCCGCAGGGATCTGTTCATCACGATGGATAGAAAGGCAGACGCGTTGAAAAAAACGATGGCGGTGGCGAGAATTATATTCAAGAGAAACAAAAATACGTTCTCGAAGCTAGTAAGAGGCAGCACGGTGCCGAGACCCCTACTCTGAGAAATATTCATGAGTAGTGAGAGTATCAGTAAACGCAGGTGTAATGGAGCTCAGCTACTGACAGTGATGAGAGCGCGAGTGAAAGCAAATAGGCGTGCGGGACCTTTTTAAAACGAAGAGGAGGACTGTCTTAGAAGTACCAGGTTTCTGGAAGCCGTTTTAACGTCTGCTTTTGAATATTAAAATGACCGCATAATCATACCCAAGAGAAAATGCAGCGCAATGCAACTAATCCAATGCATTTAAAATACAACAAATACATACAAATTGACTTAATCACTTTTTATCTGTCATTATTAAAATTAAACTGTAAAGGTGGTAAGTTCTTTCATTAAAAAAAATATAAAAACAGTTTAAAAGGCTCATGAGGATGTTTAGGCTATAATGAATCAAATTATCATGCATAATCCACAAATGTCTTATCCGCTATTTTTAAGGTAAGAGTGGCGGCCATTTGTAACTTGAATGTGCAAGACTTCCGGTGTAATCCGCTTCCAGTTATATTTAACTGTAAAAATAGCTAGTTATGCTGCGTAATGTAATTTTTTCTGCATTATTTGAATTATTTGCTGTAACACAATGGTTTGTAGCGCAAATAGTCTTATTATTTACTGCACTCTCTTACAGTGTTTTTCGCGTTACAAAAAAATAGTGCTGGGCAACGATTAATCGCATCTAAAATAAAAGTTTTTGTTTATATAATATATGTGAATGTACTGTGTATATTTATTATGTATATACAAAGACAGAGTATATATTTTGAAAACATACACAGTACACACACATATTATGTACGCAAAAACATGTATTTTGGATGCGACTAATCACGATTAATCGTTGCCCAGCACAAAAAAAAATATATGTACAGTGTAGGCCCAAAAGCTCTCTGTTAATAATCTGGTGCCTATTTTAATAATGACAGATGAAAAGTGATTAAGTCAATTTGTATGAATTTGTTGTATGGGTCAAAAGCTCTCGCATCAAAAACAGCACAAGAGTCTCTGACACCAAGCAATTATAAATCTCTAGAGCAGACTATTCCCATTTGACATTATCTGAACAATTCGTCAATGTCGAATTTCAGTCTTATGGGACTGAAGTCCCAGCTACTTAAACACCCTTTAACCAGCACCAGTGTCCTCTGTCTACTAAAGGCGCATTACAATGCTGACCTTTAACCTAACCGTTCCACTCTCTGTTGACTTTTCGCGTCCTGAAGATTATTTGATATTTATTTTTCACATTCTGTTCGCTACAGGTTCGGCTCTGCTAGCAGGGTCAGTTGTCATCGGCATCATGAGCACCAGGGCCCTGCGCTCCCAAAACCGCTTCATCTTCATGTTAAACACCAGCATCAGTGATACTTTAACCGGGTGCTCTGTCTTCTACCTCGGCCTGTTTGACGTCCAGGAGGGCTATCCGTCTCGGAACGGCACATATTACATTCTACCATCATTTCTAGGAGTGAACGTGTTGACGTTTGTGTTTGCACAGTTTGATAGATACCTGGCTGTTTGTCACCCTTTCTTCTACAAGCGGTACATCTCGCGTGGGGTTGTGATTGGTGTCTGCGCGCTCTGTTGGATTTACACATATTCAATCCTAACTGTTCAAAGCGTCGTGCCAGTTGTATTCGCCGCTCAAATGAACGCTTTTGGGGTCATAGTCCTGCAGGTGATCGTGGCCGTCAAAGTTTTGATGACCATTAAATTGTACATGATCACGAGGTATCAGCTCAGCCGAGAGGCGCCCGGCACCGACAAGGAGAGCAAGAAAGAATCGCTGCGCATTATCGTTTTTGTGGTCATTTGTTTTCTCATCTTGTGGGCTCCGTCTTTTGTGAACATCTCTGTAAAATATGTGACTAAAAACGGGCTGAGGTTCAAAAATGAAGCCACGAATCTTTTCGCGATCATGGCGCGATTTAACGCGCTCAGCACACCTGCGTTATACATCTGGGGCAGTCCAGCGTTACACGCGGCGGTCTGGAACTCCGTGTGGAGTAAAATATTCAAGAGAAGAAAGACAAGGTTTATCTTTGGGTCTAATTGTACGCAGGGGACATGGTGATGGGAAAAATATGAGACGGGATGGAGAAAAATATTCTATTTCTCTAAGAAACGTTGCGTTCGCTCTTAAAAGCACTTAATTTTAGATTTTTTTTTTTCCTCGGGGGAACATAAAAGCAATGAAATATGTGACCCTGGACCACAAAACCTGTCATAAGTGGCACGGGTATGTTTGTAGCAATAGCCAAGAATATATAGTATGGGTCAAAATGATCGATTTTTCTTTTATGCCAAATATCATTAGGATATTAAGTAAAGATTATGCTCCATGAAGATATTTTTTACAATTTATTTTTTACTAGTAATATGCATTTTTAAGAACTTCATTTGGACAACTTATAAAGATTCCAGATTTTAGTAAATAATAGTTGCATTTGTCCTATCCTAACAAACCATATATCAATGGAAAGCTTATTTATTTAGCTTTATCCCCTCAATACCCTCTATGACTGGTTTTCCTCCAGTCTCATTTTTCACTCTTACCCCGTCCCTTTACATGTTCTGTATAATTGTGTTATTGAATATAAAATGTTCAGATCCATGAATGTACAGACACCTGTTAATAACATTCTAATACTTTTAATTCTGAATCTTTGTGTACTCTGTTGAGGATTATTTTTTTCTGTGTATTTTTAGACTTTATAACTCCACTGTATGAAACACCCCTAACACGACACATTTTAAGGCACATTAACCAGTCTGTTAAACATTTCTTTTGTTATTAAATATTTAAGTTTTGTATATCTTATATCTTACCTCACAATGCGTTTGTGTCTGTCTTTTAAAACAGGGTTGACTCTGGTCATGTGAAATCCACGAAGGGAGGAGAGAGAATCCTCAGCATCACATAGCATCAGAGAAACACGAACACCGAAGACTCTTCAACTATCTGCTTAAATACTGAAATGATCCGAGCCATCACCACAGAGCAGCTAACATATAAAATAGGTTTGACTCTGAAAGGCTTGTTGATAAAATGCCAAATTGCACGTCTTTTCACAATATGTTTTCTTAAGTTTTATGACAAGATTGTTATCAGGATCTTTGAAGAATGTCTGAATCAAGCCTAAAAGTCCCTCTTGCGCGTGTCCATATAGTAGCGAATAGCGACCACCATTAAGCTTTAAAAAAAGCATCACAGAATGGTCTCATGCAACACGTGTCATATAAGGGGGTGTATACTATAGAGTTGGGTGAAAAACAACCCGAAATTGAATGTATTATTTAACGAAAATCCTTGTTTCTGCGCATAGCTGCGCGTTCACGAGAGTCTGGCCTTTTAGTTCAGCAGTTCACTTGGGACTCAGCCAAGAGGCAGGAAATCAAGATTAATAAAAACAACATGAAATATAAAAACAACGCCTTGGAAAGTATGTGTGTACTTTCTTAACTGAGAATATAGTAACAAAATATTCTTGTTACCACGAACACAACAGCTCTTCATGAACGCCCAGATGTGCCCAGAAGCCAACGTTCACGGTCAGTATTTTTTGTTAAATAATACATTAAATTTCGGTTGGTTTTTCTCCAATCCCAACACTCTAGCAAGTTAACTACAAAACAAAGGGCAGCTTTACATATGAAAGGGATATTAAAGAAAAACAACGCATTTAACATTCTAATTCGCCCAAAATGTCACAAGCATCCTTCCTAATGTTTTTCCTTTTAATTAAGCTGTGAGTAGCCTCTTTGCAATGTTTTATTATTACTTGTATTGTTTTAAAACGTATAGGTTATTTCGTGAACGAAATCTGTCCGTTACTGAATAAATTGGCGCCCTTCCTGTCAACTGTCGCTGTGCACGTTCAAATATTCCAAGCCCGCGGGTTTAAATATTTGGTAAATATGTTATTTCATGAACAAAATCTCTGTTACTTAACAAATTGGCCCCATTCCTGTCAACGTTCAAATATTTAAAGCCCGTGGTTTTGAATATTAAAAAAAAGGTTATTTCGTGCAAGAAATCTGTCTGTTATTTCATAAATTGGCGCCATTCCTGTCAAATGTCCCTGTGCACGTTGCTCAAGTCAAGCCCGCGGTTTTGAATATCTGAAAATATATATTGATACATGATACATATTTCATTGAATTAAATTTTCTGAAAACACATGGGATGTGTCATTTATATATATATATTTTTTTAATTCAGAACGACGAAATTAGGTGAATAACTGACCTCTGTGAAAGTTAACAAATTTAAGGACATCTTTCCTCCACATTTTTATCAAGATATGCTATATCAAATAGATGTCATAACATTCAATTTCAATTCATTCCAATGTAATATATTTACACTATACTAGCAGCTATGCAAAACATTTACAATTTAAAGTTTGTAGTGCATTCATCAAATTAATAAAATTTAAGGTTACAAGTCAAGACCACAAACTGAACATTTTTTTTTTTTTTAACAAACAGAATCGTAAGACCACATGTACATCCTAAACTTTATTGGACTGTTTTAATAAAACTTTTTAAAAAATATTCTCAGATATAAAGATGAAGACTAAATACTGTAACTGAAGGTTAACAGCATCAGATCAGTGTTTATTCCAAAAAAAAACAAAAAAAACAAAAAAACAAAACAAACAAAAAAAAGAACGGAAACTGTAGGATTAAAAACAAAACAACACAAACGGAATATCACATCCAAGTACATGGAAAATGAAACGGGAAGTAACTCAAACTTGAGACAATTCTGATAACATAGCAGCAAGTTAAAGCCCATTTTCAAACTCAAAATGTCAAACTGATTTGAAAGAAATCAAAGCAAGCTGTGAGAACAGCTGCAGACTCTTCCGCGAAATCAGGTTGAGAATGAAGCTTTACAACACTGAGATTCTAAAAAACAGCCAACATGAACTCAAAACCTCATTGTAGAGTAAAACCAAACATAGTTTTCAAACTGCAGGCTCTATGAAACTGAAACTCATCCCACAAGTTCAATCTGCTCCAAGGCTGAGTTGATGGCCGGAGTGGCGTTTTGAACCGAAAAAATGCGTTGAAGTTGGCAACGAAGCTCTTGCTGCATTGTTACAGTACAGGGATGAAGATGCGGCCGACCAGCAATCGCCTCCAGTCTGCTGTCAGAACGCATGAAACACGTAGAGAGTGAAAATTAAGGTAAAACAGAGGAAATGCAGGGTTTCACTCTCCCTTTGTGACCAAATCTTCAATGTAGGCGTCCAGCTCATCGTCACTGCTGATCTCAATGTCCTGTAAAACAAAATAAACATGAACAAAGGAATCCAATGCGAAAATTCAGTTTCAATTTTCCGTTGACAACTCTAAACGGTAATTGAAACTCATTAATTCTTCTTGACAACAGCCTACAAAATCAAAACAAACAGCAAAACTGATTTATAACAAAATGAGTGTGTGTGTCTGTGTGTGTTTCAGACCTCCTGGACTTTCTGCAGAAGAGCTACGATGTTAGTTCTGAGTTTGCGGAGTTTCTCCTCAGATTCCCGGAGTTTGGCTTCCGCCCCGCTGCTCTTCTCCTCCACGGCTCGTGCCCGCGACTCTGCCCGTGTTTGGTAAGAATTACACAGACTCTGTAGTCCGGCCTCATACTGCTGGAAATACTCTTTCTGCAATTCACAAGAGTACGTAAGCACTCAAACAATTTAGAAAATCTGAAGGCTTCTGTGTAGCTGTGACGATGGTCTGTACTCACGATGGGAAAGGCCACAAGGTCCTCAGCACTCATAGTGTTTACAGATTCTTTAGGGATTCGGAAATCCGGAGGGAAAAAATACCGTAGCAACGTCCTGCGCCAAACAAACCATGAACGGGGGGTTAAAATAGACAAAATGCACATATTATTAACAGAACAAAACACAAACAAACCTCATCATGGTCACAAGGCCTTCTGTGGTCTCTCTGCTCGGCCCGCTCTGAGTCGTGTCAGGTTCAGCAGCGGTGGGCGGAGTTACAGAGCGCGCTGGGCCCTGATTGGTGTCTGGACTTCGGGACTCTGGAGAGGCGGGACGCATAAGACGGACATCATCGCTGCCCTTAAACACCCTGAAAACACACACACACAGATTAAACATTTGCTGTGCAAAACATTTTGAAGCCATAATAAAACAGAAATGCTGACAGATCTGTTTATTTGTGTGTGTTTGTGCATGTACCAGCGGTCTCTTGGAGTGTTCATGGGAACATAGTCGAACTTGACCTTCCAGCGTACGCTCTCCTTTCCCGTCTCTACTGCGGTTACACGACCCGTGAACCACTCGCCATTCACCTTCGCCTCTACCTGAATTCCTTTATCTACAACACACAGTTTCTCAGATCAACGAATCATAAGGCACAATTAGATGCATCCTTTTATAATGCAAAAAAAATTACATATTTTACCTTTCTGTGCATTTTTTGTTGCATCTTTCTTCAGATCTTCATTAGTGCTATTTGTGATAACCTGAGTAATTAAAATCAATTAAAATGGCACTAAAGAAATGGTTCCAGAAAAATTAACATTTGTTGAAAAGGTACTTGGCCATTCAAGATGACGTTTTTCATCAGAACAGATTTGGAGAAATGTAGCATTAAATGACTTGCTCACCAAGGGTTGTGAATGGGTGCCGTCAGAGTGAGAATCCAAACAGCTGATAAAAACAATAATCCACAAGTAATCCACACCACTCCAGTCCTTCAATTAACATCTTGTAAAGTAAAAAGTTGTGTGTTTCTAAGAAACAAATCCATCATTAGGGTGTTTTAACTTCAAACTGTTGCTTTTTGTCAAAATATGAGCCCATAGTAATGTTTACTTCAGTGAAAAAACAGATACTGTAAAATGAAATTCCAGGACTTCCAAGAACTTTAAGCACTACTTTTTTGATTTTCAAGGACTTCAATCGGAGATCTCACTTATGTCTTCTATTTCAAATTCTAAAAAAAAAACAAAAAACAAATAAATAAAGGGAATAAAGGGATAAAGGGAAAACAAATAAATAAAATTATTAGTATTACTACTAAAGTATTACAAAGTATCACTTTTACTCTAGTAAAACCATGATTAATTTTCTCAAGGGTTTGTATTTGGGTATACTTTCCTGCTTTTTTGCGTTTTGTTTTTATAACTGTACTTGTTTGATGTTTTCTACTGTTTAAGAAAAAAAAAACAGAATAAAGAAAAACGCTCCGAAATCCTGATAAGAAACAAATGATTCACAAACCTGCACAAAGTTCCAATCTAAACCAAATGATTCATAAACCTACTCCGAAGTTCCATTTTAGATCAGGATTTGAAGCATGAATGGCGAATCATTTGATTTGGAACTTTGTGTATCACGAATCATTTGATTTATTTCGGTACTTCAAATTAGGGCTGCACGATTAATCGAATGCGTTTATGAGGCGCGCTTAGTCAGTAAAGCCGGTACTTTGATTAGTAGTAAAGCTCCATCAGGTGTGTTCAGCTGGAGCGGCAATGAATACACAGAGCCGTAAATCACTGACAAGCTACGCCAAATCGCGCTCATAATCGAATGCGATGGAGCTTTACTACTAATCAAAGTACCGGCTTTACTGACTAAGCACGCCTCATAAACGCATTCGATTAATCGTGCAGCCCTACTTCAAATTGCATATTGCGAATCATTATATCTGAATCATTCAAATTGCAAAATGATTCACGAACCCACTCCGATCTAAATCAAATTATTCGCGATACCCAATTTAAAGTCCGGATCTAAAAAAAAAAGTTTTGCGATATGCAAAGTTGTGATCTAAATCAAATGATTTGCAATACACGATCTGAAGTCCCGATCTGAAACAAATGATTTACGATATGTGATCCGATTGGAGCTCTTCGAAACAGTGAATCATTTTGCGATGCAATGGTTTAACTTATTCTGAGTTTCGCAAAGCTCCGTTTCATCACTACATGCTTTTTAAAAATCGTTACTAGCGATGCTGAAATTCAAAAATGAATGGCTCTTTTAATTTGATCTGGTGTTTGGTAGTGAATCACTTGAAATTAATGATCGAAGTCACAAGTTTGAATCAATCAGAGCGGTTCCAGCGTAAATGGCTCAATTTATTTGGTTCATGATTTTTTGCATCTTCAGCCATGTTTACATGACACTGTCAGTACCACTACTTACTCAGTCCAATTATTTTCTGACACTGACTGAATTAAGCAAAAAGGGTATGATGTTTTTTAAATGTGCTTAATCACAAAATTTAACACTTATTTCATAGATATATTGTCTTTCAATAATTCAAGCACTTTTCAAGTACCTCTTCAGGAATATTGTTATTTTCTAGGGTTTTCTGGGGGTTTTCTTACGGCACCCATTCACTGCAGAGGATCCATTGGTGAGCAAGTCATGTATTGCTACATTTCTCCAAATGGTTTGAATACATCGCAGTTTCTCTGTTAACACAGTATGAAAGTTACCTCAGCATTGGTCTGTTTGACTGCTGCTGGTGGTGCTGCTGCTGGTGTTGGTGTTTTTTTTTCCACGACAGCTTTCCCTCGAGCCTGTACAGGTGCCGCCATCTTTGATTTTTTAGGTTGAGGTTCATCCTCTTCTGATGCACTGTCTTCTTCATCCTCCTCCTCTTCTTCTTCCTCCTCTTCCTCTTCTTCACTTTCTTCTTCCTCCTCCTCATCCTCTTCCTGGACTCTACCCTTCTTTATATTTCCTTTCTTGTTGTTTGGAGTTTGCTTGCCTGTCTTGGCGGACGATGGCTAACAGAAAAACACATTTGTTGTATTATCTTTAGTGCACCGAAACATGATCAACGTGAAAGCACAATATATACAATAAGTTTGAGTATAAAGGACTACTTACTGTAGTAGCGCGGCTCTGCGTGGCGCTTCTGCGAGTCGGCGTCTTTGCGGGCGGTGGTGGGGGCGGGGCTACAGGTTTGGCGGCAGATTTTGTTGCCTTCGTTGCAGGAGCCGGTGACGATTTTGCTTTGGACAGAGGGGCAGGAGCTGGTGGTGTCCGGGTAGGTCTTGAAGGAGGCGTTGCTTTAGGGGGAGGAGTTTTGGCTATCTGTGGCTGACTGACAGCTTTTCTGACCACTGCTGGAAGAGGTGGGGACCGTGGGCGGGGCGCTGCGCGCTGAGATGAGCGGGTCGGCTATTAGGGAGGTTAAAATAAGTATATGTTTATTTATTTTATTGTTTATTTATTATAATAAAATAAAACATCACATAGCATGAAACCTGTCAAAAACATGTCTAGATTACATTTACACTCCCCTCCAAAAGTTTGAAAACACCCCTGGCAAAGTGTGGTTTTGGACAATATCAGGACAAATCCTTATCATTTTTTGGTGCAAATACATTAAAGTAAGTTGACATTATCGCTGAAGACCAGCAATAATAATTTTAATTTTGATTACATAATAATGGCAATATATACATACAATATATACACATATACAAAGTCAGACATGCCACATTGTCAGCTGTGATGCCTGGTTACTGGTTTAAACTTGGCCCAGGTTTTTGGGTCAGCACACCTTAATAGCTTCAACAACTGATTGCCAATTAAGTTTACAATACAATGAATTTAGGCCCAGATTATGCAGAGCTGTAATAGCTGCTAATGGTGGATATTTTGATTAATCGAAAGTTTTTCTATGTATAAACTGTTTATGTAATAAAATATGTTTTCACAAAAAGGATTCATGCCAATATTGTCCAAAACCCCACTTTTCTAGGGCGTTTCCAAACTTTTGGAGGGCAGTGTACCTTCTTAAAAAAAAAAACAGAAATAGAAAATAATAACATCCAAAACAGAGAAAATCTATTTTGCATTATGAAAATTAAGCCTTTTTTTTTTTTTCTTTAGAACTATTATTTTCATTAATGTTAAGCATATTTTCCCCTCTAGTTATTATACTGTAATGTGAACAAAAGATATATTACATAAATGAGGTAAATTAAGTTTTTTTTTTTTTTAAATGTCATGGTTTGGAAAAAAAACAACAGTATTATAAAAAGTTTAAAGATGCATTATGGTATTAAAAATTTTCCCAGAAAATGTGCGTATAGAGATAATTTTAAAGAGTCTTAAAAGTATGGAATGACATATAGGTTAGTAAATTAAGTAATTTTATTTAACTATCCCTTTAATTGAGATAAAATGAATTCAGATTTTTTTTTTTTTTAATTCTTTCTTGATTGTGTGGTAAAATATAACCTAGACATATTTTTGTGAGATTTATCCACATACGTCTGAACACAGATGTGTTCTGTACCTGAGGTGTGCGCTCTTCTGCAGGTTTTGTACTGACATCTAGAGGAAGCCGTTTTATATCTGCTGCTGATTTTACTGTTGTGGTTTTCTGAATGAGGAGAAACAAAGCATTAATTTACACCATATGGGCACAGAAAGGCTCAGAAGAGAGCGGAGATGATGGACAGACCTGCATGGCCTCCAGTTTTTCTTGCTGCTGACGGATTTTCTCTGTTAGATCTTTCTGCTTGTCCTCTGATGACTTGATGTCCTTTTTCAAAACACCAATGGGCAAATTCTGTTTCTGCTCAGATGCATCACACCTAACAGAACAGAACAACAACAAATAGAAGAATGAGGCAGAAACCAAAAGAAGTCTCAGGCAGTAAGAATGCTTCTGGTATCTAATTTCCCAACCTGTCCTGGGTTCCGTCCGGGTTCATGAGACACACCCAACTGTCTGGGTACCGTTTGTCCACAGCATCCATCTGAAATGGCAGTGTCCGCCACTTTAAACACTTATCTACAGGAAGAAGATTAAAGACATTGAGAAATTATATATTTTTACATCATCTGCAAAAATGTGAGTGTTGTTTGCCTGCTGCCACGAAGAGTGCGTTGCCTGTTCTCAGGGTACTGCCATGCAGTTACTATGGTGTTCCCATTGTTTCTTAGGGTGTTGCTATGCAGTTGCTAAGGTGTTCTGGTTGTTTTCTTTTAGTGATTTGGGTGTTCTAGTTGTTTTTTTTAAGGTGTTGCAATGACATTGTTAAGGTGTTCTGTTTTTTTTTTTAGGGTGTTGGGCATTCTAGTTGTTTCTTAGTGCGTTGCTATGACGTTTCCAAGGTGTTCTGGTTGTTTCTTAGGGTGCTGGGTGTTCTAGTCACTTCCTAGGGCGTTGCTATGAGGTTGCTAAGGTGATCTTTTTTTTAGGTGTTGGGCATTGTAGTTGTTTCTTAGGGCTTGCTAAAAGTTTCTGTGCGCTTTTGTTTTAGGGTATTGGGTGTTCGAAGTTGTTTCCTAGGGCTGCTATGAGGTTGCTAAGGTGATCTGTTTTTTTTCGTTAGGTGTTCTAGCTGATTCTATAGGGCATTGCTATGAGATTGTTAAGGTGTTCTTTTAGGGTGTTGGACGCTCTAGTTGTTTCCCTTGTGGACCACAAGGAGGTTGCTAGGGTGTTGTAGTTGTTTCAGGGCTTCTGTGTCTCTAGTTGTTTCTGGGGCATTGCATGATGTTTCTAAAAGCGTTCTGGTTGTTTTAGGGTGTTGGGTGTCTTTTGTTGTTTCTTAGGGCATTGCTATGAGGTGCTAGGGTATTTGGCTTGTTTCAAGACGCTAATGTCTCGAGTTGTTCCTAGGAGGGTGTTGCCATGAGGGTTTCAAAGGTTCTGGTTGTTTTAGGGTGTTGGCTGTCTAGTTGTTTCAAGGGTGTTACAATGTGGTTGCTAGGGTGTTCTGGTTGTTTCTTACGTTGTTGGGTGTTCTTGTTTTTTTTAGAGAGTTACTATGAGGTTGCTAAGGTGTTGCTAGGGTGTTCTAGTAGCTTTTTAGGGCATTGCATGTTCTACTTGTTTCTTAGGGTGTTGCCATGAGGTTGCTAGGGTGTTCTGGTTGCTTCTTAGTGCATTTCTATGTGGACACTAGGGTCTTCTGTTTTTTCTTTTGTTTTTTTTTAAATAGGGAGTTGCTATGTGGTTGCTAGGGGTTTTTTTAGCAGAAAAAGAAATACAACATGTCTTAAGAAGTGTCACTGTTTAAAGCAACATTTTTCATATCTGTTGCACAAAGGCTCAATGCTTCGGATTTTGGAGTAACCTTGAGTATGACCAAATTATGTTTTGGCATATTCATACATATAAACATACGGCATGTTAAAGGAACTTTTTGAGGTGCTGACTGTAAGTTTATGTTCGTACCACACTGGATGGTGACTGGGATCTCCATGGCTCTCCGTCTGCGAAACCGAATCTCATTTGATGGAGCGGAGTTCCAATTGGCCGACAAATAACCAAATTCATCCCAGAATTTCACTATACCCTTCTGAGCTGTTGAGGGAAACATTTCATTCATGTTACGTTTATTACAAAAATTATTTTTAGCTATCAAACTATTCCAACTAACAAATTTATTGATCAATAAAATAATGAATACTTCATATACAACAGAAAGAAGCCACACAGACTGACCTATACCGATGTCCTTCCAGTACTGGGCGAGATATTCTCCCATAGCTCTCAGTAAGTGTCTGTATTCCTTAGCGTCTGCAAAGTCCTGCTTGTTGTGTGTTGGTTCGAGCACTAGATAGGGAACATCCACGACTCCTACAACACCCCCACAGGCCCTGATACACACACAGACAGCGGTCATCCATACTGTTGATGCTACTGTTACATATCAGCTTGCAAAATGCAGCTGTTTTTCACTCACATTCCTCCCTCCAGCTGTGGTCCGGTCTTCTCATACATCTTAATTAGACGACTGCAGTTATAGACGAACATCCCATCCTGGTCTCGCCTCTCGATGTTCACACCAAATATAAAGTTCAGCTCCTTGGGTTCTTTCAAAGCTCTGAAATGAAAAAACAAGCTTAAACATCTCAAGGCACTCTTTAAGAGGCCATAGTATGTTTGTAGGTGTGGACTACGTGTTTCAGGCGTGCATTACTTTTGTTTGGATGCATGGATGGCTTGTTTTCTAGTAGCTTCTGCGCGTAACGCCACAGCCGAGTCTTGTGCCTTTCTCAGCGCGGCCTAAAATCAGCGACAGAAAATAAAATGCTTTTATTAGAAAACCTGCATCAAGCAACCACTTCTAAACTGACATTAAATAAATAAATTGATAAACGATAAGGAAATGTTAGTAGGTGAGATCCTCGATCTTTGACTAAGATTCAATTCTGGGTCTTAAGTGTGTATGTTGGGTGGTTGAGAGGTCTTACTCTGGCATCTTTGGATAAATCGTCACCAAGCTTTAACTCCAGGGCACGAGCTTTACTCTCAGCCTCTCGTGCCTTCTCTTCAGCTATAGAGGAAGTCAAACACGCACGAGAAAGAAGAGATCATAAGTGATTTGATATCACAGCACAAGATCTAATTCTCTCACTGAGAATCCAGTCTAAAACCATATACTTTTCTTCCTTTGTTCCAGTCTTTATCAAGGGAAGAGCTAAAGTTGGCACTTCTAAACATACCCATTGTGTGTGTGAAACTGAGCAGCTACTTCCTGTCAAAACTTGTGGTTCAGTATTTGAAGAGTTTAAAAGCAGAAATGGTCAGATAGAGGAAATGCTATTTAGAAGCCACAAAGACTGAAGTTAACTTCCTTTAACACCCTTTTCTAGCCCTTTAAGATGTTTATGCGGACGGAGGTTTAACTCACCCAGTTTCGAGAGGTGATCTGCCTTCTTGACCTCCTGCTCCGCACGGGTTTTAAAGCGCGTTGATGTGTATTTGTACATCCTAGAAGTCAAAAGAACAGAATACACAGCTCAGATGAGTGTGTGTACATATACATATATTTATTTATAGAATTCAGGATTTTTTTTAATCACCGCTTCGTGATTTAGTTCACAAGAACTACTACTTTTCCCACTCTGTTCACAACATTAACAGGTCATTTTGATGTTAAAACACTCTGAGATCGTGTATATGGGCCATTCTACAGAATTGGTGCAAACTGATGTCCCACAACCAAACAACACATTTAAAAAGCATTCAAGTACTCAAATCTTAGACATTTATTAAGATCCTTCTACCATCTATTGGAACCCACAATACTATTTAAAATATCAGTAAGCTTAATATATATAAAATCATCAGTTATTAGGTACTTTCAATTAGGAGGTGGCTGTCCCGAACCCTAACCCTTAAATTTCAATTTATGGAAATTATTATTTTTTTCCATTATAGTTTTTAAAAGTATTTTTTTGATTCTATTAAAAAGTGAAGTTCAAAAAAATATTTATTTTAGATTTTCTTTGTAATTTAGGAAACTTCTGTGTTCTGCATTTTCATGTCACAACCGAAAAAGTGTATGCTTTAGTTCATTGGCTGAGACTGATTTTAAGTAAACTCAGAAATTTATGATCAGGAAATATTCCTGTCACTCTCTCTCATAGCTACAAGGTGTAAGTAGATAGGTCCCATCATTTGAAGGTAAATGTGTTTAAAATCTGTGTGTAACTTTAAGGAATGTCTCTACTGAACATCTTTTTTCTGCAATTAAACACACTTTTTTGGGAGTTATTTTAAAATATTTAGTTTTTATATGTGTACCACTGTTCAGAACTGTACTAGGTTTAAAAGTATCTAAAATGGTCACTACCGAAACAGTCACGACCAAAAGATGTCATCATTGTTTGGGTAGTAACAAAAGGGAACACATAATCCTCATATTTGGGGGAAATAAACACAAATTTAGTACAATTCTTTTTTGTATTTTAGAATGAGTTAAAATTCTGTAATGTGATGTGTTCGGTGTCAAAGCATTACTGTCACTACCGAAATGTGCCGTCACGACTGAAACATGGGATGTTTTGTCAAAAATAAAGTATACTGAATTATCAACTAAGTTGTTATGATAGTGTTTGGTTCAAAGTATATTTAAACTAATCAATTCTTAGCTTTGAAATCAGTATGATCAACTTTTTGCCTTTTGCAAACAAAAATTGGACTCAAAATACAACAAATTTCATAAATTACACTTGAAATTAGAGGTCGACCGATATTGGATTTTACGATACCGATAACTAGGTTGGATGACACTGACTGATACCGATTAATTAACCAATAGTTTTTACAATGGATACTGAAAGGAAAATAAATAGTGCTCTACTATTTAAAAAAAAAGTAACCTACTGAACCATACTTTCTAAATGAATAAAAATATTAATATTAATTATATATTGATCATTACAGTTAGTTCATTGCTCATTAATGTTAACAAAAGCAACTAAAATTTTTAAAATATATCAGTAAATGCTGAAATTAACACACTCTAACAAGGAACAATACTTCTATTCTACAGCTTTTATCTTAATGTTACAAATGGACTCATATTGTAAAGTGTTACCATTACATCAACAATCAAGCTAAAGATGGCCATCTTTAAATATCTACACCAAGGCCACAGTATTGGAATTGCACACATATGGATATTGTGTACTTTCACAACTGCTTCTATTCTAAAACATTTGTGGTTATCTAATCAAAATATAAAAATATGTTAGTCACACAACGGGCAAAAGTGCAGCGCTGCATCTAGAAGATCCGGTATCACACACACACTGGAAGCGTCCCGTTCAATTCAAGCGGCGTCTACAAGACTTTATTTGATCACCGAATGGGCAAAAGTATACTGCTTTTCTTTCTCCACTAAAGCAGCATCTAGTCAACAAATTCATCGCTTAGTAATGACATGAAAACATGCACTACAGTATACTGTACACACCACTTCGTTGTCGATGTTTTACATGCGCCTTTGAAGTGTCCCGCTCTGTGCAGCGCGCAGTGTCACGTGTCTAAACAAACGGCACGTGCTATCAGTGATTTCCGCCACTGGAGGCCGCTCTCCTGCTGTATAACAAAGACTATAGGGACTTTGCTGTATAATGATGACCTTCTCAGCCGCTCCAGCAACGGACCCAACCCGGAAAAAACTATCGGCATGGATTTTTGCAGATAACCGATAGTTCGAGCAGTCAACTATCGGTGCCGATTAATTGGCAAAACAGATACATCAGTCGACCTGTACTTGAAATATTGTTAAAATAGTAATTGCTATTAATTTATCTTTAAAAACTTCTTAATAAAATAGAAAAAATATAATTACAAGGAAGACGTAAGCAAAATCTTAATAGGTCAATATAACACCTCTAATTAAATTATTACTGTGTTTCGGTAGTGGCAAATTTGAGTACACAAATATTCCAAAACTTTCAGAAAATACAGTATGAGAATTAACTGCACAATTACTAGAAATGTGTACCTCGGATATCATACAATTTGCATACATACACTGTTTTTACAAAGACGTTTCCAACTCTGTCTTTGGACCAATTCTGTATAATGGCCCATATACTGTGAAAATGGTATTTATTTTGTGCTCACCTAGGGTTATATAAGCAACAGGACAATCTCTTGGTTCTGACTTTGTGACCCTGAATGAAGATCCTCATTCTGGGGTCGATGTACAGGACAGCAGCGTACGCACGGAACGATCTCCTCTCTGGCTTCCTGTTTACAACACAAACATACTTGTCAGCATTGCCAAAAAACATTCAATACTTCATGAACATGCTAAAAACCCATGCTGTATGTCAGCACAAGAGAAACATCAGAATTATGACAATTCTGTTTATGACAGTTCTACTCCTGGAAGCCCAACTTCCTGTACAGTTTAGCTCCTGTTCGCTCCACCAGAGTTTTCTAGAAGTTTCAAGTAATCCTGAAAATGCTGACTAGCTGGTTTAAAGCAATAGTTCAACTTAAAATTAAAATTAGCTGAAAATATACTCACCCTCAGGTCATCCAAGATGAGTTTGTTTCTCGCACAGATTTGGAGAAACATAGCATTACATCACTTGTTCACCAATGGGTGCTGTCAGAATGAGAGCTCAAACAGCTGATAAAAACATCACAATAATCCACAGGTAATTCACACCACCCCAGTCCATCAGTTCACATCTTGTGAAGTGAAAAGCTTGTTTTTGTATGAAAAGAATCCATAATAAATAAAACACAATGTATAAAACACAAGCCCATAATCCATAATATTAGTTTCTGTAATGAGAAACTCATTTAGTCTGAATCAGCAGAGAAATATGTACAGATCAACCACCGTTTTAAGATAAAACAGTCCAAAACTGATCTAAACAATTATTTTGGTGGGCTTTAATGTGAGAGGAAAACAACAGATGGACTTCTTAAAATTATAAACTGGTGTTTTGCCCAGAATAGGCTATTTAAAGTTAAAACAGCTTAATGATGGATTTGTTTCTGACAAACACACAACTTCAAAAGCTTTAAAAGATGTTAACTGATGGATTGGAGTGGTGTCGATTACGGTGATGTTTTTATCAGCTGTTTGGACTCTCATTCTGACGGCACCCATTCACTTCAAAGCATCCATTAGTGAGCAAGTGATGTAATGCTACATTTCTTCCAATCTGATGAAGAAACGAACTCATCTACATCTTGAATGGCCTGAGAGTGAGTGCATTTTCAGCATATTTAATGGTCATTTGGTTGGTGCTAAGATCTACAGAAAGCTGAAGAACTGATAATTTGCGATTGAACTCACACTCCCTCTACAGGCGTCCCAGCCATCAGAATGTCCTGGTGATCCGTCTCCACATCCAACTCGGGCTCTCGGTTATCCATCAACTTCAAGTTATATACTACAACCAGCGTACCTACAAACACACAGTACTTAGATTTAATTTCCTTTTATCAGACACAATCCGATGGATTTTATTTTTGACAAACTGCTGTAGAAACCAACCACTGGGTCCTTCGATCTTCTTGAACTGGCGGAATAGCTGCTCTTCGTTCTTAAAAGGTGAATACTTAAAGATGAGTTCAGTCTCAGTAGCGTACTTCTCCGTGTCTTGAGTCAGAGGCTGCTGGGTTTTCACATCCCAACTGGGTAATGGTACAATCACCTACGAGAACAGGCCAATAACTCTCAGAGATCTGCATCTGTGTATGGTGCCTTGC
This sequence comes from Labeo catla, assembly GCA_012976165.1. Taxonomy (NCBI): domain Eukaryota; kingdom Metazoa; phylum Chordata; class Actinopteri; order Cypriniformes; family Cyprinidae; genus Labeo; species Labeo catla. Next base: position 378,904 of record VONZ01000341.1, read on the forward strand.
CAGAAATCAGTTTCTTACCTCATCCAGACCCTCTTCTTCATGAAATGTTCGCGACAAAAACAAACACGTTAATTTGTCATCTTTTTTGGTGAAAAGAATGAAGTCCTTCCCAATACGCATGGAACCCCTAAAAGAGACCAGCAGGTTTATGTATAAAAACACCCTCTAAATATCAAGATGCAGGCCGTTTTATTGGTTTGTGAAAAAAAGTGTAATAATACTTACGACTTTAATCCGTTTCCATACTGGCCAATGTGAGTGGACTCTGGGAATCGTTTGCTTGATTTGCCAAACTGGATGACATGCGTGGCTTCACCTATTCAAAACATTTCTACTGTCACCACTGTATTGTGTATGAGATCTTGGTGAGTGGAAATGCATGCATTTCATGGGTTCAGTTTTCTCAGCTTTACTCACTGGGGTCCATTCCAGTGCCATCATCAAGGAAACACAGCATAAACCCGCCTCTCAGATCTGGTCTTTTCTCTGATTGGCCAAAACAAATTAATCGAATTTGTATTAGGGGACAATTCATTTTGTTGTAGCACATATTTTTACTAGTGTTGAATAGTATTACTATAACGTAAAACTATTGTATCCAACCTGTGTAGATGTCTATCCGTGTGGCATTTGCATCTCTGTGGACGAAAAATGGAGTGAATGTTCACTTCAATGGCGAATAATGATTTAAATGATCATTTAAGTATGATTTGTGACCATGGACCACAAAACTAGTCATAAGGGTCAATCTTTTGAAATTGGGATTTATACATAATCTGAAAGTTGAATAAATAAGCTTACCATTGATATATAGTTTGTTTGTTGGGATAGGACAATATTTGGCAGAAATGCAACTCTTTGAAAATCTTGAATCTGAGGGTGCAAAAAATTCTAAATATTGAGAAAATCGCCTTTGAAGTTGTCCAAATGAAGTTCTTAGCAATGCATATTCAAATCCAAAATTAAGTTTTGATATATTTATGGTAGAAAATTTACAAAATATCTTCATGGTACATGATTTTTACTTAATAACTTTTTGATTTTTGGCATATAAGAAAAATCAATAATTTTGACCCATACAATGTATTGTTGGCTATCGCTAAAAACATACCCCTGCTACTTAAAGAAGTTCACTTCCAGAACACAAATTTACAGATAATTTACTCACCCCCTTGTCATCCAAGATATTTGTGTCTTTTTTTCTTCAGTCAATAAGAAATTATGTTTCTTGAAGAAAACATCTCCATATAATGGACTTCAATGGTGCCTCCAAGTTTGAACTTTCAAAATGTAGTTTAAAAGCAGCTTTAAATGGCTCTAAACGATCCCAGCTGAGGAAGAAGGGTCTTACCTAGCGAAACGATCGGTCATTTTCGAAACAAATTGACAATGTATATACTTTTTAACCTCAAACGCTTGTCTTGTCTAAGTCTGCATGAACTCTATTTTTTTTCTGGTTCAATACAGTTAGGGTATGTCGAAAAACTCCCATCTCTTTTCTTCCCCAACTTCAAAATCATCCTACAACGCTCCAGAAGCACCGACCCAATGCTTACAAAGTGAACATGCAAAGATCATCAAATGCCCTTTTAAAAAAAAGGGTAAAACGGCAACGTAGGACGAAGAAGAAAATGAGACTGTTTTTCAACCTACCCTAACTGTATTGACTCGGTTTACACAGACTATGCACGCGACGAGACAAGACAAGCATCTGAGGTTAAAAAGTACATAAATTGTCAATTTGTTTTGAAAATGGCAGATCGTTTTGCTAGATAAGACCCTTCTTCCTCAGCTGGGATCGTTTAAAGCCATTTGAAGCTGCATTTAAACTACATTTTGGAAGTTCAAACTCACGGGCACCATAGAAGTCCAGTATATGGAGAGAAATCCTGGAATGTTTTCCTCAAGAAACATAATTTCTTTACAACTGAAGAAACAAAAAACACAAACATCTTGGATAACAACGGGGTGAGTACATTATCTGTAAATGTTTGTTCTAGAAGTGGGCCTTAAGACTGATTTTGTGGTTCAGGGTCACATTTAGTGTCAGCAATTACTGACAAATAAAAAAAAGGGTGTTTGTACCTCGAGTTGTCGACAAGTTCAGCCAGAGCTCCAAAAAGAAACTCGTGGGTTGTCCTGTCAGCAATAAAATAATTGGTCAACAACAACGACAAAAAATGACCCGTTCCATCGCATTGTGCTACATTTTGTAGTTTATGGTCATCAAAATCAAATTATTATACAAGAATGTGTCATTCATTATTAAAACACTGTTATGAATGCACAACCAAAAAACATCCTTATTTAAAATCGTACTTTACTGTTCAATTCACAAACACATTTACACTGTCTGCGCTCCCAATAATATTCAGCGCATCACTTTGCTGATAAAATTGAGTGTTGCATCACCAAAAATCTATTTCTTTGGAAACCAATGATTTCTGGTCATATTGTCGCTGACATTGTCACAAAATGCTCTACAGAAGGATGATCTCACTGACTGTTCATAAACCATCGAGTGCATTTCAGTTAATAAAAATGGCCGCTTTTGAGAATCACAAGTTCCAATTTGATTGGCTGACTGCAGTCAGGGTGCACAAAGTTATCAATCACGAAAATGATTAAGCAATGAGTCAACACTAATTTACGTAGTAAATGCTTTGTATTTATATAAGATGTAATTCTCGGATGATAAATTAACAGTTTTACACTATGCTCAAGAACACATAGGGCCAAATTTACTACCAGCTTGCGCTTTAAAATAGTACTGTCAGGATTTACTAAAGATGTGCAGTGATGAATTAGTACTGAAAAGGCATGGACACAATTGCTGGTATTTGCACCATTATTTAAGATAATAAGTATGTCTTAAAGCAGGCGATAATTTGCACTGCTCTTGGTAGATTACACTGGTCATTATGGAATCGAGACATTGTGTCTGTGTTCTTTAATGTGCACTTTGTCATTAAATCACACACAGAATATTCCTTTCCCATTGGTGCTTTTACAGTAAATCTGGCCCATAATATTCTGCAATGCCACAGCTGTCTTATGAAAACATTTAACATCAAGCATACAGTCTGAAAAAGATCAAAGCAATTATTTCCAGATACCTCACGGTAGCCCGTCTTAGGACGTTTCTTTAATAGGAATGGTTTTACCACATCCCATATGCAAAAACCATGTGATGGTTTTATTTAATTACCGAAATATATTATCGCAAATATACAAAGATATCATCACTTATGAACCCATGCATATAAACACACTAAAATTGATACTTACGAGTTTGTGTGCAGATATTCAAAGGTGAGCTGAGCTCGGTTTAATGAGCTGTAATTTGTGTAGGCCATTTCAAAATAAAACTAATTAAAAAAAAAAAAAGAGAAAACCAGCTGATTGTATTCACGTCTCGTCTCTACATTCTTCCCATATGAGGAGAATCAAGTTTGATTGTTCAAAACCTAGAAAACAAGAAACAAACACATCAGTACAAAATATCCATAGATCTATTGCAAAATTGTGTTATATCGCCTGTTGACCAAATCAGTGGAAAATGGAATATGAACATACAGCTTACTGGGATTTGCAGTAGGTAATATGCACTAATACAAACATTTCAAAGAGTAGTATGCTACGCTATTGCTATGATGATCACGTTGCGTCCAGTGACATTTTTTCGAAATGTTTAGTTTGCATTTTTAATTCAATTTTGAGCGAAGATCTATTTTAAAAAATGTAATTACTTCCAGTGCATTTCTACAGGATTTAATGCAATGCATGCTATGCTGTATACTGCATTTTGGCAAGTGTACTTGCGTACTGTGCCCAGTACATATACTACACATCACAAAAACAGTAAAGTAGTATGTTATTCTGAGAACAACCTTAATACTGAGAAAACTCATTATTCAAAAACAGCATTTGCCATTCTGTGTGCTTATTCATATCTTGCCATATTAAACATTAGTCACTGTAAATGTGTCTTTTTAATATCCTTTCTTATTGTAGGCATGCATGATGCATTTGTTAAACATTTACAGCATATTAAATGCATAACGCATATTTTCTTTTCCCGAGCTAAATAATGAACCACACAGGTGAGCTCATAAATTGGGTGTCTCTGAGGGACGTTTTACTGTCCGTCCTTGAACTGCCTAAATTTACTCAGAAATACACGCCAGGCCAACCCATGCTGCAAGGCCCTTAAGATCCATGCAACAGCAGAGACTGGTGATCTGCTAACACTTTCATTCACTAAACGTTTAAATCAGTATCTAGACTGTCGAATTTAACTCCTGACTCATGCAATGAAGCATACACAGGAGCACTGGTCAAATAACTGCGGCCTGCCCATAAACAACCGTCTACATTTACAAAAACCAACAGCCTTTGTACAGTAACACAAGCAATGAATGTGATTTCAATAATGCAAACCATTGAACCATTCCTCGACCTCCGTTTGATTTTATCCAACGGTTTCTGCCTGTTGCATGTGGAAAACTACCAAACAGAACGTGTTTATTCCTTTTTCGTTCATAGAAAGTAGATGCAAGGCCTCGAATCGCTCCAGCAGCTCTTTCCCTCGAACAACACGCACAAGCACCGAGACAGCTTGCCCCGCCCTCCTCACCGCGGCTTAGCTAATCGCGTTCCCCGCTGCTTCATTACGCGCGTCTGATTCGTTAAAGTTGCCGTCGCTTAACGTAAAGTAGGAAGTAAGTCTGCTGGCTCATGAAGGAATGTGGCATGGAAAAACGCGGGGAGAGAAGCATGCTAAAGCACAACGCGACTAATCGATAAGCTGACTATACTGCTATTGGTATTTAAAATCATAAAAAAGGTAATAATGATACGACAACCTTTATGTAATATGAAACCACGAGGTATTAAGTCGCTGTCTGTCATATAAGATGGATTTACTAATGCAAATCGTTTTGTGCTTCAGTCTGTAAGCTATTTAGCAAAACATTTCTGCAAAAGATGAACGCTAACGATGAAAACTATGTAATGGACGAAGGGGACAAAATGTCTGCCGTCACTTCTGAGCATAAATGCTGCTGGCTCAAAAAGATACCATTCACAGATTTCGAATAGTGATGGGTCGTTCTTGAACGATTCGTTCATTTTGAACGAATCTTTAATGTGACTCGGGACGAACGAGTCGTCTCGGGGAGTGATTCGTTCAGTCGCGCATGCGCAACATCCTATTAGGTTCTGTACTGGAATTAGTTCACCTGTTTTAGAGTCTTCTAAACGAGTGGTTAGTTCATCTTATGGGGCTGTCACGTGATGAACGAACGACTCAAACCCGAGGACTCGAGAGATGAACTAATCAATTCTCTTTCCGGCTCAGACTGCATAGGTTAACATTACGGGGATGTCACGTGATGAACGAACGACTCAAACCCGAGGACTCGAGAGATGAACTAATCAATTCTCTTTCCGGCTCAGAATACGTTGGTTAAGCTTATTGGGCTGTCACGTGATGAATGAACGACTCAAACCCGAAAACTTGTCAGATAAGAGGTGAGGTGAGCTAATAATAGACTAAAGACCCAGGTAAACAATGAATTAATATTTTCTGTTTCTTATAGCATTATAGTTTTGTTTCGTTTGAAGTGTGATCAACGTTTGTGTAAGCAGTAGATGTGTTAGGGAGGTAAAACGTAACATTTTAATTATATTTTGTTAAAATGAACGAAATGAACGAAATGACTCGAAAAAAGATTCGTTCATTTTGCTGAACGAGACTCAAAGGTCCGAGTCGGTAAAATGATCCGAACTTCCCATCACTAATTTCGAAGTGTTGTAATGTTTTTTTTTATACTACTAACAGCTAAAACTGGTGAGAAATTACGCCTATATTAAAATATTTTGTGGTAGAGGCCCGCACTTTTTAGCCAATAAGAAAACGCTGTCTGCTTTTTTACACGTTCTGATTGGCTGATGTTTCTCTAGTGGGCGGGGTTAGGAGAATATATGCCAAAAACTATGACTTTTTATTGAATTTAACGTAAACATCATACGAGGCCAATGTGAAATGTTTCACATTGAGGTAAATAGATAGTGTGAAATTATTCAAGATGATATTTGACTATCATTAGGCTGTCTTTCTTTGAACTGTCTAGCTTTGTTAACTTCAAGATCCATTCATCAAGTCCTGGCTGATGATTGGCCGCTGTGATAAAAAGTGAATTGTGAATTGTTGTCAAGGTAAGTGTGTTTTGTCTGCAGTTGTTCTATGTGAATTAAAAGACCAGAATGCTGAATAATGACCAGACACTTTGCTCATTGGCACAATGGGTTATTTTAATACATTTAGTACATAGAAAAAATTACAAATGATGCACAATGAATGTATTGAAATACAATTAATATTAAAGACATTCAACTTTACTCTTGGAGTATAGTTATACTAAAACCATCAATCTCAGGTTATATTGCAATTGTTAACGCTCACATATCAGAATACTATTGCAACAAACTTAAAATAAAGTCACATTTTGACCAAATCTGGTCTGAATGACATTGCATGCAGCCTGCATAACTGTGCAATTTCTTAGTTGCGAATGTTGGAACATTCTTGGAATGTTGACTACCCAAATGCTGGAGGTGTCTTCATGCATTCTGAAGGTCTCAAATGTGGACATTCTGTAGACATTTCTCATTGGCTCAGCAGGGAATCCTGAGGATTATTTCAATTGTTTAAATGCTTTTCAAACAAATTGTATAATAAAACTCAAAACATGCTAATTCGTACACTAAAGATTGTTAATTAAGCTCTACAGTTTAAAGCCATAGTACTACCTTTTGAAGGTCATTCTGGTAATAGCGTGAACGTGAAGAAAACGTTCCACAGAGACTCATAAGGACACAGATAATCAGCAGAGCAACACTGACCAGCAACAGGTGATACCTGCACAAGGCTTTTTCATCCTAGTCAAGCAATATAGAAGTGGAGAGGTTAGCTAGACGTTACACTGTTATTGAACATAATTGAGCTAAATAATGACACTATTGTCATCTGTAGAGCTGGTTTCCAGCTGAAATTATTTTTTTTGCATTACTGATTACTGAACAATCTTTACACAATTTAAAATAAAGGCTCCAAAGGGGGATGCTATAGAAGGGCCATTCTACAGAATTGTCGCAAACTGCTGTCCCACAACCAAAAAACACATTTAAAAATAAAGTATACTGAATTATCAACTAAGACGTTATGAAAGTGTTTGGTTCAATGTATATTCACTAATGCATTAAGTCTGAAATCAGTATGATCAACTTTTTGCCTTTTCCAAAAAAAAAAAAAAAAAGCATATAAAGTACAATAAATCTCATAAATCACACCTGAAATATTGTTAAAATTTTAATTGTTATGGATTTACCTCTTAAAACTTTTTTAATAAAACAGAAAAATATATTTTTACAAGGAAGATGTAAGCAAAATCTTAAAAGGTCAATATAACCCTTCTTATTAAATTATATATTACTGTGTTTCGGTAGTTACAAATTTTGGGGAGAGGACAAATATTCCAAAGCTTTCTAAAAAGATAATGTGAGAATTAACTGCACAATTGCTAGAAATGTGTACCTTGGATATTATACAATTTGCATACATACAGAATTTGTGGAAAGACACATTTCCAATTCTGAATCAATTCTGTAGAATGGCCCAGAAGAACCATTTTTGTCCCCCAAAGAACTATTCAGTGAACAGTTCTTAAAAAAACATTATTTCTCAGTGTGAAGAATATTTAAATAAGCAATAAAAAGGTTATTTACTGGCATCTATGGCTCTATGAAGATCCTTTAACATCCATGGAAACTTTCTATTCCACAAAAGGTTTACAATTGTAAAATCTTCACAATTTATCCACGGAAACTTTCTGTTCCACAAAAGGTTTACCATTTTAAAATCTTAACAATTTATCCATGGAATCTTTTTGTTCCACAAAAGGTTTAACATTTTTAAGTGTTCTTCTAAATTTTCCAAGGAACCCACAAAAGGTTTACATTTTTTTTTAAATGTTCTTTGTAATTGATCCATAGAACCTTTTTGGTTTAAATTTTAAAATGTTCTTCGCAATTTATCCACAGAACCTTTTTGTTCCACAAAAGGTTTAACATTTTTAAGTGTTCTTCTAAATTTTCCACGGAACCCACAAAAGGTTTACATTTTTTTTTTAAATGTTCTTTGTAATTGATCCATAGAACCTTTTTGGTTTAAATTTTAAAACGTTCTTCACACATTTTTCACAGAACCTTTTAAAATTTTTAAACGTTCTTCACACATTTTCCACAGAACCTTTCTATTCCACAAAGGGTTTAAATTTTTCAATTGTTCTTCACACTTTAAAAAAAAAAAAAAAAGGTTTTTTTTTTTAAACTGTTCACTGAGAGGTTCTTTGAGGAACCAAAAATTATTCTTCTTTATTCCTTTATTTTTTTAAGACTGTATGGATGTTAAAGGCTCCTCATAAATAAATAAATAAATAAATAAATAAATAAATAAATGTGAATTGAGCTCCAAAACAAACTATTTTTCTACCTTAGTGAGCAGGACCGTCAGGTGTGGATCTGGTGTGTACTCCAGACTGTAGCAGTGTAGAGAATTGTGCTTGTATGACTCTACAGCAACAGCCCTGACAGGTGAAGTGCTCTTGTCTTCGTTCTCTGCGACTGGGCATTCTGGAGGTGACCTGAAAGATCAGTAAATTAGCTTGCAAGATATTTATTCCACTTAATAAATGGGTTGTGTTCTGTATGTATAAAATTCTCACGGCGTTTGAGGGAGAACATGGGTTAGGGTGGTGAAATGAAGACAGGTCAGGGGTCGACTGGTTTGTGTCCCAGCAGGAGTTTGATTATCGGAAACATCAGTGTGCAGGAGCAAAGATATATTGACAGATGCTTTCGCTGCAGCACCTGTTATAGGTTACATTGGCGTTAGGACGTCAGCCAAAGTACTTTATTCCTGTTCAATACATTTTAATTTCTCCTCTCCAACACATAAGTCAAAATATAATATATATAAAATAAAATACCTAGTACTGTCTCATACTGACAAACCTTTCATGCCCAGTTGGCTGCCCAACATTGTGGCACTAATGACCGTATTATCTGGGACGTCCCCTATAAACACCAGCGGCACTAGTAAGGAAACATGAGCACTACTTGTGGAAATATTTGTCCTATCTGAGTGCTCCACCATTCGGGGAGAGTCTTCCTCCGGGGGTGCGTCTGTGTCATTCAGATGTGTGCAGAACTTAAAATCCGCGATAGAACCCAGAACCCGGTTCCAGTCCTGGAAAACAAGCATATGAGTTAGTCTATAAATAAGAACTGCAAAATCCAAACATTACAGCAGTGATCATCATACTCACTACGCTTATGTCAGGGTTCTTGATGTCATGATTCTGAGTGTAAAGTCCAGTGGAGACGAAAGTAATGGAGAGAATTAGCAGACTGAGGAAGAACACAACCACAGGAGGGTGTCGAGATACCTGATCTCTCAGGTTAGACAAAGGCCTCCTCTGACCCATAACGCACCAGGAGTGAAGGCACCACCTGTGAGGTTTAAACCATGACAACTGTAATGCAAACAGTATATTCAGAATGGAATAGTAGCTTATTACTTATTGGAACAGTTCATTCCAAAATAGAAATGTTCAGCAAATATTTTGTATATTAAAAAAAAAACGATATAATTTTCATCTTATAGTACCTATATAGTGTATAAGCTATAAATAGCATTGAACGTTTAGTTAATTATGGTGATAAATGTTTTTTTTTTTCCTCTACATTTTTATTTTTTTGTAAAAATATTAAAACTTTTAGCTGTTTGACCAAGTATTAATTAGTAATGATTTAATGTAATTACTGTAAATGTAATGTGAAGGTAAAAGCGAGTGGAATACGGTCCCATTTAGTGTACACCACACGTTTTTTGCATACATAACGTTAAAAATGTTCCTATCGTGCTGCATACTGTATACAGTAATGAAAGTGGTATGTTATTGAGACCATTTCCAAACTCATAGTCGCATGAAATATGAACAGTTCAGTCAAAGTCATGCCTTGACACACGAACTAGATTGTGTAATCATAATTTGATCATAATATAAAGTTTACCGCATTACTTGCCTTTAATTACGTTAATTTAATTAGCGCGTAGAGACGTTTCTCTGACCAGGCTGAAATGTCATGTAAATATTGACAGACTGCAACCCAAGCAACTTCCTCACAGGTGGGTTTCCTTCAAGACTATTTTAATTCCAAAATAAAAGACGCACACGTTACAAATCTAAGATGTTAGATTTTAATTAAATCAAGATAAACGGTGTGTTTTGTGGAACATATTTTAGAGAATGTAATTTGAAGCAATTAAAATTGTATTGAACGAATTGTATGTTTGTTATACATTTCTGTAAAATAAGTACTATGAGAAAAACAAAAGTAAATACACTAGCCAAGCACTAATAAAATTAAACGAAATTAAATGCAATTCGGCTGTTTAAATTAAATGTAAAATATGTTCTATATTTGTGGTTCATTTTTAAAGTTATTTTCAGTCGAACGTTTCTATCGTATTGAGAGAGCTTTTATTGTGTAAACCAGAAAGCGGAAGTGCAGTCCGTTGTTTCCTCCTGCTGCAGTCTGCCGTGTTCACCCTGCTGTTTGAATGAGATTTAATGAGTAAAATTCATATTCAGATACTTAATTTGGATAAAAACGTTTGAAAGGTGAGGTTTTATGCTTTCATGTTTATCGGTGCGTCTTGTTTAAACACAAAACGATGCATATCGCGAGTTTAAAATCAACCCGCTGTTATTTTAACGAGAAGCTAACCTGATAGCACAGTTAACTGATCTACGATTATATGTAAATATAACTGACTGAAGTAATATTTAATTAAGAGAAGTGCAGTCTGTGTTTGATATTTGAAACACGTTTAACTTCTTAATTTCTTACTCAAAGCAGATACGTGTTATGTTTAGCGTTTTTTATTTTAAATGAGCTTTTTTATGTCATATTTACGTTTTTTTTTTGATATAACGTTTGTTTTATTTCATTTCAGCTGTATTTAGTAAGTTACTGAAGCACATAGTTAAATATAAAAACTAAACTAAACTAACAGTAAGATTTTTAATGTTTTTTTAAAGAAGTCTCTTCTGCTCACCAAGCCAAAATACAGCAGTAACATTAAAATTATGAATTATTTAAAATAACTGTTTTCTGTTCGAATATGTCGTAAAATATAATTTATTCCTGTGATTTTAAAGCTGAATTTTTATCATCATTACTCACATGATCCTTCAGAAATCATTCTAATGTTTTGATTTACTGCAAAAAAACATTTATTATTATTATTATTATTATTATTATTATTATGTTGAAAACAGATGAGTAGAATTTCTTTCCAGTTTCTTTGATGAACAGAAAGTTCAAAAGAAATAATTTGTAGCATTATAAATGTTATTATCATCACTTTTAAAGAATTTAAAGCATCCTTGCTAAATTAAAGTATTACTTTCTATAATTTCTAGAATATATAATGTTACAAAAGCTTTTTATTTCAGATAAATGCTGATGTTTGTATTCATCAAAGAATCCTAAAACAAAGTACTCAACTGTAGTAATAATAATAATAATAATAATAATAAACATTAGTTTTGATCACAGGAATAAATTACAGTTTACATATATCCAAATAGAAAGCTGTTATTTTAAAAAATATTTCACAATATTACTATTGCTGTATTTTGGATCAAATAAATGCAGGCTTGGTGAGCAGAAGAGATTTCTTTAAAAAAATCTTACTCTTCAAAAACTTTTGACTGGTAGTGTACATGTAAACAGTCTGTGTGAAGCTAATAAGAGTAATTTACAAATTAACTCTTAATTTCTTCATCATATTCATAAAATATTATGATACTAATTATGATACTCCCCGTAGAGAAATGTTTTTGTTTGGATGCAAATTGACATTGTTGAAAACTAAGTAAGACAAATCAGTAGAGTGTACTGTCACAATATAATTTTAAATCAGTGCTTATTTGTTCTGGTTTCTTTCATATTTCAGTCATGTCCTCCGACGCAGTGAAGAAAAGAAAGCCGAAGGTCATCCGAAATGAAGCAGGAACTCCAGAGACCAAGCGAGGTCGTGCAGAAAGCGAACAGGTGAGCAGCTCTGATCTGAAATCAACTGAAGACCTAAAACCATTTGTGTTAGTGCTGTTTGTGATGTGATTGCAGCAGAGCCATTCATTAACCTTCAAATCATTCTTCTTTTCTGATAACTCTCATATCCATGTGCAGCTGAGTGCAGTCAGTTCACATGTCAAGTTCAGGAAGGTCAGGTTGAGGCAGGTCCAGGTACCAACCTGCATGTTCCACTCATTTAGGCTTCAGATGTCTTTCTTTCATGAGTTGTGTTCAGATGAGTTTCAGTGAGCGGATATGTTGATGTGAGACTCATGTGGCGTGTGTACGTAGGTCACGTATCCAGCCGGACATCATCTTATCGGACAGAGGAAGCTGTTTACAGCAAAGAATCAGGTTCCCGTGAGATCTCTCTCCCTCTCTCTTCTCTCTCTGACAGCTGAAAGGTCCAAAATGAACACTTATCGAGAAAACAATATGAATAAAAATGTAATTCGGCCATTTTAACTTACAAATTGCAAGGGATAAAGGGAGAATGTAAGAATGATATTTTGTTTGGCTGAACGTAAAATATTATATAGAGAATTTTTGTTTTCCATCAAAATGACAATATGAAGTGTTATTTGTTAATTTAAAAAAAAAAAAAAAAGTTAATTGTAATAAATGATTTTAACTTGCATTTATTTAGTAATACTTTCACAGTTTTGTTAATATTATTAATATGTATATATATATAATATTTAATATAAAAATTAATATAAAAAAATATTAAAAAGCAAGTAAAAATAAAAAATATAAATTAATATTAAAAATAGTAATTTAATATATTTAATATTGAAAATGATTAAATAAAAAATGGCATAAGTCAATATGCTGTTGAGCATCATTGTAACTAATAATAATAATAATAATAATAATAATTAATATTTATGACATTCAAACGCCTAAATAAAAATGAGGAGTAATATATAATATAATAAAAATAAAATATATAAAAGTTAATTGTTAATCAATTAGTTGTTAATTGTTAATAAATAAAACAATATTTAGCATTGTTATTACTTACTAATATATAAATAAAATATAAATTAATATTAACAAATTAAAAAATAGTTAAATAAAATGCCAAAAGTAGATGCGCTGTTTAGCGTCATTATAAGAAAAAATACTACTAATAATTAGCATTAATTACATTCAGCCACCAAAATAAAAATATGAGGAGTTAATAAAAAATAAATGTTTTTGTAAGTTATTTGTAATAAATAATTGTAACTGTTTATATCATAATTATCATTATTGTTATACTTCTATTCTTTAGCATCATTATAACAAAATACATGTTTTTAATCTATATTATATATAGTAAATAACAATAGTATAATTAATTTAAATATTTTCAACTTGTAATATAACATATATAGTAAATAACAATAATAGTATAATATAAATATTTGTAACTATTTGTGTATTATTTTTTATATTTTAACTTGCTCAACTAAAATATTTTAATTTTTTAACTATTGTTTTATATAAATAAATATAAATTAATATTAAAAATTGTGAAATAGTTAAATTAGTAGATAATAGTAAATTAGTTAAAATAGTTAAATTAGTAAAAATAGAAAAAATGCTGTCAGTAGACTTTTTAGGATTAAAACAAATTAATTATTATTATGATTAGTAGTAATAATATTATTAATAATTATTATTTAAAAGTGTTTTCATTATATAATGTTAGTTACTTTATATAATTTATATAATAGTAAAATAGTCTATATCATAGGAAATGAGAAAAATAGTTAACTTAACTGCCAAGTTAATATGCTGTTTAGCATCATAACAAAAATATGTATTAATAATAATAATAATAATAATAATAATTAGTATTACTATTGTGTTTTTAAATGTATAATATTAGTTACTTTTTATAATTTATATAACAGTAAAATAGCTGATATAATAGGAAATTAGTAAAATAGTTACATAAAAAATTGCCAATATGCTGTTTAGCATTATAAAAAATACTTATTATTATTATTATTATTATTATTATTAATAGCAATAGCAATAATAATTATACGTGTTTTTGATTGTATAATGTTAGTTAATGTGTTTATTATTATTATTATTATTATTATTATTATTATTATTAATAATAATAATAATAATAATAATCGTTATTGTTACAAAATATATTTGCTGATTTGTCAATCATATTTGCTGATTTGTCAATCACAGCAAATATTATTTATAACAATAATGATTTATTTATTATTATTATTTTTAATGTTAATTAATAATAGTAATTTGACGTCTATTAAACTTACCCGCACAAGCAGGTCGTTTTGGATCCTGTTAAATTATTAATAAATAAAATTTTGGATATCCTGCTCAGCTGTTGACACTTTCTGTTGCACTTTTGGGTGAAGAGGGTCACATCTCTCAGTTTTGTAGTCTCATCCCATTAGAAAGTATGTTATTGGGGTGTTAGGTCACCACTGTTAGGCAGGGTTGGTTGTGTGTGTGTGTGTGTGTGTATTTTCTGGTCACCCACTGTGTGTTTCTTAGGATGTCCGTGTGTATAATGAGGAGGTGGAGTTGGAGGGCAGGGACCCGCAGCAGGACTACATGCTGTATAAGGACACGTGTGCCGCTCTGGCCAAACTGATGGACGAAATCCAGGAGCTAAAAGCTGGCGGTGAAAAAGTCGGAGTGAGTTTCACACTTGCCATGTGCCAGAAAATAGAATTGAATGCGTGAAGCTGACATTTGCTTTATGCATCCTAGAGCGTGGAGATCGAGGAGAGACGCAGACAGTGCAGCGTTCATTTCATCACCCTGAAGAAACTCAACCGCCTGGCACACATGCGACTGAAGAAAGGCCGAGACCAGACACATGAGGTAGACACACTAGTGAACGTCATACTCCAGTATGCAACAATTAACCTTTAAAACAGTAGTACACTACCAGTCAAAAGTTTTTGATGTGTTTCAAAGAAGTCTCTTCTGCTCACCAAGCCTGAATTTATTTAATCCAAAGTACAGCAAAAACAGTAAAATTTTAAAATATTTTTACTATTTAAAATAACTGTTTTCTATTTGAATATATTTGAAAATGTAATTTATTCTTGTGATTTCAAAGCTGAATTTTTATCATCATTGCTCCAGTCACATGATCCTTTCGGAAATCATTCTAATATTCTGATTTGCTGCTCAAAAAACATTTATTATTATTATTATTATGTTGAAAACAAAGTAGATTTTTTTTTCAGGTTTCTTTGATGAATAGAAAGTTCAGGAGAACAGCATTTATCTGAAATAGAAATCTTTTGTACCATAATAAATGTCTTTATCATTGTACTTTTGATCATTTTAAAGCATCCTTGCAAAATAAAAGTATTAATTTATATAATTTCTTTACAAAAAAAATTATATAGACTCTAAAACTAAGGTTTTTTATAGTAAAGTGTATAATGTTACAAAAGCTTTTTATTTCAGATAAATCCTGTTCTTTGGAGCTTTCTATTCATCAAAGAATCTTGAAAAAAGTACTCTAATGTTTTAAATATTGATGATGATGATGATAATAATAATAATAATAATGAATGTGTCTTGAACAGCAAATCAGGCAATGATGAGTAATGATGTTGAAAATATAGCTTTGATCACAGGAATAAATTACGTTTTAAAATGTATTCAAATAGAAAGCAGTTATTTAAAAAAAAATTAAAATATTTCAAAATTGTAATGTTTTTGCTGTATTTTGGATCAAATAAATGCAGGATTGGTGAGCAGAAGAGACTTCTTTCAAAAAAATTAAAAACTTTTGACTGGTAGTGTACTACTGTTTTAAAGGTTAATTGTTGCATACTAGAGTATGAAAATATGAGTTCTCATTTTTCTAATCATGCTTGCTTTTAAAAATTTAATCTGCTAGAATTCTAGAAATTTTGCATTTATGTATTTATTTATTCATTTATTTATTTATTAGAAAATCACACTGTATTGCATGTTTAATTTAGCTTCAGTAATTTTGTGCTTTTGTCATTTTTATTTTTTTTTACTTTCTTATTTCATTTAGTTGCCAAGGGAACAATCTTTGTTTTTTCTTTTTCTTTTTTTTTTTACGTTTTAAGTTTTTTCATACAGTAATTAAATTTTTATTGTTTAAGCTTTATTTCAATTAATGATATACCAGGTCTCACTAGAAGAAGAGGTGGTAACATCTCAAAGTGACCTCCTGGTTAAATAAAGGAAGAGAATGATTAAAATAATTTTTAGTAGTTTTAGTTGTGGTTAACAATAAATTTTGTATTCCATTCATTGTATACATAGAATGCATAGTGCAGAAACAGCAAATGTAGAATGCCATGCATTGCTTTATTTTAATTTGTATCCAGATTTCTGTTTAACATGCTTGGTAAATAATTGTTTCAACTAACACTCTGTCGGCAGGCAAAGCAGAGAGTGGATGTTCTTCATTTGCAGCTGCAGAATCTGCTGTATGAGGTCATGCATCTACAGAAAGAGATTGGCAAATGTCTTGAGTTCAAGTGAGTTTTACAGTGCACTTCCAAGCCTTGAAATGTTTTTTTTCTCTAATTCTCCTTTTAAAGATATCTAAAAAAAAAAATACAAAACAATTTATTTACATATGTATCTTTTGGGAAATAATTTATTTTTTGAAAAAAAAAAAAATATATATATATATATATATATATATATATATATATATATATATATATATATATATATATTTATTTATTTATTTATTTAATCTGTTAGAATACAGTTGAATTATGATTGTTCTTTGTTTTCAGGTCTCAGCATGAGGAGATCGAGTTGGTCAGCGAAGAGGAGTTTTTTCAGGAGGCTCCACCCGAGATCTCACGCCCTGACGTCACCCACGATGACCATCACCAGCTCACGCTTGCCCGCCTGGACTGGGAATTGGAACAGAGGAAGAGGTAACACACGCCAACCGACCCTTTAATACTTCTAAATACTGACCAAGAGATGTTAAGATGTTGTTGTTCCATGATGCAGGTTGGCAGAACAGTATAAGATGTCTCTGGCTAAAAAGGAGAAGATCCAGAAAGCCATTGAGCAGAAGAGGGAATATCTGAGCAGCCTTCAACCTGGACTGCAAAACATCATGCAGGTAAAACGCTAGATTGGCATATACACACTATCGGTCAAAAGTTTGGAATATTTAAGGTTTTTTTAATGTTTTTAAAAGTTTCTAATGTGCACCAAGGCTGCATTTATTTGAAAAAAAAAAAAAATACAGTAAAAACAGTGATATTTGTAAAAATATTATTGCAGTTGAACATAACTCTTTTCTATTTAAATATATTGTAAAATGTAATTTAATCCTGTGAGTTTTCAGCATCATTACTCCAGTCTTCAGTGTCACATGATCCTTCAGAAATCACTCTAATATGCTGATGTACTGCTAAATAAATATTTCCTACTAATTTTAAAAATTGTTGTGCTGCTTAATATTTTTGTGGAAACCATGATACACTACCACTCACTACTACACTACCAATGTTTTTAAAAAGTAAGATTTTTTTTAAAAAAAAATTTAAAGAAGTATCTTTTGCTTACCAATCCTGCATTTATTTGATCCAAAAGTACAGCAAAAAACAGTAAATATTTTAAATATTTTTACTATTTAAAATAACTGTTTTCTATTTAAATATTTCAAAATGTAATTTATTCTTGTGATTTCAAAGCTCAATTTTTAGCATCATTACTCCAGTCACATGATCTTTCAGAAACCATTGTAATATTCAGATTTTCTGCTTAAAAACATAATATTTGTTAATTATTATTATGTTGAAAACAACTGAGTACAATTTTTTTTCAGGTTAGATTTGATGAATGGAAAGTTCAAAAGAACAGCATTTATCTGAAATAGAAATCTTTTGTAACATTATAAATGTCTTTATCATCATTTTAATCAGTTTAAACCATCCTTGCTAAATAAAAGTATTCATTTCTGTAATTTCTTTCCCCTCCAAAAAAGAAAAAAATACATACTGACTTCCAAGCTTTTAAATGGTATAGTGTATAATGTTACAAAAGCTTTTCATTTCATATGTACTCATCTGTTTTAAATATTGATAATAATAATAAGAAGAAATGTTTCTTGAACAGCAAATCAGCATATTAGAATGATTTCTGAAGGATCATGTGACACTGAAGACTGGGGTAATGATGCTGAAAATTCAGCTTTGATCACAGGAATAAATTACATTTTAAAATATATTCAAATAGAAAGCAGTTATTTTAAATGGTAAAAATATTTCAAAATAGTACTGCTTTTTTGTTGTATTTTGGATCAAATGAATGTAGGCATGGTGAGCAGAAGAAAAAAAAACAAAACAAAACAAAAAACTGACGGATCTCTCTCTGTCTCTCACAGGCATCTCTCCCAGTCCAGGAATATCTGTCGATGCCGTTCGAGCAAATGCAGAAGCAGGCAGAGGTCGCCCGTCACCTGCCGCCTCCTCTGTATGTGCTGTTGGTCCAGGCGGGTGCATATGGACAGGCTTGTGGTAAGACGCACATCTTCAGTCTCATTGGCTCCTGTAAGACCTTGCATTTCTAATAAATGCCATGCAATTGTGCATTTCAGACAAAAACCTGTCTGTGAGCATCAGCGGAGACGTGGATGAGGCCAAAGCTCTCTCCAGACCCCCAGAGGACTCGCAAGGTACGTTTGCATGTTTGCTTTATGAGTTGGAAGAGTCTGTGATCAGTGGGGTCTTATATTTTGTGTGTATTTGTCTCAGATGATGAGAGTGATTCAGATGCTGAAGAAGAGCAACAGAACACGGTCAGACTTAATTTTAAGCTTCTTTTCCAGTTCATTATTTTGTAGTTTGTCTGCTAATGTATCCTCATTTTCCGGCTCTCCATGTTCAGAAGCGCCGGCGGGCGACTGTAGGTGTTCAGTTGGATGACAAGCGTAAAGAGATGCTCAGACGCCACCCTCTCTCGCTCTGTGTGGACCTCAAGTGTAAAGGTTTGTGAATCAATATCTGTTTTCTGTGTGAATATAATTTAAATTTAATTGATTGCTGTGATCAAAGCTGAATTTTCAGCATCATTACTCCAGTCTTCAGTGTCTCACAATCCTTCAGAAATCAGTGTAATATCCTGATTTGCTGTATTTGTTTTTTTTTTAACAGTACTTGTTGTATTATCTTTCTCCAGACGGCAGCATCCTGCATCTGTTTTTCTATTATCTCATGAATCTCAACATTTTGACTGTGAAGACCAAAGTTTCCACCACTACAGATCTGTCTGGAGCCGTCAGCGCTGGGTCAGTACAGCAGCACTAAAAGAAAAACCTAAATCAAAAGCTTATACAGCCAGAGTAGTTGTTTGTTTTCTAACACCATTTATGCTTCTGTCACAGGGAGCTGCTGAACTCGGAGAGTCTGCTAAACTGTCTTTATGCGTCTGATCACGGCAAAGAGACCCCCAACCCTGCCAACCGCTACCAGTTTGATAAAGTCGGGTAAGGATGGTGTCTCCAATTTATTTTAATATCAGTATTGCCATAGTTTGAGTAGTAATACTGACATAATCAAAAGAAATGTGATCCTGGACTACAAAACCAGTCTTAAGCAGCACTGGTATATTTGTAGCAAAAGCCAAAAATACGGGTATGGGACAAAACTATCGATTTTTCTTTTAGGCCAAAAATCATTAGGATATTAAGCAAAGATCATGTTCCATGAAGATATTTTGTACATTTCCTACCGTAAATATATCAAAACTTCATTTTTGATTAGTAATATGCATTGCTAAGAACTTCATTTGGACAATTTTAAAGGCCATTTTCCCAATATTTAGATTTTTTTTTTGCAGATTCCAGATTTTAAAGAAGTTGTATTTGTATATTGTCCTATAAATCAGATAATGCGGGGGGGGGCAACAGTGGCCTAATGGTTAGGGAGTCGAGCTTGTAAGCAAAAGGTTACAAGCCCCCCCGCATTATCTGATTTATACATTATTTGAAAGCTGAATAAACAAGCTTTCAATTAATGTATGGTTTGTTAGGATAGGACAATATACAAATACAGCTTCTTTAAAATCTGGAATCTGAGTCGAGCTTGTAACCGAAAGGTTGCGGGCTCGAGTCCCAGGTCCGGCAGGGATTGAAGGTGGACCCACACGACCAGGGTCAGTGGTCCCGGTTAAAAAAAACTAACGGAATAATACTTGGCAATGGTTTTATTCAAAAATTTCATTAATTGACTTTTTTTTTTTTTTTTTTTTTTAACAATTTTAACTGTACTTGTGTTATATATATATATGTATGTATATATGTATGTATGTATATGTGTATGTACTAATTTGATATTTTTGCTGTTTATATTTATATAAATGTGTATGTATATATGTGTGTGTGTGTATATATATATGTGTGTGTATATATATATATATATATATATATATTTCAAACGTATGTTTTTTTTAATATAGATGAAATAATATTTATATATATTTATATTATATATATATATATATATATATATATATATATTTTAATTTATATTACTCTGAATGTGTTATTTAAAAAAAAAAAACTTTCCTTTTGATATGCTGATCAATTTAAAAATAAGTCAAATAAAATTTTACTTTCTGTGCATTTAAAAAAAAATAACAATAATAAAATGTAACTTTCTGTGCAGAATCACTACATTTGCAGATTATCTGTCAGATCTTGGACATCCGTATGTTTGGGTGCAGAAACTGGGTGGCCTGCAGTTCTCATCTGATGGTGTACAGGTGTGTGTTACTTTAGAAATGTTTACATTTTCCAAGTATTTTTTCAAAAAATGTTAATTATATTTTTTAAAAATATATATATATATTTATATATTTCATGTATTTATTTTTTTGCATGGTGTTTTTATTTTTTATTTTTTTAAACTTTTTATGTTGGGTTTGGAAATAAGTCTTGAGGGCACAATATATCTGCGACCATATTAACATCTAAAAGTCAAGTTTCTGCTGGTCTTAAAAAGGTCTTAGTTCTAATTCGCACATCCAGAGTTTAAGGAATATTCTTAAATCAAGATATGTTTACTCAAGATGCAAAATGAAGACATGAAGTCATGTTTTCTGAGACATTTAGAACAAACTGTCAGTGGAGTATGAAAGCTTGTTTTCCCTTTAAATTAAGTTGATTGTTTTCTGAGCTCATTAGCATTTCTTCTTGTTTTAATCATAAAACTTAATTTTGATCTATTTTTAAAAAAAAAAACAAACAAACAGGGTTATTTTACTTAACAGTGCATCTTGTGCATCTAAAGAATCTTTAGACATTTGCTGGAAACCAAGACAAAAATACTGAGAAATACTTTTTTTGCAGTGTGATCAGGAGATGTAGTAAAACTTTTCATATTTCTAATTAAGCTAAATAAATTCTAAAACTAATGGAGATCTGTTGAAAGATGTATTTTCAAACTAAAGTGTTACTCATTGTGTGCTCCTTAGATATTTAAAAGGTTAGTTCACTTTCAGAATAAAAAAATTCTGATAATTTACTCACCCCTTTGTCATCCAGGATGCTCATGTCTTTCTTTCTTCAGCTGAAAAGAAATTAAGGTTTTAATGTTTTTGAGGAAAACATTTCAGGATTTTTCTCCATATAGTGCACTTCAGTGGTGGCCAACAGGTTGAAGGTCCAAATTGCAGTTTCAAAGGGCTCTAAACGATCCTAACTGAGGAATAACAAGTCTTATCTAGCGAAAAGTAAGGTAGGGCAAAAATCTATCGCCCTACATTGTTGCTTTTGTTGTAAAGGGCGTTTGACTTTTGCATATTTGCTTTGTAAACACTGTGTCGGTACTTCAACCTACGTCACGTCTGACCTTTCCAATGTCCCACTTTACACTGTGCAAGGTGAGCATTTGTGGTTAAAGAGTATATTAATTTTTTTAAATATATATTTTTTTTAGAAAGCGACCAATGGTTTCACAAGATAAGACCCTTATTCTTCATGTAGAGCTTCACTGAAACTGCAATTTGGACCTTCAACCCGTTGATCCTCACTGAATCCACTATATGGCGAAAAATCCTGGAATGTTTTCCTCAAAAACCTTCATTTTGGTTTGACTGAAGAAACAAAAGACATGAATCTCTTGGATAACATGGGGGAAGAGTTAAATATATTAGAAATTTTTATTCTAGATGTGAACTAATCCTTTAAATGTAGGAGTCATTGTCTTAAATTTATTTTCATAATACCTGCAGAAGCCTTAAAAGTGTTTTATTATGGACATCAGTGTAAAGTGGGCAGTATTGTAACGCCATGAAGTGTGTTTGTTTCAGTCTGAGTTGACGGGAAGCGCTCTGAGCGCCAGTCACATGGAGAGGACCATGAAACTGCTGCGAGGAAGACTGCAGGCTCGACTGGCCCTACACAAACAGTTCAGCTCACTGGGTATGAAACAACCACATATCACTCTAGTATCTGAGCAGCAAATCAGCATATTACAATGATTTCTGAAGGATCATGTGACACTGAAGACTGGAGTAATGATGCTGAAAATTCAGCTTTGCATCACAGAAATAAACTAGATAAGTTGGCTTGAGAAAGTCGGACCAAAAAGTTTAAGAAGTTTTAAAAAGTTTTAAGTTTGGATGGTTTTCAGTCTAAAATAGTTTAAATTTTAAATTAAATTAAAGTTTAAATTAGCTTTGAAGTTTTAATGCAGTCTGTCAGATAGATAGATAAATGGATAGATAGTAATGGTCAGATTATAAATAGACGATTAACATGTATGATTCTAACATTAGCAACAGTACGTTTTTAACATGATTAGCAAGTTGTTAGCATGTTGCTAGCATGTGTCTAGCATGATTAGCAAGTTGATAGCATGTTTCAAACATGATTAGCAGGTTGCTAGCATGTTGCTAGCATGATTAGCATGTTAACATGCTGTTAACATGATTAGCAAGTTACTAGCATGTTGCTAGCATGTTTCTAGCATGATTAGCAAATTACTAGCAGGTTTCTACCATGATATGCATGTTACTAGCATGTTGTTAGCATGTTTCTAACATGATTAGCAAGTTATTAGCATGTTTCTAGCATGATTAACAAGTTACTAGCATGTTAGCAAGTTACTGCATGTTGTTAGCATGTTTAAACATGATTGGCAAGTTACTAGCATGTTAGCAAGTTACTAACATGTTTCTAGCATGATTGGCAAGTTCTAGCATGTTAGCAAGTTCTAGCATGTTGCAGATGATTGAAGTTAACATGTTCTTGTATGTTAGCATGATTAAGCGAGTTGTAGCATGTTTTTAACATGTTTCCTAGTATATGACTCTGCGTTAGCTAGCATGTTGTTAGCATGATTAAGTTACTAACATGTTTCTACCCTGATATGCATGTTACTAGCATGTTGTTAGCATGATTCTAACATGATTAGCAAAGTTATCATGTTTCTAGCATGATTAACAAGTTATCATGTTTCTAGCATGATTAACAAGTTACTAGCATGACTAGCAAGTTACTAGCATGTTGTTAGCATGTTTCTAGCATGATTAGCAAAGTTACTAACGTTGTTAACATGATTAGCAAGTTACTAGCATGTTGTTAGCATGATTAACAAGTTACTAGCATGACTATGTTACTAGCATGTTTCTATCATGATTAGCAAAGTTAATAGCATGTTGTTAGCATGATTAGCAAGTTACTAGCATGTTGCTAGCATGATTCTAACATGATTAGCGAGTTACTAGCATGTTGTTAGCATGATTAGCAAATTACTTTGTAGAGTTAAAGCTCTAGGAGGAAATACAGTCAGAAATTTTAGTCTCGGAAGAATAATAACTGTAAGTTTAAATAGCATTTCAGTAAGTTGGCTTTCTCAAGGCAACTTAATTAAATGTAAAATATATTTAAATAGAAAACGGATATTTTAAATGGTGAAAATATTTTGCAGTTTTTTTTTCAGAAACATTAAACATGTTAATTATTCCAAAGTTCAAGTCAGTAACGGTGCAAGTGGGTTTGTTCTGTTTCAGAGCACAGCATCATTCCCGTCTCCAGCGAGTGCCAGCATCTGTTTCCTGCTAAAGTGGTTTCCGGTCTCACACGCTGGACCATGATGAGCCACCAGGAATTCACTGTATGTTTCTTCCATTCTGGAAATACTCTTTTAAATCAGGGGATGTTTAGCATCTCACATTGACTTAATGGGCAAGCCTAATGCAAATTTGGTATCTTGGGTGAAGATCAGTGTCTGAGTGTATTTTGGTTCTTGTTATCAGGAGCTGGGTTTCGTGCAGCATGTGTTGAAGGCCGGACTGGTGTGTGAGACAGATCTGTTCTTCATGGCAGTTGTGGAGAGAGGAACAGGTGGGAATTGTGCTCTTGTGTCCTCCATGTGACTCTTCACTGTCAACATGTCCAATTTGCATTGCAGCTTATTCTGGCCTGCAATTACTCACTTAGACAGGAAGAGAACATCTGATTGACATGTAAAATGGCCATCCACACTTTTTATGTGATGATTAGAGTGGCAGAGAAATCTGAAATCATTAATATCTTGTTTTTAGCACTATAACTATTAAAAATGTATTAAAACTGTTAAAAAGGTTTTGTTCATTGAAATAAAATATTAATATTTGATGAAATAAAAAAAAATTGAAACTTAAAAAAAAATGTAAAAATGTTACATTGCAGGGTTATTACCACAAGTTAAAACCTTTAAAAAAAATTACTACTTAAAACAAGTCATTTTATTTTCAAAATAACTTAATTACTTATTAAAAATAACTAAATAATAAAAATGGCAAAAACACACATAATATAATATTAACCTAAAATCTAATTCGTAATTTCAGCAAAAACTAGTATATCAATAGTATATCAATAATGCTAAAACAGTACTGTTGCATTGGCAACTTAATAAAATAAAATAAGTACTAAAAGTACTGAAAAACTTAAATAAAAATGAAAGCTAAATAGAGCTAATAAAATTGACAGAAGCACATAACAAAATAACTAAAACTTTAAAATTAATATAAAAAATGCAAATATAAAAAAATTAAAAATATTAAGAAAAGCTATCATTGTATATATTAATTATATTAAAATAACACTGCTAACTAAATGAGAATAAAGTAAATATAAATAAAAATTAAATAAATTTAAGTTGAAGTACTGAAATTACTAAAACTACAACTGAAATGAAATGAAACTGAAATTAAAGCTTAATAAAACATTTACAAAAATAAATAAAAATAAAAAAACACTACATTTAATTTAAATAAAATATTAGTATTTGATGAAAAAAATGTTGCTTTGCAGAGTTATTACCATAAATTAAAACCTTAAATTTAATTACTTAAATTGTTACTAGTAAAACTAAATAAACTAAAACTTTAAAGCTATATACACTACAGTTCAAAAGTTTGGGGTCAGTAAGACTTGTAATAGTCTTTAAAGAAGTCTCTTATGCTCATCAAGGCTGCATTTATTTGATTAAAAATATAGAAAAAAAAACAGTAATATTGCAAAATGTTTTTACTATATAAAATAATGTTTTTTATTTTAACATACTTTAAAATAGAATTTATTCCTGTGATGAAAAGCTGAATTTTTATCAGCTGTTACTCCAGTCTTAAGTGTCACATGATCCTTCAGAAATCATTCTAATATGCGGATTTATTATTAGAATGATCAATGTTGGATAATATCAACAGTTGTGCTGCCAAATATTTTTTGGAACCTGTTTTTCAGGATTCTTTCATGAATAACAAGTTTAAAAAGTACAGTGTTTATTCAAAATATAAATATTTTATAACAATGTAAATTATTTATTATGAACTTTTAATAAACTTTTAATTATTAACTTAATACATCCTTGGTGAATAAAAGTATTAATTTCTTAAAAAAAAAAAGAAACAATAAAAATGTACTGACTCCAAACTTTTGAACGGTAGTGTAGACATATTTATAAATAAATAAACAAATAATAAAAATGGCGAAAAACTCAAAATTGCTAAACATTTTATTTAAATTAAAATAAAAAGCAGAAAAAAGTAATCCTGAAATCTAATTCATAATTTCAACAAAAATTAGTATATCAATAATGCTAAAAAAAAAACTGTTGCACTGGCAATGAAAAAATAAAATAAAATTAGCTAAAGCAATAAAATTACTGAAAAACTGAAATAAAAATTAAAGCTAAATAGAACTAATAAAACTGACAAAAGCACATAAAATTACTAAAACTCTAAATTTTAAAATAAATCATTTTATAATCATTGAAAATCATTTTATATATTAATTACATTGACATGACACTGCCAACTAAATGAGAATAAAAAAAATATAAAAAATAACAATGAAATACATTTAAGTTGAACATATTGCGAAATGGTGGCATTTCCATTAACTGATATTATATGTGAATACAAAAAAAAAAGTTTACATTGCAGTTTTGCATAATATTCCTTTTCCCAAATAGCCTGAAAAACCACCTCTTGAGAGCATAAAAACGTTTTTGCGATTATATGGGAGTTTTTGCAAAATTGTCGCATTTCCATTGACCGTATTTTCAATTTGCAATTTCAGTTTGCGCAGTTTGAAGGGTAACAGAAGCAGCAAGTGACACGAACATCATAAACCTCATCCTAAATTCCACAGTCATGTAAATGTTTTTGTCTTTCGTTCTCTCTCAGCTCGTCTGTTGGCCGCTGTGGTGGTGAACCCGCGTTACCCTGAGGTCACGCCGCTCTTCTCTCTCTCTTTGCACTGGAAAGGCGAGCGCAGCGGCCGCACCGATGACAACCTGCGGGTAAGAGCCTCACAGCTGCAACGTCTGCAGATCTGCTCAGATATTCAATGTGAAATTAATAGTAAATGACGTGTTTGTCACATGCAGGCGATGGAGAGTGAGGTAAACGTGTTTCGGTCCGAGCTGCAGGGCCCACGTCCAGGTCTCCAGCTCCTGACCAATCAGATTCAGCGTTTGTGCGTGTGTCTGGATGTGTATCTGGAGACGGAGAGTCAAGTAAGTGACGGCTCTGAGGGACCCAAGGAGTTTCCCAGAGAGAAGATGTGCTTGCGTACTGCCAGGTAACACACGAGAGATGCTGCAAATACACATAGAAATGAATCAAAATGATAGCTGGATGTTAATAATGCAACCTATTTTTTTTCTGATGTATTTTCAAGTGAATTCACCAGTTTTCTGCTGGATACAAATATGTGGTGTTCATGTAAAATCTTATGTTTTTCACTCAGGGGTCCCAGTCGTCTGAAGCCCTTCAAGTACAATCATCCTCAGGGTTTCTTCAGTCACCGCTAAATCCAGATTGCAAGACGAGCGAGAATGCTTTAGTGTCATTCTTTGTCATCAACCTTTTATTTCTGTTTTTTCACCCATGTTTCTCAGTTTGCTTATATAATGTGAATTAGAAAATAAAACATTGCTTTTGATAAGAAAGTCTCCTCGGGCATTTGTTGTTTCCAAATATTTGTGGTATTACCTATGTACTATTTGTTATTTTATATATTTATTAATTATACAATTATAATTGTACACACACATTTATACACATGTATGTACAGTATATATGTGTATAATATACCTTTCTTTTCAATGCGGAGGTAAGTTTGTGGGTGAGATTTCTGAGAAGAATAACAATGTGCAGTAAACGGTAAAACTGTGCACTGCAAGTCAGTGTGTTCATAATTAAGATAACATTAAAATAATATGGTAATACACACCAATTTGCAATATCAAGCGGCAAAAATAGCTTGACATGATCAGACCGGAAGCCAGACCCATGACATTTACAAATGGCCTCAAGGGAAGAAAACGGTGGATATAAAATATATTTTACATACATTCGTACTTTTCATAGAAACGAAAACATTTACCTACGACGTTACTTGTTGAACTTTGTCGTTAATAATGTACGAGAGACTCTTATTTTGAAATCCGCAACGGTTCACGGGTCACGTGACAGTAAATGCACACAGTCTGTCGAACCTGTACGTCCACATCATCTCTGCTGAAGATCATGAACATTTATAGCGCAGATTAAACATTTTAGACACATATCGGGTGAGTGATTGGATTTACTGTTGGGGATAAAATCGACAGTTTTTAATTTGGACTCTCTCGTGTTAAAACTGCTGCACATGTGCATTTAATGCTGCATTTGAGTAACATTAAGACACGAATAAGATGCAGAGGCTTCAGAAGCAACCCTTAGTTTTTTTTTTAATGATGCACCATAATGCAGTGTTGGTTTCAAACGATTTATGATTATTATAATCCGTGTGTGTTGCTCCTCAGACGGCAGAAGCGCTGAAATGAGAGCAGATTTGACATTTCTGCACGTCTGTTTGCTGCTTCCTGTAGTTAGAGGCACATTGTCAAAGACCGATGCTAAAAAAGCCAGTAAAATCCAGGAGGCGGAGGTGAGATTTTACTGTTTACACAGCTTTAGTAACAACTGTGTGTTTTCTGCGGGATGCACATATGCAGATATGCTAGTTCATCTAAATGTGTAATTATGTGTGTCTGAAGACGACAGTGGCAGATCGTCCGGTGCTGGATCGGGGTCTGGTGGTGACGGACCTTCAGTGGCGGGACATAGTGAGAGAGGAGAAGAGGTTCTGTGCTCAGTGTGTGTCCACACGACACTTCAAAGGAGCTGTGCTGGGATACATCACACCTGTGAGTCACACAGTATCTATCTATCTGTCTATCTGTCTGTCTGTCCGTCCATCCGTCCATCTGTCCATCTGTCCATCCATTTCACCGAATAATCGATCCACCTGTCGTCTGCCTGTCTGTCTATTCGTCCATCCATCCATCCATCCATCGTTGTCCGTCTATTCCATCCATTTTCCATCTATCCGTCATTCCGTCCATCCATTCCATCCATACATCTGTCCATCCGTCCATCCATCGATCCATCCATCCATCCTGTCAACCATCAATCGTCACCGTCCGTCTGTTTGTCCATCCATCCATCCATCCATGTGTCCATCCGTCCATCCATCTATTGTCCATCCATCCATCTTTTCCTGTCCATCCAATCGATCACTCGTCCCTTCTGTCTATTCGTCCATTTTTCCATCCATCTATCGCTTCGTCCGCTTATCCATCCATCCATCCATCTATCGTCGTCCATATCTCTTGTCCATCCATCCATCCATCTATTGTCCGTCTATCCATCCATCTATTGTCTGTCCATCCATCCATCATTCGTCCGTTTGTCCATCCATCCATCCATCCATCCATCCATCTATTTTCCATCCATCCATCCATTCATCCATCCATCGTTGTCCATCTGTCCATCCATTTTCCGTCGTATCCATCTATCCGTCTCCATCCATCGCTCTCTGTCCATCCATCCATCTGTTGGCTATCTATCTATCGCAGTCCACCCATCCATCCATCCATCCATCTATTTTCCGTCCTATCATCCATCCATCCATCCATCCATCCATCATCTGTCCATCTGTCCATCCATTTTTCCGTCTATCCATCTATCCGTCCCGCCCATCATCTGTCTGTCCATCCATCCATCTGTTGGCTGTTCATCTATCTATCAGCCAGTCCATCCACCATCCATCCATCCATCTATTTTCCGTCTATTCATCTATCCATCCATCCATCCATCCATCCATCAGTTGTCCATCCATTTTCCGTCTATCCATCTATCCGCCCTCTAACCATCCAGCCATATCCATCCATCCATCGTCTGTCTGTCCGTCTATCCATCCATCCGAGTCTGTATCCATCTATCGCCAGTCCATCCACCCATCCATCCATCCATCTATTGTCCATCTATCCATCCGTCCCATCAATTCATCTATTGTCCATCCATCCATCCATCCATCCATCCATCATTCTGTCTATTGTGCATCTATCTTTCTGTCTGTCTATCTTGTCTTTCTTCTGTCTGTCTATCTAACTATCTATCTGTCTGTCCATGCTTCTGTCTATCTTTCTGTCTGTCTATCTATCTTTCTGTCTGTCTATCTATGTCTGTCTGTCTGTCTGTCTGTCCATGCATCTATCTATCTTTCTGTCCGTCTATCTATTATCTCTCCGTCTGTCCGCCCTAACCTTCTCACCTTCTCTTTCTTTCTATTGTTCTCTCATTCTTTTGTTAAATCTATTGTTCTATCTATCTATTGTATCCATCTATTCATCCATCTTTCCATCTGATCTTTCAGTGGAACTCTCATGGATATGACATTGCTAAGTTGTTTGGTCCTAAGCTGACGTCCGTGTCTCCGGTGTGGCTTCAGCTGAGACGGAGGGGACCAGAGAGCTTCCACATCACCGGTCTTCATGACCATGATCCTGGTTCGATCACTTATTTTCCTTCGTAAGACAATGATGCTTTTTGGAGAAAAAAAGCAAATGATTTTCTGTAGACACTAATGACGCTTGGTTTTTTCATAGGTTGGGTCAAAGCCGTGAGAAAGGCCAACAAAAAAAACAAAATACGTGAGTATAGATTTAATGTCATTGTAGAAGACGTAGTGTCACTAGGCGGAAGCATCAGGTTCTCAGTTCACGTTTCTCTTTCAGTTCCTCGGCTGTTGTTTGACGGATGGTCCTATCAGGACTACATGAGCGTTCTGGACAGTGAGGATGAGATGGAGGAGTTGGGTCGAGAGACGCTGGAAGTGGCAAAGGTGCTGTATTTACATCTTGTGTTCACATCATACATTTTAAAGAATATTTCCTGACTAAAAGATCCATATTTTTCTTCCTGGGAGTCAGAGTGCTCGGGCTTTTTGTCAGTCTAACAGGAAGTTAGCCAAAAAGTCTGACTGCAGGCCACATACTATATTTCATTAGTGGAATTTCACTTTTGTGTATCCAAAATATACATGTATGCTGGCTAATCTGCTCTGATGAAGTTGATTTGATTTCCTCATTGTGAAAATCATTGACTGACTGAGATTTTGCTCCTCAGGCTGAAGGGTTTGATGGTTACACACTTGAGTTGTGGAGTCAACTCGGGGGAAACAAGAGAAAGTGAGTAAGCGTGTGTGTGTTGTTATTGTTCGCTAAAACTACAACTGTTAAAATTTTTTTTTTGATAATTTAAATAAAACTGAAATAAATATGAATATAAATATTTTAAAAACTTTGGTGGAAATTAGAAGTATAAGTTGACCTGGCAACTAACTGAAATACACAAGTTTAACCTAAAGTATTAAAATGACTAAAATTGAATTAAAAATTAAGTTATATAGAAAGACAACAAAAATGACTAAAATTGAAAAATGCACAGAATTACTAAATTACTTAATTTATGTTGTTTT
This sequence comes from Labeo catla, assembly GCA_012976165.1. Lineage (NCBI taxonomy): Eukaryota > Metazoa > Chordata > Actinopteri > Cypriniformes > Cyprinidae > Labeo > Labeo catla. The sequence goes on from VONZ01000341.1 coordinate 410,420, forward strand.
TATTCATTTATTAATTACATTTTTGTGAATACTTTGGGAAATCAGGTTTCATCATACAGTTTAAGTTTTTATTTTTCAAAATCAGAGATACAGTTACAGTGAAGGTACAGTATACAGTTGCAGAATCTGCAAAATATCAGTTATTTTACCAAAATAAGAGGGATCATACAAAATGCATGTTATTTTTTATTTAGTACTGACCTGAATAAGATATTTCACATAAAAGATGTTTACATGTAGTCCAAAAGAGAAAATAATAGTTGAATTTAAAAAAATGACCCCATTCAAAAGTGTACATACTGTATGTACATACCCCATTATTCTTAATACTGTGTTGTTACCTGAATGATCCACAGCTGTGTTTTTTTGTTTAGTGATAGTTGTTCATGAGTCCCTTGTTTGTCCTGAACAGTTAAACTGCCTGTTGTCCTTCAGAAAAATCTTTCAGGTCCCACAGATTCTTTGGTTTTTCAGCATTTATTTCATTTCAACATTTTTCATTTAGTACTGCCCTTCAGAAGCTACAGAAGATACATGCATGTTTCCCGGAAGACAAAATAAGTTAAATTTACCCTGATCCTCAATAAGTTTTCACCCCCCAGTATATTCTGATATGGGGTCTGTGTTATGTGTGTTACAGAGAGCTGGTGCACCTGGTCACACACTTGTGTGAGACACTGAAAGCTGGAAAGTTAACCTGTGTGCTGGTCATCCCTCCATCAGTTGCACCAGGGTAAATGAGTATTTTTCATTTTCCATGCTAGTATTTCTTAAGCATTGATCCTGTTTATATGAGCATCTGTCTGTTGTGTTCAGCTCTGGTCAGCCTGGCATGTTTGGACGGGAGGATTTTGAGAAACTGGCTCCAGTGGTGGACGCATTCAGTCTGATGACGTATGATTACTCTGGACCGGGCAGGTCAGATACACACACACAGTGATTTTGATCAGTAGTGATTTTGTTAGTTTAAGTCAATTCAAATTAATTCAAATTTATTTGTATAGTGCTTTTCACGATAGATATCATTGCAAAGCAACTTTACAGCAAATTAAAGTTTTTACAATATATTTAGTAGTAGCTTACTAGTGGTGACTATGTCAAGTGACTTTTCAGTGATTTCTGTGTCAAAATCATGCAGAAATATTTGAAAATTATAAAGAAACTTAAAAGGAGAAAGACATTTTGGGTGATACTGATAAATATTTTTTTAATAGTTTTGTTATGGTATGGTTCTGTATTTGGCAGTATTTTCCTTTTTCTATTTTGTTAGATTTTTATAAACTTTGTTCATTTTTGTCATTTAGTATTTTTCTTAATGTTTTAAGATTTTTTTTGTCATTTTCGTATTGTTCTTAATGTTTTTTTTTCTTAATGTTTTTGATTAACTTTCATTTCAGTTTTAGTTATTTTAGTGCATCAAGTTAAAGTAAATTAAAATAAGAAATTTTGCTTTTATATTTTATTTTATTCCAGTTAATGCTTATTTCTTTCAAGTAATTATTTATTTATTTAATTAATTTACTTATTTATGGTTCACAATTCAGACTTTTTTCCCTCAGAATTGCAATTCTCACACTTCTTTTTTTCTTAGATTTTTGGCAAAAATAAAAAAAGACAATTGTGAGACAAAAAGTCGTAATGATATATATCCTATTTAAAGTTTCCTTCAACAGATATTATATTGATCTGTGTTTAAATATTGTCACCTTAGAATTATAAGGTTCTATCTGACATTTTTGTCAGTTTATTTATACACATATTCTTATTCTAAGGTGACGATATATATATATATATATATACATTCAAAGAAATTCAAAGAAAAAAAAAATTCTATATATATATATATATATATATATATATATATATACATTTTTTTTTTTTAATTTTCTTTAATTTTTTTTTGTGAACTAATTTAATTTCTGCATTTTGTATATATTTTCTATATTTTGTAAATGTATAATTCACCATCAGCCAGAATTAATCACTGGTTGTTTAAAAACCCACACAGTCTGGTCATCATGATTTTTGTGCCAGGTGTAAATGTCTTAGTTCGGGTGTGGGGTTGTTGTTTTTTTCAGGCCGGGTCCGAGCTCTCCACTGCCCTGGGTCAGAGAATGTGTGCTGCAGCTCGCGCCTCAAAACCAGTGGAGACACAAGATCCTGCTGGGAATCAACATGTATGGACTGGACTTCAGCAGCCACGGCGGAGCGGAGCCGCTACTGGGCGGGAGGTACACGCTTCAATCATTAAAACACCCATTTATCAAAATTATTGCTGTCAGATAAATAATTAGTGGTTTATTATTTATTTACAAATATTTCATATAAAAATGATAAAATATATATTTCATATTTTATAATGTAACAGATATTTTACATAAAAATATAAAAGTATTTTTATATTAAAAATAAAATTATTTGTAATTTTTTGGTTGTTTTACCATGACATTGGTTTTACTTTGATAAATCGAAATTGCCTATATATCGTTTTTATATTTACACTTTTTTTTAAAAATTGCTTTTAGATATAGTTTTTTAAAAAACATTTTTATTGAAGTCCCAATTTGTGATATTTACTACATTAGTCAAAGCTCTAAATTAAACATTCGTAATGTAATTATTCAATTTATCTATACAAGTTAGCTAAATGTGTTAAATAACTGCATTAAACATCTATCTCAGAAGATAATACACTTGGCAACCCCAGTTTAAGAGTTCTTAAATGTACGTTTGATTAAAAAATATATATATAAATATTAATAAATATATTAATATATATTATATTTTATATTTTATATATATATATATATATATAATAAATATTAATATATAAATATATATAAATAAATAAATATATATATATATATATGTGTGTGTGTGTGTGTATGTATGTATGTGTATATATATATATATATATATATATATATATATACACATACATATATTATATGTATATATATATATGGCATATACATACATATACACATATATCTATATATATGTATGTATGTATATATGTGTGTGTATATATATATATATATATATATATGTATGTATGCATGTGTGTGTGTGTGTGTGTGTGTGTGTGTATGTATATGTCTACAAATATTTAACTAATCTTAGTTGTGGATGCACTTGGCAATCCCAATTTAACTCTTATTAAATGTACAGACAGTGAGAGTGACTTCCAGAACAAGAGATCATATTTAATCTTCATTTTCATTCAGGTATGTTGAACTGCTGAAGGAAGTGAAACCCAAACTGCAGTGGGATGAAAACACTGGTGAACATTTCTTCAATTATAAAAGGTTAACACACATAGACCATTTGATGCATTTCACACAAAAACAGAAATCTTTCTCAAAATGGTAATCTGATGCAAAGTTTGTAATGTTAATAACTAAATTAGCTTGCATTAAAAAATGTAGATATTTAGTATTACAGAACAATTAATAAAATATTTCTTGTGTTTCAGGAATAACGGAGTGAAGCATGTTGTTTACTACCCCACTTTAAAGGTAAGTAATGGTCAATATAAAATATCAAAGTGGATTGCAAGTATTATTAAGTTATGGGACTTGATCGTTCTCCTCCAGTTCCTCCAGCTTCGTATCGCATTGGCAGCTGAACTGGGAACAGGAATTTCCATGTGGGAATTGGGACAAGGACTGGACTATTTCTATGATCTTTTGTGAGCCGTTTGACTGTGACCTGACCGCCGTCTGTCTGATTTGCTTCCAAATAATAAAGTGCAATTTATCAAAGCACTTCAGATATTTATGACGAAACTGTTGTTGAGCATGCCATTAAAATTATTTTTAATTACGTGTTATGTCCATTCTTTACAGTAAATCAGCATTTTAATGCAATTTATTTCATTCAGGAATACAATTTAAGATACAGATTTGGTTTTCATACTGTATTATGTTCATAATACTGCACATTACAGAGTTAAATCATTTTATGTTGCAAATCATAACATTGTTAAAGCAGCACAAATATTTTGAAGCAAAACATCTCAGAACTGATCAGTTGTTCATAAACGCCAAGTTCCTTTTAACATGAACATACAGGATATAAAAACCACAGGATTTCCTCTTAAACTGCACCATCTTACACTTTACAGGAATGTTGAAAAGTTAAACTTCAATAACATCTGTGACTGTTAATAACCAAAAAAATTACTTAAAAGCTAAAATGTATGTATGTATATATGTAGAATTTCTGGCATAATCAACTTTAAAAAAAAAAAAAAAAGCAAAGCCTTGTATTGCAGTGTATGGTTTTGACAAACACATTTACAAAAAAATCTCTCAAAGCTCCTTTCAAATTCATATAGACAGAAAAACAAATTTTGATTTACTTGAAAGATATTAAGTCATATTTCAGAAACTAAACTCTGGAGTGTGAAACATTTGGGGTGATGGTGAACTATAATGTTCATGTTGACATTTTCATATTTGTGAATGCTTTCAACAGTCATTTCAAAAACACTTCTGATTCACATTTCGTGATGTGGTCCCTTGTTCGTTACTTTCTGGACAGGTAATGGGTTTACCTGCTGTTACATAGCAGAATCAGGTTATTGACGGCTGCTGTTGTGGATTGAACGTTCTGGCCCGTCACAAGATGGCGGTCCAGGACTATGTGAACGGCGTCCTCGATGCTCGCTGTGAGGGATTAATTTTATTTAAAAACAATGCTTCAAATAAATGCCATTAGCACATGGTAATAGGGATGTGATTTACCCAAAAATACATTGATATATAACAAATTATAAGGTTACAAATTCTGCCGGTTTTATTACGAACTTCAAACCAAATACTGTTTTGGCGCTTTTTAAAGTGGCGCGTGACAGATCGTCGTCCCGCCTCAGTTCAAGCGGGAGCAGGGAGCACACATAAACCGATAATATCTTCTGCTTTACACGTTTATGACACGAAATAAACAAACGAACAACAGAAGGTACGTTGAAAGATTAAATTCAACTTACTGAATGTGTATCATGTAATCGCTTGATCTATATTTCAACCGCGGAAAGATATCTATAGCTTGAATGTCACGTAGTGTTATATTTACCTCAGAAAATCCATTCTATGTTCATAGCTCGATGGTTAGTTACAAAAATAACTCTAGAGAGGAACGTTTTCCTAAAAATATACACTACCAGTTTTTGAACAGTAAGAATTTTAATGTTTTCTCACCAAGCTTGCATTTAAGTACAGCAAAAACAGTAAAATTTTGAAATATTTTTACTATTTAAAATAACGGTTTTCTATTTGAATATATTTTAAAATATAATTTATTTCTGTGATCAAAGCAAAATTTTCAGCATCATTACTTCAGTCTTCAGTACCACATGATCCTTCAGAAATCATTCTAATGTGTTGATTTGCTGTTCAAGAAACATTATTTATCATTAATATTATCACTATTTAAAAAAGTTGAGTACATTTTTCAGGATTATTTGATGAATAGAAAGATCAGCAGTTATCAGAAATAAAAAAAGCTTTTGTAACATTATACAATACCATTCAAAAGCTTGGATTTTTTTTGTGAAAGAAATTAAAGAAATAAATATTTTTATTTAGCAAGGATGCTTTAAATTGACCAAAAATTATGATAAAGACATTTATAATGTTAAAAAGATTTTTATTTTAGATAAATGCTGTTCTTCTGAACTTTGTATTCATCAAAGAAACCTGAAAAAAAATCTGCTCAGCTGTTTTCAACATAATAATAAATGTTTTTGAGCAGCAAATCAGAATATTAGAATGATTTCTGAAGGATCATGTGACACTGAAGACTGGAGTAATGCTTTGAAATCACAGGAATAAATTACATAAATTACATTTTAATATATATTTAAATAGAAAACCGTTATTTTAAATAAAAATATTTCAATTTTGGATTAAATAAATGCAGGCTTGGTGAGCAGAAGAGGCTTATTTAAAAAAAACAAAAAAAAAACAAAACATTAAAAATCTTACTGTTCAAAAAATTTGACTGGCAGTGTATTACCTCTTCATTATATTTTTACTTAACTTTTTCTTAAATATTTAATCTAGGCCTATGTTTGAATAAATTCGTCATAAAAACATGGTTTTTAAAAAAAGAAAGAATTAGAGTAGATACATAATTAAAAGGTTAGAAGTTCCAGCTGCCTTACATGGAATTTAAATGTTTGTTTACAAACAGCTTGTTAATTTTAACCTTTACCATTATAGTAATGAGTTATAGTTAAAGTATCTGACAGGATTCCTTGTATCCTTTACATCAACTGAGGGAGATTTTTTTTTTTTTGTGATGTACTGTACCAGATATAGGCTAACAAAATGAATCAATATCAAAACGAGATTGGAATTTAATCAAAACGCATGTTTGTGTTTGAATTGTAAGCTTTGTGTCAAAACCCAGCACTAATTATTAACCTACATTTGAGCTGTTCCTCACACAAAATCTATATATAGCAAGTTTGGAATAATTTAAAAAAACCTCACCTGTGTATGATCCACCACTGTCTTTGATAAAATCCTCCACAATCAGTGGCAGGTTGGCAAATTCTGGAGAGCGTACCAGTTCGAACACAGACGGCTGTCAAAAACATCACAGTGCATGAGCTTTTTGAAGCTATACTATTATAAATCTATGGTTTGTTAACTCATATGACACTATCACTCACCCCAGTCATGCTGTAGCCACTAAAAATCCACTTCTGTTCCTCCGTAGCGCAGCAGAGAGCAGCTACACCCTGTCCCACAGCACACACGGGCTCTACAATCACACAGACACCAATCAGTCAAACTCAATCTCAAGTTTGTGTATTAAAATCAGAGCTGTTTGAGAAGCTGAAACCCTCACTTTGCTGAGAAATGAAGTGGGACAGGATTCGTGCGAGGGATCCGCTGTGGGCGAGGTCATTCAGGGCTCCCGGACAGTCGGGAATCAGCAGCGCCTGATAGCGGGCACCTGAAACATCACACACATCCTAATAAATAGAAATGCACTTATGTATTCGGATTGAAGAAAGCAGAGAGAGAGATCTCAGACCATCGATAGATTCCAGCTTGGCCGGGTTTGCGTAGGGTTTGACGCTGAACTCTTGCACCCATCGGGATGTGCTGTCATCCACACCGGCAAAGTCGATGGGCTTCCCCTGTGGAATGACAAAAAAAAAAAAAAAGAGACAGATTTGAGGCATCCAGCACATTCTGTGTCTTATGTGAATGAATATGCTGCAATATAGGTTTCCTCACACCAGGTGTCGCTGTTTGCAAGTTAAACACTGAACTGCACAAATTAAAACACTGATGGAACGATCGCGCTGAAACTCCTGCAGGAAAACAGAACACAGTTCAGAACACATTACTTTCATAATAAACAGAAAACAATTTATTTTTTTTTTTAATTGATCATTAGATAAATGCACTTGGAATAAGTAATGTCCAAAAAAAAAAACAATATAAATTTAAAAGCCACACTGAAAATAATTTATTAACACTAAGTTAATTTAAATGTATTTTGATCTTTTAACATATTATTTAATTTACATAAAATCCATACATAGCCTATTTTAAAAATATTATTATACAAAGAATGTTATATAATTAGCTTAATTAGGGATAGTAAAGATCATTTCTAAAACCACACACATTAAATAACACTTCAAAAGTTCTAAAGTAATTATTCCATACAGTATATTTACAGAAAAAAAAGAAAATATGAAATACAATTATAAAATGTTAAAAATATTTATTAAATACAGTTTTATTTATCATTTGTTCTTATATCTATTTTTTTTTTTATTATTATTTTTCATTTACTTTTTTATTTTTCTGTACTGATTTCGGTAAGTCTTCTTATTGTGCTCTTTTTTACGAATTGTATTAAATAGGAAAAAATGAATGAATTAATAAATAATTAAATATTTATTTAAAATATTAAGTACAGTTTTATTTATTATTTGTTCTCTATTTAAATTTTTTTTTGTAATTTGTGATTAAGTCTTCTTATAGTGCTCTTTTTGGCAAATTGTATTAAATAAGAAAAAAAAGTGAATTAATTAATAAATAATCAAAAAAATTAAATGTTTAAAATATTTATCAAGTACATTTTTATTTATTATTTTTTCTCATCTATTTTTAAAAAAATAATTTTTAATTTACTTTTTTATTTTTTTGTAATGTGATTTCGTAAAGTCTTATATTTCTTTTTAGTAAGTAAATAAAAAACATTAATTAATTGATAAATAATTAAATAAATAAAATGATTAAAACATTTATTACGTACAGTTTTATTTATTATTTGTTTCCTTATATCCATTTTTTAAAAATAATTTTTCATTTACTTTTTTATTTATTGTAATGTGTTTTTGTCGAATCTTCTTATAGTGCTCTTTTTGGCAAATTTTATTAAATAAGAAAAATAAATAAAATATAAAAATTAATTCATTGACAAATAATTAAATAAATGTTTAAAATATTTATTAAATACAGTTTTATTTATTATTTGTTCTCATATCTATTTTTTTCAATTATTTTGTGTAATGTGATTTTGGTAAGATTGCTCCTTTTTTTAAAGAATTTTTCATTATTATTTTTTGTAATGTGCTTCTGTAAAGTCTTCTTATAGTGTTCTGTTTGGCAAACTGTGTTAGATAAGAAAAATATATAATATAATATAAATATATAAAATAAATAAAATGTTTAAAATATTTATCAAGTACAGTTTAATTTATTATTTGTTCTCATATCTATTTTTAAAAAATATTTTTTCATTTACTTTTTAATTTTTTTGTAATGTGTTTTCGTAAAGTCTTCTTATAGTGCTCTTTTTAGGAATTGTAAAAAAAAAAGTAAAAAATAAATATAGAAATTAATTAATTCATAAATAAATAATTAAATAAATAAAATGTTTAAAATATTAAGTAGTTTTATTTATTATGTGCTCTCATATCTATTTTTTTAAAAGAATTTTTCATTTACTTTTTTATTTTTTGTAATGTGTTTTCGTAAAGTCTTCTTATAGTGCTCTGTTTGGCGAACTGTGTTAGATAAGAAAAAAAATAATTCATTTATAAATAAATAAATAAAATGTTAAAAATGTTTATCATCTGTTCTCTTTTCTATTATTATTATTATTATTATTTTGGTAATGTGGTTTTGTGAAGTCTTCTTATATTGCTATTTACGGTGAATTGTACTAAATAAGAAAAATGAACAAACAAGTCAGTTTGACTTACAAACGTCATGATAATTATTAATTAAAACAATTTTAAAACATACAAAAAATATATTGTTTCATTCAGTTGACTGCTAATGAAAGTGAGACTTATATTTATAAATTATATTTTGCTCACCGACTCGAATAGAAAATCTCTCGGTTTCTATTTTTGAAATATAATTACTTTTCTCTAAATATTCATTTTTATTTCACGTGATGTTTTGAGTCTTACCTGCAGCTGCAGCACTGGCCACAATCAGACATGTAGGTTTAGATGTCATTATAGATGCTTTAGTTCACCAAATTGACTCTTTTCCCGCTGTTTATAGACACTGACCATTAACAAGCGATAATGGCAATACTTACGTAATCACTAAACTACTAAATACACGTACTGAAATTTAATAAATTCATTGAAATTACTATAAAAACACAATGCGAGCATCTGATCGATCAGCTGCTTGTTTTCATGGTCCGTCAGTTATCAAGCTCCGGGTAAAACAATCACTGCGTAAGTAGTTCCGGCATACATATGTACACGTGATTTGCACATTTTATATCATGATTATTTTATTAACCACCCTCGGTAGCGGAAAATCTACAGACACGGTGAATACCTTGAATTTTACTTTCACTTGATGAAAATAAATTAATGTTAATATTTTATTAACATAACAAATGTTACACACAAAGCATGTAATGTCATTTAAGATTAAACAACCCCTTTTAATGTTAAAAGGGTGCCATTTTGTATGTATGTATGTATTTGAAGGCATTTAAAATGGACAGAAATAAAATAATTTCACTGATTTAAAAAAAAATGCTTAAAACAAAGCCATTTCAGTTCCTTATCCAGAACGACTGTCCTGCAGCCAAGACATATTGTCATCCTGCATTATTTGGACAGATTTATGACACACAACATAAAACCAAACAGTAACAAACAGTAATGCATACAGCAGGAAGGCTTATTTTGTGAATAAAGTGTTTTCTTTCTCAGTATACTTCATCTTTTAAACGCTGATACAAGCAGCAGGTGAAAATCATCCCTACAATCTGAAACAGACAGAGAAGGTCGAAGATTAAAATCTATGATATGACAACAAACACAAATAAGAGTGAAAACATTTACTGGAATTATATTGTTCACCTGAATGAATGCAATCCCAAGACCCACTGAGCCCAATATGATGAGATGTTGAAGAATAAACTCCTCTAGTTTGGATATGCAACCTCCCTGAGAAAGACAAAAAAACTCTTGTCTCAGATTTTCAATGAAGTATGCAATGAAAGTCTCAATATGTACTTCATCAAGTTCTTCCAAAGTCAAATTATCAAAGTCAAATTATTAAGTCAAACTTGCCTTAAAACATTGCCTACATGAACCAACTGGGAACTGCATTGCTATAAATAAGCAATCAAATGTGTTCTGTTATCTGAATGTACCTCCACTTTATAGATGTTGGATGGGTGGTCTCTGGCTCCGCAGCCCACTGTGGGGGTCTTACAGCAGCTGTCGGGCACCAGGCGTCTCCTGGCATTGGTGTGAATCCAGGCCCCTTCCCTCCAGTCTGCTGAGCTGTTACTGCCACAACACTTCAGCTGCACCGTAAAACAGATGGAGCGCAGGAATGAGAAAAGAGTTCATTCTTGTGACGGGTGGATCGTTTTGCCATGACGCATAAACTCACATGCTAGCAAACTGGGAAAATGTGTTCAAAAGCGTTCTTTGTTGTGATATTGTAAGAAAGCTGTTGAAATATTGAAACATGCATGCATGATTATAGTTTGAAACTAGATTGTGTGCTTGGAAAAAGTCTTGTTTTAAATGTTAGAAGTGGCTTGAATGTGTTAAAGGTTTCTGAGGTGTTCTAGACAGTTGTTAAGTAGTTGGTAAGTGGATGTTCTGTGTTGTTATGTCACTGCTAAAAGGTTGCTATGGTGTTCTGGTTGTTGCTAGGTACTTGCTAGGGTGTTTTTAGATAGACAGATAGAACGATAGATAGATAGATGATAGATGATAGATAGATAGATAGAATGACAGATAGATAGATGATAGATAGATAGATAGACAGATAGATAGATAGAATGACAGATAGATAGATATATAGATAGACAGATAGATAGATAGACAGATAGATAGATAGAACGACAGATAGATAGATAGATAGATAGATAGATAGAGATATAGAACAACAGAGCGATAGACAGAGCGACAGATAGATAGATAGATAGATAGAACGGGAGACAGACAGATAGATAGAAAGATAGAACGATATAGATAAAAAGATAGATAGACAGATTGAACGACAGAACGATAGAACGACAGATAGACAGATACAATGACAGATAGACAGACAGACAGATAGATAGAACGACAGATAAATAAATAGATAGAACGACAGATAGATAGATAGACAGAATGAAAGATAGATAGACAAATAGATAGATAGATAGATAGATAGATAGAGAACAACAGAACGATAGATAAAATGACAGATATTGTAGATAGATAGATAGATAGATAGAACGGAGACAGACAGATAGACAAAGACAGACAGATAGAAAGATAGAACGATATATAGATAAAAAGACAGTTAGATAGACAGACAGATGGACAGACAGACAGATAGATAGATAGATAGATAGACAGAATGACAGATAGATAGACAGACAGAGACAGACAGACAGACAGACAGACGGCTGTCCTACGTCTTGCTGGAGCTTGTCGATGGCTCTAGTGATGTGCTCTTGTCCAGGCTGCTGGTAGTTTTGCACCATCCTCTCCTTCAGATCTGCTCTCAGTTCAGCATTCAGCTGCAATCGCAGAGAAACCCATCAGACTACGCATCTGACAACAATAAGTGCTGTGAAAGTCTGTTTCATTCACAGACACAAAGTCAAATGTCATATATTAAAGGAACCATTCAAAATGAAAACCCTGTTATTAATTACTCACCCTCATGTTGTTCCAAACCCAATGTTATTTTTTTCCTTGGAACATGAAATAACGTTCACGTAACCTTAAGTCACCATGGAAAAAATAACAGCATACTGGTTTGGAATGACGTGAGAGTGAGTAAATAATAACAGTGTTTTTATTTTTGAATGAACTGTTTCTTTAAAGCAACTACAGCTGATTTTTTTCTCTAGGTTGTTTACCTGGTAGCAGAGAGGAAAACACTGGAGGAAACAGAGGAAAAGGAGGAAGAAGACAAAGGGGTTTAGAAAGATGGAAAAGCAGGAAAGTGGATGGAAAGCATGCAAACATACAACATGTGAATCTGAGGAGATTATGGTTAAATTAAGACCTGATCTGATGTCATGGCAATATTGCAGCCATGTTTATAATGTTGTTATTCACATGCATACATAAAGATGTTGAAAAATGAAATAAGGTGTACAGAAACATTTAAAAGGATAAGAGGGCAATCATCCAAATTGAACAAAAAGAAATGCAGTGTTTATTCCTCATTCTGAATGTGAGTTTACCTCCTGATAATAGACATAAGCCAGAATTCCAGCTGTGATCTCCAGTAGGAAGATTAACAACAACAGGACAAAGAACTGTAGAGACAAAAGGGGGAAAAAGGTTTCAGTAGCATATATTTGGTAAATATTTACACTTTGATAATGAATAAATCAGCATTTTCATTTTTGGGTGAAGTGTCCCTTTAAGAACTGTCTCTGTTATATTCATCAGCTGTTGTAAATGTGAACAAATGGCATCTGAGGAATTTTACGCAGCTGATAAAGGTTAACAGTATAATTATTCTTCTCTCAGCCTGTATTTGTTCTGTATTTTCCCTCTGTTTTCTGTGCCCACCACTCTCCTTTCATTCCTCTATTCTGGATTCACTCCCTTCTCATTCCTCTATACTCCCTCTCTCTCTTTGCTGGCTGTCATTCCTCAGTTATGACTCAGTTTCTAAGTCTGACCTCTTAAAGATACACACATCTTTATTTAAATCAGATATGTTGACAGCTTTGAGACAACTAAGGGACACACATATGAGCACCATTAAACTGATTTAGAAAGCACAAAAAAGTCACGTAAGTGTGACCGCATATTCCCAGAATAATTCTTGGCTTCTGTGTGCAGGAATCTAGACGGCTACTGTAATCCAGTGTTTACACCATCCACTTTGTCCATTACTCATAATATTTGACTCAAAGTTTGGCAGAGGTTTTTGTGCTGATTTCTTCACAGGCTGTACTGAGATGATTTATCAAAAACATTTTTAGAGCCAAGACCATTCATTTGGTTCCCTCCTTTGTTAAAACAGCTTTTGTTTGTGGTGTTCCCTAAGTCAAGCGACGCTATTTAGGGTTATTTAGGGTTAGTTACCTGAGCAAACCGCTAATTATAAATATGAAACCTTCAAACTTAACTCATCCTGCACTGTTATAAATGATATGAGATAAATCCTGTGCCGTCTGAGTAGGTTCCCACATTTGAATTTACTTTGTGAGCATTAAAAAAGTGCATTCTATATAGTATGAACATGGGCAGTAGGAATGAAATTCAGACGTACAACATCACATGTCCTACCAGTGTCAGTTGCGTGGCTTCACAGCCATTGATAAATTCTTTCCCGTGGCCTCATGGGATAGTAATCTTTTGCCTACTTTTTTTTTATGAATTCTATGAATTCAGACATACTACTCACCCCACGTACTGTTTTCTCCATACTGTATATTAGGGAAGTATGTGATTTTGGACATAACGTTATAAAACCTTACCAACTGCACAGCTACACCCTGGCAACCACCTAGAACACCCTGGCAACCACACAGCAACAGTGTAAACACTTAGAACACCCTTGCAAACAACACAGCAACACTTTAAAAGAACACCTTAACAACTGCATATTAACACTTCAAAGCATTCAGAACACCCTAGCAAAACTTTAAACTCTTAGTACATCTTAGCAACCACCCAGAACACCCTAGCATACAAATATCAACAATTTAAAATGCCCAGAGCCTTGGCAACCACATAGCAACACTTTAAAACACGAAGAACACCCTAGCAACCGCTTAGCAACACTTTAAAATACTCAGATCACCCTAGCAACTGTATAATACTTTTAAACCCTCAGAACACCCTAACAACCTACATATAGCAACACTTTAAAAACACTCAGAACACTAGTAACCGCATAGCAACACTTTAAAACACTCAGAACACCCTAGCAACCGCATAGCAACACTAATGCACTAGCACCTACATAATAACACTTTTAAACCCTTAGAACACCCTAACAACCACATAGCAACGCTTTAAAAACACTCAGAACACCTAGCCACCGTGATAACAACACTTTTAAACCCTTAGAACACCTTAACATATAGCAATGGTTTAAAACACTCAAAACACCGTAGAGCAAACCAATAACAACACTTTTAAACCCTCAGAACACTTCTAACAACCACATAGCAACGCTTTTAAAACACTCAGAACACGCTTAGCCACCGATAACAACACTTTTAAACTCTAGAACACCTAACAACCACATAGCAACGGTTTAAAACACCTAGAACACCCTAGTAAACTGCATAGCATTTTTAAAACAACACTCACTCTAGCACATAGCAACACTTTAAAACACTCAGAACACCCTAACAACCACATAGCAACACTTTAAAACACTCAGAACACCCTAGCACCTACATAATAACACTTTTAAAACCTGAACATAACAACACACAACTAAAACCACTCATTAATAACACACTTTTTAAACCTCAGAACACCCTAACAAACCACATAGCAATGCTTTTAAAACACCAGAACACCCTAGCCCGTGATAACAACACTTTTAAACCCTCAGAACACCCTAACAACCGTGATAACAACACTAAACCCTCAGAACAAAACCTCAGAACACCTAGTATCCACAACACTTTTAAACCTAGAACACCTCAAACAACCACATAGCAATGCTTTAAAACACTCAGAACACCCTCTAGCAACCGTGATAGCAACACTTTAAAATACTGATCGACTCTAGCACTGCATAACACTTAGAACACTTAGAACAATTCATAGCAAACCATAACAAACTAGTAACCCCATAGCAACACTTTAAAACACCCAGAACACCCTAGAAACCACATAATACTTTAAAACACTTAGAACACCATAGTAACCACACAGCAACCACATAACACTTGAGAACACTCAGAAAACCCTAGCAAGTACATAGTAAATTTTAAAACACTCAGAACACCCTAGCAAACTACATAATACTTTAAAACACTTAGAACACCATAGCAAACCACATAACAACACTTTAAAACACTCAGAACACCATAGCAATCACATAGCATACACACAGCAACCACCTAACACTTTAGAACACTTAGAACACTCTAGCAACCACATAGCAACACATTAAAAAACTCAATCACCATAGCAACTGCATAACACCTTAAAACACTTACAGCACCCTAGCAACCACATAGCAACACTTTTAAAACACTCAGAACACCTAGCAACCATAGCAACACATTAAAAACTCAGGTCACCCTAGCAACCGCATAACATTTTAAAACACTTACAACACCCTAGCGACCGCATAGCAACACTTTAAAACACTCAGAACACCCTAGCAACCACATAACACTTTAAAACATTTAGAACATCCTAGCAACGGCATGGCAACTTTAAAACCACTCAGAAAACTTTCACAACCACAGAGGACACCTTTAAATCGTGGTTGTGACTTGTGGACACATGTGTCTGCTGTCAGTTGTGGCATGATGTGGCATGTACCCATGATGCTCTACTCTCTTACCACCATAAGCAGACTTCTTTGTTCCCTGATGGTGGCGCAGCAGCCCAATATTCCGGTTAACACGACGATGGCCCCCGCGCCAATCAGAATGTAGGCTGCTGCTGAGTAGGTGCTAGAGGACAGAAGACTGATGTAGTCACTTTTATCCACCAGAGTCCATATTCCCACTGCCATCACAATGCCACCTGCCAACTGGGAGGACAAGGTACAATCAAAAAAGCATGTTGTTAGATTTGGCAGTTTACAGCAAATCATTGCTAGTGTAAGCTAGTTATACCAGCTAAATGAACAGTAAACCACTTTTTTTCAGCAGGTCCTCAGACTAACCAAGATCAAAACAAAGTACAAACTCACCCAAAAGAGAAGATTGAAGATGAACAGAAGGTATTTGAGGCATACTGTCCCACAGGTATTGGTTTTATCCTCAGCATCTGCCATTCTGAAATGGTAATAGATTTTACAAACCCTTTCAAGATGGCATCCACTTGACAGGTCTGAGAAAAACCATTAATCCAGCTTAACATCCCCCAAGAGGCTGGTCTTTATCTTGCCATTTGGACAGAATTAACCTTTCCTTTACATAAAAAATTAAAATTATGTGACCGAACTGATATTTGTGAGGCAAAAGTTCAGTGAATTAAGGCTACTGAGTAAAGAACGTGTGCAGGTCTTATTTCATCTCAAAATCATATTGTTAGATTTTGGTTTCCAACAAGAAACCAAAACCACAGAGACAGTCTTCTCAGAGCCTTCAAAGTTTATTAAAGGTGGTTCTCACTTGATGTTTTATAATTACCTTGGGTAAAATAACATAGCTTCTGACTGATAGAGTTGTTTGCTACCTAAGAGCTTATTTTGAAGAGAAGAGAGAGTAAAAGGTTGCACAACATGTGGAAAACTCAGTTCCTGAGTAAAATTAGTCATTCTAATAAATTTCCACCTTAACCCTTTAACTGCCACTCCCATTTGTGAACACAGACATAATAATGCACTATCTAGACTTACATTATTATAATTAATGAATGAAACGTACATTTTCTGTGGTAATGCAATGTCTGACTTTGCAATGCCTTTCAAAGGATGATTTTTGAGATTTTAAGTTTTGAACTGATATATAATTTCTTACGATTTCTAAAGTGTGATAGGGAAAAAGGCAACGAAGAAAGTCTTTTGTGACAAAAGTCAGAACTCATGTTATGATGTAGATTTTTTAAGTTGCACTCTTGACATATATTAATCTATTACTTTTCCTACATAATTTGTAACACAAAAATATGGTAAAATATCTATTTAGGAGTCTTAGACCTTACCAACAATGTATAGTTTGTCATGATTAGATTTATTTGTAATATGGTGAAGTAAATTTAGGCATCCCACAGAGTGGACAGTGACAGTTAAAGGGTTAAACTTTCAACTTAAAAATGTCATTTCAACCAGAGTAATCTCGATCAGCTTGATTGTACAAGTAATTTTAATTTAAATTATATTAAATTGACTTTAAAAATCAAGCTGAATTTCATTTCACATAAAAAAGTTGAAATTTCTCAACTTATTTTAATGAGTTAAAGTAAAAACATAAGTTGACCATGTCATTTTTTTTAGTTGCTGCTTTATATTGTTGTGGACTGACACTTGATTTTTGGTTGATCTAATGTATAATTGTAAAAAAAATAATATAAAAAAATAATATAAGTATAAATATTACAAATATTTTTCTATATGACAAATAGTGTTTTATTTTATTTTTTATTTATTTTTTTATTTTTTTAAATAATCAATGAACTGCAATGTACTGACAGTTTGACATTTGTGAATTCTCTCTCCGAGTAAATAAACGTGCATTTAATTTCAGGGGTGGGGTGTGGACATGGGCCTCCATCCAGGAAACTGTTTTTAGTCAGAATCATGATCTTTCTATGTCCTACTACTACAGTGACAGGATGACTGACTCACAGAGACGGGGAAACTTTTACTACTGTAACCTCACCCAGCCGCCTCCATGTGCAGATATAACTTCAGCCCAACACGTCTGCAGAGTGGGAAACAGACGCCACTTAATGTGACTGAGCTGACACTAAGAGTTGTGTTTTTACACCTGCTGTTTTGGGACATGCCGCTGACAGTAAATAAATAGCAAATAAAATTATTTTATTCCGTTATATAGGCCTATACCATTTTTAATTACTAATTACCTACAGTATAATATGTGACCACAAAACCAGTCTTAAGTAGCACGGGTATATTTGTGGCAATTAGCCAAAAATACATTGTATGGCTCAAAATGATCAATTTTTATGTCAAAAATCATTCGAATATTAAGTAAGGATCATGTTCCTTTAAGATATTTTGTACATTTCCAACCGTGAATATATCAAAACCTAATTCTTGATTAGTAATATGCATTGCTAAGAACTTCATTTGGACAACTTTAAAGGCGACTTTCTCAATATTTAGATTTTTTTGCACCCTCAGATTCCAGATTTTTAAATAGTTGTATCTTGGCCAAATATTGTCCTATTGATTTATTCAGCTTTTCAGCTGATGTATAAATGTCACTTTCAAAAATTTGACCCTTATGACCTGGTTTTGTGGTCCAGGGTCAGATATTATATGTTACACTGTAGGTTTAAATAAATACTTTTATTTTTTTGCTTTTGGACAGCCACACTTATCTGAATGGAGAGTCTGGTGACCATATGAATAGATTATTGAGATTTTTCTAAGCATCATCTGTGTCTCATTCAGTACGTGTCAAGGGCTGAATTGTGTTCATGTCTTCTGGTTCATTTTAAATTTGTCACACCTCACCATCTGAAGAATCTGAGGAATTTATTACAGATCCTGTTACCTGCAACTTACGTTGTATCAAACTACAAGACTCTAATTATAAAGTGCATCCTGAAGTTTAAACAAATAAGTACGTTTATGACGCTTTGAATTAAAGTCTCTGCAAAGAGTGTCAAAAATAGAAAATAACAGTAAGTTACTTTACTTCAAAATTGCGGTTAAACACAAAAGTGTAATAGGCTATACTTTCATACACAAACTCATAAATCACACCATAATACAAACGCTGCCCACTTATGACCTGCAAACGAACGGTTTCATTAGAATAATAAAAGTTCGTGTTTAAAATAACGCACCCACCTGAACGAAGTGATTAAATGAATGTCCTGTTGTAGATCGTATTTTTAAAATTAAGTTTGAAAGTCCGCTGTTGCTCCAGGTGTCCGTGCCCTTCTGTCCGCGTTTGTTATTGGCACTGCTCTCTCGCGTCAGTGGGCTTCTATATTTTAGGGGGCGAGCACAAGTTTACGCCATACTACGCACTGCGGTAATGATACAACGCGCCGAGAGATGGCGCTCTATAACATGTAACACTTATTTCTCCAGTCCCAAAAACAGTGTTTATATACAGTATTTTAAATAGAATACAGTGAATGTAAACATAACATTGAATTTTGTGCTTCCACAAATGACATTTTTCTCCAAGTCCACAAAATAATACTAATTGTTATAAAAATACTCATGCAGGCATTACTTTGTAACAATGTACACTAACAGTCAAAAGTTTTTGAACAGTAAGATTATAAATGTTTTAAAAGAAGTCTCTTCTGCTCACAGCAAAAACTGTAGAATTTTGAAAAGTTTTACTATTTAAAATAACTGTTTTCTATTTGAATATATTTTAAATGTAATTTATTCCTGTGATTTTAAAGAATTTTTAGCATCATTACTCCAGTGACATGATCCTTCAGAAATCATTTTAATTTTCTGATTCGCTGCTTAAAAAACATTTATTATTATTATTATTACTATTATTATGTATTATTATGTTTTTCAGGTTTCTTTGATGAATAGAAAGTTCAGAAGAACAGCATTTATCTGAAATAGAAATCTTTTGTAACATTATAAAGGTGTATACAATCACTTTTGACCAATTTAAAGCATCCTTGCTAAATAAAAGTATTAATTTCTATAATTTCTTCTTTTTTTACAGTTTTTCTCCATTGGTTTGGCTCATTTCTTAAAACAGAAATTACATTCTCAATATGACATGGACAAACCTCCAAACCTCTTGGCAAATGTTCACAACAGAATGGCATTTCTCATTCATTTTATCAAATGGCAAATGCCTCAGTACATGTCTCAATTGTCTCAGTGCATCTTGGCAAATGATTAAGTACAAGTAGCCTACAGTTATACAGTTAGCCCACATTTAGCACATTTTCCGAATGAATAGATCTTGTAGATCTAAACTGATTAGTTGATTCTCAGTCTAATGATCATTCTCTCCAAAACATGTCAGCATGATTTCATTGTATAAGTACTAGCATGCACAACTGTCTGTTCAATTGTCAAAATTGGTCAAGAACATAATACCATGAATACCATATATGAATTTCTTTGAATATTTGATAAATTGATGACAGTCATTGACAGTCAGGTAAAACTAGACTAACAAAGGGGGAGTGTCACACACAGGTGTTTTCCATGATCGTGTGCTGCCAAACACAGATATATAGAGATATATAGAGCTTGACCAGCGCCAGTCCGATCTCTGAACATGGATAGACAAGGCCAAGCAAACGGACAAGGGGAAGTTCTTCCTCAAGGAAGAGGAGGAAGAAGAAGAAGAAGAAGAAGAGGAGGACTGAGAATGCGTGGTGGAGGAATAGGGGGAAGAGGCCGAGGAGCGGGAAGACACTGTGCTGTCCCGAATGAAATTCGGGCCACAATTATAGACCATGTCATAAACCATGGCCTCACAATGGCAGAGGCAGGTCGTCGAGTGCAGCCTAATGTGCCTCGCTCTACAGTCTCCTCCATCATCCAAACCTTTCGCAGGGAAAACAGGTATGTACTCTATGTAATCTATGATGGAATTATATGTTGTATAGTACAGGGCACTGTGCGTGAGGCCAAAAATGTATAACTTACTGTAGAGATTTTGTGTGCATCTGCCTACAGTAGTAGGTCTATACTAGCAGGTAAAGAGGACTAGTGGAATGTTTTGATACTAAATATGACAAGAAATATATTGAACAAATTACTGTAAACAATGGAATTACATTATTTATATAGTTTAGAGTAGTATTCCAGTCACTGTGCAATGTTGCATTAGGATTGTGGTGAAGTTACTGTGAGTAAACACACTGGTAACTTACTGTATTCTGTTTTTTGTGTAGGCTTGGACAACAACCTCGCGTGGGTGGCAGAGGAAAGCTGCTCAATGAACAACAGGAAAGAGAGATTTGTAACATGGTGATGGCAAATAATGCCATCACATTGAGACAGATCCGTGATGCCATCCTTCAGGACAATCATATATTCCAGAATATAAACACAATAAGCATCTCCACAATAGACCGGGTTTTGAAGAATCATCAGATGACAATGAAACAAATCTACAAGGTACCATTTGAGAGGAACTCTGACAGAGTGAAGGAGCTCGGTACCAGTATGTAAATGTAAGTCAGTTACTGGTTGTCTCTCATTATAACCTTACCTGTAATCACAGTAAGCAGTAGTTCACTTATTTGGTTTCAATACCTCCTTTACCTGATTTTCAGAATCAGTATTTGCTTCATCTGACTTCAACAATTTCAACAGAAAACTGCAGTTTACTGTATTATACAATTATCATTATAATCCTTATTTTGTTGTCTCCCAATCAAATCTATCTAATACTGTAGGTTGTACTGTAACATCTCAGTAAGTCATCAGTATTTCCCACTCCCCTTTCTATCAAATACCCCTGCAGTACTTCCTCATAGGCCTATCACTAGTTTAGAACCACTGGAGTAGTGGCCTGTAGTATATTGAACCTGTGGGGGAGAACATGTAATTGTCTAACTGTAGTATATGACTCTTCTGTATGACTGATTTTATGTTCTTTACTCTATTTTAGAGAATAATGGCATTGGAAGGACATGAGACCCCTCACATCCTGGTGTTCGTGGATGAAGCTGGCTTCAACCTGGCCAAGGGCCGAAGACGTGGCCGTAATATTATTGGCCACCGGGCCACAGTGGATGTCCCAGGTCAGCGAGGGGGCAATATAACCATGTGTGCTGCCATTTCTGAAAATGGTGTGGCCACTCACATCCCCAGTCTTGGCCCATACAACACACACAAGCTCCTCATCTTCTTGGATCACCTTTATACGGATTTTATCCCTGAAAATGAGAGAGGTGTCATAGGGCCTCACCTACCCATTTATGTAATTGTGTGGGACAATGTCAATTTCCACCATAGCCCACTCATTAGGGGCTGGTTTGCAACGCATCCAAGGATGGTCATGGAGTTCCTACCACCTTACTCTCCTTTCCTCAATCCGATAGAGGAGTTTTTCTCTGCTTGGAGGTGGAGAGTGTATGAGCATCATGCTCAGGATCAGCCGTCCCTGCTCCATGCTATGGACGCAGCGTGTGACGACATTACAGGAGATCAATGCAGGGGATGGTTGCGGCATGCACGCCGTTTCTTCCCTCGTTGCATCGCAAGAGAAAGTATCCGCTGTGATGTGGACGAGAATCTGTGGCCAGACGGACAACAGCGTGTAAATAATCAGGAGGGTGAAGACAGTGGACAAGAGCGGGAGAATGAGTACAGAGACCACTGAATAAGTCCTTGTTTTTTGATTTTGTGTTTATACAATTTATTACTGTAATGTACATTTTCTTTTTACATATGTATGAAACTTTCTTTGCGTGTGAATAAAAAATTGTTAGAATTTCCTTGGTAGTGTGAGTGCAATCTGTGATGTCAAACCTTGGAGGCTACTCTTTTCTGTTGTATATTGCTGGTCCTCTGCCATAGTGACAAAACATCTAAACATTTTGTATGGCAGTACTCACACAATGCCAAAGGGACGATGCATTTTGGGGGCACTGACTATTCAGATTAGAAAGAAATGTAGTTTTGACACGAGTGAACTGTTTTAGGAGAGATATGAGCTTTTGCAGGGGAACCATGTTGTTGTGATCAACCATCCAGGTTTATTTTGACAAAAGCACCAAGAATGATGAGAATGTCCGATCTGTGTCGAGAAATGAGCCAAAGCTATTGAGAAGGATCTTTGCCATTTTGGAGACACTTACTGTTTAAATGAGAAAGGGATTTAGATTGAAGCCTGAGTGAACAGTTTTGGAAGAGATATGAGCTTTTGCAGGTGAGCTATAGTGTTGTGCTAAACTGTAAGAGTGTTTTGCCAAATGATCTTAGAGTTTTGAGAATGTAATTTCTGTTTCAAGAAATGAGCCAAACCAATGGAGAAAAACTGCAAGTAAATAATAATAATAATAATAATAAATTAAAACCAAAATACACTAATTCCAAGTTTTTTAATGGTATAGTGTGTTGCAAAAGCTTTTTATTTCAGATAAATGCTAATCTTTGGATCTTTCTATTCATCAAAGAATCCTGAAAAAAAGTACTCAACCGTTTTAAATACTGATAATAATAATAATGATGATAATGTTTCTTGAATGGCAAATCAGCATATTAGAATGATTTCTGAAGGATCATGTGGCACTAAAAACTGGAGTAATTATGCTGAAAATTTTGCTGTGCTTTTGCTGTATTTTGGATCAAATAAATACAGGCTTGATGAGCAGAAGAAAAGTCTTTAAAAAACATTAAAAATCTTACTGTTCAAAAACTTTTGACTGGTAGTGCATTTGAGTATAGAAAAGACTGTGTACCGCACATATTTGTATAACAGATTGCCAGGTTAAGTGTGTACAATGATACAATGATATTATGAATATTCATAGATTGTTTCATAAATCCTTTGAGCGTCAAGTAACGTATTTAATATTCATAAGCCAAGTCGTCGCTGAATTCTGTAGTGACGTTCCATTTATTTACAGCAGCGCCCTCTGTTGGCAGAGGCATCCAGACGGAGAGCTGACTCACACTGCTTGTCTTGCTGTGAGGCAAGTAACCTGAGAGTAAAATATATATATATTTTTAATTGTTACTTCAGCAATAAATAAATAGTCATTTTATTATTATACTGTATTATATTATATTATATTATACTATTTACACTTCACTTCTGATTGGCAAATATATAATATCTTTAATCCAGTTTCACACCTGGTCAGGTGGATCATGGCCTCCTCCACCTGTTGTCCACTCTTAGCACTGCATTCATAGAACTCCGCCTGGTACTGCTGTCAATACCCACAACATCAAACCTTAATTATATAAACACAAACACATGCAAATGACTGAGATAATTTGGAAATGATGAACTGGGTCATCTATCACCTCTGCCAGTCTTCGGCCTTGTGCTCTAGTCACCTCCCTTCTGTCTGCGGTCGCCAGGTCTGTCTTATTGCCTAGCAACATCAGACACGCCCCCTCAGCCATCTTTTCCTGCCAGTCACACACACACACACAATGATACTCAGTCTAATCACATAAACCAATCACAGGGTCACACACGGTCAACATAAACAGATTAAGGTACATGCTAAATACACTCTCTTACTAATTTCACAGCAAACCTTTAATCAAAGTCACACACTGATGTGTATGCAAAGCAGTGTAAGCACACCTTTTGCATACAAATGCTGCCATACTATGTAAGCAGTCCAGGGAGTTTATATCTTCACCTATGAGTTTTTTTGTTGTTGTTGGCATATTTGTGAATGCTCATTATTGAGGAAAACAGAATATTCACTGAGAAAAAAAATTATATTCAAAAACAAGATTTGTGATGTTAGCCGAAAAGGAAAGGAAAGATGTTATGCAATAAAATTATATACACAATTATACCAGTCAAAAGTTTTTGAACTGTAAGGTTTTTAATGTTTTTTTTTTCTTTTTCTAAAGAAGTCTCTTCTGCTTACTAAGCCTGCATTTATTTGATCCGAAGTACAGCAAAAACAGTACAATTTTGAAATAATTTTACTATTTAAAAAGGCCTTTTTTATTTTAATATATATTTTAGACATATTTTTATATATTATTTATTCCTGTAATTTCAAAGCTGAATTTTTAGCATCATTACTACAGTCACACGATCCTTCAGAAATCATTCTAATGTACTGATTTGCTGCTCAAAAACATTTATTATTATTAGGGGTTCGAGCACGCAGTGCTGAAACCCTATTGTAATTGTAAGGATTTTTATTATTATTTTTCTCCGCTAAAACTGATCGTGCAGACCAATTTTTGATCAGCAAATCAGCATATTAGAATGATTTCTGAAGGATCGTGCCATACTGAAGACTGGAGTAATGATGCTGAAAATTTAGCTTTGATCACAAGAATAAATTACATTTTAAAATATA
This sequence comes from Labeo catla, assembly GCA_012976165.1. Classification (NCBI taxonomy): domain Eukaryota; kingdom Metazoa; phylum Chordata; class Actinopteri; order Cypriniformes; family Cyprinidae; genus Labeo; species Labeo catla. The sequence continues at coordinate 435,747 of VONZ01000341.1, forward strand.
TTTAAATAAAAAAAAAAGTTATTTAAAATAGTAAAAATACTTTTATATAGTTTTTGCTGTACTTCGGATCAAATAAAAGCAGGCTTGGAAAGAGGGAAGAGATTTCTTTAAAAAAAAACAAAACAAAAAAAAAACATTAAAAATCATACTGTTCAAACAATTTTTACTGGTAGTGTGTATGTGTATAAAATCGATTTTTCAGTCAAGTTAGACTCACCTGCACCTGATCCAACCAATGACGGACAGCCGTGAATGACGCCTCATGCGTGACGTCATACATAGCGATGATTCCATCCGCCCTGCGAAAATACTGCTGCGTGACGCTGTGGAACCTGATGGGGGCGAAAGGAAATCTTTGACGCAACTGTACGTTCTTTTTTAAATCTTTAAATATCAGTTTAAATGTTATTCATACGGTACACTGACTTCTAATAAGGCGAACGGCTTCTGTTTCTGTTTCTGTCTCTGTTCTGGGACTGTTTACGTTTGGTGAGCTGGTACGAAATACCGCGAAAATGGTGGATAGTTTTTATGGTAGCAACAAATGATCGTGTACGGCAATCCACTCTAATTACGACAGTGAATTCTACTCTTTTAACTCTAGAGGGCTCCAAAATATCACAAAACGACCTATATTTGATTTAAATAACTTCATCTGGCATTGTAGCTTATTTAATTCAGTCTTTAAAAACGTTTTTGGGACCTCTCTTCTGAGTTTCTGACCTCTCCTGTCCTGCGGTGTCCCACAGCTGCAGAGCAACTGGTGTTGAATCAACCGTTACGCTCCTGACCTGAAAATCCATTCCTGTCAATCAAACATCACATGCCTTGTCAGCACACAAAAGGAAATGAAATTAAGGGAGAGCATAATTGGGCATTAATCAAGCATCTCTCACCAACAGTTGAGGCTAAGGCATTGGGGAAGTGACCACTGCAGTAGTGATGGATGAACGAGCTCTTTCCCACGGCAGAGTTTCCCAAAAACACCACCTTAAACACACGCTGTGGGTCACACGACATGCCCTGGAGGAGAAGGAAGAGAAAAAGGTTTTCTTGGAAAGCCATATCAAGCAGGTAAATATTTGATTTTACTGATAAGATCAAGAATTAACAAGTTCAGTATCACTGTGTTCGTTGTGACAGAAAGTGTGTCATCTAAGTCATGCAAATATCTGAGGTTCATTTGCATCCAAGCCAGCCATACAAAGAGTAATAAGCAGTTATGACATAGTAGTTATTTTACAGTAAGTACCATGGTTTTATCAGACTGGTAGGTGGTTTCATCTTCTCTCACTTCAGCAATAGAGAGTCTTTTCGGACTTGAATCTGTTTGCGAACTGTCTGAATCCTCAGGGTCTTCATTTGGGCTTTCCATCAGCTGCCTTTAAAAAGGATAAAAATTATTTTAATACAACTAAAAAATGCATAGGAATTGAAAACCTTTGAATTGCTATCATTGCTCAAAAAGTCCTGCAAAAAACTGGTCCAAGTTGATCTAAATGGTTAACTAGACTAGTAAACCTAATTTCAACGTAGCAGACCATCTTGGACCAGCAACAAACCAGGCTTATTATTGAAGTTAAGTAAAAATAAAATTAAAACCAAAACTAAACCATAAATAAGCTGTTACTCAAAATAAATGTGAATTGAAATAAAAGAAAATAAGTTTAAAATAAGTTTAACTTAAAGTACTAAAACAACTAAAAACGAAACAAAAATGAATAAGAACTATAGACACATATAGACATTTTTAAATATTAATAATAATGACAAAAACAACAAAATCTCTAATACCTAAACTGAAATTAAAAATAAAACGTAATTACAAGCAAAACTGAAAATATTAAAATGGAAACTAAATAAAAAATAAAACCTATAATAGTTACATCAATGATACTAAAATAAAGGAATGAAAAATTTGGGAGCATAAATGTTTGAAGTTGCTTAATTACATTTTGCAGCATTGGGAAAGACAAATGATCTGGAATATAATCCCAGTATTCACTAAAGCTTGTGACTCCAAATTGCAGTTAAAGTGTACAATTGCAGCTGCAATTCTGTCACGCTATACCATGTCTCAAAATGCACATCTTATATATGTATATCCGTATATATCTTTTTATAGAGTGTTATGTGCATTAATATAGCATGTATAATGTTTAGTGAGATACCTACCTCTTTGCTGATTTCCTTGTTGGAAAATAGTTTCCTAGTATAGATTCCTTCCTCTGCAAACGGTCTGTCACTTGAGATGTCTGAGGAACAGTTGACGAGATACGAAAGAAATTTTAGCTTCAGCTTTAAAGCAGATTGTTTTGAATTAAGTGCAAAGAAAATTTTGCATCTTGTTTATCTTATAAAAAAATATGCATATTAGTCTCCCGCAGCAGTAGTTGATGCAAAAGTGGGTTTAGGTGATGCACTTGTTTAAGTTTTTGCAATGCTTTTATACATAAAAATGATTTTCTGTGTAAAATGTGTGACATAGGTTAACACTTGTGTATATGCGTATGCATGTAAATGACCCAAAATGATGACATGAATCAAGATGAATAAACATTTTTTATTGTTTTCTGTCATAATGCTTAACAACATAACCATTTGTTCAACTTGAAATCATAATCTACATTTTGTTCTTGTTGCGTCAATCAGAGACCAAACACATAAACTGTCATTGGACAGAACTGCTCATTTCAAAAGAAACTACCAAACAAAACTGCACTAAATCACAAATACAAAAAATAAAAATATATGAAACAAGAGTTAATGAGGTAAAGTGCCATATATTTCAACGCGCTGAAATGTAATTGGTAAATTACTTAAATTAAGTCTTATTTTTTTGACTGGCTTTCTTTTTAAAACAAAATATAAGGGGCATTAAGTGATTAAGTGATTAATAACCATTATTTTGGAATCACACGTGTTTCTGTAACAGACCGAACAAAGAACAATCTTGTGACTCGTTTATTGGAGAACAAGGCTGAATTCAATATTCACAGTTTCAAATATTCCACACAAGGTCTTCGTTGAGTTAAAAGTTTCCTTTAAGTCATTAGCTGTTCCTCTTAGAGGCTGACGAATGGAACAAGCTTTCCTGAGCGTAAACAGAGCTGCACCTGGAAAGTGTGAATATTCCAGAAAAGGGCGTGGCTTGCATCATCCGCAACCTTTCGAATTCCCGAGGGAACATGGGCTCATGGAAACCCATATAAATACATCCAGATGAATGTAGCCATTCACATTTAGCTGCACCTTCTTCAGTTATGCATTGTGGGTAATGTTACATGGGCAAAAGGCAGGGTTAATACGGGTAAATAGAGCGCATCCACGGTGAGATGGCGTGAACGCAGCGGCATGGTGGGTAAGGACTGGGAGACATGAAGGGGTATTTTTGACTAACCATCTTCTGTGTCTGATGGGCATCTTTATCATCACGAAGACGCTTGTTCATGTCTCTACAAAAGAGAAAGTGAGAGAATTCAAGTTAAATTTTAAGATAAAGTCCCTTCTCCCAAGACTTTTACAGCCTTCGAATATAGATTTCAAATCTAGTTATCAATGAGATGGACTTATGATTCATAAAACATCTTAAACCACCATCAGTTTTGATCAGTTCTTATAGCCTTATTTTCAGATAAGAGCAATACACACGTGTACACTTGAACACTCATCATACTGCACAATAAAAATGTGATGATTTCACTTGGGTCATCCTACCTGAGAAGATCTAGTTGTCTCATGAGGCTTTCACGTTCCTTCTGCATGTTTCGGGACACTTTCAGGACTTCTCTGTAGTGAGAAACAGTCAGACATGAAAAATGTCTTATGCTTATATTTGTTTGTTTGTTACTTTTAATCATTACATTTTTAAAACTGAAGGTTCTGTTGGTTCCACAAAGAACCTTGAACATCCATGGAATCTTTCCATTCCACAAAGAGATTTTAATAGTGGAAAATGTTTTTAAAAATACTTCACACTAAGAATGTTCCTTACTGAAAGATTCTTTGGGGAGCCAAAATGGTTCTTCTATTGCATTCCCCCTTTGGAAACTTTATACTAGAGTGTTGTAGTAATAGTAAAGCAAACAATATATTTTCCCCAAGTACAACTCAAAGCCCACCTCTCTTTGCCCTTCTGCTGTTGTTTGATGCTGTTCTGTAGTTGTTGTAGTTGGCTCAAAGCGTGCTGAAGCTCCTCTCGGCTCTGCTCCAGTTGGTCCTGCAGCTGTTGGTTGACATTCTGCAGGCGGCGGTTCTCGCCACGAGCGTCAACCTGATCATTGCTCAGAGTGTTGATCCTGCTCTCCAACTGCACACATACACAGGTGGGGTGAGACAGACCCTCCTGCTGGTTTAATAAATCAAATGTGCTGACAAGTGAATGATGGGTCCGTACCTCTCTCTGCTTGGTGAGCGTGAACTCAAGTTCTTGTTCTCGCATCCTCAGTTCCTGCAGTAGCTGCTCTTTCTTGTCTCCTTGCTTCATGCTGTCCTTCATTACAGAGAAGACCAACCCCACACCATCATAATCATCAAAATATGACATCACCAAAATCACATTACCATCAATATTATCACCTGAACTACCATCATCACCATTATGAATATCGTTATTACATTACCATCATTACCAAAGTCACCATTATCATATTTATCATTTTGATCAATATAATTATCAACATCACATCCACATCAGTGCTATTATAACCACTGTCACAATCATCTTAAACAGTATAACCACCATCATTATCACCATTATCGATATCATCACCACCATCAATATCGTAATCATCAGCATCAATATCACCATCATCACCGTTATTATCATAATTACTGTTATCACCATTACTATCACAATAATCACCATACACAATGTGATAATCACATGACAATCCTTGTCACCAACATGATCACCATTACTATCATACCAACATCTATCAGCATCATCACTGGAATCATAATCATCATTAACAATATCATTATCCCAACCATAATAATCATAAATCACAATAATCACCATTATTATCACTATAATCACCTTTACTCAATCATAATAATCACCAATCATCATCAACCTCATCACCACTATTACTATTATATGGTTACCAACATCAATCACTATAATCACCATTACCATAATCAACCTAAACTATCACCCTGATTATTATGACTCTGAACAATATCATCATCACCATTACTATCACAAGAATCACTACGAACTATAAGATAATCACTGTATTAATATCAATATTAATATCACTTCTTCATCATTATTGTAATCATCATGAAAAGTATAATTACTATCATATTCATCATGATCACCACTGATATCATAACCACAAGGACGAATAATATTATCCCCATCATCACAGCAATATCATTATCACCAGGAACAATTTTATCATCACCATCATCAATATCATTGTCACCATTACTATTACAATGATCACCATGATGATCACTGTCATCATTATCAGCATCATCACTGTTACTATCACAATCACCACCACTAATCACCGTCATCACCATTGGTATCATAATTACCAGGAACAACTGCATTATCCCATTATAATCACCAACACCGTTACAATAATCACCACTGTTATAATACTTACATATAATCATGAACAATATTACCACCATCATCAATATCATATCATAATCACCATGAACAATGTTATCACCATAAACTATATAATCATAATCACTATCATCACTATAATAAATAATCACCATGAACTATATAATTACCAACAGCATTTTCTCCACTGATATCATAAAAACAAGGAACCAAAATATTATCCCCACCACAGCAATATCATGATCACCATCACTATCTTAATCACCAGGAACAAAATTATCACAATCATCAATATCATTGTCACCATTACTATCACAGTAATCACCATAATAATCACTGTCATCATTATCAAAATCACCACTACTATCACAATCACTATGAACTATATGATTACCGTAATCATAATCAATATCAATATCATTATCACATCATAACAAATATGAACAATGAACATGAACATGAACAATCTAACCATAATCTATATTATCACAATCACCATCATCACTATAATAATCACCATAAACTATATAATTACCAACAGCATATTCACCATGATCACTACTAATATCATAATCACATAATCATCATCACCAGAAACAAAATGATCACCATCATCAATCTTACTGTCACCATTACTATCATAATAATCACCATGATAATCACAGTCATCATCAGCAGCATAATCACTGTAACTATCACAATCACCATCATCACTATCATAATCACCAGAAACAAACTTATCACCATCATCACTATGATTGTCACCATGATGATCATGGTCATCATTATGAACATCACCAACATTTCTATCACAATCACCATGAACTATATGATCACCATCATCATAATCACAAATGGTATCATAATCACTAGGAACAATATTATCACCATCATAATTTTCTCTAATACTAAGACTGTTCTAAAGGTTTGTCAAACTTAAATGTGTTTCATATTTATAGCGTGTTTGTGAGCATATTTACCAGAGCTTGTCGTTTCTCTCTCTCTTCTTTTAACTGACTCTCCATGTCTTCATACATGGACCGAACCACTCTGTCATGATCATCCTCTCTCCTGTGGATCATTTAAACACTCAGCACATTTCATTTATCTCAAGACAAAAAGACATGCTAATTTTACAACAGGTAAAGGAATGCAATGGGGGTTGACCTGCGCAGTGCCTGTTCTAAATTGTCTTTTTCTTTGAGTGCATCCTGAAGATGAGACACAGTGTAGGAAAGAACCTCCTCCAAAACTCCCAGCAGCTCAGGTTTGTCTCTGTGGAGCTCACACCACAGGGTACACAACTCCCACTGACTAACACACAGACAGACATGAGCAACATAATAAAATAATCTTTAAAACAAACCTAAAAACTCATATAAACTTTGTGTAAAGTAGTGGTAGATGTAGTCCATAAACGTTAACAATAACAGTATGCTGGCTTGGTCAAGCCAATATTGATCTAAACTTCAAACAGACAAGCACAGCTTGTTATCTTATCTGTTACACAGTGGTGACCATAGCTGTGTATATTTACTTACTCTTTGAAGAGTTTATCAGCTCCCAGCTCCATTAGGATTTGTGTGAATCGGATCTCCATCGGCTCTACTCTCTCCTCTCCGACGATCTCTCCCTCTCTGCTCCTCGGTCTCTCCTCTGGCCCAGAACCTACAAGCTCTCCTAATTTAGACAATTTATTTTAGGCATATAACTTATTGCATACACTGTAAAAAATGATTGCTGTGATTAGTTATTGTAGTTATTAGTAAGTTGTTTCAACTTAAAAACATAAGTGTTTGTGCTTGACTTAAGTTTAGTTAATGTAGTTATTTAAGCTGGATATTTTGGTTATCTCAACAAATTTTAAATTATTATAACTAATTTCATTCACATTTTTTTACAGTGTACTATACATAGTATACTATATAATGCATACTACCTTATTATCTATTAAACATACCTTTCGGTAAATAAAATATTGCTAAAATAAAGTAAAAATTAAACAAAAAATTAGATAAAGTAATTTAGAAATGTTGTCATGGCAACTAATTGAAACCAGTTTAAATACTAAAATTACTAAAACTGAAATTATAAAAATGAATAGAAATATTTTTTAAAAATCTAATAAAAATTTCAAAAACACATAATAAAATTATTAAAATAAACTCAAATGAAAAAGAAAAATTAAAAATAAAAGTTAATTCAAAAATACAAAATATTTTTAAAAAAAAATCTAATAAAAATGACAAAAACACAATAAAACTATTAAAACAAACGAAAATTAAAATGAAAGCTGAAAAATAAAAACTAATTAAAAATACACAGAAATATTTGTAAAAAATCTAATAGAAATTATTAAAACAAAATAGAATTGTTAAACAAACTAAAATTAAAATGAAAACTGAAAAATTAAAATAAAAAAACAGAAATATTTTTATTTTTATTTCTTTTCTTTTCTTTTATTATTTTATTTTATTTCTTTTATTTTATTAAATATATTTTAAAACATTGTACTTGTATTAAAACAAGCAAAAACTTCCCACATATTTTTTAGTTATAGTATATATATATATATATATATTTTATTTATTTATTTATTTATTTTTTTAAAGAAAATTTAGTACACTCACTAACCTAGGCCCATGTGGAACTCAAGGGGTGTGAGGTAACCATTTCTGTCTCTGTCCAAACTCTCAAACACTGATTCCAGCTGCTCAGGAGACAGAGGAAGTTCTTGCTGAAGCCGCTGGTGGATTCAAACATGATAAGACACATTAAACACATTCCAAGTATAACTACGATTAAAGAAACCACAGAACGTAGACATGTAACGCCACCACCCCGTCCAGTCTCACCTGCATGTCTCTCTTCGTGATAAATCCTTTCCCCTCTTTATCACACAGCTCAAAGAGCTCTTTAGCTTTGCTCATTCTGTCCTGTCTGTCTGAGTCCGGAGAGGTCGTACCGTTGGACGACTGTGACCTCGGCATCCGACTCGGCAAGGGACTTCGCAGTCTGGAGCGGGGCGACATCTGACCGCTCCCCGTCCCCTCCAACACCACCCCGTCCTTCAACCAACCAGACATAACTGCAGAAAGAGAGTGGGCGGACAGGAATAAAAATAAAGAGCCGGTAAGAAATGTTACTAATGTGGTCAAACCAGGTTAAACAATGATAAGAGTACAATCTTATCTCACAGTCCTTTTTCTAATTGGCCACAAGTGTGACAAGTAACACAAAACATGACATTTTGTTTGGTCGCTATTTTTGATTCATCATGGCCCAAAATCCAACTGCAAATACCTTCATGTTAACCATTAAATATGTTCTAAATGTTGCATAACCCAGCATTTTTATTTTTAGTTAGGACGGAAAAATAACTTAATGCTAAAAATGTGTTGTCGTAACTGGTTAGAACATTAGCTTAGCATTCATTAATATCATTGCACTTCAAACTGTGATTTAGTTAAACATCGACTTTAAAGTCAGCTTCATTAATGGAATATGCTGAGGACATATCCTGCTTGTTACATATCGACAAATAATCGTTAACCAGGATGTTAAACAGTCCTTCAAACAGGTGCCATGTTTTGCTCGATATAACCCGGATGTAACTTCCCCACACACATGCCATATCGCAATGACATCTTTGTGTTTGTGCTGATATTATGTAGCAGCTGTGATCACATCAATGGTTTGGGGATTTTACACGCAAACTAAAGAAAACAAAACTCCTCCTTCAGTAAATGTCCAGACTACTTGAGTGACCTGCTCCACATTTGCAATAGCAAACATGATTTATATGGGTCAATAGATGATACTATCCAACTATTCATATATATATATATATATATATATATATATATATACACACACACATACATACATATATACATACATACATACATACATATATATATATATATATATATAAAGAAGTCTCTTCTGCTCACCAAGCCTGCATTTATTTGATCCAAAAACAGTAAAATTTAGAAATATTTTTTACTATTTAAAATAACTGTTTTCTATTTCAGCATATTTTTAAATATGTAATTTATTCCTGTGATCTCAAAACTGAATTTTAACATCATTACTCCAGTCACATGATCTTTCAGAAATCATTCTAATATTCATATTTGCTGCTCAAAAAAACATTTATTACTATTATGTTGAAAACAGCTGAGTAGAATTTTTTCAGGTTCCTTTGGTGAATAAAAAGTTCAAAGAACAGCAGTTATCTGAAACAGAAATCTTTTGTAAAATTATAAATGTCTTAATCATAACCTTTGATCAATTTAAAGGATCCTTGCTAAACAAAAGTATTAATTTCTAGAATTTGTAAAAAAAAATATTTTTTTTTTTAGTTTTAAAAATGATTAATTATTAATTAATTATTAATTATTTTTTTATTATACTGACTCCAAGATTTTGAACAGTATAGTGTATAATGTTACAAAAGATTTTTTATTTCAAATAAATGCTGATCTTTCTATTTATCTAAGAATGAAAAAAAGTTTTCAGCTGATTTAAAAATGTTTTTAACTGATTTCTGAAGGATCATGAGACACTAAAGACTTGAATAATAATGCTTAAAAATTAGCTTTGATCACAAGAATAAATTACATTTTAAAATATATTCAAATAGAAAACAGTTTTAAACAGTAAAAATTTTAAACAGTAAATATATTTCACAGTTTTATTATTTTTTTTTTATTAATTGTATTTTCATTTTTCATTTTAGTTTAAGTGTGTAATAATTTTGTAATATTTATTTAAAAAAAAATATATATTTTCTGTTTAGCTTTAGCTTTTTATTTCCATTTTAGTTTTACTAATTGTTGTATTTCAGTTAGCTTACTAAAAGTTTGTCAACAATTTTTAACGACTTTTAATATAATGACAGCAAAGCTATGCATTCACGTTACACAACCTGTTAACTGGAAAGAATCAATTATCAGCCAAGGTTGTAGATGTCAAAACTGATACACCTCTGTTTTTTTTTTTTTTTTTTTTAAAGAAAATGCTAATAATCTCAAAATGGCCAAATAATTTTCAGTCAGTTTGCCTCACCTGTGTTAATCCCTAATTGATTCACACAAATATGAAGTCCTAAAACATGGTTAATGATTTGATCGAATGCAAAAGTCCACAATTATACAACAGTTTATTACATAATCAGCATGCTGATGGGAAACACGGCAGTATCAAAGCACCTGGGAATTTCGCAAGGATAGACGGACGTGGCATTAAAAATTAAGCCCAGGCTTTAGGACACTCCCTCTCATGCCATGAACAAATATTGTTTGTCCACAAGCAACCCATGGTCATCTGTCAAATTACAATAAACATTTACGCATGCAGAAATCAGGTAACTATCCAAACACGTCACAGTTTCATTTCTCTACATCTTCTTTGGCTTTCCACAGACCTCCAGGATATGCACTGCAAAACAGGATGAAGTCATGTGACAAGACTGTGTGTGTGCATGCAGAGAGGGAGTGTGCAAAAGCAAAGTGAAATGCAAATAAAGACTTTAGCTCGGTTTACATAGACAGCATTTAGAGCTCTTACTCATAATCACGAGTTTGCGGATGAGGGCTGAACGGAGGAGAAATACCTCTGTATTAAATGACCACAGGTCATATGATAAATGAAATATTTGCCTAATGAATTAACATCTTGGGTTGTGGTTGGAACAATAGCTCGGAGTGATTATGACTGATTTGAATCAGTGATATCTGGAAAGTCTTGTGCTCAGATCAAATATAACAGGTCCTACGGCCTTGCAGAGAACATAATCACAAGGGCCCAATGGTAAATTAAAACTACTTTAAGGAACCCAGCAGCCACCGGATGTCAATATAATGTCAGGTTGACAATGGACCCCAACATCAACAGTCACTGTATAGTGGCTAAGAATGAAAATCGGGTTGACGTCAATTTGACACTGACTTAATGTTGGATTAAAAACTAAAAACATATATTAAAATATCAACGTCGATAAAATAAAATATCAATAAAGCAAAATATCAACGTCAGCTGACGTTGGTATTAGACATCAAATTGACATTAGACGTTGAATTGACATTGAACTTTGGTAACCTGACGCCACTACCAAAATGTAACCAAATATCAATGTCTTATGATGTTGTGTGCCTGCTGGGAACTCTTTTGTTGAACCTTATTACAATATTCAAACAGCCCTGAAATATTTGAACACTTTAGGCAACTGCATCTAAGTTGTTTACCTTGAGATATTACTTTCAGAATCATTCTGATGGTACAATGATTTCTAATAAGCCGAAGTGGCTTCTTTTCTTTCCTAAGTTTCTCTTCAAACATCTGCTCAGCATGTAAGTTTGATAAGCGGGCACGAAAACGTGTGAAAAGTGCGTATCGCTTTATGGCGGCAGCAACAAATGCACTTTTACAGCCAAATTCGCTTTCAAGGAAAGTCTGTTCGCTCGACTACCTTCTTTGCAATGTATTTCAGGCATCCAAGAAATCATATCTAGCTACTTCAGTTGGGAAATCGTGAAATTTTAAAACACGTGCTTGACACAGTTACATTTAAATAACATATTTAAAATCTGCAACAAAATCTGACATGAATCATACTGTAACTATTATTTCCAATTCTCAAATAGCGTTAAAAACGCTCTCCAGGATGGACTAGTCAGTGCGCATGTGCAGTCCTAAGGACTGTTTTTATTGCAACCAGAGCTTCTTTTATTTAGAAGATGGGATTTATTCCGCCATATTGTGTTTGAGTTGCTTTTTTCCCCATTCATAGGTAATATGAGTGCTCATTCTTATCTCTAAAGTTTTTGGTACAGTAATATGACAGTAATACAGTTGAGGTCAAAAGTTTACATACACCTTGAAGAATATGCAAAATGTTTTTTATATTACTTAAACAAAATGCATGTTATTTTTTATTTAGTACTGACCTGAATAAGATATTTCACAGAAAAGACATTTACATACAGTATACAAGAGAAAATAATAGTTCAGTTTATAAAAAATGACCCTGTCTGTGATTTTGAACTCAACCTTTTCACACGGAGGACAACTGAGGGACTCACATACAAGTATTACAGAAGGTTCAAATGCTCACTGATGCTCCAGAAGGAAAAACCATGCATTAAGAGGGGGGTGAAAACTTTTGGAATTTGATGATCAGGGTAAATTTAACTTATTTTGTCTTCTGGGAAACATGCAGGTATCTTCTGTAGTTTCTAAAGGGCAGTATTAAATGAAAAAAATATGATATTTAGACAAAATAAGAAAAAATGCACACATCCTCATTCTGTTCAAAAGTTTTCACCCTCCCTGCTCTTAATGCATCGTGTTTCCTTCTGAAGCATCAGTGAGCGTTTGAACTTTCTGTAATAGTTGCATATGAGTCCCTCAGTTGTCCTCAGTGTGAAAAGATGGATCTCAAAATCGTACAGTCATTGTTGCAAAAGGTTCAAATACACAAAAATGCTGAAAAACCAATGAATTTGTGGGACCTGAAAGAAAAACTGTTCAGGACAATCAAGGGACTCATGAACAACTATCACTAAAAAAAAAAACACAGCTGTGAATCATTCACGTAACAACACAGTATTAAGAATCAAGTGTGTATGTACAATTTTTGAACAACGTCATTTTTATAAATTAAACTATTATTTTCTCTTGTAGACTGTAAACATTTTATGTGAAATTTCTTATTCAGGACAGTACTAAATAAAAAATGCATTGTGTATGATTCATTTTTTTTTTGGTAAAATAATTTACATTTTGCATTTTCAACACATTTGTTAAATGTATCTGCTTGAGAAGTGAGCTTGCGTCATATTATGTTATCTAATTTAGTGACATTTTGACAATTTGTTATTTGCAACGACATTCTGCGACCCTTAATAATAATAAAAAGTTTAAGGGTCAGTGTTTTAACATAAAACGTTCATGTTGATTTCGTGATTTGAGATATCTGCGAATACACCAAAATATACAGGCTTGGCATGTTTACACCTGCAATAAAGCCATAGAGGAATTGCAACACTCAAGGTCAAATAAACTTCTCGAGCTTTGCTACAATTACACACAAAAATCACCTAAGAGATAAAGTCTGGCAGCCATATGTCAACCTCAGATAAGACAACATAGTTTACACGTGTATGTTTTGCTCTGTGTTAGAGGAAATCATACATAACTAATATAAATAATGTATTTTGCTTACGTCAAAGAACAATAAATCAAACTGAAGAAAAAACAAACCTGTCAGGCAAAGTTAAATCATTAATTTGTTAAACTGCAAACCCAGGAAGAAAACACTCAGAAATGTCCAAGAACACATGTGCAATGACCCACTTCAAGTATATTATCATTTAATACTTTACCATATTGTCTGCATAATGGATCTGGACTCAAAATAGAAATTAACTTTATACATCACTAGTGTTAGATGGTTGGTTTTACCATGGTGTGTTACATATTTAAGCATACCATCTATACAAACAGTACCATGGTGTTTAAACGTTTAAAACATGGTAATATCATGATACTCTTCTGTAAAGGAGACCAAGGACATGTTGCTATAATATAATTTAGACTAAGTATTGTCCTAAGAGAGTTATAGTAGACTGGCAAATGTTGATATCATGCATAATTTAAAGCATATGTCAGCACTTTACACTTTACGTTTGTTAAATCAAATTGAACGAACTTAAAACTGAAGGAACTAGCGTTAAATTGAATAAATAATCAATTAAACGTCATTCAAATAAATACATTAGTACAATGAAGAATCATAACATACCAGACCTGTGATACGATGTTGCTTCAGGTGTGTATCGTTTCACCTGTGAACGTCAGGTGTCTTATATCCCAGTGTTCATCCAGCAGGGGGCAGTAGAGATTCAAGAGCCTCACAATACCGTAATTCTTATAATAAACCATCGCATGTTTCTCATATTTTTTTGCTTGGATGCTCCTCCTCCATTCGTTTTCAAACAGAACAGCGTTTTAGAATTAAAAAATTTCTTTACATTGTAAAAAAACGTTTTACGTTCCCAAAGAATTAGTAATATTATTAGTACGTTGATAACGATATAGGCTACACATAAATACACAACAAAAACAAACAAACTGTTAGGTTATATAACTTTACCTTGATGTTATTTATTGTACATTAGAAAAATAGTACTATTGTGACTGAAAATGTTTATTACTTAAGTATGTTTTTATTTACTTCTTCTACACCTATATTTCAATCGTTACGGTAACCGGATCTTCTCGCCGTTGCCATGGGAGACGCGGCAGCGCTCTTGCTCTGGTGTGGCTCACGAACAGCTCAAGTCAGAAACTCTCCGTTACAATCACTGGAAATCAGGATGATTTTACTATTCAGATGAGTGATTTTATAATTCACACGGAATTAAGGGAGGAGAAGTCTGCGTTTCGACTTGTGCGGGTTTAAAGGTGTGTAGAAGTTAAAGATGTGTGCGTTTGGTTAGCGGTTAGCCTTTTTAGCTGGTTAAATCTCTTGTTGATGAGAATAAACGAGCGGTTCATGACTGGTTTTAAGTAGTTTCGCTCTTGATGAATGCATTTTATGTTGTTGTATAATTTAATCGCACTTTACTTAATCAGTTATTGTTAGTTGTCCAAAACCACTGCTTTGTTAAATTGCTGGTAAACGGATAGAGAAACATTTAACATAATACATAGATGTGTTCACTCAGGACCTCAGTGAAATCATCCAGTGAATCGACAGCTAATCTCGTGCCTTCTGTCATTACACACAATCTAATTAATTAATTAGGAGCGATGCTGCATATACTGTCGATATTTCATGGTGAACGTCAGGGGTGTTGAGAGAAGTTGGTTAATCTCTTTGTTTAGGCTGTATGGAGTTTTGAATCAGACAGAGATTAGAGATGCCCAGAGCGTCTCATCTCCTCCTGCACTCAGTGAAATTAACCCGTAATCCCCTCAGTGACCTGCTGCTCTTCCTGTGTAACACCTTGGATAACACGCGCTGAAGGACTCTGACTCACGGCCCAGTCCACACACGAGGCCAGTGTGACAGCAGTCCAGCTCTGCTTATTTCACTGGTGTGCAGGTAGGTAGATAGATAGATAGATAGATAGACAGATAGATAGATAGACAGATAGATAGATAGACAGATAGATGGATAGATATTCAGCAGATAGACAGACAGCCAGACAGATTGACATTTACCAGAGATAGACATTAGATAGATAGATAGATAGATAGATAGATAGACATTCAGCAGACAGACAGCCAGACATACAGACATTTAGCAAAGATAGACAGACATTTGATAGATAGATAGATAGATAGATAGATAGATAGATATAGATAGATAGATAGACATTTATCAGACAGACAGAGAGACATTTAGATAGATAGATAGACAGACATTTAGCAGACAGATAGATAGACATTCAGTAGATAGACGTACAGCAAACAGATAGATGGAAAGATATTTGATAGATAGACAGACAGACAGACAGATATTTAGCATACAGATAGACAGACATTCAGCAGATAGACAGCCAGATAGACATTTAGCAGAGATAGACAGACATCTCGATAGATAGATAGATAGATATTCAGCAGATAGAAAGCCAGACAGATAGACATTTAGAAGAGATAGACAGCCAGATAGATAAACATTTAGCAGAGATAGACAGACATTCGATAAATAGATAGATAGATAGATATTCAGCAGATAGACAGCCAGACAGATAGACATTTAGCAGAGACAGACAGACATCTCGATAGACAGATAGACAGACAGACAGACAGATAGACATTTAGCAGACAGATAGATAGACATTTGATAGATAGACACTTTGTAGACAGATAGACATTCAGTAGATAGACAGACAGACATATAGACATTTAGCAGGCAGACAGATAGATAGACAGATAGATAGACTTTAGATAGATAGATAGATAGATAGATATTTAGATAGACAGACATATGGACATTTAGCAGGCAGAGCGATAGATAGATAGATATTCAGATAGACAGCCAGACAGATATTCAGCAGATAGATATTTAACCAGCTGTTAATTCTTCTGATGTGATTTTATCTTCTTCACGATGCATTCAGGAGGAACATCTCAACACACTCTGATGAGGATTTCAGCTCTTCAGGAACATTAATATTCACCTGAACATCTGAATGTTTACTCATCAGTCTATCCAGCATGGCTGATGCCAGGATTAAACAGCCCGTGGAACAACTCCAGGAATTATCCTCGCTGTGCTGTGGTTTTTCATGGAGTACCAGGAAGTGAGATGGAATTTCCTCCACATAATCACGGCGAGATGATCTCCACGTCAAACGTCTGCTGAAGAGTTTCATATGGCGGAGCGCTGTGGTGGTGTCGTTGTGTAGTATATTCCGGATCACTGCAGACATGCTCCAGACAAATAACTACTCGCTGGTGCTGCTGATCCAGCTGGCACTGCTGGCCTTTGACCTGTTCGTCAATTCCTTTAGCGAACTGCTGCGGTCCGCTCCGGTCATACAGCTTGTGCTTTTCATGTGAGTGTGTTATAGATTTCACTGCATCAGTCTGAATTGCTCAATATTGAAAGCAGATAAATAATGATTAAATAAGCACTTTCATGTCATATTTTCAAAAATACTATATAGACCAGGGGTCACCAAACTTGTTCCTGGAGGGCCGGTGTCCTGCAGAATTTACCTATAACTTTCCTCAACACACCTGCCTGAAAGTTTCAAGTATACCTAGTAAGACCTAGGTGTGTTTGATTAGGGTTGGAGCTAAACTCTGCAGGGACACCGGCCCTCCAGGACCGGGTCTGGTGACCCCTGATATAGACAGTATAGATGAAGTGAGAAAATGCAAACCGTGAATGCAATGCAAGATGCTTTGAATCAAAGTCATATCGGTTATCTGTCTTGTTTCTGCAGAATTCAGGACATCGGCATCCTGTTTAATGTGATCATCATTCTTCTCATGATGTTCAACACATACGTGTTCCAGGTGGGGCTGGTGTCACTGTTATTGGAGCGATTCCGAGCGCTGCTGATACTGTCTGCACTCTACCTCACCCTCAGCATCTGCTTTCACTGCTGGGTCATGGTGTGTACACACACACACACACACACACACACACACACACACACACATTGATTATTACTAGGTCCTACATGTGAGCACCGAAAGACGTTTGTAAAATTCTATGAAACTCGCATGTTTAAATCCATTCTGCTGCATTTTTGGATAACGTTTAAATGAAAAATAAAACTAATATATATATATTTATTGTCTATATAGTATATATTCTGAAACTATATATTATATTATATTATATTCTGAAATTTTGTAGATAATTATTGTTCTGTATTGTATAAAGAAATAAAAATAGTAAAGTAAAAAAAAGTAAAAAAGTAAATCAAAGTAAATCATTTGCAATTAATCCATTCTGCTGAAATTTTGCAGAAAATTATTATCGTATAATGTTTAAATTGAAGTTAAAGATAAAATAAATATAAAAATAAAAATTACTTATATTGTCCAAAATTGATTTTGTACATGCTTTCATTTCCCATGGTTAAATCCATTCTGCTGAAATTTTGCAGAATATTACTGTATAATATATTAATAAAAAAAAAAAAAAATTATTTATATTGTGTTGAAAATTTATTAGCTATCTATATTCTGTATAAATTCTCCCATGTTCATTTCCCAAGTTTAAATCTATTCTTTCGGATTTTTGTAGAAAATTAAAAAATAAGATAAATAAAATAGTAAGAATTGTATTTACATATTCATATTTCTAAAATAATGTAATTTTTCTTTAATTTTTAAATTTCTTATGTTTAAATCTATTCTTTTGAATTTTTGTAGAAAATTAAGTAAAAAAAATAAGATACATAAAATAGTAAGAATTGTATTGACATATTCGTATTTCTAAAATACTGTAATTTTTCTTTTATTAACTCTGTTAATTTCCAATGTTTAAATATGTTCTTTTAAATTTTTGTAGAAAATTTTACAAAAAATAAAATAATAAAAAATGTATCTAAAAAACTGTAATTTTTCTTTTATTCTGTTAATTTCCCATGTTTAAATATATTCTTCTGAATTTTTGTAGAAAATTAAGTAAAAAAAAAAAAGATAAATAAAATAGTAAGAATTGTGTCAACGAAATAAATCAACGAAAAATTATTTATATTGTGTCCAAAAATGATTCATGTAAAATATACAAAAAAACATAAAAAATGATAGGTTGTGTCTGTACATTCTGTATATTCTGTACATATTTGTATATCTAAAATTCAAATTTTTCTTCATTTCCTGTCAGAACCTGAGGTGGATGGAGTCCAGTCGTTTCGTGTGGACGGACGGTCTGCAGGTTCTCTTTGTGTTCCAGAGATTAGGTAAGATGACCGTGAGACATTAGCCAAACCCTGTGAGGGTTACTGTCAATCGGGTCAAGAACCTCTCTATCCCTTACTACATGTTTAGAGATACAGGCCTAAGCTTTCTCTCTCATGACACAAATGCTGTCACAGAGGTGTGATCAAATCAAAACGCTCTTTATTATTTAACAGTTTTGCTGTTTCCACAGAAGTTAACCATTGATGGTTTTGTGTCTTCACAGCTGCTGTGTTGTATTACTACTTCTACAAACGTACAACTGAGTACCTGGGAGACCCCAGACTTTACGAAGATTCCCCGTGGCTCCGTGACGCATTCGCTAGAGCCCGACAGTGAAACGAAGCACCTGGAAACCAACCCTTAATGGTGCAAGAGGGACATTAACATTGTGGAATACAACACGCAACCAAAGCATTTCAAGAAACAAAACAGATGGACTCTTTCAGAGCCCTGCCACCTTAAAACAAACTTCTGAATTGTAGGAAAGAGCCAAGATGGCTTCCATGGAGCACGCTGGCAGATGGAGAAATTGTATTTTTGTGTTTTTAATGACTAAGGAGCACAACGAGAAATAAAGCATCATGAAACTTCACATCTGAATGTCTCTAAACACACCTTATAGTACAAACTGCCAGCACCGGGTCTAAAGCTACAACTGTCATAAATTGCTTCTCACCTGTAGACATCTTGTTGTGTAGGATGTAGTACATACTAAAATGTCTTTTTATATGGTTTTGGATCACTGCTTGAGCAGCGTTTGATCGTACAGTGGAGAGATTTTATTCACTTCAGCTTGCCTTTGAAACGTTGAGTGGAATTTGGTCTGAGGAATCATCAAATTTTTGTATATTGTGCCCATTTTTTAAACATTTTGTTTGTATTATTTTAATAAACATCCTCCATAATGTCACGCGTTCGCTATATTTTCAATAAATTGTCAACGGAGCATCAACAAAGTGCCTCACTGTTCACCCAACACTAGCAGAGCGTCAGTGCACTTGTTATGCCGTATATTGTGATTGTTTTTTTCTGTCACTACTGATGTTGTATTAATAAACATTTTTCATTGGCTTAATTCGTGTCTCTGATGCTTTACTTCTCATACTGATCGCAAAAATAAGTGTTCAAAGAATTGTTCAACTAAAAATGAAAATTTGGTTAAAATTTACTCACCCTCAGGCCATCCAAGATGTAGATGAGTTCTTCATCAAAACAGATTTGAAGAAATTTGTGTGTGGAAACAGC
Source organism: Labeo catla (assembly GCA_012976165.1). Taxonomy (NCBI): domain Eukaryota; kingdom Metazoa; phylum Chordata; class Actinopteri; order Cypriniformes; family Cyprinidae; genus Labeo; species Labeo catla. Next base: position 456,010 of record VONZ01000341.1, read on the forward strand.
TGATAAAAACAAAACAATAATCCACAGGGTGAAAACGAAAAAACTGTTAGTTAGAAACAGAGTTAAGACATTTTAATAAAAAAATCTGTTGTTCATTTTCTTTGTTTAGTTTTTATAATTGCACTGCTGCTTTGATGTTTTACTGTTAATTAAAAAAAATAAATCAGAAAAAAAGATTTGAGATAAGCACTCTAAAGTTCCAATCTGAATCAAAAGATTCGCGAACCATCATTTCAGATCGGGACTTCGGAGCGCGGATCATGAATCATTTAATTCGTGAAATGATTCGCGCACCCGCTCCGAAGTTGTGATCTACATAAAATGATTCACGGACCCACTCTGAGGTCCCAATCTGAATTAAACGATTCGCAAACCAGCTCCGAAGTTCCAATCTAAATAAAATGATTCGCACTCTGAAGGTCTGATCCAAATCAAAAGATTTGCAAACCATCATTTTAGATAGGAAAAAAAAATTTAGATCGGGACTTTCAATCATTCAATTCACGAAACGTTTTGTAAACCCACTCCGAAGTTCCGATCTACATTAAATGATTCATGAACCCACTCCGAGGTCCTGATCTGAATCAAAAGATTGGCGAACCATCATTTTAAATCGGAAAAAAATTTAGAACGGCACTTCGGAGCGTGGATCACAAATCTTTCAATTTGTGAAATGATTCGCAAACCTGCTCCAAAGTTCTGATCTAAATCAAAAGATTTGCGCTCTGAAGCTCCGATCTTAATCAAAAGATTTGCAAACCATCCTTTTAGATCGAAAAAAAATTTTTTGAACGGGACTTCGGAGCGTGGATCACAAATCTTTCAATTTGTAAAATGATTCGCGAACCTGATCCGAAGTTCTGATTTACATAAATGATCCGCGAACTCACTCCGACGTTCCAACCTGAATTAAATGCTTCGCGAAGCAGTTTGCAGTTTGCAAAATTATTCACAAATTAAGTTTGCAAAATGATTCGCAAACCTGCTCCAAAGTTCTAATCTAAATCAAAAGATTTGCGAGCCATCGTTTTAGATCGAAAAAATGTCATTTTAGAATGGGACTAAAGAGCGTGGATCATGAATCTTTCAATTTGTGAAATGATTCACAAACCCGCTCCGAAGTTTTGTTCTACATAAAATGATTTGAGAACCCATTCCGAAGTTCTGATCTACATTAAATTATTCGCGAACCTGCTCCGAACTTCCGACCTAAATGAAAAGAATTGTGAACAATCATTTTAGATCAGAAAAAAAAAATTAGATCGGGACTTCGGAGTGCGGATCACGAATCATTCAATTCACGAAATGATTCACGGACCCGCTCCAAAGGTCTAATCTGAATGAAATGATTTGCAAAGCAGAGCGGATCATAAATTCATTTCGTGAAATGATTCGTAAATCCGCTCGTTCCGACCTACATTATATGATTTGCGAACTTACTCCGAAGTTCCAGTCTACATATAAAATTATTCAAGAACCAGAAGTTCCGATCTAAATCAAATGATTCACAATACGCGTTCCGATTGGAGCGCTGAAACAGTGAATCGTTTTGCAACACAGTTGTTTAACTGATTGTGAGTTTCGATAAGATCCATTTCACCTATACGTGCTTTTCAAAATCATTACAAGCGATGTCGAAAATAAAAAATGAATGACTGTTTGATCTGTCCTTTGCTAGTAAATCGCTTGAACTGAATGATCGAAGTCATGAGTTTGAATCAGTCGGAGCGGTTCCAGCGTAAGTGACTCACTCAGATTCAGTTTGTCCGTTCATCCGCTTTTCGCGTCTTCAGCCATGTTTACACGACAACTTCAGTACTACTACTGTTTTAGCTCGCTAGTTTTATGACATTAACTTAAATAAGAAAAATGTTATGATTTTTACAAAGAAAATATCCATATTTCCATTCAAAAAACGACATCCAACAAAAAACTACGAACATTCAGGTGAGGTAACGGTTTACACTACTAACTAGTGAAACTTTCCATTAAAATCACGAGCTGCACCTCAAAATACATGTCAGATGGAAACATTGTGCATTATTGATTGAATTTGTAGCTTAATTCCCTATATTTTAAATAGTTTGACCACTGTATCTGGTGACAGTTCAATAGGAAAAGATATATTTTCCTAAAAGATGTATATTGAGAAGATAAACTGGAGTGGTGTGGATTACTTGTGGATTGTTTTGTTTTTATCAGCCGTTTGGAGTCTCATTCTGACGGCACCCATTCACTGCAATGGATCCACTGGTGATGCTACATTTCTCCAAATCCGATTTCTCTGATTAACTATTTTTTTTGGGTGAACAATTTCTTTTAGACATCATGGCACATGGCTGTAGTCGCTTTAGCTCTGAGACAGGCGACGATCTCCACGCTGACAGACTGTTCTATTCTGATCAGTCAGATTAAGCTTGGATTGGGGTTTTACGCTCCACAAACAGCCCGCGGGACACAAATAGCATGCTATGTTTTCAAATACCCAGCCAACTCACTCCTCACATCGTGTGAGGACGAACGTAAGGAACATACTGACTTTAATAGGAAACAGAACAAAACAATTAAAGGAACAGTTCACCCAAAAATGAATAATTGCTGAAAATGTCCTCACCCTCAAGCCATTCAAGATGTAGATGAGTTTGTTACTTCATCAGAACAGATTTGGAGAAATGTAGCATTACATCACTTGCTCACCAATGGATCAACACATTACAAGGTCTAAATACAGAGATTTTTAAATAAAGGAAAATGATCCTTGAGAATGAAAACATCTCTAGCAGTGGACACATCAAATGAAAACCAAGAATCATGTTTGATTTTCTAACAAAAACAGTTTTTATTTGTGAAATATTAACCCACAATCCCACCCATCATGCCAGTGCAAACTCCATCCAAAAATCCCAGTGCTTCTGTGGTAAAGCTTGAAGTCCCGGAAAAAATGTTCTGATCACCTTGGAATGTTTTCCTGTACATGCCACTTCCACAACCTGATGAACACAAATACAACAATCAGATAATAAATATATTTCATGTCCAGCCTGGAAAATTCAGGAACTGTATATACTGTAATTTTAAAGATAATATATAAACTGATCAAGCTACAGACCAGCACTGTTATAGTTAACTAAAACCATAAGAAAACTTGAAATATGTTAACTGAAATAAATATCTAAACTTATTTTATTCAAAGGCAACATTTCTGACTTTCATTTAAATAAATGTACTAAAATAAATGAAAACTGAAATACAAATGAATAAAAAGTATATAGACATTTAAAAATAAAACAAAACAACAAAATTACTAAAACTTTAAAAATAAAATAAAAACATTCAAAATATTAATAAAAACTGTAATATATCGAAGTCAGCTTCTGCCACAGAATAAAAAGATAAATAAAAAGGCGATTGCAACTTTTTTCTTCTATTAAAATAAACTAAAAACCATTAAAAAAAAAACTGAAATAAAATATTTTATTTTATTCCAAGGCAACACTGCTATTTTTTTATTAAATAAAATTTTATTAACGAAAATAAACAAAAACTGAAAATGAATTCTAAAATAAACTATATAAACATACATATACACACATACACACATATATACATACATACATACATACATACATACATATATACATATTATATATATATATATATATATATATATATATATATATATATATATATATATATACACACATATATATACATATATATACACACACACACACACACATACATATATATATATATATATATATAAATAAACATTAACTGAATTAAATTTTTACAGATTTTTACAAAATCTTACATTAAATACACTAAAAAACATTAACAAAAACTTGAAATAAAATAAACTTTAACTGAAATAAAATATTAAAAAGAAAAATTTATTCCAAGGCAACATTGCTAGTTTTTATTAAGTTTAACTTTTTTTTACTAAAATAAACAAAAACCCACCATTAATTAAAAAAATGAACTATGTAAACATATTTATGAAAAATGAAAATTAAAACTAGTTCAAAATATTAATAAAAACTATAATATATGAAAACCTATACTTCTGCTGTGAAAAAAAACCTGTCTTGTCTTATATTAAAATAAACTAAAAACCATTAACTACTTTTTACTTGAAATAAAATAAACTTTAACTGAAATTAAAAAAAAAAAAAAAAACTGGTATGAACAAAAAAACTAATTCAAAATATTAATAATAACTGTAATATACAAAAGCCTACTTCCACTGTGGAATAAAAAAATAAAAAGGTAATTGCAACATTTTTTTATATTAAAATAAAAACCATTAAAAAATGTGTTACTTGAAATAAAATAAACTTTAACTGCAATAAAATATTTTTTTAAAGCATATTTTGCTAATTTGCTAATTTAAGTTTAACTGAAAATTAATGAATAAAAAAATAAATAAACATTTTTTAAAAATCAGAAATGAAAATAAAAACCAATTCAAAATATTAATAAATACTGTTATATATTGAAGCCCATTTCCACCATTGAATAAAATATAATAATTGGCATAATTCTGCATTTCAGTGTTGCATTTTGTCTGCCATGAAATAGGTAACTATGACACTTCTATCTCACAATTCTGACTTTTTTTCCTTGCAATTGTGAATTTATATACAGATATAAACTTATTGTGAAATTGTGAAATAAAAACCTCATAATTGCCTTTTTTAATCCTATAAAAAGGTGTTACAACACCTCTAAAAAGTGTAAAGACACTCACTCTCAGACATAAATGCCGACCCACAGTAAGAGGAACAGAACGCCGAAGCCCATAAAGAGCGACGCCACCAGAGAAATCAGCAGCTCTTTGTACAGATCTCTCGTGTACTTTGTGGACGTTACTTCATATCTGAGAGAGAGTCAAGGATGCAAATGTACAAGCACATCACAAACACCTTTCTGATTACAAAATATAGTGAAGGATACACAAAGAACCAGGCGGTGAAGAACATGCCGATGGCCAGCAGCACCACGGTGAGGTGAGGAAACACAGCCGGGTTCACCGGACTGGTGTATCTTGTCATGGCTTCCAACTCCTGCACAGAGAATCAGTCATTTACACAGCAGTGGACATGATTTCTGACACCAGACAGTAAAATCAGTCAGAAAACAACAGGACACAAAGAGCAGGTGCAATGAAGTGCTGAGATATTTAAATAAACATAAGTTTTAACCAGAAAACTTCTCAACAGAAATATGAATTCAACTTCAAAACTGTCGATAAATGTATAAAATACACGGACGTAAAATCTGACACACTTAATGAATGAACAGTCCAACATAGATTTAAACACTTATCTCTGAATAACAGCTATTACAAGTTCACGTGAAGCTTATATACATAAACATTTATGACTAAAAATATGCATATTATATTTTCTTTAACGTTATTATCTGTCTGCAGTGCAAAAACTGCACTCTTGACTGCAGCTAACAGCTAAAGCTACCAAACTGCTGCAATTTAACAAGACAAAAGCGAAAACACTACACGCGTTATTTACAGTTTCATTTCATTTCTCTACTCTCTGACGGTTAAGAAATATAATAATTTGCTGCAAAATTAGAGTGATTTACCATCGTGTGACAGGTAAAGACAGAATCCGTCCGACCGGAAGAAGAGCTAGAACAGCCACGTAAGTGAAGAGTGACCGGAAAAGGAGTGACTGACAGTGCAATACAAAATTAAAGTCCCAACGTTCCATAGAACGATAGATAGATAGATTTCAGTTAAAGTATAGATAGATTTCAAGTTTATTTCAAGTAACAAATTTCTTTAATGGTTTTTAGAGGAGAGGCTCACAGCACAATACAAAAATAAAAGTCCCAACGCTCCATACATAGATAGATAGATAGATAGACAGATAGATTTCAGTTAAAGTTTATTTCAAGTAATAAGTTTCTTTAATGGTTTTTATAGGAGTGGCTCACAGTACAATACAAAATAAAAGTCGTTCCATAGATAGATAGATAGATAGATAGATAGATAGATAAATTTCAGTTAAAGTTTATTTTATTTCAAGTAACAAGTTTTTTAATGGTTTTTAGAGGAGTGGCTCACAGCACAATACAAAATAAAAGTCCCAACGCTCCATAGATAGATAGATAGATAGATAGATAGATAGATAGACAGACATTTATTTATGGCTCTCACACAAGGAAAATTTTAAATTTAGTATCCAGAAAAAATATTTATTTAATTTATGCATCATGCTTGCATGCATTTGTATTATGACATCAGTAAACATACATGTCAAAAAAGTGAGACAAATTATGCAGACAAACTAAAAATAACGATTATGTATCAACATACAATAGAGGCTTTCAGAAAGCTCAGATAAAGCAATGGAAATGAGAAAATGTAACAAACACAGTGAATCAACAGTTTTTTTATATTTTAGTTCTTACAGGGCTTAAAGCCATAAACATAAACAAAACAGACCACTGAGAAAAATTAATTGATAAACAGGGAATGTTTCACCCCCATGTAAGACTAATTAAAATGTCAAAAGTGCTGTCAAACGATTAATTGCAATAAATCACATCCAAAATAAAAGTTTTTGTTTACATAATATGTGTGCACTCTGTATATTTATTATGTATATATAAATGCACATACAATATATATTTTGAAAGTATTCACATGTATATATTTATATTCCTATAACTAATATTATATATTAAAAAAATTTATATATAAACATAACATTTTCATATACATAATAAATATACACAGTACACACATATATTATGTAAACAAAAACTTATTTTGAATGCCATTAATCACGATTAATCATTTGACAACACTGGTTAAAGTAAAAAATACAATGATTTTAATCAAATATGTTATGATTAACAAAAAACAAATCATAAATGTAGTAAAATAAAATGACATGTTATAAAAACGAATTTAATGACAAGTAAATAGTACAGAAATAAAGGATACTGTTGCACATAATGAAAGATATGAGTTATAACAAACAACAAAAACCAAACTGAACTCACAAGAACATTTTATATATTACAGAGTTTTTAAACAGTTTTAGATGTCACAGAAAACATTAGAAAAACATATTTACAGTGCATAGTTTGGAAGTGCTTCCACAAGAGGCTGGTTTATTCAGGACAGAATATGTGATATCCTCAATGATTTTTAAAAAATAACCATATATTAGATTTCAAAAGATCATCCCAAATCAGTATCATTAGTATGGCATTATGGAAATTGTAATTTTAGTGCACATTTTCCGTCAACACTTTCCTGGTTCTCCTCATGATTTGACCATGACTAACATAATCACATATTACCCAGCCTTACAAAGACTACATTATGGCTTTCCTTATTGCTTTAAACAAGTTACGTGTACAAGGATAAGATACAAAGACAAAAAGACTCCAAATATGGTGTTGTACATAGTGCTGGATTACATGAAAGACACAATAAATCTGGTTAAAAAAAATCTGGTTTTCTGGTTTTTGTTTAGTAACGCTAAAAGTTTGGGACATTGTCTGATAACTTCTCTGAGAAACCACTGAGATCCTTCTGACGAAATGTTCAGATAAAACTATACAAGAATATACTGCATATATACTGCTCAAAAGATTCAAAAAATGTATTCTGAACACAATCATTGGTTACTGCTTAAGTATAGCATGCAGAGCAGCACACTAAAGGTAAAACAATGCATTAAAATGAAAGATTAACAGTGTAAATGAATAAAGTAACAAAGTAACAAAAGTACCATAGTAAAACTTAATTTGAAGTGTTTCCTGACTTATAATGGTGATAATGATCCAGTGTTTTTGCCACAGTGTTTGACTTGTGATTGCTGTTGGATCCAGTGTGACATCTATCCAGTTTTAAACAGAAATCCAGTGACTCTAACTTATCCAGTAGTTGCTTCTAGGATTCCTCTTTTGATTCTTTCTTGAGATGAGCCGATATCTTTATTTCAGTAACTATTCATCAACTGTATTACATGTAGATACTTTCTACACTGCTTCTACATCTTAACTCTCTCTCCAGTGGACGTGACTGCACAAATGAGGCTGTTAATTATAGAGACCCTGTCTGTTTATTATTAAAAACCTCCGTAGCATTCGACAGCAGTTATGGGAAGTTTAACAAAATGTGAGGTAAATAACCCAGTTTGCATCTCATTAATAATGAGGTGGTGCAGTTAAAGGAGAAGTCCACTTCTAAAACAAAGATTTACATATAATGTACTCACCCCCTTGTCATTCAAGACGTTCATGTCTTTCTTCAGTTGTAAAGAAATTATGTTTTTTGAGGAAAACATTTCAGCATTTTTCTCCATATAATGGACTGATATGGTGCAATTTATATACTTTTTAACAATTTATATACTTTCTAATGCCAATCGCTCATTTTGTCTTACTGTGCCTGGACTGTTTTTGTTCCGGTTCATGACAGTTAGGGTATGTCGAAAAACTCCCATGTCATGTTCTCCCTCAAATTCAAAATCGTCCTATGTTTTACCTTTTTTTGTTAAGGGTGTTTGATCTTCTTTGTATGTTCACTTTGCAAACACTGGGTTGGTACTTCTGCAGCGATGTAGGATGATTTTGAAATGATTTTTGAAGTTCAGGGAGAAAATACGATTGGAGTTTTTTCTCATGTTTGAGATTAAAAAGTATTTAAACTGTATTTTTAAAATGAAAATAACTGATCGTTTCACTAGATAAGACCCTTCTTCCTCAGCTGGGATTGTTTGCAACCGCATCTGGGATCATTTGAAGCCGCATTTAAACTTCATTTTGGAAGTTCAAAATAGGGGCACCATATCAGTTACCATAAATGTTTTCCTCAAAAAACATAATTTCTTTACGACTGAAGAAAGAAAGACATGAACATCTTGGATGACAAGGGGGTGAGTACATTATATGTGAATCTTTGTTTTGGAAGTGGACTTCTCCTTTAAAGCCATTTCCAGTGTATACATACTCAACAACCAAGAAAAATAAAAAAGACTCGAATGCAGGTGGTACATTATAAAGAAAGCTGTTTGAAATTGACTAAAATGTGAAAAAATGCATCTAAGCAGATTCGGAGAGATTTATCATAGACCATCAGAGTGATTAAATTTGCCAAGATGTAGATGAGTTTGTTTCTTTATCAGATTTGGAGAAATGTGGCATTACATCACTTGCTCACCAATGGATGTGAATGGGTGCTGTCAGAATGAGAGTCCAAACAACTGAGAAAAACATCACAATACTCCACAAGTAATCCACACCACTCCAGTCCATCAGTTAACATCTTGTGAAGTGAAAAGCTGCGTGTTTGTAAGAAAACAAATCCATCATTAAGATGTTTTAACTTCAAATCATCGCTTCTGGCTACAATCCGTAATCCATAATAATGCTTACTCCAATGGTTTGAGTAAAAAAAACATCTTAATGATGGATTTATTTCTTACAAACTCACAGATTTTTGCTTCACAAGAATTTAAGTGATGGACTGGAGTGGTGTGGATTACTTGTGGATTATTGTGATATTTTTATCAGCTATTTGGCCTCTCATTCTGACGTCACCCATTCACATCCATTGGTGAACAAGTGATGTAATGCTACATTTCTCCAAATCTGATTTCCATCTACATCTTGAATGGCCTGAGGTTGAGTACATTTTCAGCAACGATTCATTTTTGGGTGAACTATTGCTTTAAAATTCATTAAACTGGATTTAAAGAAATGCCAATGTCCACTGACGCATTTGGAATAACGTGCACCAATGAATCATGCACAAAAACATGTTTTAGAAAAGTAAATAAGGTTCTTTTTGATTTCTTGTTGAGCCTAATTTATGTTACAACCATCAATTTTACATAAAGATGGAGAGAGACAGAAAAAAGACGTGAGCTCCTTTTAACAGTCGCTCGCTGGTACCTGTTTATATTATATCTTGGCAAATCAAAAAGCAATTTAATATGTAAATGTGTGTGTGTGTGTAGGTGTGCTAAGCAGTAAAATATAATCAAGGTTAAGGCTAAGTGATCACGGAAATTTTCTTTAGAAAAATGCACATTTTCCTTTCGTCTTGTACAAATATGCACAGAACAAACACAGATAAGACGTCTTTATCAGCTCGCCCAGATAAAACAGTCTTTAAATCTGGGGCAGCAATACGAGTTGAAGCTGAAAAGCATGAATCTCGCTTAGCATGTGCTTTGAATGAGGAAACTGTACTCAGAGCATTGGGAGGACGCAACGTCGTTTTTACTGCTACATCCCGTTTGACTCTGTAAACAAAGAGGTTAAATGGTAACTTACACAATAAACATGCACAATAAAACTGCATAACAGATAGAACTGGGAAGACTGATTCTGATTCTTTTGCACAGTTCATGTGAATCAAGCAGTTCAAAAGAATCATTTTCTGGTTGTGTCTGGATGGAACACATTGAAAGTGCAAAAGATCATGTTTGAAGTTCACTCACCGAATGTGACACTTGGAAATGGTAGGTGACTTCTTGAAAAGGCATAACAGGAAGTGACCACAGGTGGCTGGTTCCCTGTCAGAAAAGACATTTGCATGTGACAATCAAAGCATTTTTTTTATAGAGTGATTTTCTTAGTTACTGCAGGTGCAACACCATCTAAACTGGGACCAAGGATCTCACCACTGTATAAGTGCTCCGCTCAAGTGAGAAAGAAGCTTCTGGGTGATTTGGACAGAGTCGCCCCCTGGTGGCTCCACACTGCCACACCCACACCTCCTCAGAGGAGCTTAAAGGAGAACAAGAAATCTGGATGAGTCACAGGTGTATCAGGGGTGATTCTAGGGTCAGAGGACATTCTGGATTATCCTAGACATCTGTGGATGTCTCTGAGGATATCCATTGATGAAATACTGGAATATCACTAACTTTAAAGGAATAGTTCACCCTCAGGCCATCTTAGATGTAGATGAGTTTGTTTCTTCATCAGATTTGGAAAAATTTAGCATTACATCACTTGCTCATCAATGGATTCTCTGCAGTAAAGTGGAAGTGAGGAGGAAATGCTTTTATGGACTTGTATTTTGGCCGCTTGTGATGGTGTAAACTTAAAATGCCTTAATGATGGATTTGTTTCTTACAAACATATAGCTTTTCACTTCACAAGATGTTAATTGATGGACTGGAGTGGTGTGGATTACTTGTGGATTATTGTTTTTATCAGCTGTTTGGACTCTCATTCTGACGGCACCCATTCACTACAGAGGATCCATTGGTGAGCAAGTGAAGCTACATTTCTCAAAATCTGATGAAAAAACAAACTCATCTACATCTTGAATAAAAACATTATATCAGTGAGGAGCAATTGCTTACAAAGCAAATCTCTCAATATAACTGGAGCAAAAGCCAAAAACTGTTTATACTCACATCATGTGCAGAGTAATATAAGGCATAGATGAGTTTCTGTCTCCATTTAGAAACACAGTAAAGCTGCAAAGAAATAAAGCACATCAGCTTAGAGGCCTGAAACGTCAGTGCTACTAAATAACAGGCCATTATGTGAGATATTATACAACCTAAACACACACACACACACCTGCAGCTCTCAGATGAGGAACAATCAAGCGTTCTGATCTCCTGATCCATCTCGAGGATGTGAAGCTTGCTTAGACATGCTGGTGGATTTCCATCTGTGCAAGAAACAAATATATATAAAAATCCACCATTTATTTGTGCTGATTTTGATGGAAATATAATATTAAACAATATTATAATGGTTTTAATCAGTTTTCCATTAAACCCTTTCAGTTTCTTTGAGTTCCATTTTTGTCCTGAACAGTTAAACTGCCCACTGTTTTTCAGAAAAATCCTTCAAGTCCCACAGATTCTTTGGTTTTTCAGCATTTTTGTGTACTTAAACCCTTTCCAACAATGACTCTATTATTTTGAGACCAATCTTTTCACACTGAGGACAACTGAGGGACTCATATTCAACTATTACTGAAGGTTCACGCTCAGTGTTGCTTCAGAAGGAAAAATGGTGCATTAAGAGCCGGGGGGTGAAAACTTTTGGAATTTGAAGATCAGGGTACAATTAACCTATTTTGTCTTCTGGGGACCATGTAAATATCGTCTGTAGCTTCTGAAGGGCAGTACTAAATAAAAAAATATGATATTTAGGCAAAATAAGAAAAATGTACACATCCTCATTCCGTTCAAAAGTTTTAACCCCCCGGCTCTTAATGCATCGTGTTTCCTTCTGGAGAATCAGTGAGCATTTGAACCTTCTGTAATAGTTGCATACGAGTCCCTCAGTTGTCCTCAGTGTGAAAAAATGGATACAAAATCAATACATGATCTCAAAATCATACAGTCATTGCTGGAAAGGGTTCAACTACACATAAATGTTAAAAAAACCCAAAGAATCTGTGGGACCTGAAGGATTTTTCTGAAAAACAGCCAGCAGTTTAACTGTTTAGGACAAACATGGGTCTCATAAACAACTATCACTAAACAAACAAACAAACAAAAAAAAACAGCTGTGGATCATTCAGGTAACCACACAGTGTTAAGAATCAAATGTATGTAAACTTTTGAACAGGGTCATTTTTATAAATTCAGCTATTATTTTCTCTTGTAAACGTAAACGTCTTTTATGTGAAATATCTTATTCAGGTCAGTACTACATAAAAAATAACATGTATTTTGTCCCACATATTTTGCTAAAATAATTAACATTTTTGCAGATTCTGCAAGGTGTATGTAAACATTTGACTTCAACTGTATGTATGGGTGAGTGTGTGTCTGTATGCTCTACCCTGTGTGTTGACACTGCGCTGTCTCCGGGATGGTGGCTGTTGTCCACCAGGCAAGCGTTTGGTTGCTCCGCTCAGCTCTGGAGGCTGAGGCGGCCGTTTGCCTTTATTGAGGAACAGAGGAGCCGACGTGTGACTCAGACGGTTCTTATTCCGGCTGTCTTTGTCCAGCGGCCGAGACTTTGCCTTCTTGTTAATAGTGGCCTGGGTGGGAACGCCAGTGCTGGAGTCTGAGAGAGAGATACAGTGAGAGAAAAACGATACTGTATATGAAAAGAAGATTTGAATGAGTGCTTCTATTTAATCCAACAAAGGAGCAGTACAGAGGAGTTTTGAGAAGATATCATTGATGTGTCAATTCATTAATTTGCTCATTCAAACTGATTCATTGATTTAACCATTTGATGCATTTTTTTTTTTTTGAGTGAAACACTGTTTTTTTGACAAAAAATATAGAGTAAGGCATGTTATAAAAAAGCAGAGCAATTATAATTTCATGTTAATATTTAACGCATCATTGACAACACTATTATAAAAGTATAGAAAAGTTACAAAAGTATTCATAATTTACATTATAATGCATTGTATGTTTTATAGTATTTGCTTTTCTTGTTACATCCGAAATTGTCTGTTTGTCAAGTGATTTAATTAATTATACTTTTTTAAAGGTGTAGCAAATAATAGATAAATATTATTTTGTATTAGAATTATTCATGAGATTATAGTGCATTATAAGGTGTATTACAAGGCATTATTCAAGCATTAAAAATATTTCTATAATGCATTACATATAAAAGTTTCAAGTAAAGTGTTAACGAGTCATGGCTGAAAATTCACAATCTTTCAGATTTTAATATTTTTAATTTGTCTTGTGATGTTGTTGTCACACCTGGAGTGGATTGGTTGTTGCCTGGTAACAGACTGACAGTGGCTGATTGGTTGGTTGTGGCAGGTGTTGGAGGGCAGCAGGGCAGGTGATTGGACAATGACAGGGAGGTGGAGTCTGTAAACAGATAAAGAACTTCTATAAAAGTAATAATCAAAATATGTGTATTGGAAAACACAACAGCTGTATTGTTCACATGAGTGTATTTTCTGGGACCTGGGGACAGAGTGGTTGTGGTCACTCTGGCAGGAGAAAAAGAAGCCTGGCGAGACGAACCCAGGGCGGAACGAGACCTGCTGAGAGAGAGATTATGCCATAAGAAAGAAAAAAAGAAAAAAACATGAGGTCTCTTTAATATCTCACTTGTGAGATTAAGCTGTGAATAAATGTCTCATTGATAATAATAATAATATTAAATGTTCATTCAGCAGCAAAACATATTAGAATATTAGAATGATGTCTGAAGGATCATGTGACACTGAAGACTGGAGTAATGATGCTGAAAATTCAGCTTTGCATCAGAGAAATAAATTCTATTTTAAAATATATTCAAATAAAAAACAGTTATTTTGAATTGCAATATCAATTCCACAATATTTACTGTATTTTGATCAAACAAATGCAGCCTTAGTCAACATAAGAGACTTTGTCTCAGAAACACTTCTTGGGAAATGTAGGACTGGAAATTGTTCGGTTCTGAATGGGAAGATGAAGTGATAGAGAAACAGAGAGAAGGAAGTGGACAGCATACCACAGACAGAAGGATGGACAGAATGTGACGGTTGCAGTGAGGAAGGGCGTCCAAGAGACGAAGAGAAGGCAGCGGGTTGCAGAGCTACACACGACACTGAGAGAAATGAGCAGGAGGAGATCAAACAAGAGTGTGCATAAAGAGAAAGACCTCTGAGCATGACGTGGTGATGTGTACGTGTGAATGGATGTGTGTGTTAACATGTACATACCCCTCAACATCACTTATGCTTCCATGGTGTTGAAGATTGAGCACATAGAGGATGGACATGGAGATGACACTACAGAACGAGATGATAATGAGTGTGAAACAGAGACTCAAAATATTCATTCTGATGTTTTGGGGATGAATGATTCCCGCCCTCACCTGAAGGCCATTATTATGACCAGTGCCAGGATGGTGCCCTGCATGAATCTGTGACTCAGGCAGCCCTGCTCCGGGACTGACCTCTGCAAAAACAACAACACCTCAACAATCATTCAATTCCATTCCATCTCAAGTCACCTCAACTCATCCCAGTTCCATTCCATCCCAGTCCAAATGATTCAATTCCATTCACCTACCTCATCATATTCTACTGATTCTATGCAATCCCATTCATTATTATTTATTCTACAAATCTATCCCATTCCATTCCATTCCATTTGATTCTATTTCATTCCATATGATTTCTGTCTCGTCCAATATGATTCTATTCAATTCCATGTGATTCTGTCCCCTCCAATATGATTCTACTCCATTCCATGATTTCTATCTCATCTTATATGATTCATTCTCATTCCATTATGATTTCTATCCTATCCTAATTTATTCTATTCCATTCCATATGATTTCTATCCAACCATAATTTATTCTATTACATTCCATATAATTCTGTCCCATCAATTATACTTACTACTCCATTCTATCTCATCTTATATGATTTATTCCTGTTCCATTTTGATTCTATCCCATTCTATATGATTATATTGCATTCCATACGATTATCCCATCCAATGATTTTACTCCATTCCATATGATTTCTAACCAATCCTGTTTGATTCTATTACTTTCCATATGATTCTATTCTATTTCATGATTCTATCCCATCCATTATGATTCTACTCAATTTCATGAGTTCTATTCAATCCTAATTTATTCTATTCCATTCCATATGATTCTGTCTCATCCTATATGATTCTACTCCATTCCATAAGATTCGATTCCATCCCATATGATTCTATTCCATTCCATGATTTCTATGCCATCCAATATGATAGTACTCCATTCCAAATGTTCTCTATCTCATCCAATATGATTCTATTCCATTCCATATGATTTCTAACCCATCATATTTGATTCTATTCCTTTCTATATAATACTATCCTATCAAATTTTATTCTACTGCATTCCGTATGATTTCTATCCCATCCTAACTGATTCTATCCCATCCAAGATGATTCTATCCCATCCAATATGATTCTACTCCATTCCAAATGTTTTCTATCCCATCCAATATGATTTTACTCCATTTTTCCGTATGATTCCTAGCCCATCCTATTTGATTCTATTCCTTTCCATATGATTCTATCCTATCCAATTTAATTGTACTCAATTCTGTTTTTCTATCCCATCTTAACAGATTCTTCTCCATTCCATGATTCTATCCCATCCAAGATCATTCTATTCCCTTCCATACGATTTCTACCCAATCCAATATGATTCTACTCCAGTCCAAATGTTTTCTATCCCATCCAATATGATTTTACTACATTCCATATGATTTCTACCCCATCCAATTTGATTCTATTCGTTTATTTGTAATCTAATTTGACTCTACTCAATTCCATATGATTCTATCCCATCCTATATGATTATATTCCATTCCTATGACTCTACCCCATCCATTATGATTCTACTCGATTTCATATGATTTTTAACCCATCCTAATTTATTCCATTCCATTCTACTCTATGATTCTACGGCATCCAAAATTCTGCCCCATTCTATATGATTCTAACCCATCCTATATGATTATATTTCATTCCACATGATTTCTATCCCATCCAATATTCTACTCCATTCCATATTATTCTATCCCATCCATTATGATTCTACTCGATTTCATATGATTTTTAACCCATCCTAATTTATTCCATTCCATTCCATATGATTCTATCCCATCCAATTTGTTTCTACTCCATTCCATATTTCTATCCCATCCTAATTCATTCTATTCGATTCCTTATGATTTCTAAACCATCCTACTTGATTCTATTCCCTTCCATATGATTCTATTATTCCATATGACTTCTATCCCATCTTAAATGATTCCTTCCCATTCCATATGATTCTGTCCCATCCTATATGATTCTCTTCTATGCCATATGATTCTTTCATATCAAAAATGATTCTATTACACTTAATTCTATCTCAGGGTTCTATCACATTTCATGTCATTTGTTCCCATCTCATTTAATGATTTATATCCATTCTACATGATTCTATCTCATCTTACATGATTCTACTGCATTTTTGCTATTGCACTTTATTTATATTCATTTAAAGAGGAAGGCTGTTTTAAATCATACCTTGCTTCCTGGCTTCGCTGTTTTTTTCTTGAGTGGGCCACTTCCGGTTCTGCTAAAATAGCTTCCTGATTGGCTAGAAAAAAAGAGCATATTTCTTCAGACTTCCTCACTTTGAATTTACTGAAATAACAAAAAACAAAAGCACGTGTGAGTGCACCGCTTCATAAACACACACCTGACTGTGCCTCCGCTGACGGTGCTCTTCATGCTGTCTAGTCGGCGCAGTTTGGCGAGCTTTCGGCTCCAGCGTTCGAGCTCGTCAATGCGAGTTTCCAGATTATCAGTGAGTTTGCAGAGTTCCTTCACCGCTCCCACGTTCTCCATAAAGATCCGCTCCTGCAGAATCAAACACACACATGAGAGAAAGGCAGAGAGACTGTGTTGGCATCTGTAAGAATATGTTTGTGTGTGCATACTTTATTGACCACCAGTAGATTAGGGATGGTCTCTCCGTTAGAACACACCACGTCTCCTCCCTCCTTCACAGCCTCCGGCAGAATCTGCTGGACCTCCTGAGCGATAACCCCTGATAACACACACACACAACCTGTTAACTAGATACACTAAGTTTCTGTTAAGCACTAGATTTACAGTCCTACCAACTAAATAGTGGTTGTAACAGAATATTCCTTCATGAATAAGTCACAAAGAAATGTCCGGGTCACATTTCAGCCCATAATCAAAAAAGGAGAAATTTAGGAATCATTTTAGCACAACACTGTTATTGCCAACTAGAACTAAATCTATTAAAAAATATATTTTGATCACTGAAATTAAGCTCACATAAAATAATTAACAAGGACTTGTGGCAAAAATGCCACCAAAATGAACAAAAATTCTCCATAAAGTCAAGACAAAGGGGCGAAAAATGCCCCTGCACAAATAAACAGTGTATTACGTCTGACGCAATTCAAATGAAATGTGAAAATGAAAGTGTGAATCCGTGAAATTATTTAGAATCACTCACACTGCATCAGATTGCTTTCACACACTGTTTTGTGCAGCGTTAAGCCTTATAACCAATTAAACACATTTCTTTTGAACTTAGGAATGCTTTGGCCAATCAGAGGCTTTTAGATTAGTCAATGCTGAAAATGCCGGAGCTGTGTTGATTTATTGCACATGGTCACAAATTCCCTCATCATAAACAACACAGTACAGATATGATGTAAATAAAAGATTAATTTTGTAGCTTCAGTGATTGCCACAAGAGTTTATGCATAATTTGTGCTAGACTAGATTATGGTCATGGACAAGCATGTTTGTCTGTAAAACCAGAATGTGATGTGCCCAAAATGCAGACACAAAACAAAAACGTTTTATATTGTTTTCTATATCGATATTAATAAACATTTACAATATAAAGAGCAATATACAATATGTATAATTTAGATTCAATTTTAAACAGTCTATTGTTATTGACAGTATAAACAGCTTAAAATATTGATTAAAGTAACTGAGTAAATTTAAGTATTTATTAGAGAAAACATAGTTTAGTGATTATAATAATGTGATATAATATTAGATGAGAAAATTAAAATTAAAAAACAGAAACAAAATTAGAAATGTTGCCATACTTTTACCAACACAAATTCTCATTTCTGTCCAGACAAAATAATGAGAAAATAATGATTTTCATAGCCGTACAAATATGCTGTTTCCTTAATGCAAAATATTTTTTCTTTTTATTTTGGGGTGCAATATATGGAAGCCCCTTCCCACCACAAAAAATAAAAAAGGTAATTGTGACTTTTTATCTCACAATTGTGACCTTTTTTCTCAGAATTGCATGATACAAATTCACAATTCTGACTTTTTTTCTCAAAACTGTAAGTTTATATCAACTTGCAGGTTTATATCTCACAATTCTGATGTAATAACTTGCAATTATGTTATAAAGTCACAATTCTGAGAAAAAAAGGTCAGAATTGCAAGTGTATATCTCGCAATTCTTTTCTCATTATATATATAAACTTTATCTCATTTTATATGTAAAACGCAATGCTGAGAAATACAATTTATGCCATGCAATTATGAGAAAAGTAGCCAGAATCGCAAGATGTGAACTCAACTGCGCAATTGCGAGAAGAAAAATTCTGAATTGTGAGATAAAAATACATAAGAACCTTTTTTATTTTTTTTAATTTAGTGGCAGAAATGGGCTTCCGTAGAAATATGAGCCTAATTGGCAATTTATACAGGTATTGATCTGTTTGGCAGTACCCGTCTCAGAAGTGGCATCGATGCCCACTGTGGCAGCAAACTCAGGCTTATACTGATAATGCACCAGCCTCATTTGAGAAATCCGCCTTAGGTTATCAGTGGTGTCCACCTGAAGAAAGAGAGTGAAAATATGAGAGATATTCATGCACTGTTTGTAAATATATGAGCGAAGACAGCTAAATCATTCCTTTATCACACTGGAAATAGTTTCATGTCCATTAAAAATGTTTGTGGGGCTGCTAATGTTCTCAGTTTGCAAAAAAGCAAGACCTTTTGCATGTGTCTAAAGAGAGATATGCACACACATAAAAATGTACCTCCTTCACATTCTCCTTGGCTCTAATATCAGAAGGATGCACAAGAGAACCCATGACTTTCACATTGCCGTGGACAACCAAGGCCTCATCCGGCCGGTCCGTATTGATGCCCACTCGGCCGTGATGATACACGGAGTCCGGCAGCTGCCCTCTCTGCCACAACACTTCACTGTCACTCTCAAATTGACCCGGGTTAGACGCCTGAGAGACAGAGAAAAAAAGAAAGAAAGAAAAAGGACTAAGTAATAGAACAATAATTTAAGTAACTGGCTGGGAAGGGAAGGTGTTACTGCAAATTTAGTTGACTTTTAAATAGATTTACATATAAAACTTCAAATAAATAAATGCATATAATAGAGATTATATCGAATACACAAAAAACACTGAACAGGGCTCTACAGTGCGACCTGAAAACTAATAGCGTGCGACTATTAAAAAGTATTTAGGAGCACCATGCGCGACTGATATCGATCAGCATATTTGTGTTTGCGCTGAGAGGAGCTTCAAAGGTTTCTACATGTTTTTGCAACGTTGAGTAATGTATCGCAGACATATCTCACGAATCCTTTTATAAACAAAGTGTAGAGACAGTGTAAATAAGACATTCATTGTGCAGTGTAGAGAGCTTCGTTGATTATGATGTAACTTTGTGAGATTGTGATGAACTAAGACGAGTGACAGCTTTTAATGATTTTTAAGGGAGTTTGATTTATTTGTTGATTTAATACAACAGTTAAATAAACAAGAAGTTAATGTTAAGTGACTTAAATTGTGACTATAACACTATTGCCTGATTTTGCTCTATTTCATCATCAAAAATAGTCTGAAACAAGTCACAACTGAGCCGCTGCACATCTCCATTCAAACACAGCGGTGTTTCGTTTATGAATGAACGTGCATTTTCAAACGAATCTAGTGAGTCAATGATTTAATTTCCCATTCATAAAGAGAGTCACTTGCTTTATTCCTGAATGAATCAGTCGTTCGAACGAATCAAATGAATGAATGATTCAGTAGTTAAATAAGTGACTTGCTGCCACCTACTGGCAGATTTAGTTTCATTTTAAAGTATCTTTTCAGTTACTTAAATCATTTAATATTTCTGTATTCAAATTTGTATATTTAAAACATTAATCTCAACATAAATGTATACATTTGATTGCACTTATGCCACCTCTGAGCCTCATGAAATATATGAAAATACACCTACAAGCCACTTTTGTGTTCTTCTGTCCCACCTCTGTAGTACAAATTAATTATGTTAATACTGATTTTATTTGATTGGTAACTTATTCTTAACATACTTGTTCTTATTCTGTTGTTTTAAAAGCTTAAAAAATATAATTTTTAAAAAATTTGACACGAAAGATGACATACTTTTAACAAAATTCCCCTGTAAATCACTTTAAGTCGTCAAATATCACCTTGTAATGGGAAGGCTAATGTTTTGATCAGATTTTTTGATTATTGATTATTGTTTAGAAGGTGCTCCAAAAATGAAAAGCAAGCGTAGAGCCCTGCTGAATGGTATGAGGTAAGAAACCAAAAGTAGCTGTAAACAACTTAAGGAGCATAATCATTAGACTGTAACAGTAATAGTGATAGGTCAGAGGTGGATCATTAACACACAGAAACAGGTTGTGATTGGAGGAGGTCGGTCAGACAGACACGACCAAACTGACAGCGGTTACCCTGACGATGATCCTCTCGGAGACATGAGCCGCCACTGTGAAGCTCTGACTGTGACTCTGAGCCTGAAGAGCTACTACCAGCATAAAGTACCTACACAAAACACAAACGTAAGTGTTTCTAAATAAAAATCACAAGAGTTTTAGAGACATATTCTGTTATTTTAATCTTATGCAGTATTTGTGGACAGTATTGACAGTATTTGGAAAAATGTAGCACTACTTGCTCACCAATAGATCCTCTGCAGTGAATGGGTGCCGTCAGAATGAGAGTCTAAATAGTAAGATGTTAACTGGTAGACTGGAGTGGTATGGATTACTTCTGGAATATTGTGATGTTTTAATCAGCTGTTTGGACTCTCATTCTGACGGCACCCATTCACTGCAGAGGATGCTGAATTTTTTCATATCTGTTCTGATGAGGAACCAAACTCATTCACATCTTGAATGGCCTAAGAGGGGGAGTAAAACGTTGTGAATAAACCTAGTTAGGGTTACTTTGTCATGGTTATATTTTGTACCTCTGGTCGGGGTTCGGCTTGCCTTTCTTTCTCATGTTATTGGCTGTGGTTTCGCTGAAATGGAGACGTCCCACCGTTACTTTCGTCACCTGCTCTGGTGGCAGCGTCACTCTGTAAAACAAATAGTTAACATTTATGTCACAGGCCACCTCAAATCCTCACATAATATTAGTAAATTTGCTGTAAAACTTACAATACTGGTTTGAAGGGTCTTTTGCTTCGGTCAGACTGTGACTGTTCCACATTAATGGACTGATTCATCGCTTCCAGCTAGAAGACACAGATAAAAACATGCTAGGATAGGCTAGAGTTTATAGACGATAGTAGAAGGGATTACTTGTTCTGGTTGTGTGCTCACCTTGACCCCATTGAGTTTTAGGTAAAAGCATTCGATGGGTTGCAGCCCCTCGCTGGTCTTGACATATTTGGGATCTCCTGGCATCCCAATGTACACGGTCACCTGGAAGTGGTTCTTCTTCTGACACACAAATGCATCATCAGCCAAGGAGAAGTTAAAACCCTTATCTGCGTCCACTCGATATGTAGGCATCGGACTGGAGAGACAGAAAGAGAGAAAGAAAACTGCATGAGGAAGAGAGGATGTTAAATGTCCTTGTTATGCATATTTGTATGTAACTACTGTTTGGTCTTACCAAATAGGTCCAAAATATAATATTACCTGAAATGTTAGAGTAAATACACCAGAAAACTGTGCACTTTAAAGGATGTGCATTTAATACACAAGCTGAGTAAGAACATATTAGGTAGCTGAAGTGTTTTAAACATATGTGCACAATTCAGTTGAATGATAAAGGTTTACATTCTATTAACTTAATGTTAAGCTGTTTTGTGTTCATCTGCTTCTTTTTACACTGACTATCACTCTATATAGACTAATACAATCAGATACAACAATATTTTCACAAACATTTATTACAATACTGACAACTTTAACATTTACTTAAATGGTATGAGATGACTAGACGCTTTCATCTGATTTCCTATTGAACTGTTACCAACTGAAATACAGTGCTCAAACTATATTTAACATAGTGAATTAAGCTACAAACTCGATCATAATGCACAATGTTTCCATCTAACATGTATTTTGAGGTGCAGCTCGTCATTTTAATGGAGTGTTTCACTAGTTAGCAGTAAAACTGGTTACCTCACCTGAATATGTTCGCAGATTTTTGTTGGATGTTATCTTTGGAATAGAAATATGGTATTTTATTTGTAAACATCATATCTTCTTCACTTATTTCAGTTAATGTCATAAAACCAGCGAGCTGCGGTTAACACGGTTAAAGAAAAAGCGGAGGAGAACACAAACCGAACCAATTAAGTGAGTCGTTTGCGCTGGAACCACCCCGATTGATTCAAACATGTGACTTTGATCATTCGATTCAAGCGATTCACTAACAAAAGCAAGATCAAACGAGCCATTAATTTTTGAATTTCAACATCGCCTGTAATGATTTTGAAAAACATGTATGGGTGAAACGGAGCTTTTCGGAACTCCAAATCAGTTAATCCATTACGTTTGATTTAGATCGGGCCTGCATCCCAATGTGCATACTATCCATGCTAAATTCTATGTGATAGTAGTGTTTTTCAATAATATTTAGGGCAGATAGGGTGGATAGTATGCACACTGGGACGCAGAGGACTTCAGGGCGGTTTCGCGAATCATTTTGATTTGCGATCTCGGCTCCGAGTCTTGATCTGAAATGATGGTTCGCGAATCATTATTAAGATGGGGACTTTGGAGCGCGAATCACGAACCATTTGATTCATATCGGAACTGCGGACCAATCATTGGCTTCAGATGAAGATTCCAGTGTGGGTTCGCGAATCATTTGATTCAGACCGGGACTTCGGAGCACGGATTGCGAGTCATTTGATTTAGACTGGAACTTGGTTCGCAAATCTTTTGACTTGGGTTCGCAAATCTTTTGATTTAGATCGGAACATCGGAGTGCAAATCATTTGAATTAGATTGGAACTTAGGAGCGGGTTCGCAAATCATTTGATTCAGATCGGAACATTGGAACACGATTCATTTGATTTAGATGGGAACATCTGAGCGGCAATCACTTGATTTAGAACGTAACTTTACATATCGCCAATCATTTGATTTAGATTGGAACTTTGGATGTATATAAAAAATATAAAATGTATATACATTTTTTGATTCAGATCAGAACTTCAAAGCGGGTTCACTAATTATTTCGTAAATTGAATGATTCGCTATGCGCTCTCCAAAGTAAATGATGGTTCGAGAATCGATTCAGATCAGAACTACGAGTGTTGATCGTGAATGAATTCATTTAGACTGAAACTTCGGAGCGGGTTCGCAAATAATTTGATTTAGATCAGAACTTTGCGTATCGCGAACCATTTGATTCAGATCGGGACTTCGGAGCGGGTTTGTGAATCTTTTGATTCAAATTGGAACTTCTTTTTTTCTGATTTCTTTTTTTTATTAAACAGTACAAAACATCAAACCATTAAGGCAGTACAATAATAATAAAAAAAAAAAAAAATCAAGCAAGAAAAAAAAAACTGTGGTTAATTTTTTTTAAAATAAGATAATTTGATAAATAATTATTCATATACATCAATTAGAATTATTTAATAAATAATTGTTAATTAAATTAATTCAATTAATATCACTATCAGGGCTATTTTGTGGTACCAAATCTAAAGTCATGCCATTTCTGGTTTCTCTCTCTGTTCATCTTCATTCCTCTCTCTTGTAAGCCAGATCTCTGCTCTTGCTCTCACTCCTACACACTGCTCACCTCATAGGAATTCCCTGGCCTCTTCCATCTATCTCTTTCTCTTTTTTAGTACAGGCTGATACCTCCTTATACCCCATTAAATCCCAAACACACTCTCTCGCCCTCGATGCATTTCTCACTGCTGTCATAAATCTAAATGCAGAGGTGTGTAAAAGCAAAGCAGCACCCACAGTTCTTTTCCACTGGAGTCGTATAATGTAGTCCATTTGTTCTGCTGGTGCGGCTGCCACTTTATGCACTGGTAGTTTGGATCCAGATATGAGTTTTCAGCATCCTGCATCAAACCTGTGAAAGCACGAATGCACATATGTCATGTAGTGCTGAAAATGCAGTTGTGCTCAGGTATCTGTGTGTGTATGTGTACCTGGCTCTTGTTTGATGATGCCTGTGAGAATCTGAGAGTTGAGAGTGCCGTTGGGAGAATCTGAATGCTTTCTCTTCTTTGCTGGATGTACAGGAATCCCACTGGAGAAACACAGAGCATTCATTTGTTTGACCTTTGACACTGCTGGTACCTCTACTGCAGTGGTTCTCAGCCAGGAGAGCGGGGCCCACTAAGGGCCCTCAGCAAACTGCTAAAGAGGCTGCAAGATGACTTAAAAATATTAAAATATTTAAATGAATTATTCAATATTAATGCTTTGATCTAAATTAAAATGATTTAAAAAAACCCACAGAGTCAAGATTAAAATATTTTTTTTCACTTTTAACAGGGTTTTTTTTGAGATAGTTACTGAATAGTTCATAGTTACTGAATCTGGATAAAATAAAATAAAATAAAATAAAATACTTAAACATATTTAAATTACAAAATAATTGTTAATATATTTAAATAATCTGACTCTTATCTAAATTAAAATGCTAAAAAAAAGAAATAAATCAACATGTAAATTGAAATAATACTTCTTCACCTGGAGTTCATTAACCAATAGGTTTTTATGAAATTATATTAGTACTACTGAATGCCACATTAAAATAAAATAATAAAATAAAATAAAATAAAAAAATAAAACCAAAGGCTCACTATAAAGCCCTCAGCAAACTTCCAAACTGACTGCAGGATAACTCAAAATTATTTCAATTTCAAAAGTATTATTAATACATTTAAGTAATCTGTCTATTATTTAAATTAAAATGCTAAAAAAAAAGAAATCAAGATGTAAATAGAAATAATACTTTTTTTACCTGCAGTTCACTAACCAGTAGGGTTTTATGAGATTGTATTAGTACTACTGAATGTCACATAAAATAAAATAAAATAAAATAAAATAAAATAAAATAAAATAAAATAAAATAATCAGCAAAAATCCTAAGAGGAAGCATTTAATATGATAATATAATATAATATAATATAATGATAATAAATTATCATTAATATATTTAAATAGTCTAACTCTAATCTAAATTAAATTGTAAAAAATGAATGATGAATGCTAAATATTATGCTATGAATATATATATATATATATATATATATATATATATATACACATACATAGATAGATTGACATTACTTAAAATCTCAAAGGGTCATACTTATTCATGTTGCCTGAGCTATGAAGAAGCAACCTCATAATAAAATGAGCAACAAAATGATCCAATGGTTCTCTCTCTCTTACTCTGGTCCTTGCGGATGTTGCAGGAGCTGATGTAGCATCTGACTCTGTTGCATGTCTCCACCCCCTCCGCTGCCTGGACCAATAGGATACTGCGAGATCATGGGCTCTGGCTTAAGGTACATGTCCCGGTGCATGCTGGGATAGTGAGGGTGTGTAGGGAGAGGTGGAGGACTGGTCATGTGACACATGTTCTCGGGCGTCATTGTCCTGAGCATGTGCGGATCTAATGCAGAAAATTAATAAGCAGACGCTAAGTAACAATATTTTCTTCAATTTTGATTTCCACATTTATACATCATAAACTTTTACTCTTCACACATTTATTGACAATATATTTATTACTCTAAAAGAATACCTAAACAATTTTCTGTGTATGTGCAGTGTTGATTATTTCTGAAATTCGATTTACATTAAACCATTCAGGTGGACTGAACTTACCGTTGGCTTGCTGGGGTGAATACGGCTCTGAGCTGGAGTCAGGAGGGGACTCAGGTAGCGTTCTGCGACAACAATAACATCAAACACATTTTATATACACTAAACAAACTAAATACATAAGAACATGAGTTGACTGTCAGGGTTTTGTGGTTGCTCTGCAATTGTAATTCATTCTGAGTGAGTTTTAATGTGTTGATATATGTATTTGATCACTTACTAACTCATGTTTTAATTAGAAACCTGTCAGAAAGCTCACTAACAACATACCTGCTGCCTCCTTTTGGTCAACATTATAGCATACAGCATAAGTGATTGCACAACTCCTCACAGGTTATCAGGCCTGACCCGTTCATCTTACATCTCAGTGCTTATTCCCAGCTCACTCCTCCATCTGTCTTACTCAGCCTTTATCCGAGCTGCGGAGGGTTATCTGAGGTTATACGGAATGAAGAGGCGGGGCATATGGGCATAAGGGGTGGGGCTTACTATTTGACGTACTATGGTTCTGAAATTGTGATGCAACTGTGCTATTCAACATAAGCTCATGGGGATTTGTAACCAGGATCAGAAATTTATGAGGGCTTGTGGCAAAAATGCCACCAAAATTAACAAAAATGCCCCATACATTTAAGTCAAAGGGGCAAAATATGACCCTGCACAATTTAACAATGTATTACGGCTGTCGCAATTAAAATGAAAAATGAAAATGAATGAAAGGTGTCAATTCACGGAATTACATTTAGATTCACTCACACTGCATCAGATTGCTTTTACGCGTTATTTTGTCGTTGACATCGTTAAAAATGTGTGATTGTGAATTCCCTCATCATAAACAACACAGTGCAGATATGATGTAAATAAAAGATTAATTTAATAGCTTCAGTGATTATAATGAGAGTTTTTGCATAACTTGTGCTAGACTTGGATGTCATGGAATGACATGGTTGTCTATGTGATGTGCCCAAAATGAAACAAAAAAAGCTTAATATTGTTTTCTGTATAGATATTAATAATCATTATTACAATAGAAAGAGCAATAATCTACAATAATGATTTTTGTCATAACATCGCAGCCCTGTGAGCTCCTGAATTGATTTCCAGGGAGCAAATATTGCCTCTTAATTAAAAAGATCATTTCTGACCCTGTTTGTAACTATTTTACATTATCACGAATTGGTGGCTAATTCGTATGAATTTGTAGATTTTCGTACAGTCCCACTGGTATGTTTAGAAGTGGAGTGTCATACTTGTTTGCTAAATATATAAGTACACTACAAATCACTTCGTACGAATTCATACAAAATTATCACTTTGAAAAAAAAGTCACATTTCATATTACTTTCGTGACCAGTCACATGACACGTCACTCAGATTTGACATACTATAATTCTGAAATTGCACTGAAACTGTACTATTTGTAACTATTTTACATTATTGCGAATTTGTGGCTAATTTGTATGAATTTGTATATTTTCTCTAAAAATAATACATTTTATGTACAAGTCAAATTGTACAACTTAGGGAATCACCAATTCGAAAAAAATAGTTTTCTTATGATGTCTTTGAATCTACTCTACTCAAATTTGACGTACTATGATTTTTGTTGTGATGATGAAACTGTGCTATTGTGCCCCTCCAAATGAGTCACAGGATGATTCGTTAGGATATATTATTAGTAATATATTTATGTATTTATCTAATCAATATTGAAACGATAAAATAAATAAATAAGTAAATAAATATTTTTAGTTTTTGTTTGTTTTAATTATTTGGAATAACATCATGCAAATTTGTTGTAAAATAATATATATATAATTCTATGAATGTGTACATTTTTATATGATCTGCTGATGACAGTTAGGTTTAGGGGTGAACCTTCATGCTTATGTTTTTTTTCCCTACAAATCTGTGTTTTCATACAAATAACATCATATAAATTCATACAGTCACCACCATGTAAAATAGTTTTCTCATTAGATCATGTTGCCATAAGAGCAAAAATACAGCAAAAGACAAACAAACAAACAAACAAACAAACAAACAAACAAACAAATAAATAAATAAATTATATATATTATTTTATACTTTATACTTTACTGGAAAATTATCGGTAAATTGCCGTAAAGAGATCATGTGTGAACAGGCCCTTTTTAACAATACTGGTACATTTGTTCCAGCAATTTACTGTTATGAGAAGTTGTAACACAACCAGTAAATTGCTGGAATTCTGCTCTGTGTGAACGCAAAATTAAAATTACTGGTATGAGCACAGAACGCGCTGACGTAAGGTGTACTCCAGGCCAATCCAGAGCCATTGAAATTCAATTTTCTACAGCCATTCACAACATTCTGTCGCAGTTACTCTGCTTTGTCTTTAAAGTCATGTAATCCCTGAGCCAAAAGAAGCAGCATGAATGTCACACAAAATAAAAAAAAAATTTCGGTAATTTTACGACAATTTACTGGTATTACTGTGTGAAAGGGGCTACAGATGTGAATCTGACTCAGGATTACTGTTGCATGTCATCTTCCTCTCAGTGATCTTGTCTTGCTTAAGTATTTACTCTAGCTTCTTACTGGCCATTTACACAGAATGCGTCTTTGCATGTACAACGCGAGACACAGCGCTCAAGAATGGTTTAAAAAAACGCAGTGCAGAATGTCTACTCTGCCATGTTGCTGTCAAATACAGAAGTTGCCATGCCAACCTGCTTTTGTAAACAAAAGCTCGGAACATTTGCCCCACCTCCGTGGTCTTCTGATTGGTCCACTGTTTTGGAACTGACATTGATGAGTGGCGCTGCGTGTAAAAGTTTTAATTCTGTTAACTTGACATGGTGTCTTAAACACGCCACTCACGTGCGAGACGCTGCAAAAAGATGCAAACACAACGGTCATATGCGTCCGACTACACACGCGGTAGTATGTTTGTAATAGGAAAGTATTAACAGGATTTTAAAAAACTAAATAACCGGGGAAAATTACGTTGGTTAGAGGTTCTGAATTTACTTGTCTGAATTTAAATGTCCAGCCCTTAGGTGAAAAATCCGTATGTTGACATATTTTGGCACATTCTGCAGTCTCTTCTTCTTACCCCGGTGCGTACTGTCCGCGGTGGTCCGGTTTGACGTGTGGCTGTTGGTGTTGGGGTGTTTGGCTCTGCTGACCCAGACAGGGGTAGTTGTGTCTGAGGTGGCCCAGCGGCGGTGGAGGCTGGTAGGGGTTCTGACAGGGTTGGGGCAAAGACGGGACAGCGCCTTGGCGCAGGGGGATGGGCGGGCTCACGCCACACCCTACCCCCCCTGAAGAGGATGCCCCGGCCTGGGGCGAAGGATACTGAGGTCCCGGGGTGCTGTGGACCTCTGTAAAACAACTAGAGGAAAATAACAAATAGTCAGTAAGCTTTATAACCATCAAAAGTAGCATATCATCAGAACTAATTTGGTGTACCAAGCGGTACAAGCCGTTTCCAGATTCTTACATGTCAGTGCTGTCGTCCTCTTTGCTGATGTATTCCTCCAAGATACTTGTGTCAATGTTTGTTGGCTCCAAAGAGCTGTTAATATCATGACCTTCAAAGGAAATAGAGAGAGAGAGACACAGAAAGGTAGAAGAAGAGAGTGAGAGAGGAGGATGATCATCATGTTCCTACGCACCGTTTCTACAGTGATAAAATAACAGTTTCACAACAAGGGAAGCAGATGGTTTTGTGTGGCTTGCAACACTCCTGATTATTTGTTTGCTTGTTTAATAGCCAAATTAATAACGTTCAAACTGATCACCGATGAGGTCAATGGAAGCATAAATGTCTTGGAGGTTACAAACACAACACAAATTGTAAAAAACCCAAAAGAAGAATGTTTTCTTTTATTCTGCATCAAAGTAGCTTTTCTTTCTCCTCCAATCCATACCTCTCTATGCATCTACCCCCCTTCTCCACCTCTTTACCAAATCTCTCCAAATCTCCACCACATGACCCATCGCTGTAATCACTCCATTGCAACACCTGCAGTAGGTCGCTCTCACCCAGGCTAACTGACCCTGCACACTCAAGTTAAATAAAGCACCTTTTCTTGCATAATCTCTTGCATAATCTTTCTCTTTATGCATTGTATAATATATTTAAAAAAGGTACACTACCAGTCAAAAGTTTGAACAGTAAGATTTTAATGTTTTTTTTTTTTTTTAAAGAAGTCTCTTCTGCTCACCAAGCCTGCATTTATTTGATCCAAAGTACAGCATAAACAGTAAAATTTTGAAATAGTTTTACTTTTTAAAAATATTAATAATAATAATAATAAATATTTTTTGAGCAGAATATAAGAATGATTTCTGAAGGATCATGTGACTCGAATAATGATGCTAAAAATTCAGCTTTGAAATCACAGGAATAAATTACATTTTTACATATATTCAAATCGAATATAGTTATTTTAAATTGTACAAATATTTCAAACCTTTGCTGCTTTTGCTGTACTTTGGATCAAATAAATGCAGGCTTTTTTTAAAAAAAAAAACATTAAATATCTTACTGTTCAAAAACATTTGACTGGTAGTGCATGTTTTTGGGTTCAAAATATAATTTTAATATATATATAATTTTAAGTACTTGCCTTGTTGTCTATAAAGCTGTGCAAACACAATATACAAACATTTGTCTAATTTATAGCTATTATTGCAAATTATGAGCTCTACTGAAACTTATTTACCTTTATTATTTATTTATATTTTGTATTTTATTTTTTAATGTATTTTATTTAATGCATTTTAACATTATTATTGTAAAAAAAAAGAAAAATAAGAAACATATATAAATAAAAAAAACAAAACAAACGCATAAAATGCATAAATAGCAATGCAAACAAACAAACAAACAAACAAACAAATAAATAAATAAAGATCCAAATAAACTTTCGTAACATTATACACTATACTATTCAAAGGCTTGGAGTCATATACATTTTTTAATTAATTTTATTTATGTTGTTATAGAAATGAATACTTTTATTTAGCAAGGATGCTTTAAATTGATCAAAAGTGATGATAAAGTCATTTATAATGTTACAAAATATTTCTATTTCAGATAAATGCTGTTCTTCTGAACTTTCTATTCTATAAACCTGAAAACAATTCTACTCAGCTGTTTTCAACATAATAATAATAATAATAATAATAATAAATGTGTTTGAGCAGCAAATCAGAATATTATATTAATATAAAGAATGATTTCTGAAGGATCATGTGACTGGAGTAATGATGCTAAAAATTCAGCTTTGAAATTACAGGAATAAATTAAATTTTAAAGTACATTCAAATAGAAAACTGTTATTTTAAATGTTAAAATTTTTAAAATTTTACTGTTTTTGCTGTACGTTGGATCAAATAAATACAGGCTTGGTGAGCAAAAGAGACTTCTTTAAAAAAAACAAAAAAAAAACACGGTAGTGTATTTTTGAGTCCTGATTTGTCACACTGCAGGATTATTTAAATGACTGAAGGGATGACTGAACAATGTGATTAAAGATGATTGAAAGAGGTGATTAAAAACTGAAAAAACAGATACACCACATAATATATAAACATATACACTTTTCCTGACACAGTCATATAAATTACATCCTAAAATCTCGATATTAAAATAAGGAAGTGTTTTGTTCCTCTTTTGTAAGTCACTTTGGATAAAAGCCCTGCTAAAAGCATAATGCAATCAATGCAATCACTAAAGTGCAAGATTCAACAACAGCTACAGATTTATGAATTACACAAAGAAAGCAAGGCAAGGCAGCAAAGGATGGAGAGAATGAGGACAATCAGTCCAAGGTCAGGTGGAGGTGTAGTCGGGTATGTAGAGACCCCCATTAAACCCCTCTCTCTCTCTCTTTGATAGATTAGGCCACTAACGAAGACGGAATGTGAAGAATTCCAGTGTTAGTGTTGGGAAAACTCAATGCTCCATCAGCCTCCCACAGCCGGAGAGGGGTCACATCCCACCCCAGTGGATATCCCGACTATTTACAGAAAGCCAGCACGATCCTGACTCACAAAATATTCCAAAACCGTTTCCAACAACTTGTCATCGTGAACAGGTTTAACACCTGATCCAAATGTGAAACATCATGAATCGTTTCTGTGAATGACTGATCCACTTATAAGCCCATATAAGCCTGTCAGTGTTTGTTTACACCAGGTATAAACCCAAGAGTCCAAGTGCAGTCACTTGGCGTAAGCCATTTGAGTGATCGCAACTGTGCTTTTTCATGAGTACAAAAATCAAAAATGTATTTTTTCTATACAAAATGAGTGATGAAACTGGGAAAAACCAGCACTGACGTAACGTTTTGGAGGCGCAGCGGTTGGGGTCTCTGCTCGGACGGTTTTATGAGTGTGCCAGCAGGGCAGAGAGAAACAGAGAGGGATGATTTTACAAAATAAGATCCAGATGTTTCTATCCTCCTGCGTTAAATCTGCCAGAGCTGCGCTGATAACGGCTGCGAGATTGACTGACGGGAACGGGAGTGGGGGAGCAGAGGAGGAGAGAGAGTGAGAGAGATGTTGTTGGACAAAAAAAGAATTTCGTAAAATGTTTTTTTTAGTAATTATCATGTTTAGACCACTTGTGTATGTGAGCTCCTGCTCTGTGAAGAGTATTAAACATGCATTGTCACCTGTTACATTGTGAAACAATTATTTCATTCCAACACAGAGTTAAATCTGCAAGCTCACAACCCTTTTCCCATTTAGTATTGTTGAATATGTGTCCACATGAGTCGATATTTGTTAAGTATAGAGATATTATTTTCTTGTTTTGAAACTTTTAAGCACCACTAAATCAAATCAACATGCCATTTTTCCCAAAATCAATTTTTTCTTTCTTTTTCCCCCCCATATTTTCCTTATTGTTTTTTTTCTTCTGGATTCCGCTTTTTTTTTAAATCATTTTTATTTTTCTAGACTTTTAATAGATAAACAAAAAAAAAACAACAAAGAAAAACAAACAAACAAAAAGCATGTCTAATTAATTTTAAAGCATGAAACTTACACAAATAAACAAACCAATTCAGTGTTTGCAAACAGTGATAATGTTTTTTTTTTCTGTGGGCGGCGCTTATCTGGTTGCAGAAAATGACAGTCTATGGAGCCAAAAAAAAGGTAAATTTGAGTTTATATTTCAAAATTCTAAAAATTTGAGATTAAATATCATGATTCTGATATGAAAAACCAACTCGTCATTCTCTCTTTTTCCCTTGGCTCTGTCTTTTTTTCCCCCTGAGAATTGACAAACTTACTATTGTTGAGTTAAATAGAGTTATAAAGTCTGAACTAGGAGATATAAACTTAAAACTAAACTTTCTAACTAAAAAAGTTAGAATTGTGAGACAAAATAAATGAGATGTAAAATGTTAACAGCACTAAGTTTAAATATTATGTCATGCTGTAAGTGTAGGGCTAATACAATGCATCCTCTATAAACAACATATGTGAATATTATGTAGACATTGTTTAAATCAAATTTATGCTTTAAAAGTAGAGTAATCATAGCAGTTTTCATACTGACTTATAAAGACAGGTGATTACGATGAACATAATTAAGGCACAGGTTATACAAGGTTAACTAATGATGAGTAAACGAGCACAGGACACAGGAACAACCAAATATGGGCACAAGAGGGAGAAACCAGTGGGAGAAACTGTGGAAACAGTCCATAGGGGTGTGATACTATGAAATACATGAAACTTTTTTTGTCACAAATTCAGCTTTTTGTTTTTTTTTTTACCAAAGTCTGTGTTTTCCATTCAGTTTCTGGATTCCATTTTAATGGTTTCATGAAAATTGAATAATCAAAAGCATGTCTAAATAATAGATTTTATATATATATAAATATATATATATTTATTTTTATTTATTTATTTAAAAAAATAAGGTTTTAATAAAAATTTTATTATCAGTAGTACTATCATAACATTAAGTAATATATTTCTGTCACCGTTTCTTCAAGATAAATTCAACTTTTATTTTGACAGGTTGCTGTGAAGACCTTTAGTTTCTGTTTGTATATGATATAATGATAGTTTCTCTCCAAAGAAATGGTAAAATGCTCCTAAAGTTACTCTCAGAGCAGTTCTTGAGATAGTGTTTATGTGTCATGTACATACTAGGGCTGCAACGATTCCCCGATTCTATTTGAGTATTCAGTTTAAAAAATCCTCAAATGCATTTTGCCCGTTTGAATAATCGGCAAAATACCAGAAGTGGCGCATTCCACATATTAAACCCATTTAAAAATCATTATAAAGCATAATGCTATTAAAAATTCACAAATGCTATAATTAAATTCAATTAATATATGTGATGCAGGTTTAATATATGCGCTTTATTATTTACATGCATGTAGGTTACATACGTGCGTGTAAATGCTGCTACACAAACTGTTATCATTTACGTGTGTGGAGCACCATAAAAACTTCACCTCTGCATGTTGTTGTGAATTTAGGTTCATTTTAATGTCACCTGGGAGAGAATACATCATCTTTCTTAATATGCTAACTGTTCATTGCGATTTCAAAATAAAAGTTTCCACATTTTGATGTCCACATATTCACGAAAATTACAGTGGCTGAAGCTTTTCTATCATAAAGAAATGTCCAAATATTAAAGATTAAGTGGAGATTTGAATTAAATGTTGTTGAGTCAATATTAAACACAGATTAAATCAGGTAATAAAGTGTAAAAACAATCATCAGGCTGTTGGCGCCCTCTACAGGCATTTGTTATAATGCATAATGTACATTAGCTGGATTGTTTATAATACATTATGTATTTTAACACTTTTGTTCAATAAAACCATATGATTTCTTGCTTTTGATAATTTATTTGAACTAATTATTATTGCCTCATTGCTATTATATATGTACTTATGTCATTTTAAAGGCCATTGTTCACTTAGATCTATTTTTATTACTACAAAAAAATTATAATTATCGGATTACTCGACTTAATCATCAGAATGCTCGACAGATTACTCAATTACAAAAATAACTGTTAGTGTTAGTGTTCAAGTTTCTAAAGTTGATACTCAACTTCGAAAGTTTTTTTAGCACCGTCTCTACAATGAATTGAATTTATTACTTATATTGTTTAGAAATGTGTACTATTTACACCACAGTTCAAATATATGGACTTTTTTTTTAAATGAATACTTTTATTTAGCAAGAATGCATTAAAATGATCAAATGTGGCATTTCTGTATTAAATAAATGCTGTTCTTTTAAACTTTTTATTCATCAAAAAATACTGACTTAAAAGCATGACATTTCCCACAAAACTATTAACTGATTTCAATATTATAATAATAAAAAATGTTCCTTCAGCAGCAAATCATCATATTAGAATGATTTCTGAAGTTCATGTGACACTGAAGACTGGAGTAATGATGCTGAAAATTCAGCTTTGCATCACAGAAATAAATAACATTTTAAGATATATTCAAATAAAAAACTGTTATTTTGAATTGTAATATTATTTCACAATATTGCTATTTTTATTACATAAATGCAGCCTTGGTGAGCAGAAGAGACTCCAAAGTTGTTTGTTACAGTAAATGCATGACAGTTAAAACACACTTTGAAAGAGCTTTAGATTTGTTTCTTGTTTATCATTGGCTACTCAAGTAGGTTTCGTATGAAAGCAGATGATTCTGAACTAAAGCATTTGGCATCACAGGGGCCAAACTAAAACTGCTCCCTCGAGAGCTCATTAATCACAGTCAACAATATACCACACATCCCCTCCTCCGTCTCCATTTATATCTCTCTCCCTCTATCTCTCTTTACCTCCCTCTGCACCGTACACATACATGTATGCCCTGTTTCTCTACATCCCTGCATGTGAAACTGATCATTGTATGTGAGTTCTTATGCATGTTAATCATTAAGCCCTAATTCACACCTGAGTAAAGTATGATAGTGTGAAGTCCATTAGATTATCAAACGGCAAACACTGCCCAGAATGCTTTGGCTTCCTTAAAAAGACCAAAACACACATACATCATCACCATGATCAATGCAGCATTCATTTGAGTATCCACACAGCTACAGAGGAAAACATTTGCACAATCATTGACCTGTTGAGAGAACAGTAAAATCAGACAAAACATAGACAGATGTAGTCACCAGGCTCAAGAGAATCTAAAAATGAAAATACGTCTCTACTGGACATTTTAATGGAGTGTTTATTTCCTGTTTTTATTCTAATTTGTGGACCACAAAACCAGTCCTAAGTAGTACAGGCATATTTGTAGCGACAGCCAAAAATAAATTGTACGGGTCAAAATTATCAATTTTTTTTTAATGTCAAAAATCATTAGGATATTAAATAGAGATCATGTTCCATGAAGACATTTTGTAAATTTCCTATTGTAAATATATCTGTTACGGATCTGGTCGATGAGCTGCGGACCACAGCACAGGTTCTGGGATGCGCGTCCACGGGTCGTTCTTGATAATGTGATAATAATGTGACTTGGGAAGAATGAGTCGTCTCAGGGAGTGATTCGTTCAGTCGCGCAGGCACAACATCCTATTAGGTTCTTTACTGGAATTAGTTCACCTGTTTCGAGTCTTCGGGTTTTTCGAGTCGTTCGTTCATCTTATGGGGCTGTCACGTGATGCTGAATTTGCTAAAATGAACGAAATGACTCGAAAAAGGATTTGTTCATTTTGCTGAAGGAGACTCAAAGGTCTGAGTCGGTGAAATCATCCGAACTTCCCATCACTATTACGAATCATGTCTTCGAATCACCAGTTCATCGTCTGTGTACTCCGGCTCAAAAAGGTAGAGTATGTCGAAAAACTCATGTTATTTTTCTCTACAACTTCAGAATCGTCCGACATCATTGTACCTTTTTGTTTGTAAACAGTGTTTGTCTTACTTGCACTTTCTTAGTGTTTGTGCGTTTGCTTGTAAACACTGGGTCTGTAGTTACGCCTACGTTCCGCATAACATTTCGAAATGATTCAATAGTACGTGAATGCGCATCCCAGAGCCTGTGCTACATGAGCTTTTGTGCTTAAAAAGTATACAAATTTTTTTTATTCCAAAACAATGACAGATTGTTTGCTAGATAAGACACTTCTTCCTCACCTGGGATCATTTAGAGCCCTTTGAAGCTGCATTTAAACTGCATTTTGGAAGTTTAAAATCGGGGCACCAATGAAGTCTATTATATGGACAAAAAATCCTGAAATGCTTTCCTCAAAAAACACAATCTCTTCACAACTGAAGACAAAAAGACATGAACATTTTGGATGACAAGGGGGTGAGTAAATTCTTTGTGTATTGTTGTTCTGGAAGTGGATTTCTCCTTTAAGGGTGTTTGACCTTCTTTGCATGTTCACTTTGCAAAGACTGGGTTGGTACTTCTGCAGCAATGTAGGATGATTTTGAAATGATTTTTGAAGTTGAGGGAGAAAATACGATCTGAGTTTTTCGACATACCCTAACTGTCTTGAGTCAGAATACAGAGTTCAGGGAGAGCAAGACAAGACGAGCATTTGAGATTAAAAAGTATTTAAATTGTATTTTTTAAATGAAAATAACCAATCGTTTCACTAGATAAGATCCTTCTTCCTTGGCTAGGATCATTTACAACTGCATTTGGGATCGTTTGAAGC
This sequence comes from Labeo catla, assembly GCA_012976165.1. NCBI lineage: Eukaryota > Metazoa > Chordata > Actinopteri > Cypriniformes > Cyprinidae > Labeo > Labeo catla. Next base: position 494,299 of record VONZ01000341.1, read on the forward strand.
CGCATTTAAACTGCATTTTGGAAGTTCAAAATCGGGGCACCACAGCAGTCCATTATATGGAGAAAAATGTTTTTCTCAAAAACCATAATGTCTTTACGACTGAAGAAAGAAAGACATGAACATCTTAGATGAGAAGGGGGTGAGTTCATTATCTGTAAATTGTTGCTCTGGAAGTAGACTTCTTTAATTTTGTTTCTGTTAATGCTTATTTTAAGTAGCTTTTTAATGGTTTTATTTTTAGTAAACTGGTTTCAACTACTCAAACATGACGTCAATTTGTAGGCCAAAAGCCAGCATGATGTTAAGGCGGTTGTTATCAAATCGAGTGTTTATACCATTGCTATGCTGTCTGCTTGTTAGCTCAAAAGATCCCACCCCTAAGTCTCTATGATATTAGATGGTTTGGGTTCGTCATATAATGTATCTTTCACTGCATTTGCAAGTCAAATCACTTAAGTAACAGCAGAATCATATTAACAATCACTCATGCTTTTAGTGTACATAATGCTGGGTGAGATACATGCTAAAGCTTGACAATTACTGTTAGGAGTGTGTTTATTTAGCAAACACCACTAATAATCTTGTCCATATGAATACGATACACTTACATTGGCTTTTATGTGTTCACACAGAAATGCACGCATTCATTAACTACCACGCACAAACATACAAACTGAACAAATGCATGAGGTCTGTGAATGTAATAATCAATAAGAAAAGGCAATAAAAACAGTGTGAGAAAGAGAGACAGTACCTGCTCGAAGCCACAGCATTTTGTTTTAGGATGGACACAACCTACTACACTGAAGATGTGTGTATATGACCCAGTACGTCTCTCATATCCTTTCAAACAACATACACCTTTCCGTCTCGGACCTCACTTGGCGGGTCCAGGGTAACGTGAATGTGTGTGTGTGTGTGTGTGTAGCAATGCAGGATTAGGTCTTAGTCATGAGACAGAGCTGTACCAGGCCACCACACACAGTTCTAGTCGCCCACCAGCACTGAGCGCACAGGCCCGACCTGAGCAGCTTACCTACCCTCCACAAACACGAGAGAGGGAATGCAAGGAGAAATGAATGCCTTCATACTGTCAGCAGAGGAAGGAAACATGTTAGTCAGGTAACAATGAGGAATTCAAGGAATGATACGTTTTCAGAGGGGTGTAATATAGTAGCAGTTTCACACGCTTCACCAATGCCAATATCTCAGCCCAATTTTAACCCCAGCGCCCCAGATTAATCCCTGCTAACATGTCGAGTCACTAGTCAGATTATCTGGTGTGGTCTGATCAGCCAGTTTAAATGTCCTACTTTCAAAAAATAGATCTGCATATAAGTTCACTTCCAGAATGAATATTTTTGGATAATTTGCTCACCGCCATGTCATCCAACATGTTTATGTCTTTCTTTCTTCAGTCACAAAGAAATTATGTTTTTTGAGGAAACGTTGCAGGATTTTTCTCCACAAAGTTGACTTCAGTGCTGGTCAACAGATTGAAGGTCCAAATTGCAGTTTCAATGCAGCTTCAAAGGGCTCCACACGATCCCAGAGAGGAATAAAGGCCTTATCTAGCAAAATCATCGTCATTTTCTTAAATGCTCATCTTGTACTAGCTTTGCGATGTGCATGTACGTCTTCACACATTACATAATCATGGTGGAAAAGTCACCAGCGGTTAGTTCTTTGTCTATGTACTTTGGTTTTAAAAGGTTGGGTAGGGAGAAAAACTCCATTTCATTTTATCCTCCAACTTTAAAAATGCCTGATATCGTTGTTTTACCCTTTTTTGTACAGGACGTTTGGATTTCTTTGCACATCCGCTTTGTAATCACTGTGACATTTCCAACGTGACTACGTAAGGCGTGGTCAAGCTAGTGCAAGACAAGCATTTGTGGTTAAAAGGTATATAAATTTGTATTTTTCTAAAGGACTGGTAAGACCCTTATTCCTTGGCTGGGATCGTGTAGAGCCCTTTGAAGCTGCATTGAAACTGCAATCTGGACCTTCAACCTGCTGATCCCTGTTGAAGTTCACTATATGAAGAGAAATCCTGAAATGTTTTCCTCAAAAACCTTCATTTCTTTTCAATTGAATAAAAACCAGACATGAACATCTTGGATGACATGGGGTGAGTAAATTATCAGGAAATTTTATTTCTGGAAGCGAACATCTCTGTTAAGTGACTAAATCTTCAGTGCCATGAAAAAAGGAAACAAGATTTGATCTAGTCTGAATCAGAAAGTGAGAAAAGTAATGAAACTGGAGAACAGCAATCAAAAACAAAACACACAACCAGTGCAGTCTGATTCACAAGCAAGTGAGTCTTTAAAAGAATAATTAAAAAAAGATTCACATACTCACAAGTTATGCCAGGTTCACACTGTTTTTCAAAGTTGTCAGATCGCTGCTCTTTTCACACTGCATGACTGTATGGGGTCTCATCTAGTCAGGGTTGCCAGGTTTTCACAACAAAACCCGCCTAATTGTTACTCAAAACTAGCCTAATCGGATTTCGAGGGGGGTCTCCTGTTAAAAAATCGAGTTCCGGGGGATAAAGTACATGTTTTTTTGTTGGGGTTCCCCTGGTAAATTTGTATTTCAGGGGCTAAATATGACGTTATTGGAATCGCTTCAACCCACGGCAACAGTGTTAAAGTAGCCCAATTGTGTATGCCAACAATGCATCTAGTTCCTGTTGTGTGCATGCTACATGAAGGATCGGTGACAGTGGGTCATACATTACGCAACTTTTCTCTAGGAACAATCTCGGATTATTTTTAAGTTATCTATACAATGATTTGCAGTAAAACATAAAAAATAAACAAAGTAAAGTATAAAGGAGAGAATGGCTGCTTGCTGATGTTCTGTTGCGGGTCTATTATGACTCCTCCCCCTGAACATTCCCTTGCTCTGTATCGTGCTCTCTCATTGGCTGTAGGTCATTCCTGATGTCTTACTGTCATACTGCAGGAATCCAGAAATTTAGCATGCCAAATATCTCATGGCTATTGGGGACGCATCGATGCTTCTCTCAGAGCACATCTTTGATAACTCAGACTACACAATTGTCACACACATGAACGAGCACCGATTTGCCTCTTAATCTGGGCATTTGTCAGTGATTTCAACAAAACTGTCATGATGCTGATTGTGCCCAGTATTACTGGTTTGAATCAATCTGATGAATCATTTTTAACTCATTGAATCATTTAGGTTACTAAATTAACATCTGACTCACTTAAATGACAAGTTATCAATACTTTCAGTAATGAAACACATGGGAGTGTGATGATGATCTTAAAGTTTTTGAAATGTATATCAGTATTATTAAATAATAATTGTTAATAATAATAATTTAATTAAAGATATTTACAATTTTTAAAAAATATATAATTTAATGTAATAATATAATATAATATAATATAACTAAGGCTGGCAAACGATTAACCGTGATTAATCACATTCAAAATAAAGTTTGAGTTTGCCTAATATATGTGTGTGTACTGTGTGTAATTATTATGTATAAATACAAGCACATTCATGTACATATTTAAGAAATATTTACAAGTATATGTATTTATTATATTTTTTCTAAAATTTATATTATATATATAAATAAAAATATTTTGTACATAACATATTTCTCTTATATATATATACACATTAATTTGTGTGTTGTGTGTTAAACTATTATTTTGTATGCGATTAATCGTGATTAATCGTTTGACAGCCCTAAATATAACACATTTAAAGCACCATTTACATATTCTTTGCGGACACTAAAACAATTAAAAATCATTTTCGTTAACTGAAATAAAGCTAAAATCAAATGGAATATAAATATTAAATAAAAAAGTTCAACTTAAATGAAAACTAGAATTGAAATAAACTGAAATGAAGAAATGAAAACTGAAAGGACCAAAATTAGTTTAAGTTGAAGCACTAAATTTACTAAAACGAAACTGAAATAAATATATAGTAGTCAGCATTTGAAGTGGATCAAAACCTTTCTTCAAAGTTGTCCTAAAACTAAAACAATTCCCCGTTCTTGTCTTTGGACAACTTTGATTAACTTTTTTGATCCACTTCAAATGTTGACTACTGTAAACCTAAACAGAAACATAAAAAACTAATAAAAAAAAAAAATTCAATACTACAATTATTGAAGCCCATTCTCGCCACTGAATAAAAAATAAAAACAATTATTGCGACTTTTTATCTCACAATTCTGTCTTTTTTCTCAGAATTGCATGACACAATCTTGCATGACAATCTTTTTTTTTCAGAAATGTAAGATATAAACTCACAATTGCTCTCAATTCTGACTTTGCAATAACTTTGCAATTGCAAGTCAAAGTCCAGTTTTGAGGGGAACAAAGACTGATATGTTCTAGGAATTGCGAGTTCACATCTCACAATTCTGACGTTATAAAAATTCGCAATTCCGAGAAAAAAGTCAGAATTGTGTTTATATCTCGCAATTCTGACTTTATAACTCACAGTTGTGAGTTTACATCTCACAGTTCTGAGAAATAAAGTCAGAATTGCAAGATAAACTTTGCAATTACTTTTTTAATTTGTTATTCAGTGGCAGAAACGGGCTTCAATATATAATAGTGTATAAATAATACTAAAATAACACTGCACACAAATCACTTGAGTTCCAATAAAAGGAAAGATGTGGGAAATGGATCACAGTCACCTGAAATGTAGAAAGTGTGTAATTTTTGGTTTGTTGTAATTGAACTGGCATGCAAACGTTACAGGCCTGGCTGCTCAAACACAATGCATTCCAGTGACAGCAATACACTGTTACATGAGAGAGACCACGCGCAACGGCCAAACTATTCCTACTCCATCAAACATCAGCCCCAGGAACCATCTGTACCTGCACACAAGAGTGATCCATGACTTACTGACATCAGGCTAAATATGCAGTGCAGAAGGCACCACGCAAACCATGCAATTGCATGCTTTCTACTGAGGGGGAGGCCCTATGATAAGCCCATTTACTGTAAACATAAAAACTGATAATTTCCCAAATAAGAGAATAAAAACTTCTGTAAAGCAAAACGAAAGCTGGCAGGCGTCCGGCTGGGTGGTGTAGGGATAAGTTTCGGTGTTATGGAGCTCATGGATGAATTGCGGTCCAAAACATCAACTCCTACACTGGTGGTTCAACCAATCAGCTCGTTAAAACACAGTCCCTGTGTGCTTAATGTGTGCTAGTGTACAAAAACCAATACGTGTGTGTTTCTGCTTGTGCATGCTGCCATACGTGTGTGTGTTTGTATGACCTGTGCCCTGCCCTTATCTCACCCCACCCACAGCATGTATGAGTGTGTGTGTGTGCATCCATCTGTGTGCGCGTCTAAGTCTGTTATCTCTCTTCCTCGCCCTGTCTGCACACTGTCACACTAATGGAGTCGGAATGAGGCAGCGATAGTGAAAAAGAGACGCGAGAGAGAAAGAAACATTAGTCTCACCTCATTCTGATTTTTAATAGTCTTGTAGGTATGCCAGGAATGATGCGGTGCATTAGAGACCCTCAATAAGCAGCTTATGGCTACACTCAATCGGGCTAAAACGCTTTCTGAGCACTCTTATGTCACAGGGGGTTTTGGTGCTAGTTATCTTTAGGTAAATATCTGAAAAATATCCACTCTGCGCCTCTCAGAGCCGAAGGAACAGAAGCCAATAACCGTTTCCCAGAATTCCTTTCAACAACCTTAATCGTTGAGCCATCTTTGCAAATAAAGAAAACACAGAAGCCGTTTGTAATGGGTGTTTGTTTACTCTAAGAATGTGGGTTCGGTTCTCTCGAACATATTCGCCAGATTGAGACAAGTGAGGTGTCACAATTTATCAGCAATAATTGATTTTTCTTAATGTTTTTATTTTTGCTTTTATATTTTTCAAGTTTTAGTAAGTTTGGTGTGTTTTTGCAGTTTTTATTATTTTTTTTTCTTTTTAAATATGTCTACACTACCAGTCAAAAGTTTTTGAACAGTAAGATTTTTAAAAGTCTGCTCACCAAGTCTGCATTTATTTGAACCAAAAATACAGAAAAAGCAGTAATATTGCGAAATACTTTTACTATTTAAAATAATTGCTTTCTATTTGAATATATTTTAAAATGTAATTTATTCCTGTGATCAAAGCTAAATTTTCAGCATCATTACTCCAGCCTTCAATGTCACATGATCCTTCAGAAATCATTCTAATATGCGGATTTGCTGATCAATAATTTATTTTACTGTATTAGTATTATTAATAATAATATTTAATACAGTTGAGTACATTTTTTCAGGATTATTTGATGAATAGAAAGATCCAAAGATCAGCATTTATCTGAAATAAAAAGCTTTTGTAGTATTATACACTATATCATTCATAAGCTTGGAGTCAGTATAGTTTTTGGGAAAGAAATGATAGAAATTAATACTTTTATTTAGAAGGATGCTTCAAATTGATCAAAAGTGATGATAAAGACATTTGTAATGTTACAAAAGACTTGTATTTCAGATAATTGCTGTTCTTCTGAACTTTATATTCATCAAAGAACCTGAAAAAATTCTACTCAGCTGTTTTCAACATAATAATAATAAAAAATGTTTTTGAGCAGCAAATCAGAATATTAAAATGATTTCAAGAGGATCATGTGATTGGAGTAATGAATCAATAAAATTACATTTTAAATTATATTCAAATAGAAAATAGTTCTTGTAAATAGTAAAAATATTTCTATTTCACTGTTTTTGCTGTACTTTGGATCAAATAAATGCAAGCTTGGTGAGCAGAAGAGACTTCTTTAAAAACATTACAAATCTTACTGTTCTAAAACTTTTGACTGGTAGTGTAATTCTTATTAATTTTATTTAAATTTAAGTTTCAGTTATTTAAGTACTTCACGTTAAACTAAAATAAAATGAGATATTTTGCATTGCCACTTTTATTTCAGTTAACATTCATTTTATTTTAACATTTTTATGTTTTTTGTTTAAAGTTTAGTTTTAGTTTATGATAATAACCCTGCTACTAATATTAATACTATATTATACATTTTATTAATATTGTAGAAGAGACATTACTGAAGTATTTTAATATTTCAGTCATTATTCTTCTACAGCATTTTAAAGGTTAAAATCAAACGGCTCAGAAGAATGAAAACAATTTTATCGAAAATAAAAAAACCTAAATTGTTTCTACTAGACATCAATGAGATTAAACAGAGAATTTTTCTTAAGTCTCCTGATTCTCAGTCAAAAGTCTGAGAGATCTCAACATAAACATTTCTCATCAGATCCTCCTACTTTAGACAACCAACGTGTGTCTTTTTCTATTTCCTCCTTGTCTGAGAAACACCCAAGTTGATATCTGAATGAAACAAGCGTTGATAGAGCGACCTCTGAGCAATAAAATTTTCCTCTAGAACAGCTGAGGGTCAAATGAGTCCTACAACAGACAAACAGCTCAATCTGCCTCTTCTTTTGTGCTTTGTTTTGCTGTACTCCACAATGGATGTTCATTTAAGATAGCCTCCCCGCACAACACACACACAAACACAAACAAACAGAGCACAAACACACGGAGCATTCACTGGGAATCGTGGATGTGGAGCACAATTAAAAACTGCAACCAGCCATCAATTCAATCGCACAAATACACACACACACAGAGTCAAAAAGTAGTAAAAGTGGCAGTAAAATGTCAAAAGAATCTGAATAAATCACAATCAGGATCTCAGAAACACAAACAAGCCATAAACCAAGATTTAAATGTGTAATATACTCTATTTACAACTAAATAAGTGTGTCCACACTACAATTATTCCATATTTCACATTTCATACTAACTGATACTGTCGCTGTTTCTAGCGTGTCTCTGTGGAAAATGCTCTCAGACCACCTCTAGGGCAGAGGCAGCAGGGTTACGGCCGGGACCAGAGGTGCACCTCACTCCCCAACTGAAGAATGTAAACATGTGAAATTCTCGTTAAAGAGCATCGCTTGATGGCCGTGAACTCTGGAGTCCAATGAAGTCAACAGTGTTTACAGTGAAACGCTGTCATGTATACAAACCGTTACACCTGCTCTGACAAAACACACTCACGCCTAATGATGTGCCACAAATTATGGTTGGAAAATCCCTCCAAAATAAATAGTTTGGCTTAGAACCATAAACAACTACGGCTTTTATCTGCCAAGAATGACAGAGAAACTAATATGACCACTCTGTGAGAACAATAAAGTTAGAACAGTGGGGTGAGCCAAATCTTTCTGAAGAACAGAAAGATGACGATGAGAAAAGAGTGAAGAAAAAGAAGCAGGAGGGAATAAGTCATCACTGTGCAGTGATGTGACTACAAGTAATGCTTAAAAGTGTGAATCACACATATCCAGGTCACATTTAACAACCAAAATCAAAAAGAAAAAGTAATTAAGTCTTTGTTTTTTTTAAACACCACTACATTTTTTACATTGTTTTCAAGACAATTAAGGACATTTTCTCATTTTTTTGTAATTCTCATTCTTGATATTCTCAATTTCAGTTATTTTAGTACTTCAACTTAGTACTTAATATTCTCAATAATTCTCAAGTTCTGTATTTGTCAAATTGTCATTACCGTGATGTATCTAGATATTTTTTGTAATTCTCATTATTCTCAATAGCGATTCTAATTACTGTAATTTCTTAAAAAAATTGTCAAATTGTGATTAACGCAATGTAACAATATATTTTTTGTCATTCACATTATCTCAGTAATTTTTAATACAAATGTAATTACTCATGATTCTCAATAGTGATTCTAATTACTGTTTTTTTTTTAAAAATTGTCAAATTGTCATTATTGCAATGTAACTACTGTAATTGAAAAAAATGTCATTACTGCAATGTATATTTTTGTACTCATTATTTAATAGTGATTCTAATTACTGTAATTTCTTTAAAAATTTGTCATATTGTCATTACCACAATATAACTATATATTTTTCGTAATTCACATTATCTCAATAGCAATTCACATTACTATAATATTTAAACTGTAATTACTGCAATGTACATTTTTGTGCTCAGTATTCAATAGTGATTCTAAGTACAGTAATTTCTTTAGAAATTCATCAAATTGTCATTACCACAGTGTAACTAGATATTTCTTGTAATTCACATTATCTCAATTGTGATTAAAAAATGTCATTACCACAATGTATATTTTTTGTACTCATTATTCTCAATAGTGATTCTAATTACTGTAATTTCTTTAAAAATGGTAAAATTGTTATTAAAGCAATGCAACTCAATAGTTATTATTCTCAATAATTATTTTTATTTTTAAAAATATTATAAAAAATTATTTTAAAATATTATACAAATTTTAAGAAACTCAAATTTCATCTAGATTTTTTTTGTAATCCTTATTATCTCAGTAGCAATTCTCATTAAAAAAAGTAATTACCGCAATGTATATTTTTTATACTCATTATTCTCAGTAGTGATATTAATTACTGTAATTTCTTCTAAAAAATTAACAAATTGCCATTACCGCAATGTAACTAGATATTTTTTTTGTAATTCACATTATCTCAGTTATGACTCTCATTACTGTCATTTTTAAAACGTCATTAGTATATTAAGTATAAGTATATTTTTATTTTATTTATTCTCAATAGTGATTTTAATTACTGTAATTTCTTTATATTACAGCAATGTAATTCAATATTTTTTGTAATTATTCTCAATAGTTATTTTCATTTTTAAAAATATTATAAAAATATTATTTAAATATACTATGAAAGTTTTAAGAAACTTAAATTGCATCTAGATATTTTTTTGCAATCCTTATTATCTCAGTAGCAATTCTCGTTACTGTAATTTAAAAAAGGAGTTACCGCAATGTATATTTTTTATAATGTATATCATTATTCTCAGTAGTGATATTAATTACTGTAATTTCTTCTAAAAAAATTAACAAATTGCCATTACCGCAATGTAACTAGATACTTTTTGTAATACACATTAACGCAATAGTGATTCTCAATTTTTTTTTAAAAAATGTATGTACTGCAATGTATATTTTTGTACTCATTATTCTCAATAGTGATTCTAATTACTGTAAATTTCTTTTAAAAAATGTCAAATTGGCATCACTGCAATGTAACTCGATATTTTTGGTAATTCACATGATCTCAGTTGTGTTTCTCATTATTGTAATTATTTTAAATGAATATTTTTTGTACTCATTATTCTCAATAGTAATTCTAATTACTGTAATTTCTTTAAAAGTTTGTCAAATTGTTATTACCGCAATGTAACTACATACTATTTTTTCTCAATTTTTTCTCAATATATCTCAATTGTGATTCTCATTATTGTCATTTTTAAAATGTCATTACTGTAATGTATATTTATATTTTATTTATTCTTAATAGAGATTCTAATTACTGTAATTTCTTTTTAAAAAATGGTCAAATTGTTATTACCGCAATGCAACTCAATAGTTATTATTCTCAATAGTTATTTTCATTTAAAAAAAGATTTTAAGAAACTCAAATTGGATCAAGATATTTTTTGTAATCCTCATTATTTTTAATAGTGATTCTTATTACTGTAATTTTAAAAAAGCTAACTTGTCATTACCGCAATGCATAGAGGTTTTTTTGCAATTGTCATTATTCTCATAGTGATTCTCATTACCGTAATTAAAAAACAAAACAAACTGTAATTAAAAATACTGCATCTTTTAGAAAGCAAATTCTACAATGATGTATTTTTCAATTAAAATATTGCAGTGCATTTTTACATTATATTAATAACAATTAGACTTTTTTTTTCCATTTCCATAATTTTTTTTGATGACGTGTATTAAACTCTCACTAAACAATGCAATAAATCTTCAAAATAACATTTTCTTCATTACTTTCTTTTGATTTTGACCAATGGCACAACATAGATAAATCAGAGGACATCACATCTGCGTCATCCTATTGTTTTACTTTTATTTTCCTTTTTTTTCTTGCCCAACACCCCCAGCTATCTATTCGTTAATCCATCTCTCTCTTTAATTCTCCTATTCTCAATGTCTCTGTCTTAACCATCACAAACACACCATTTATCACATTCCTCTGTCCTTCCCAGTGTTTCTCCTCAAACCCCTCCTTCTCTCTCCTCTGGATTCCATCCTTCGCTCCCTGCATCCGTACATCATCTCCTCTCTCTGCAAAAACTTCTCCACCTTTCTGCCCTTCCCCAACATTCCTTCACTGCGTTCTGCCCGTCTGACCTCATCGGTGGCTTTCTGTGTTTCTCCCCCCAAAAAATCCAGCATGACACACTTAATCCTGCTAAATCACACAGGAGTTATGTTTCAAACATGAGTCCTTAACAAAAACTGTACCAGTGGATACAGGGTGGTAAAATACATACCAACACATACTGACGTTAACAAGTACTTTAACTGGAATATGTACTGATATTGAGCTTTGACTATTGAGAAACAAGTGTGGAACATTAAAGAACAACCATCAATAATAAAGGTTTTTTTTTTCTGTATCATTTCAGGTAATTTAGAAGAAAATATCTGAGTTGCTTTTCCAAATAAGCGGCAGTTACTTTGTTTTCCCATTTATTGACAGACAACTCTAAACATGATGTTACTGTAGTTTTATACTAAATGTGAAAATGCATTTACAGATTCAGTGTTCCTCAAAAGTGAAAAGCAAACTCAGAATATGACACAAACGTGCAATAATTAAATGTCAAATAACACAAGTATCCTTTATGTATTTAATCCCAATTCATTAAACCAGTGTCTTTGCTGCTGTCCTTCGATGATCCAACTCCAACTAATAACTGAAAAATGAAATGACATTTGTAAAATATTTTTTTTTATATTAAAAACAAGCAAGCAAGCCCTGCCCATATTTGAAAAGTAACGCAATATTGTAATGCATTACTTTTAAAAGTAACATTCCCCAAAACTTTTCACAGCCAGGGTCACAAACAGGAAAAAATGTTATGATATTTTTATACACTACGTAAACTCACAGTATATAGTCAAATTTTAATTTCATCACAAGCAAAAAGGAACAGAAAGTACCAGCATGTTTTTGGACGTATACCAAAACAATATCAACACGTATGGTAATACCATGGACATACACCATGGCATTTTTAAAAATGTTTTGGTTGATGTGACCCTCGCTTACTTTTATTGGTGTAACCTAATGTAGATTGACTTAGACATATAAAATCAGCCTTTTGAATATGGAAACTGTATCAAAGTACCATGGTATTACCATCTGATCCATCACTGTTGGGATGAACTAGTGATCTTACAAGCAACATCAGTAAACAGTAATCTTTTTAAGCTATTCTTGAACTGTCACATCAGCAGGTGATCAATGAACTGTCTTACCTTCGAAGAATCTCTGTAAGGCCTCCGTTTCATCAATCACGGTTTCCATTCTAGCGGCTCCCGCTTATAAACTCCATGAACATGAACGGACTCCGGCGGGAGTCGCTTGCGCTTCAAACTCTCATCATCCCAGCTTGACGCACAATTACCTTTATATACTAACAAGCCGCTGAGTTCCTCGAAACGAGTTCTGTATTAATATCTCCTCTGGATTATTTATTAATATAATTTGCAGTTCACTTGTTTCGGTTTCTTGCGTGAAACACAAATTCCTGTTCTGAGGAGATTTTACCTTTGAATGTCAGGTGGAGGCATATTCCAGTTTTTCCCGATGGTTTCGTTTATTTGTAACCGCGATACATAATTACAGACTTGTTTCGTGAGAAATAGTCATTTGAAGTTGAAAAATATTTTTAATTCGGTAAAACGATACTGTGAGCAGGTTTTGCGCGCACGGAGCTGCGCTCGAGCCCCTTCCAGTTAAACGCGCTCAACGTCCTTCTCTGCGCGCTCTCGCTGTACTCGCGCTGTGCGCGCGCGCTCCACAAGTAAGCGCAGTAGGAAAGACAAATGTCCCCCAAAAATCTAGTTTTGACCATAAATTACATTCCGGTTTAGCCGTGGCATTTCTACCGTATGAAAGTGACCATTCAGGCCAACTAAACATGTCGTCGCAAATGTAAGGTTTCTTGTTAAATTAAAACTCCGACATTGATGCAATACGCGACCTCAAAACAGAAACGAGACAGGTATATAAACAAAGAAAGTTAAATAAACAGACACATAAACCTAGGTGTAGGCTAATACATAACTAAGCCATTAATTGTTGAAAAATAATTATGTTTGCTTTGAAAACCTAAGCGATTTCTCTTATTTTTCTTATTTCTTCTGATGTAATTGCTTTAAATAGGTTACTGCAGCAGACAAGAGACATTCAACTATTTGATCAAAATTATTGCTAGGGAAAAATTAGTCGCTGGATATTGTTAGGGACATGTTATAGTCCTTACTAAATTCTGTGCCCTTCTGAAAAGATCAAGCAACAGATTAATGAGTTGATGCAAATTTCACAAAAAGATGGACGTAATTATAATACGATATATATTATATTATATTATTGTAATTATAATATAAGATTCCTCCTACTTGTTCTGGCAATGTACCACGAAATTTTGGTCAGATTTTTTTAATGTTCATCCAGTCTCATTTTGCAAGTGACTTTTCTTTCTGTTTTAAAGATGTTTTCTTTGGATAGTTTGACTATTTGAAAGAAAATATAGGGAAATATAATTATTATTTGTTTGTGTTTTCAGCTAGCTAAATTTTACATATATTAAACAAAAATCTGTCTCTAAATCTCTCTTTTCTATATTCAAATTTGATCTAAACGAATACATGGAAAACTATTCAGGGGTGCGTTTCCCAAAAGCATCGTAAGCTAACTATGGTAGTTAGTTCCATTGAAATCTATTGGTAACGACGGAACTTACGACCATAGTTGCTTTCGGGAAACGCACCCCAGTTCTGTTAATCCTAAATCTGTGAAAACTGCATCTCTACATTTTCTTAAGGTGAAAACAAAACATGGTTACTATAGTTAAACCAGGGTAACCACAAATTAACCATGATTTTGCTACACTAACCATGGTTTAACCATGGTATTTGTAGTAATGATGTTTTTTTTTATAATTGTACTGCCTTATTGGTCTGATATTTTTTACTGTTTAATAAAAAAAGAAATCAGAAAAAAAGATTTACGATAAGCGCTCCAAAGTCCCAATCTGAATTAAATGATTTCCGAACACGCTCCGAAATTCAGATCTAGATCAAATGATTCGCACTCCGAACTGATTCGCGAATCATCATTTCAGATGACTCACGAAATGATTCACGAAACCTCTCCGAAGTTCCGATCTAAACAAATTCGTGCTCGGACGATCTCGATTCTTGATCTAAATTGATAGTTTGCGATTCTTTTGATTCAGATCGGGAATAGCAAATCATTCAGTTCATGAAATGATTCGCAAACCCACTCCAAAATTCTGATCTGAATCGAAAGATTCGCAAACCCACTCTGAAGTTCCGATCTAAATTTGTGAATCATTTCAGATTGGTATTTCGGAGCGCGATTCGCAAATGATTCAATTCGCAAATGATTCACGTACCTGCTCCGAAGTTCTGATCTAAATCAAATAATTTGCGATTCACGATTCGCGCCTCAAAGTTTTAATCTGAATCAAAAGATTCACGAAATCGCTCCGAAGTTCTGATCTAAAAAAAAGATATATTATATATCACACTGTAAACATCACAAAAAAATAAAAAATAAATAAAAAAAAACGTAAAAATATTGTGGGACAAATTGTAGCAGTGCATTTTTGAGTGATTTTAGATTTTTTCTCTTTTATAAATAGCATGGTACACTTTAAAAAATACTTTTTCGAAGTTGTAATATTCGTTATAAAATACACCAAATGTTTATATTTTACAAGACAATACCATTCCAGCCTTTATGCTTCAAAATGTCATACTTAATTCAATGTTACTTCCCATACTGGCCAATTATTTGTGAAATTTACTAGCAATTTCTGATTGAAAATTGTTCAGAACTTTACTTACAAAAACTACAGGTTAATATTATGATTTTGTACAGTATAATGATAATATCATGGCACATTTAGTATCTTTTCATACAGTTTTCACGACTCAAGTCTTAAAAAAATATTGGTTGAGGGATTGTGAATGAATGAGGTGTAACGCCATCATTTATCACTGCATGAGCTGAGTGATCTGTTTCTCTCGTCTCTTTATCCGCGACCTCTTTACAAACAATGACCCTGTGTCCATCCGACCCCCCTCCCAATCAAATGCAGTTTTGTTGTTTTTACTCACAGCTGGAGCATCTTTCTCTCTCTCTCTGTTTCTCTAGCTCTCCTTTTTCCTCTGTTTGACCTGAACAACACGTCCGTTCTTCCCACGACACACTGCGTGGATTGTTTGGGAGGACGCAGGCGAGAAAAAGAGAGCTTGAGGCTGCAGAGACAAAGAAACATCTGGCTGTGTTAATGCACTTCGTCTAAATGTGAGCGTAGCTGTGTGGCCGCACACATGTGACCCTGTCCACAATGAATGTGTGTGTGTGTGTGTGTGTGTGTGTGTGTGCGCGTGTGTGTGTTTACATGGGAGTGTGTGTTTGTGAAGTTACAGCATGTCTTACTCCGGCTGTATACAGCTATTGTTGACTAAAGTCATTGAGACCATGTCATTCAGTAAAGCTAATCTATAACCAAATGATGACTGTCAGACACTGTGGTTTGAAGGCCGATTTAGGCCTTGCGCTGTGCCTTTTTTACTGCTAAAATAAACCAGAATCCATTACCATTACATTTTCCGTTTACATTTCACACAAAAGAAAGGGATCGAATTTCCTTTCTCTTTCAACAGGTGTGTCTTTTCACTACATACTGTCCAGTGTGTCTTATCATACATTCCAGCACATTATAAAGTGTGTGCGTGTGTTTGTTTTACACAGATGTGCATGTTTTTATTTGTGTGTGTGTGATTACTGCAGACATTTTTAAAACTGAGTGATTTCATATGTATAGTATAAAGTATTTTTTTAGTACGTATCAAGCAATGCAAGTTTGCAAACTAATTTGTGAAAGGTTTAATTTAATTGAAAATCAAAACCCATAAAGGAGTCTTTTAAATTAATTTTAAAACCTTCAAACAAAGTTTTTGTTATGCCAGTATTTAAAGTTACAGAATGTTTTTTTTTTTATTTAAGCTAATATTAATTGTACTTCCTCACAATGAAATTTGATTTGCAATTCTGCATCCTGTTTGTGACCTCAATTAAAATTCATAATAATTGCTTAATAATTTAATTGATAATATTTGAGGCTGATTAATGACCACTTTTATATCCACATAAGTATTAGAACATTTTTTTTATAAAATCCAGCTTTGAAATCACAGGAATAAATTACATTTTAAAATACATTCAAATAGAAAACAGTTATTTTAAATAGCATAACTTTTTAAAACATTACTGTTTTTGCTGTATGTATCAAATGAATGCAGGGTTGGTGAGCAGAAGAGACTTCTTTAAAAAAATATGAAAAATCTTACTGTTCAAAAACTTTTGACTGGTAGTGTATATAAAATGTATTTAGAATCAGCATATGTACTCACTAAAATCTAAAATGTCTGAATCATCAAACAGTAGCCTATTTTAAAACGTTCTAAAAATTTCTTACAACTTTACTTTTTGGTTATTTTTAAGAATTTGTATTCTGTAAAATACAGCATATTATTAATATATTTTGTGTTATATTTGCCTAACGTATGTCCAGCGTTGACGTCACTCCCGTTCACTAGGGCGCGCTAGAGACCATCGACTGGCCGAACCGGAGACGAGGAACCGAATCAAGATGGCGATTGGACAGGCAGGTAACCCACATCGTTGCCATAGATACTGTATTTATCAGTCAAAATTAACGCAGTGTTAATAATATTATACTGAAATCTTTACGTTTTCCTAATATATATTTAATGCTTTACAATATTCCATCGTTATTTATGTGGTTTAACAACGTTATTTGCCTGTCGACGTTCCTGTGCTGTATGGAAAACCGGAATATTATATTTAAATATGAAACACTATGAAAGTGCAAGATATGTTTGTTATTTCATGCATTTTAAGCCATTGTGCAACATATTTACTTTAATACGTCCGCAGTGAACATATCTGGATTCTTACAGGTTGTTTTATTTAGTGTCAAGTGTAAGTTAATTCGTTTTTTTTCTTTTAGGCAAAAACACCAATGTTGTATCCTTTCTGAATATTCACTTAACAACACAGTTCCTGAACGACGAACGGATGGATGGAAGAAAAAAGATCGAAATAATCATCAGGACAAAGCAATATTTAACTTACAAGTAACACTCCTTAGGAAGTTGAATCGCAATGACCGGAAAATCAGTTTGTTGAATTGCAATTTAACACTGGTAATGTATTTTGGGAAATGAAGTGTTTTTTTCAGCTTGGTCAATAAATACGTATAAAAAGTTAAATCTATGTATCTATCTATCTATCTATCTATCTATCTATCTATCACTGTCATATTCAAAGCCTGTTTTGACGAATTTATTTTTACTAGTTATATACTTTATATATTACAGTTATATGAATTTCTTTTCAATTAATATTAATTCTTCCCTACATTAAAATTTAAAATGCAGTTTCACATCCTGTTTGTTAACTCAATTAAAATCCATTAAATTTATTTAATAATCACAATTACCATAGTAGCCTATTCAGGTATGCATAAACTCCTCCAAAGAATACTTTTTCACATTTTAAACCTTAATTAACACCAGCTCTCATCTGTGCTGCTCCAAATCCTGCTGTATCTCTCAGCAGCTTACAGTGTGTTTTACTTCCTGTCCACCCTCGCCATGATCATCTACAAAAGTAAGTCCTTCCTCTCAAGTCCTTAAAAACTGTTTTGTAATGTCTTTTGGAGTCATTAGTGTTGTTTGGTTAGTCATTCATCACTAGTACTATTGCTCAAGCATCCATATGGCTCGATTTAAACTAACTTGTGATTTTTATTCTGTCTTTGTGACAGCTTATGTGTTGAGTTATCCCGGCGACAGACTCGCTTTAGACGTGTGTCTAGTGTTTCTCATGGCCAGTCTTGAGCTCCTGAGGGTGTACTGGGGTAAGTTTGGCATTAGCTTGTTTTTGTTTCAGCAGTCTATGAGTAAAAAAAAAAAACTTCATTGGCCTTTCTTTCTCAGGGATCAGGGGGAATCTACAGGAAAGTGAGAGCTACACAGCTTCAAATCTGATTGCAACAGGTGCCACAGTGCTACTGGCGCTCTATTTTGTCATTTGGCAGTCGTACGTCCTGCGAGCTGACGTGATCATTGGATCCATACTGATCTGCTTGTATGGCCTAACAGGAATTGTGGGGCTCGGGACACTGGCGCGCTTCACCAGGTTAGAGTTCATACTGGAGTGTACTTCCACTCTTTACTGGCATTAATGGTTCTATTAAGAACCTTTAAACTCTATGGAACCTTTTCATTCCACAAGAGGTTAAAAAATGTTTTTTTTAAGAACTGTTCACTGAAAGGTTCTTTGGGAACCAAAAATGGTTCTAGTGTCCACACCTCAGTTCTGCTCCAAAATCTAGTGATCTGGCTTGACTTGTAAGGCTCCACCATAAGTAAAATGCATTATGCAGCAGTTCCAGATTTCACTTGAGTTTGTTCATTAGTAAATGTTGGTGAACTAACAACAGAAAATAGGTTATAGGTTAAAATATATAACACATTGATAACATGTTTGCTTACTGAAATCCAATTCTTGTTTCTTACTAATTTTGAGGTGCTGGTTTCAAAAATAGTGCTCGAGCACATCACACTTTCTCACAAAATATGATGTGCAGTTTCAAATCCTTTGACTGCTTTTGTTATTTTGACGAGAGCTTTAAAGTATAAAACATATAAATAATTAGAAAATGACATGATAGAAAGTTTTTATTCATATTTTCGAACTCAAATTAGGTAATATTTTGCCTTTTAATATATCTCATAAGATGCCATGTTCTCACCAAATTCTGAGGTACAGTTGAAGTCAAAAGTTTACATACACCTTGCAGAATCTGCAAAATTATTGTACTAAAATAAGAGGGATCATACAAAATGCATGTTATTTTTTATTTAGTACTGACCTGAATATGATATTTCACATAAAAGATGTTTACATATAGTCTACAAGACTCATGTGCAGCTATTACAGAAGGTTCAAACACTCACTGATGCTCCAGAATGAAACATGATGCATTAAGAGCCGGGGGTAAAAACTTTTTGAATTTAAAGATCAGGGTAAATTTAACTTTATCTTCTGGGAAACATGCAAGTATATTCTGTAGCTTCTGAAGGGCAGTACTAAATGGGAAAATAATAATGTTTAGGCAAAATAAAAGAAATGTACACATTTCATTCTGTTCAAAAGTTTTCACCCCCTGGCTCATAATGCATCATGTTTCCTTCTGAAGCATCAGTGAGTGTTTTAACCTTCTGTAATAGTTGCATACGAGTCCCTCAGTTGTTCTCAGTGTCAAAAGATGGATCTCAAAATCATAGTCATTGTTATGAAGGGTTAAAATACACAAAATGCTGAAAAACCAAAGAATTTGTGGGACCTGAAGAATTTTCTGAAAAACAGTGGGCAGTTTAACTGTTTAGGACAAACAAGGGACTCATCAGGGTTGTCAGGTTTTCACAACAAAACCCACCCAATTGCTACTCAAAACTAGCCCAAAAGTAGCCCAGTTGCATTTTTGAGGGGGGTCCCCCATAAAAAAAAACGCTTTCCAGGTGGGAAAATACAAGTTTTTGGCGGGGTTCCCCTGGTAAAATTAGCATTCCTGGGGCATGTTATTGGGGTCGCTTCAACCCGTGGACATGAAAAACAACCCGCGGCAACAGTGTTAAAGTAGCCCAATTCGACTTGGCAACACTGGGACTCATGAACAACTAACACAGCTGTGGATCATTCAGGGAACAACACAGTATTAAGAATCAAGTGTGTGTAAACTTTTGAACAGGTTCATTTTTATAAATTCAACTATTATTTTCTCTTGTAGACTATATGTAAACGTCTTTTACGTGAAATATCTTATTCAGGTCAGTACTAAATAGAAAATAACCTCCATTTTGTATGATCCCTCAAATTTTGGTAAAATAATTAACATTTTGCAGATTCTTTAGGGTGTATGTAAACTTTTGACTTCAACTGTATATGCATATCTTTCTCAAATTAATGCATTGCAACAGTGCTCAGTCAGTGAAAGAAATTTTGACTATTAAATGCATTTTATACTTACATGAAAAAGCACTGATAAAAATATTTGTCTAATTCAAAAGTGTCTGTTTTACACAGTATTTCATGTCAAATGTCTTTCATTTGTACTTGTGGGGTATTACGTGTTTATCTTAGCAACATGTTAAGTGCAACGTCTATGTTCATGGATTGGCTATCAGCACAATGCAGCTGTCGTAACCCAGACTGTAACGTCACTGTCAGAACAAAAGAATCGTAAAATAAGCGTGGAGACAAAGCAGGAGACAAAGCAAGAGACGCAGTAAATCCGTCGGCCCACGCCGAGCCGCAGATACAGTAATCGGGCTCCTGAATGAACCACACTTTAATAATTCAAGCTTTAGACTGCCCTTCAGAAAATGAGCTGATTTTCATTCATGGGAAAAACACTGGAAACAAAAGAGAGGGACAATTAGTAACATTAGGCTCTTAAAAGTCAAATGGCGTAATCTCACATCTGTACCCTGTAGAGTTTCTGAAGAAATCCCAACTGCGTCTCAAACTGTGCTTAAATTTGCCAAGACACCAAAAGTTTGTACACAAAAGTTTTATTCTTTATTATTCTAGGAGAAACATCTGAGACACAGTTGGTACTGAAGTGAAACGTCTCAATTAAGTCTCAATTATTTTGTCTTAAAGGAGAAGTCCACTTCCAAAACAAAGATTCACATATAATATACTCACCCCCTTGTGATCCAAGATGTTCATGTCCGTCTTTCTTTCTTCAGTCGTAAAGAAATTATGTTTTTGAGGAAAACATTTCAGCATTTTTCTCCATATTATGGACTGATATGGTGCCCCAATTTTGAACTTTCAAAATGCAGTTTAAATGTGGCTTCAAACGATCCCAAATACAGTTGTAAATGATCCCAGCCGAGAAAGAAGGGTCTTATCTAGCGTAACGATCGATTATTTTCATAAAAATAATACAATTTATATACTTTTTAATGCCAAACGCTCGTCTTGTCTTGCTCTGCCTGGACTGTTTTTGTTCTGGTTCATGACAGTTAGGGCATGTTGAAAAACTCCCATCTCATGTTCTCCCTCAACTTTGAAATCGTCCTATATCGCCGTTTTACCTTTTTTGTTAAGGGTGTTTGATCTTCTTTGCATGTTCACTTTGCAAAGACTGGGTCAGAACTTCTGCAGTGATGTAGGATGATTTTAAAATGATTTTTGAAGTTGAGGGAGAAAATACGATCTGAGTTTTTCGACATACCCAAACTGTCTTGAGCCAGAATACACAGAGTTCAGGAAGAGAAAGGCAAGACGAGCATTTAAGATTATGTATTAAGTATTTAAATTGTATTTTTTTAATGAAAATAACCAATCTGTCGCTAGATAAGACAAGGGGGTAAGAACATTATATGTGAATCTTTGTTTTGGAAGTGGATTTCACCTTTAAGCCTGATTTCTCATGAGATGTATGAACACTATTAAGTGTGCTTTATACTAAGTGTTGTTTCTTGTTTTCTTTTTCTAGTGCTTATTCCTGACTCTTCACATCTCTGTGTGGCCACATCTGACAGACTGTTGGAGATTTTTTTATTGCTATGCAATCAACTGTTTTCTTATCTAAAAATCAAAGTTTGATTACAATCTGTCATATATATAATAGTAATTTCATAAATAATATTAATGTAGAATTACACAACTTTTTCTAGAACACTTACCTGTATAAGACCAGGACATGCATGCCATGTGTATGTCATTTAAAACAATTTGTCAATTTGTCAAATTTCTTATTTTGAAGTAAAAAAGTGTGTGTATGATCCCTGTTTCTTAAATAAAAAAATATTTTTATTAACATTTTGAAACTCATTTTTAATAATTTGTTTAAATTAAGAATGCATTTTTTTGCACTCTGTAGGAGGAATCTCTGAGGCAGGGAGCTCTGGGACCGAGCTAATGTTGTGAGGAGCTTGGAGCATGTGAGGAGCATGGTGGCCATTACAGGACTTTCTTTGGTTGTAACAGGAACTTCTTTTTATGTGGAGGTGGCACTAACTGGCACTTATGGGACCAGGAGGCCATGACAGATGATATGGGGATGAGTGGGAAATTGGAGCCCAGGGTGGCTGTGGACTGAGGCAGCCTTTGGTGCCGGTTCTGGCTTGGGTCTTTACACCTCTGAGGAGGCAACAACATCATTGGGGTGCCTATGCCAGGTGTGGAGCAGCCATAGCAGGAAACCCTTTGGTACCTTTGGCTTGCATGGTGGCAGAGAATGGGAGCTCTGTCATTGTGGAGGTGAAGACTAAGAGCTCTCGTATGCTGTGACCGAAACCTCAGGAATGTAGTGGCCATGATGGGACAAACAAAAAGGGGCAACCAAAAGAAGTATGTACATATATACAATATGTACACATCCCTCCGGAAGCAGTACCGCCAGACGCAAATACTGCTTCCTCAAGCCAAGGCGCAAGACGCTACACATGGCTTGCTCGCCCCGCAAGACGCAAGACGAGAGGAGGGATGGAAGCGTCTCCCAATGCAGCCCGCAAGACGCAAAGCTGCATGAGAGACCCCAACTGGAGTGGTCTTATGAGACGACCTGAAAAAGAACAGGTTTGACTTGGCAATTTCTTCCTCTGAGGATATTAATTCTTTTTAGCTGATTTTAGATTCACTACCTTAAACCAGTTGTGGGACATAATTTGCCCCAGACCAAGTCGCCGACTTGGATTTTCATGGAGGAGACGCCTGAGGAGGTCACAGCATTCTGTGTAGGAAGACAGAAAGGACATGTGGTTTAAGCTGTAAGATGTTTTGTATGATTCTGAATTATTATTTTTTTAATGATGAAGATCTCACCTTTCGACAGGCCGGGTTTGGACCACTGCTTGTACTCCAACAGGAACAGGTCGTAGTCACAAGGGAAATGTCCACATAACAATGTAAACATTAGAATCCCCAGCGACCAGACCGTCGCTGGTCCGCCGTAGTACTTCCCCCTGCTGTGGTACTCTGGAGGGGAGTACGCTGCTGTGCCTGGAGGAGAGCAGAGTTTGTATGATGTGTAAGTTTGCTATAGGACAGACAGGATAGAAGAAATGAATTATATCATACATACCGCTGTATGACCTGTATGGTGTCCTCCTCAGAATGTCCCCACATCCGAAGTCAATCAGCTTGACTTCGGATGTCTCCCTGTTTATCAGCAAGTTCTGCAGTTTGACGTCACGGTGGAGCACTCTGCGGAGGCAGCACATGTTTGCAGCGTGAGCTGCCTGCCTCATGATCTGCCTTGTTGTTTCTTCGTCGAGGCGTCCACCGTGACGCCTGATAAACTGATGAAGATTCTCACAGGGAGAGGGACATTCGAGGACCATTATGAAGTGGTCAGGGTGGTCCGTCCAGTCCAGCAGTCTGATGATCTCTGGCACGCTGGGACCTTTATTCGCCAGGATGGTGAGGGCGATTTCTTTTGGAAGGGGGTTTGGATGATCGGGCTAGAAGACAGACAGTTCTTATGATGGTTACATGATGTTGGTTTCCCAAATAGGGATTTGTGTTAATGTTAATATGTGATGTTTTATATTGTTTATATAGTGCAATGTACTTACAATGAAAATACTTTCCGTGTTCTCGGTCTTAGTGACATATTTTAAAGCCACCTGATGAACAAAACAATAAAATTAATAAACACAAAGAGGCCTAAGAGTAAAGGATGAGGATAGGGCAGGACAAACATTTTCTGGCTTGTTAATGCATTATTTATATTAACTTACTTTAAGATCATCATCCAAACGTCTCCCTTCATACACCACGCCAGATCCACCTTTCCCCAGCTGATCGCCAATGGTGTAGCGGCTGAAGATGTAGTCTATTAAAAGATTAAATAACATGGAATTGTGATGTGTCAGGCAGTATTCAATCTTATACTAATTTTCATGTAATTATAAATTTCAACGACTGAATGTTTATAGTTTTAACATACATTAGTACATATAGACATGTAAAACAGTAATGTTTTTAACATGTCATGGAAAAAGATCTAATCATGGCCTTGAAGTGGATATCAGTGTAATGTTTGCTGATGTACATTTTTGATATTGTGTTTGATTGTATTAGTTCAAATTAGAGTTGTACATAAAACACATTCTCATAACATGGCTGTGTCATTTACCGTCACTACTTCTTTCAGCCCAGGCCACCTTCCTCTTCTCTCTCTCATCCTGCTGCTGCTCCACCGCTCCCTGACCTGAGCTGTGCTCTGGAGGATGTTTTTGGGCAGCTCGGAAGAAAGAGCGAAGCCTCCGCCACCACTTCTTACTCTTTCTTTTCTCCTCAACTCTCCCTGCCTCCTTCCTCTCCTCCTCCTTCTCCTTCTCCTCACCTCCTTCCTCTCCTCCTCCTCCTCCTCCTCCTCCTTCCTCCCTCCCTCTCCTCCTCCCTCCTCCTCCTCCTCCCTCTCCTCTCCTCCCTCTCCTCCCTCCTTCCTCCTCTCCTCCTCCTCCTCCTCCTCCTCCAGCACCAACAGGGGTCTCATCTCGAGGATGAGGATGGTGAACCGCCCTGTTGGTGCTGGGTGTTGGGGGTGTACTAAGATGTTGTTCGTACACCTCGCCAACAGTCATCGGACTGACTTTAGTAACTCGCTGTCCCATCGCTGTGAAGAATCACCGACCACTACAATAAACCCACAAAGAATGTCAGAATGTCACGCTCTTTATATACCCCGAGAGTTCTATTCGAACGCGCTCTATGGCGTCATAATACTTGAAGCGTCTCAGTTCTTTCTTTATGATTCCCATTCATTTTAGATAAAAATGTAATATTAAATAAAATATTACAAAGGTACAATACAAAGTCTGTCAGAATTTTGCGATAGATTAAAAATTTATTATAAATTTATAGAAATACTTTATCCCAGTGTTTTTTTTCACATAATGCAATATAGCACCGCTATATATTTGTATCGATTCAGTCATTTAAAAAAACATTAAAATGCTTATTAATGTGAGTTGCTGTTACTATTTTTAAGGTTTAAAATGAAAACCGTGTATATATAATAGAAGGTCTGTATAATAACTTTATTAATAACTTTTTGTAGCCGTATTACGTACGTTGTTAGTTTCTCCAGTAGAGGGCGTCTATTTAACATGTATGTTCAGATTTGATTTAATCGTGTGCACAGTCTGTGGTTTTACTGGGCGAGGTTTATTGGTGAGTATCTCTTCTCTAGCATATGAAATGTTGTTTTTTTTTACTATGTGAAATCACTGCTGTGCCCTGCAGTCAACCCTGTTTGGAAACTGTACATTCAAATCCACATGTAAATTGCTCTTTGCTCTCCTAATGCCCAGTTCCACCAAACCTCAAACAAAGTCATTTGCCTCTGAATTTTATCACCAGCTCATTCTTTTGTGCAGTTTTATGAATAATGTTTAACAGAACTTGCTTCTTTCAGCAGTCAGTATAAACCTGAGAAAGTGAGTGTTTTATGCGTCACAGTTCTGTCCTCTAATGTTAATTATAAACCAAAACTCAAGGTTCCCAAAGTCAAACACTCCACTGGTCTGTATGCTTGTACTATAGTTCACCAACCTGTATGCATACCATTGGACTTAAAATTTATTGTGTGTGTGTGTGTGTTAAGGTTTTCTCTTTGATGTTATATGTGTATTTTCATCTTAAAGGAGCAGTTCACCCAAAAATGAAAATTAGGCCTCAGGTCATGCGAGATGTAGATGAGTTTGTTTCTTCATCAAAACAGATTTGGAAAAATATAGCATTACATCACTTGCTCACCGATGGTTCCTATGCAGTGAATGGGTGCCGTCAGAATAAGAGTCTAAAAACATCACAATAATCCACAAGCAACCACTGACATATTTGTTTTGAACTGTTTTTACTTGTAAACAGTGCTTGTTTTGTGCATATATATCTCCTGATTCAGACAAGATGACTTTTTCACTGGAGAAAGCAATATCAGTGATTACAGAGTAATATTTTGACCAGACGTGACGTTTTAAAATTAAAACACCTTTATTATTAATTTGGTTTTTACAAGCATGCAGCTTTTGGCTTCACAAGATGTTAATTGATCTACTGGGGTGGTGTGGATTATATGATTATTATCATGTTTTTATCAGCTGTTTGGACTCTCATTCTGATGGCGCCCATTCACTGCATTGTATCCACTGGTGAGCAAGTGATGTAATGCTGCATTTCTCCAAATCTGTTCTGACGAACAAGCAAACTCGCCTACATCTTGGGTGAGTAAATGTGCAGCAAATGTGCATGGGTGAACTGTTCCTTTAAAGCAACCTTTCATCAATAATTTTAAATTTGGTATAGTTTATTTACCTTCATGTCTGTCTTTCTTCCGTGTAGAACAAAAGGAGTTTGCATAATGCACAAACAGTGACCACACCTGTCAAGTAGGCAAGATTTTATTAAATAACAACTTTGGTCTGTTTCTAAACTTGGAATATAAACTGTTTATGATGCTATTATAGTGCTATTTTGGAGTATGACAGTCCTTGGTCCCCATCCACTTTCATTCAACAGAAGAAAAAATGTTACATAGGTTTGGAATGATGTAAGGGGGAAAAAATGGTTATATTTTTATTCTTAAATAATAATGTCAAAAATCCATCCATCCTGATTTTGGACTCATCAGGAAGAGTAAAGTGTGTTTGCAGCCCGGAGTCGTGCTCCATATCCAGTGACATCCAAACCTGTCCAATGTTCCACCCCGTTGCTCTTCTTTCACTCCATTCTTTGAAGCTGCCTCTCCTTGATCATACAGGATTACAAAACTGGACCAGGAACAGGAATTTGCTTACATCACTTAACAAACGTCACAGTACGGCATATATGTTCTGATATAAATAATAAGGTTATTAGCCAGGAATGTCCTTTAAACTCATTTTCTGCTTTGCCAGTGCATGATGCATAGAGGAGGGCAATAAAATGGTCAATAATGAATTAATGACTTTCAATAAACTAATAAACCAAATGCTTTCTGGCTCCAGTTAAGTAAGTAAAATCAGTTAGTAAAATCTGATATAGTAGTATACTGTTACAGAAATTTTTCTAGTATATTGCACCAAGTGGAGAAAAGCAAAACTTATTTTATGATTTATCATATGATTT
The DNA here is from genome assembly GCA_012976165.1 of Labeo catla. Lineage (NCBI taxonomy): Eukaryota > Metazoa > Chordata > Actinopteri > Cypriniformes > Cyprinidae > Labeo > Labeo catla. The sequence continues at coordinate 521,718 of VONZ01000341.1, forward strand.
ATATTTGTTAGTGTTGAAGAAATGCATAAATGCACTGTGTGACACTGAAATCAATACGCATATATAGAGTACACACATGCAATCCTTATTTAATGTTTTTTTAATGCAGTATTAAGTATTTACATTTGTACTTTAAGTTACATAGGTATTTGTAACTTAAGGTATAAGTAGGTATAAATGTAAATAAATAAATAAAGTTACATAGGTATTTTATTTATTTATTTATTTATTTACATTTTTAGTATAACAGCAGTAATGAATATATATATATATATATATGCAATAAATACATATATGTGATCCTGTACCACAAAACCAGTCATAAGTAGCATGGGTATATTTGTAGCAATAGTCAACAGTACATTGTATGTGTAAAAATGATGGATTTTCCTTTTATGCCAAAAATAATTAGGATATTAAGTAAAGATCATGTTTCATGGAATTATTTTGTAAGTTACCTACTGTAAATATATGAAAACTTAATCTTTGATTAGTAATATGTATTGCTAAGAACTTCATTTAGACAGCTTTAGAGGCGATTTTTTAGAGACAATATTTTGATTTTTTTTTGCACCCTCAGATTCCAGGTTTTCAAATAGTTACATTCAAATATTATCTTATCCTAACAAACCATACATCAATGGGAAGCTTATTTATTCAGCTTTCAGATAAAATTGACCCTTATGATTGGTTTTGTGGTCCAGGGTCACAAATGAATAACGCAGTTTTCCTTAAGTCGTTATCCAAAAAGCATAATTTTATGGAAGAGAAAGAGTGAATTTTATTTAAACATTCCTTTCAGAATGTGCATAAGTAAAGTTATTAAAAGCTATTGTTATTTTTATAAAGCTACAGGGCGAAGCCCTTTAAATAGTCCATGACTAAAATGTTTTGTATATGTTCCAGAAAGACCGCATTAAAAGTGCATGCGTTCATATGCAGGCTCCGCCCCCTCTCGCACAGCAGGTAGAGTTACGAGCGCGAATCACCTGTCACTCTCGCTCAAGCGCACCTGTTGCATCGTTCTAGACTTTTATCCTCACCTTTATTTTTTTGTTTTTACACTTTTGTCTGTATCAGCAAGGTCGCCTTGCCTACCCAAACCCCCCCGTGTTTGGAGCAAAGTTCGCACCTGTGAGAAAACAGATTGAGATGGAGCCTTGAAGAAGAGTTTACCTCAGGAGTTTCTGGAAACGAGAGGAATTATTGGCGAAGCACCGTAGATTCTCTGTGCTGAGGGGTAAGAGCGCATTTCTATACGTTATCCAACCCAAGGTCAGCACTGAGTACGACGCGACGCGTCAAAACTAGAACGCGTCCGTTATAAGAAGCACACTTGCGATGTTTTGCTTCTGAATCGTCACGTCCGCTCTTATTTGCGTTTCTGTGGAAATATGAACGGAACGCAAATGCTGGAAATTTGCTTTGGTCAGTCGTGCGATTAAAGGACTAAAAGCATGAGACTCCACAAAGTTTAATCTTCAAAAATGAATTGTGGAAGTTGTATGTTTTACAAGAAAGTAGTATTTCAGTCTTTACAGCTACCTTAAAATGTAATTTTTTATTAAAACATTAGGTTAGCCTGCTGTTTTTATAATTAATTATAGCAATTTCTGAGTGAAAATAGTTTATACACACTTTTTCTTTAGTGTTCTGTACATTAACAAATGTCATTTAATTTTATTTAAATCTAGGTGTGGTTTATTAAAACATTCGATAAAATAGGAATAGAAACGCCTTTAGGGGTTTGTGGATTATTTATAGCGATTAACTTCATTAGCAAACATAATGCTACGTCAGTTTAACTTTCCAAAATATAATCAAACAAGATTTTTTTTTTGTCTGACTGCGGTGACAATTCAGTAGATGGAGCTAGAATCAGTCTAAAAACCATCCTGTGATCTGTTTATTCTTTTATTGAAAAAGCTTATCACATGCAAACGTAAGTAAATACCTCTGACCAACTTGGACAGATTCAAAACAATTAGAAAAAAAATTTTTTATTTTGAGATCTAATGTCCTGGTGCTCAAAAACCAGTGATGTAATGCTTAACAAATCAGGTTTTGCAACTTATGTTTGATTACGGTTGACTGGCATTATTTGGAATGATATTCATATGTGTGCCATTTAAATTCCCAATAGCTGTTTGACAGTACAATCCGTTCCAGGCGGACACGACCACATTTTCAAACAACAGCAATGACAACTTGACCCGAATGCTTGATCAATCCCAAATCTAAATGTTCACCTGACATCAGACTGGCAAACAAGTGACACAAACGTCCCTCTCGATCACAATACGAACAAACACACTTATTCACAGAAACCATCATCACTGCAGACGGGGAATAAAAGCCTTTAGCAGACACTCAGGCTTTTTGCTCATGTTTATGTTAAAGCCAATTCACTGCTGCAGGGCAAAGTTCCCGCGGACATTATCTCCGTTTGCACATCTGTTTGAGGAGGCATTACTTCATTTACTGAAGTCAATAAAGGTGAGCTTAATGGTCATGGAGGCTTGACGTTTTTTTGTTTATAGCTTTTAAAGCTCGCACAGTTCAGAGGTTTGATTCAAATGAGGTTTTGCGGTTTTATTCAGGCCTGGGATCTGAATGGCTGGGAATGTTTAATTGATTGCTCGCTGTAATTCCTCCCACCTCAGTGAATCCATCTGCTGAACCGATGATGTCTAAAAAATGAGCACAATGCACAATAGAGCAGGCCAAGCGGAGACGGTCCCATCGGAGGCTGATTGTTTTTGCTCGGTCACCTAAGCGAAAGCAAATTAAATTACATATCATGTTCCTCGTCAAAAGACAGTGGTGGTGTGTTGAATGTGGGTGGCTTGTTGGTGCACGTTTGCTTGGAAACCAAGGTGGTCATTAACATAAGGTTTAGATCTGACAGATACAGTATGTGTGTTTTTGTGTGGGGTCTTATTCGGCCAATTCACATGTTTTAGAGACTGTCACTTGAACTGGTTCACTTTGAATTTCATACAGGATGTTAATTGGAATAACAGGAAGAGATTGTGAATTGCACACAGTCCTACAAACAAAAAAACATAATTGCATCAGTAATTGTGTTGTTTTGCTAATTTGTTTCCTTATGTACTTACAGTAAATACTGTCCAAACAATTAAATCATTTTAATTTTCAATACAGCACTACACAATGACAACTAAATTTTTAAATAACTGATTCACATCATATTTTAATCCACTGATTATATGCCAATTATTTGGGTAAATTCTGTTCTCAAATTTTGGTCCATAAAATAAATAAATTGAATAATAATAATAATAATAATAATAATAATATTATTATTATACACTACCCCTCAAAAAGTTTGGGATCAGTAAGACTTATGTCTTAAGACCCCAGACTAATGTTTTTTTAAAGAAAATGCTCATCAAGGCTGCATTTATTTGATCAAAAATACTGAAACATTGCAAAATGTTATTACAATATAAAAGAATGTTTTTTATTTTAATATACATTAAAAAATAATTTATTCCTGTGATGCAAAGCTGAATTTTCATCAATTATTACACCAGTCTTAAGTGTCACATGCTCCTTCAGAAATCATTCTAAATTCTTTGATCAATAAAAGATGAAAAAGAACAGCATTTATTTAAAATAGAAAGATTTTCAACAATATACACTATTGTTCAAAAGTTTGGGGCAAGTAAATTTATTTATTTATTTTTTGTGTGTGTGTGAAAGAAATTAATATTTTTATTCACCAAGGATGTGTTAAATTAATAAAAAGTGATAGCATAGATGTACATTGTTAAAAAAGATTTAAATTTTGAATAAATGCTGTAACTTATTTATCAAAGAATCTTGAAAAAAAAAAAAGAATCACAGGTTCCAAAAAAAATATTTGGAAGCACAACATTGATAATTCTAATAATAAATCAGCATATTAGAATGATTTCTGAAGGATCATGTGACACTTAAGACTGGAGTAACAGCTGAACAGATGAAAATTCAGCTTTGCACCACAGGAACAAATTATATTTTAAAGCATATTAAAATACAAACCATTATTATTATATTGTAATAACATGTTTTTTTTTTCTGTGTTTTTGATCAAATAAATGAAGTACTGATGAAGCATAAGAGTCTTCTTTAAAAAACATTACAAGTCTTACAGATCCCAAACTTTTGAGTGGTAGTGTGTTTGTATGTATGTATAATAAAAAAAAGCAAATTTCACATGCACATGTATTTTAATATAATTTAATGTTTCTGTAAATTTGATAATGGCGATTCAAACTAAATATTTTAGTTTTATTCTGTTTTAATCATTTGCACTCACATTCTAATTGTAGTTCTGCATTCTATCTGCTACCTCAATTCAAATTTTGTTCAAATTCAGGAATTAAAAATACGTTCTCAGATAATTTCTGAATATTGCATAACCTGTTGTCGAATCTGATAGTAAACCTGTCAAGTTGATCTTGGTAAACTTCAAATCATTATTCTTTTTTGTGAACAATGTGTGTTTGTTGAGAGCCTAAATTTTTTTTGCACGTTTCCAAATCCCCATAAATTCCTTTGGGCAATAAATGTTGACGTTTGTTCATGCATAGAAATGTCATAGTGGTGAACAGCCGTTCAACCGTAACACCACCACAGCCAGATTCCTTATGACTTCTGAAACAAATATGTTTCCTTGTGTACTCACGGACACATTCGGTCTTTAGTATTAAAAATAATCAACATCAATCCTATTCAAGGACTCTAGACTTTGATCGTTGCTGACACGTCTGCAGATACACACACACACACACACACACGCTGACTGCACTGAAACTCTCTGTTATGAAACATTGTGCTATTTCTTTCTTTAGTTTGTGATTGTTCTGAATTAAGATTTGTCTCATTTGTTCTTTAATGTCTACTAGAGAGTTTTGTTTCAACTAAAGCGTAAGAGTCTCCAGTGATCTCACATGTGTCTTCTGAGATTCAGTAGAATTCTACGCAGATTTGTCTGCAATCAGAATTTAGAATGTTAATGTGATCTCATTAGAACATAATATGAAACACTTGTCATCAAAGTCATCTAAATCACATGATATGCTATGTACATTCATTCTCACAGCTAACACAAATATGTTCTAAGAACATTTTGCTAACAATCCCATTAAGTAAAGAAAGTGTTATTTCCTTTGGAAATGTTTTAAAAACCCTGTTTTCTTGGTTATGTGAATGTTAAGAGAACCCTGGGAATAAAGACTTGTATGGCTGAATATAATGTTAATGATGTCTCTTACTGCAGTATATACAGTAGTAGAAAACCCATGAAAGATTTATGTTATTTAAAAAAATCCACATCGTTTTATACATGTTTTTGACTCATTATTTAGATGACGTGAAATGGTTGCACTCGGTGAGCTACTGGGGCTACGCTGTAAAAAACACAATTTGTTGAGTCAACATAATTTGTTACCCTGCTGCCCTAAAATTTTAAGTTCACTCAACTCAAATAAATTTAGTCAGCTTGAAATGTTAAGTTGTACTAAGTGAAAATGAAGATATTTGAGTTGACTAAACAAAAAAAATGTAGTTTGTTAAACTTGAACTCAAATATCTAGGTTGTCAGTTAGTACAACTTAACATTTCAGGTTGACTAAACTTAAAATTTTAAGGCAGTTGGATAACAAATTATTTTAAGTTGACTCAATAAATTGTTTTTTACAGTGTAAATGTCGCTATTTTTACCGCAGCACAACTTGGAATACACGATTTAGAAAGCATAAGGGTGCATTATGCGGCTTTTGGTTGTAATTTTAAGTCGAAGGGCAACAAGAGAAGCGATGCGAGTCTGCTTTTCATAGCAATAAGAATAATAGAAAAGAATGGGAAGATGCCTGTGGATGAATAAAACTTCCTAAAGACCTGCGTCTTTGTTCTCTCCACTTTAGCCCTGATGCTTTTGAGGCTTTTAGTAGACCACAGCTACTGAAAGAGCTTATAAACCGCAGAGACAAGAAATGTTAGATGCCATCCTGGAAGAATGTAAACATGTCAGCACTTGTCATGATGCCACAGGCACTGAAGGAGTATCTCAGTGAGGATTTCACTCGCAATCCGGGGGTGTTTAGACTCCTGGTGGGGAAAAATCAATGATACGGCATTTGGTTTATAACTATGCTTATATCCATCGCCACCTGTAAGCTCTTTCAAAAAATAGCATTAATGGTCCCCCCCATAGTCCAAAATATGTGTAAAATGATGTGGATTTTTTCATCTTCAGTGGGTTTTCTACTACATATTTCATTAAAAGACAACACGTACTTATTAAGCCAAACAAGTCTTAATACCTGGGGTTCTCTTAAAGGAGAAGTCCACTTCCAGAACAGAAATTGACAAAATATACTCACCCCCTTGTCATCCAAGATGTTCATGTCTTTCTTCTTCAGTCGTAAAGAAATTATGTTTTTTGAAGAAACATTTAAGGATTTTTCTCCATGTAGTGGACTTCTATGGTCCCCCCGAGTTTGAACTTCCAAAATACAGTTTAAATGCGGCTTCAAATGATGCGGTTGTAAACAAAGCCGAGGAAGAAGGGTTTTATCTAGTGAAACGATCGGTTGTTTTCATAAAAATAAAAAACTTTTTAATATGTCAAACGCTTGTCTTGTCTCGTTTTTTTCTGGTTCGTGACAGTTAGGGTATGTCGAAAAACTCCCATCCCGTGTTCTCTCTCAACTTCAAAATTGTCGTTTTACCTTTTTTTTTTGTTAAGGGTGTTTGATCTTCTTTGCATGTTCACTTTGCAAAGACTGGGTCTGTACTTCTGCAGCGATGTAGGATGATTTGTAAATTATTTTTGAAGTTGAGGGAGAAAATACGATTGGAGTTTTTCAACATACCCTAACTGTCTTGAGCAAGAATACACAGGGAGTTCAGGGAGAGCGAGACAAGACGAGCATTTGAGATTAAAAAGTATTTAAATTGTATTTTTTAAATGAAATTAACTGATTGTTTCGCTAGATAACACCCTTCTTCCTCAGATGGAATCGCATTTGGGATCGTTTGAAGCCGCATTTAAACTGCATTTTGGAAGTTCAAACTCGGGGGACCATATCAGTTCATTACGTGGAGAAAAATCCTGAAATGTTTCCCTCTTTATGTCTGAAGAAAGAAAGACATGAACATCTTGGATGACAAGGGGATGAGTACATTATCTGTAAATTGTTGTTCTGGAAGTGGACTTCTCCTTTAAGCCAAACAAGTCCTAATACCTGGGGGTCTCTTAAAAGGGAACATTCCGTTTATTATTTTGGTAACATTAATGGAATGTTACACTTAAAAATAAAGGTGCTTTTAAAGGTTTTTCACAGCAATGCCATAGAAGAACCATTTTTGACTCCACAAAGTCAAACCATTCAGTCAAAGGTTCTTTAAAGAACCATCTCTTTCTTACCTTTTTATAACCTTCTTTCACCACAAAGAACCTTTTGTGAAACTGAAAGATGTTAAAAATTCTATATGAAACCATTTAGTCAAAAATGGTTCTTCTATGGCATTGTGAAACACCTTTATTTTTAAGAGTGTACATTTCTACCAAATGTTATTTCTGAATGTCCTCTGAACCATCCAGTTTTTTTAAAGTTTCAATTTGTTTTGGTTATGCAAACATTCCATTTTATAAATTTCCTAACTTTACGGGAATGTTGCTTTTGAATGTTCTTTTAGTAACATTGAACAAACATTAGATATGCATGCAACTAAAATGTTTCAGAAAATGTTCTATGAACAATGTATAAATGACATTTTTCAAAACATTACTAAAGACCATAACTAACAATTTTATGCTAAAGTTTTATTAAGCTATTAAAACATTATTTGTGACCCTGGATCACAAAACCAGTCATAAGCGTCATTTTCTCAAAATTGAGATTTATACATCATATGAAAGCTGAGGATATGAGTTGTTAGGATATGACAATATTTGGCCGAGATACAACTATTTAAAAATCAGGAATCTGAGGGTACAAAAAAAATCGAAATATTGAGAAAATCACCTTTAAAGTTCTTCAAATAATGTTCTTAACAATGTATATGACTAATCAAAAATTAAGTTTTCATACATTTACAGTAGGAATTTTACAAAATATCTTCATGGAACATGATCTTTACTTAATTTCCTAATGACATTATTTTTGAATGTTCTCTGGGCATTTTAAAACAAATAGTAACATTTAAAAAGTTAAAAGGAATTTCCAACTAAAATATGTTTCAGAAATAAAACGTTCCATGAACAATGTATAAATGTTTTTGCGCTAACATTTTGCAAACATTATTAAACACCAGATTCATTCAATTAACATCACTGGAAGAATGTTTGAACATCTGAGAAACATCTGAGAGAAAAGCTTATGCTTGAGTGAAACTTTCTAAGTCTCTTGAACTAAGAAAAAGCAACTTCGGATGAATTCTGGCAGGTTGTTCAGTGTGTAGCGGATACAGGGAACTGGACTCTGATGCAGTGATAGATTAGTGTTAGATCAGGTTGCTTGATGGACACTGTTCGGATTCTTGTTTTTGGCTCAAAATGTCATGAGGTGTTAAAATTTAAGGCTGAAGTCATGTTTGACCTGGCATGAAACCTGTTTAGCCATGTTTTGCAGTTGGGACCACTATAAACCAGCGACACTCTTTCACATTTAATAATTTTGAAGAAAAAGCAATAACTTCCGAAACACTGGAGAAATGCAGATCAACAAACGCAAACTCTGGCCATTAAACAAAACAGCCTCGACAAACAAAGCTGAACCCAAATGAAAGGTGGAGTGGGTGGAACCAACAATGAGCGTTTAGGGTTAAAAACAAGTCCAGGAGAGGTGGAGGCGTGTGATGCGGCCTTAAATAGGCACGTTGTGAGAGGAAATTTTGGACCAGCCTCAAAATGCCAGTTCATTCATCCGCTCAGGTGTGTCAAATACCACAGGACTTGAGTCAATGAGCCTGCAGTCTGTATAAACCTGGTTTAAAGAGAGCAGCCATTTATATTCACCTTGAGAAAACATGAGCTGTGGGAAATACTTTTGAAAAGATGACACAATGTACTGCCAGTGCATTATTGCACTGCTCCTAATAAAATAAACAATAGTGTTACGTCAGTCATTTTTATGCAAAGTAATGCTAACCTGTTTAAGATTCATGTATGATACTACAAAAGATTTCTATTTCAAATAAATGTCATTTACACAATGAGAAACAATGTATCACAGTTTTCACAAAAATATGAAGCAGCCCAAATGTTTTCAGTGATAAAATAATACATTTCTTGAGCACAAATCAGTATATCAGAATGATTTCTGAAGGATCATGTGACACTAAAGACGAGTAATGATGTGGAAAATGCTGTGCATCACAGAAATAATTGACATTTTAATAAATGTTTACATAGAAAACAGCCAATTTTTTTGTAAATGTAATAATATTTCACAACAGTACTATTTTACTGTGGTAGTCAGTATGTGCCTCAGCAACAATATTTTTAGATCATTTCTGAAAAATTCTGCTTTAAAACACCCATGCACACAGAATTACATCACAGATTTGCATAATAAAAGAGCCAACCTTGTCTGATATTATTGTGGAACTAACAGTTGGTAAGTCAGGACTAGTCAGAAAGGTGTTTTTAGCGTAGACTTAATCACTGTCATTTTTCCTCACCGAGAGAGACCCAGGTGACTAGCAGGTGTTTTTTATTCAAAGTGGTATTGTCTTTTGCTGTGAATAAGTGTTGTAGTTTGCCTGCAGTGACTAGTCACTGCATGCAGAGTAGACAGTTTCGTTCTTATAACGGCAACAGTTCACACAATTTCCTTTATTTAATATTTTAGATTTAGTATTTTTAATGACAGTGGTTTAATGGATGAATAAATGTGAAAAGAAACTTGTAGTGGTTTAGACTTATTGTAGTGGTTTACATATTTATTTATTTATTTTTTAATAAAATCAAGGTTTTTTTTTTTTAACAGAATCTTACCAGCAATTACTTATTTTCATAATTTCTCCACTTTTTAAGAGTTGTGTAAACAACAAATTCTTAAAATAATATTTACGGAATGTTCTTGTAACATCATTAATGTTTAATATATGTTCTTGTGATGCTGAGAGGGCGCATTCTTAAAATATAAAAAATGGGTGTTTTAAGTGGAGTTTTATTAACAAATTTCGGAAGAAGCACACACAGATTATTAACTCGGCCAGTTCACCATAAGCAATTACATCGTCCATCCCGCCGACCCGGGAGGACGTCCATAAATAAACTAAGCAGCCTTACCTTCCTCATCTCTAGTCGTCAGCATCCCTCCTCCACCCCGACTCCTCCCCATTAACCCTTCCGGGGGAGTAAGTGCAGGGTCCAGGCTAAAGGGCTCGGAGCCCTCTCCCCAGACAGCACGCCAAATACGCATACTTTTATTCCTCATTATCGTTGTAAGAACATTCAAATGTAACATTCTCATAATGTTTTCAAAATGATGATATGGAATGTCTCTCAAATGTTCAAACAACCAAGAAGAAATGTTCTTTAAATATAAAAATGGGTGTTTTGAATGCTGAGAGAATGTTTAAATGTAACATTATTAATATTTGATATATGTTCTCTGTATGTTGAGAGAGAGCGAGAACATTCAAATTTATCATTCTCATAACATTTTCAAATGATAGAATGGAACGTTTCTCTAAAGTTCGAATAACCAAGAAGATACGTTCTTTAAATATAAAAATGGGTGTTTTGAATGCTGAGAGAGCATTTAAATGTTTGTTATTAACATTTGATATATGTTCTCTTTAAGAGATAACGTTCTTAAAATATAAAGAAAAAAAAATCGGTGTTTTATATATTGAGAGAACATTCAAATGTAACGTTCTCATAATGTTTTTAAAATGACGGAATGTTTCTCTAATGTTTGAATATCCAAGAAGAAATGTTCTTTAAATTTAAATTTCAAATTTCAAATTTAACATTCTCATAACATTTTCAAATGATAGAATGGAACGTTTCTCTAAAGTTCGAATAACCAAGAAGATACGTTCTTTAAATATAAAAATGGGTGCTTTGAATGCTGAGAGACATTCAGTTCAGTTCAAATTTATTTGTATAGCACCTTTCATGATACATATTGTTGCAGAGCAACTTTACAGCAAATTAAAGTTTTTACAATATATTTAGTAGTAGCTTACTAGTGGTGACTGTGTCAAGTTGATGTACATATGGCAGAGATGTATGGTAAAGATCAATTAATGATGTAATCAAACAGACAAAGAACACTAAATTAGTAGCAAAATTCGGTAGTACTGTATGTTGTTTCAGGGTTGGCATCATCTGAAGTCTTCTGAGAGACTGGCATCATCTCTTCTTAAGTGTTCTGGATCCAGACTGAAGCTTGTGAATTCCTAGTTACCACGGCATGTCAGTCCCATGGCAGAAAGAACAGAGACCAAATACAGTAGGAACATAATTAGCGTAGCTGCTGTTCAAACCAAGCAAAGAAGATTTGTTCAACCAGAGCTAAAGGATTAATAATGTACATTTGATCTGATATAACTGCGGTAAAAGTTTATGAGATGCATTATTTGAATGCTTGGCTAAAAGGATGAGTCTTTAATCTAGGTTTAAAAAGAGAGTGTGTCCGATCTCCGAACATTATCAGGAAGGCTATTCCAGAGTTTGGGAGCCAATTCATATGTAACTGGATTAATATTTGATTTATGTTCTCTTTATGTTGAGAGGAAATGTTCTTAAAAGTATAAAAAATGGTTGTTTTAAACATTAAGAGAACAGTCAAACGTAACATTCTTATAATGTTTTCAAAATGATGGAATGGAATGTTTCTCTAATGTTTAAATAACCAAGAAGAAATGTTCTTTAAATATAAAAATGGGTGTATTAAACATTGTGAGAACATTCAAATGTAACATTCTCATAATGTTTTCAAAATGATGGAATGGAAAGTTTCCTTAATGTTTGAATAACCAGGTAGAAATGTTCTTTATATATGAATGTAAAAATGGATGTTTTGAATGCTGAGAGAACATTCAAATGTAACAATATTTCAGGAAACATTTTAAAAATATAAAAAAATGTGGTGTTTTATATGTTGAGAGAACATTCAAATGTAACATTCTCAATGTTCAATTCAAAATGATGAAATGAAATGTTTCTCTAATATTCGAATAATAAAGTAGACACGTTTTTTAAATAAAAATATAAAAATGTGTTTTGAACGCTGAGAGAACATTCAAATGTAAATGTTATTAATATTTGATATATGTTCTCTTTATGTTGGATATAAAAAATGGTTGTTTTATATGTTGAGAGAACATTCAAATGTAACATTCTCATAATGTTTTCAAAATGATGGAATGGAATGTTTCTCAAATGCATAAATAACCAAGCAGAAATGTTCTTTAAATATAAAAATGGGTGTTTTGAATGCTGATGAATGTTTAAATATAACATTATTAATATTTGATATTTGTTCTCTTTATGTTGAGCGAAAACATTCTTAAAATATAAAAAAATGGGTGTTATATATTGAGAGAACATTCAAATGTAACATTTGTAACAAATGTAACAATGATAAAATAGAATGTTCCTAAAAAAATGGACAAAAAAAAAAAATGGACATTTTAAAATGTCATTTAAAACTATTTTCGTATCTTAATGGGAATGTTAGCAAAATATTTTCAGTTGACATTGAAAAACAAACTATTCTAGTCGACGGACATAGGTGTGAAACTCTTCCGTGTGGTATCAGCGCTGTGTGTTTGTATAATACTGATAAAACTTTACATAGTCAAATGCTTATGTGCAGAGCTTTCATATGTGTTTTGTTCTGAGAGCAGCCTTTGTTTTTCACTTTGCTTAAAGTTCAGGATTTCACTGATGCAGCAGTTTTCAGACCATTGCAAAGGGACTCAGTGTCCCGTAGTGCTTGTGTGACTCCAAATGACCTGTAATATATAGTTTTATCTATCAGTCTCTGATTGGTCAAAGCGAGTGGTTTATTGTCTGGCTTAAGTGGTCTGTTGTAGTGCGTGTTTATCTAGTTTTTTCTCTTTGATCTGAATGGACAGGTAGTGGACAGACTGCTTTCAATCGTAAAGCAACAATAGTAGCTGAGATTTATTGACACGAGATGATTGAAATCATCAGAGTTTATATTTGAAGCAAACCGTTGTTTGTGTTTGCGTGTGTCTTTTGTGTAAATGACAAGTGACAACATCCGATGAGGCTCTTATTTGCTTTTTGACACACAGATATCTCTGAATATTGACTGAATGGCAGTGTTGCTATTGTTATCACAGTAAGTTTTACATTTTTGTGCAGTTCATTATGCAAAAACAAAGGTAATTTGCCTTAATTTGGTTTTGAGAAGGACCCAAAGCATTGGAAAGTGTAGCTAAAATGTGCAGAGCTTTACTGAAACATGTACGTCTCATTTTATTGCAGTTCAAGTAAATGTTTAATGTGCACACGCAACAGATCTTATGATTTGTTGTTTGAAGGAACGAAGAGTTTCGTGTTACTTTTTAAGCGTTTAGGCTCATAGCATCAGTTTTGTTTTCCCCAAACAAACCCAGTGATACTGGATATCGTTCAGATTAAGGCCAATGAATAAAACACAGTGATAAGAGATACACCACAGATTACAAGCTCTAGATGCGCAACTGTGTCACTGCAATAAAACCAGAAAATTTATTATTATTATTTATTATTTTACTATCTAAATAAGGACATATTATAGACTTCTATTGATTTAATATTGTATAAAGCTATTCACTACATACTAACCCAAACCCTTCACTGCAAAGAAAGACAAGTTATCTTTAAAAAATAAAGCATTTTTGCCTTTTCGCTCATTCACAAACAAACACTTTTTAAGTTAAATTACATTTCTTCAGCAAGTGTATTAAGAATTTGCTGAAATTTGAATTAAAGAATTCTCTCTTATTTCTTTCATTTAGGTGATTTAACTTGTTAAAATAAGAAATATTCTGTTAAACAAACCAAAATCAAAAGAACACTGTAATGGTGACTTTTTAAAAATAAAACAACACTGCAAACACTAAATAAATGCATTAATTCTAATGGATACATCCTTACATGTTTTGTCCAAACAAGCTAAATTAAATCATTCAGGTGCAAGGGATTGTAAGTATTCCTCCAACAGCCACAATATGAGGTTTAATGAGCTTAGACGTTATAGCTTTATAAAAGTGAACTCAGAATGTGCACTTTACAGGTGAAAACAGTATTCCAATATTTACTTTTTTTTTATTGCGGGAAGAATGTTTAACGCATCAACATTTTTACTGATGTAGCTGAAGGAAATGCCATTTATTCATAAAATTTCTTATTTGTCAACAATCAATTTTTTCCATTTAACAATAAACATTAAAGAGCTGTTTCTCTGTAATTATAAGCTGCTCATACTAAATCCTAAAAACTGTCTTAAAAGGGTCATCGGATGCTAAGTTCACTTTTTCATGTTGTTTGAACATTAATGTGTGTTGGCAGTGTATGTACAAATCTACCCTATAATGATAAAAATCCATGCAGTGGTTTTTAATTAATCTGTAAAAATAATATCCCATTTTTCAAATCGAGCCAGTCTCAGATGCCTGACGGTGTGCCGTCACACCCACAGAGGCCGCTCCCACAATAGTTGATTGACATGAGCTCTTACCTTAGACCAGCTGTCACAGTCCAGTAACTTTCCATGTTTTGATGCCAGAGCAGGGATGTAAGTTAGACAAGAATATCTCAGATTGAGTGATTGAGGTGTTGTGTTGCTGGATGTAATAATGAACATAGTGGTCGTCATTTACTCCTGACATCTGAGCAGCTGAAGATGCAGTAGATTACGTTTGTTTGTGAAGGGAATGCACCTCCCGATCTACATATATCCGTCTATGTTTGCGCGAATCATTCATGATCCAGCTTCACTTACAGCAGAAGTGAGTATAAGGGTTTTTTTATGAATCTTTGCGATCGCCTTTCCTTATAACGTGGTAGTTAGGAAGTTTAGCGGCTAAACGCGGCTAATGTAAACAAGACCGTCTTTCCACAGAGAGAAGAGAGGGGCGGGGTGAGCAGAGCTCATTTGCATTTAAAGGAACCACCCCTTAGAATGAGATGATTTTTGCAGAGCTGATTTTGGCAAGGTAAAAAGGGTGTTGTTTTACAAAACCATTGAGAATTTTTAATCAAAGTATATTAGAGACTTTTCATTAAGACCCTAAAGAATCATACCAACTTGTGGAAAATGGGCATCCGATGACCCATTTAAGGTTTTTTTGTGATCTCAACATATTCTACATCAGCTTATTCAAATTTTAAAGTAGAGTGTGTCTGACCAAACAGAAGTTGGAATTTTTTTAAACAGTGCTCCTTAAAAAGAGAATTTTATGTTTTTTTGACATTACTTTATGAATTGTTTGTCCAAATACTGACATTTCTGAATGTCTCCAAAGGGGGGTTTTGTCAGATTTAGCTCACATTTGGGGGCAATTTAGAGCATGGACATTCAATCTGACCAAAAATATGTACATTTTTGATGGAGAGCATCACAAACTAAGACTGGACTATGTCTGTGTTCAGAATCTAATACTAGTGTACTTCTTTTTGTGCATTGTATACCGCATAATGTCAACTGTTTTAAAAAATAGCATGCAAAAACAAACAAACAAAAAAAAGCAAAAAATTCAGTCAAACTGTATGCTATTTTGTCACATTCTCTCATTACTTGTTTAATTCAGCAAGTTTAAAATAAATAAATAATTATATAACAAGTCTGCATTTATTTGATCCATAAAAAAGCAGTAATATTGTGAAATATTTTTACTATTTAAAATAACAGTTTTCTATTTGAATATATTTTAAAATGTAACTTATTGCTGTGATCAAAGCTGAATTTTCAGGATCATCAATCCAGTCTTCAGTGTCACATGATCCTTCAGAATCATTCTAATTTGATTTGCTGTTTTGTTATTTTGTTATTATTCTTATCAATATTTAATACAGTTGAGCACATTTTTTCAGGATTCTTTGATAAATAGAAATATCTAAAGATCAGCATTTATTTGAAATAAAAAGTTTTGTAACATTAGATACTACATCATTCAAAACTTGGAGTCAGTATGTATATATATTATCTGTATATATATATATTAGTAAAGAAAACAGAAATTATTACTTTTACTTAGCAAGGATGCTTTAAATTGATCAAAATTGATGATAAATACATGTATAATGTTACAAAAGATTTCTATTTCAGATAAATCTTTTTCAGGTTTCTTAGAAAACAGCTGTTTTAAGTAGTAAAAATATTTCAAAATTTTACTGTTTTTGGTGTGCTTTAGATTTTTTGGTATTTTTAATCCATTTTTTTTGTTAAAAATGTTTTTTGTCAGTTTAATTAATAGAGTCAAGGTGATCATGTTGAAAATTGCAGTTGATTTTGCTTTTGGTTTATTCATTACACTGGAAATGATTTGAGTGCATTGCATTGTGGAATACATAACTTCAAACAATGTGCTCTGGATGTATACGGCACATTTTAGCGAATGTAGGTCTTCCATCACATGCCATCAGAAAACTGGCATATTTTACACAGCATCCCTTACTGCATACTGTAGAAATACAAGTATGGTTTGACAATCCGAATGATTGTTGAGATTCTGAAACCAGTGAATGTAGATTTGAGCATTACTAAAATAAGTCATGATGATTTCATTCAGTGGTGATAAAAAAGACAGCCCTTGGCATCAGTCAGACTGTCTCCTGTACCACGGACACACCTTTCTCATGGATTTTAAAAGCAGGTGAACTCCACAAACATGAGTTCAAAGTCCTTTTATGTTGATCCTCATCTCATTCTGGAAGTGACTAATATTTTATGACAGCCATACTGTTATGATCGAGTGTACATGTTTTTCATATCATGCCCATGTTTAGTCTGTATAGTCTACAGATGAAGTTCATGTTGATTAACGTATTGAGGTCACTGTGTGAACTATAAAATGACTTCAAGGCTTCTGACCTTTTGTTCAAGGTGGAATAAAGCCTAATTATATGTATTGACTGATATAGGTGTCCCTCCCTTCACATTGTTGAGCTTCAGCTCGAATGCAACTAATATGCAAATAAAGTTCTGCTTTTTTACAAGCAATTCAGTTATAAACACACACATGCAAGAGGTTCTCCGGTGATCCAGAAAGACACATGCCCTCTCATCAGTTAAGTGCCGAGCCAGCGAGTTTATTTGTGTGTAAAGCTTCAGAGTGTGTAATTAATTAAGCATCTAAAAAATGTCCGTGTCCTGAGGAGAGGCAGGTCTTGTTTCAGGTTGGGCTGCCTGCCTGCTGTTGTCTGCTCCAGCATCTTTACGGGACAGCAGACAGCAGAGCAGATACAACCAAAACAACTCTGCGGTTCATCACACCCCTGGTACTGTTGTAAAACAGGCTTAGTGAGGCATTTGATACACTTCATAAACGCAGATAGTGATATATAACACATGAAGACTGTCTGTGTAAAAGGATTTGAGATAAAGTTGTTTAAAGGCTGCATACACTATCAGTCAAAAGTTTTTGAACAATAAGATTTTTAGTGTTTTCAAAAATTAGAATGATTTCTAAAGGATCATGTGATTGGAGTAATGATGCTGAAAATTCAGCTTTGATCACAGGAATAAATTACATTTTAAAATATATTGAAATAGAAAGCAGTTATTTTAAATGGTAAAAATATTTCACAATATTACTGCTTTTGCTGTATTTTAGATCAAATAAATGCAGGCTTGGTGAGCAGAAGAGACTTCTTTAAAAAAAACATCTGTTTTTGACCAGTAGTGCATGTTTTTAAATGTTCCTAAAATGTTAAATTCTCACAATGAAATAAGAAAATATTTTGGTTTTAACTATTAAACGTCTTTTTTCCCCACTGAAAATTTGAAAATTTGAAAATTTGAAAATTTGAAACAGTAGTTTTGGTAGTTCCAACTCTAACATTCTGATGTTAAGTCAACATTTAAATAATGTTATCAAATTATGAAAACTAGACAGTTTAATACTACTTTAATCAACATGAACATAAAATGACTTTGAAAACAAATTATGCACTTTTTTCCTCTGCATATTAATTATTCAAGATCTGTTATATATAAAACATGAAAATTGTCCATGTAACATGAATTGTTCCAAAACATTGGGCTAATGTTGTAGAAATGTTGTGTATATGTTTTTAAACATATACACAAGTTCTCACAATGAAATAAGAAAACATTCTTGGTAAAGCATTATTTGAACTGTTTGAAGATTTTTTTCCACCATAAAAATTACAAATAATTCCTAAATGTAGCAGTTTTTAGTTTTGAATGAGTCAAATAAAGTGGATGGTACTGTATGATGTATTTTGAAGCAGTAGTTTTAAAGGTTCCAGCGTTATTCTCAAATCAATGTTTGATGTTACTTCTATCACCATGGTGTGATTAGTAAATGTTTTTGAACATAAACTTGACTGTTTGAAAACAAATAATACATGCATATTGATTATTGAAGAGCTGAGCAAATTGCAGACAGGATGCAGACAGTCAGTTCATGCTCTGTTTGACGCATTTATGCTTCTTCAAAGGGGTCATGTGCCTCAAGAGTCACACAGAGATGAATTATTCACAGCAGCCAGGATGGAGAAAGAAAGAAACAATGGAAAGGCCTTTGAAAGAGAGAAGGGTGGAGGCGTGGAGAAAACAAAAATAGCACAGTGATTAGCGAGAGATTAAGACCAAGTAAACTGACAGTTTGTGACAAGTTAAAGAGGCAGTTAAAGACTTATTAGTGCATTACTGCAGAATTCAGACACACCCTGAGGGCAGTTTAGGGAGATTAATACAGTACAAAAATGAAGTTTGGTCTTACTGTACTGCTGCGCCGTGTGTTTCATTTGCTGTGTTTGGTGTTAATGACGTGTCTCTTTTTGTCGCAGGTGGATGTCGTAGAACATGAATGTTTTGGGGACCCCAACAAAACCAAGCAAGTAAGTCTCAGACTCAAAGCATACTCTAATGCACTAATAAAATAAGCTGAAAATGTCTACATCCAAGATGTAGATGAGTTTTTTTTATCTTTTAGAACAGATTTGGAGGAATGTAGCATTACACTTGCTCACCAATGGATGTGAATGGGTGCCATCAGATTGAGAATCCAAACAGCTGATAAAAAACATCAAAATAATTCACAAATGACTCCAGTCTATCAAATAACATCTTGTGAAGCCACGTGTGTTTTTACTTTAAATCATTTTTTCCAGCTAAAATATCCATAGAGTCCTTTATCCATAATAAGTGGAAAAAGTAATTTTGTCTGAATCAGGAGAGAAATCTGCACCAATACAGCACTGTTTACATGCAAAAACAGTCTAACAGTCTAAAATGGTTGTAAACAAATATGTTTGTGGATTTTGATGTGAAAGGGCAACATGAAATAGACTTGTTTACTGGAGAAAGTGTTAGAATGCATTATGGACTCATATTCTGGCCAGAAATGAGGGTTTGAAATTAAAACGCCATAATGATATTACTTGTGGACTGTCATTCTGACGGCACCCATTCACATCCATTGGTGAGCAAGTGATGTAATGCCAATTTCTGATGAACAAAACTAAATTGTGTATATCTTGGATGGTTTGAGAGTGGGTACATTTTCAACAAATTTTCATTTTTGGGTAAAATATCAAACTATAAATGTAGTTGCAAGCAGCGATTATATTATGATTTGTAATGTTTATGACTGTTATAGTGCCAGCTGTGGTCCAGTCTCCTTAAAACTTTGCATGCTTGTTGAGAATCACCTGTCGCATGTGCTTACCAGGTTTTGTGAAGTTTTGAGTTTTCCTTTAGGCTTTATAGGACTTTTTAAACGACTCCATTATAGCCTCTCAAAGAGTAAATTCCACCATTTTTTTGATAATTACTCGCCTAGAGCATCCAGAGAATTGTATGGCAGTGTTTTTTTTTTTTTCCAGATTGAGTGAAAAAACTAGGACTTGTTTGCAAATGTAGTTTTTACATCTTCTCAATCATTTAAGAAACAATTTGATTGACAGCAGTGGTTTTAGAGGCAATGTCTGGAATGAGGAGTTCTGTCATAAAGTATGAATATCACATGCATGAGCGAAACAATGTGCAATGCACAATCAATTACACCCTTGAAAAAAAAAAACGAGATACCGCCAGGGGCCAATTTCTTTTGAATTTCTCACAGACCTTTGGGGCCTTGAGTCAAACAGGCCCACCTAGATTCGTTTCGATCGGCTTCCATTAACCATGTCTAAGAGGTGCTCAAAATTCATCGGCCAATGGAGGGCATGTTTTTTTGAGATACGCAAATGTCCTTATAGACACTTGCGGCACCTTAGACCAAGACCATGCACAGCGATTTTCATGTTGATAGGACAGATGGTTGCGTAGTTATAGCCATTTTTGTGTTTTTTTCCCTCTTATAGTGCCACCAAGTGGCCAAGTTCCACGATTTTTGTCCTGAGATCTCAGATTGAGCTCTTACACAAGTGTTCTGAGTTTGGCGAGGATACCTCATTTCGTTCAGGAGTTATAGGCATTTTACTAAAAGTGGCCCTGCCCCTTTCAAACGTTTTGGCATCCCTTTGCTTTTTTTGGATAATTTTTGATATTCACTCTCCAGAGAATCTGTCTGCACTGGTTTGGTACCAATTGGGCGAAAAACCTAGGACTAGTTCGTGAAAGTAAGTTTTGCAAAAAATCCAAAATACCAGAAAATTTCACCCATGATCGAGTTATGAGTGATTGTGTACCTTTGATCGCTATAGCACCCCCGTCAGGCCGATTGGGGTGAGCCTTGGTCACGTTGTAGGCGATGTGAGTACTACCATCCCTCCAAATTTCAAGTCTCTATGACTTACAGTTTGGTCTGCTCGATCAATCTTACGCAGAGCTCACTGATCTGTGACCATTCTAACAATTACAATAGGGTTTCAGTGGTTTCAGGGTCAATTTCTTTCAAGTTTCTCACAGACCTTTGGGGCCGTAATTCAAACAGGCCCCCCTGAGATTCGTTTCGATCTGCCTCCGTTAACCATTTCTAAGAGGTGCTCAGATTTCATTGGCCAGTAGCTGCTTTTTTTTTTTGATACTTTGAGCGATTTCGTATTTTTGATCACTATAGTGCCCCCGTTAGGCCAATTGGGGCAAGCCTTGGTGACGTTGTAGGCGGTGTGAGTACTACCATCCCTCCAAATTTCAAGTCTCTATGACTTACAGTTTGGTCTGCGCGATCAGTTTTACGTGGAGCTCATTGATCCGTGACCATTCTTACAATTACAAAAGTGTTTCAGTGGTTCCAGGGTCAATTTCTTTCCAATTTCTCACAAATCGTTGGGGCTGTAATTCAAACAGGCCCCCTTGAGATTCATTTAGATCGGCCTCCATTAACCATGTCTAAGAGGTGCTCAGATTTCATTGGCCAATGGCTGCCATGTTTTTTAGATACTTTGAGCGATTTCAAACTTTTGATCACTATAGTGCCTCCATTAGGCTGATTGGGGTGAGCCTTGGTCACGTTGTAGGTGGTGTGAGTACTACCATCCCTCCAAATTTCAAGTCTCTACGACTTACAGTTTGGTCTGCATGATCAGTTTTACATGGAGATCGTTGATCCGTAATCAGTCTAACAGTGACAGAAAGGATTTTCCTAGTGAGCTGTGTTACAAAGCATAAGAGGTTGGCGTGCTTACAGTGCATTTGTGTACTTTCAAATAGCATGTTCCTGGCATTATGCATGTAAAAATGAATGTAGCTTTTGCTAATGTTTTTTGGACCTACACACACCTAACCAAACATCCCGTAGTTAGTGATTTTTTTTGTGAGATTGTGTGTGTGTGTGTGTGTGTGTGTGTGTGTGTATGTATGTATGTATATTACAGTCTTACTTAACAGAGCAGCACTGTTTGGGAATGTTTGCCTTTCCTGCCCTGTTGGAAACAACCTGTCTCTGTCTCTCTCTCTTACCCCCTTCCCTCACTCCCATATGTTCTCACAACCTGTGGATCTTTCTAATCAGACTTGCTCAGTCTGTGTCCAGTGTTCACATTAGACCAGGACAGAGAGTGTGTGCCGTCTGGAGTATTGAAATCTAAACTAAACTGTAAAGTAATGAAGGGCAGACATCGTCCTCCACCCTCCTCATCATCATCTTCTCCTCTTCTTTGCAGTGGGGTGGCCAGATCGGACAGCAAGATCAGTGCCAAAACCCTGTTCGGTAAGTAAACCTCTTATTTATTAGTGAATTATAGGTGTTGTGAGCAATTTCATCGGTTTAGGTTGGTTAATAAAATAAATAAAAAAATTATAAAATAAAATATTAAAAAAAAAAAATAAAATAAAAAAATAAACAAACATAAAAATCAGTAAATGTCATATTTAAGTGTGAATTAAAGATGCTGTGAGCTGTTTCATCCAGTTTGCTTTGAAAATAAAATAAAATAAAATAAAATAAAAATATTTTTAATAAAAATAAAAATTATATATTTAAAGATTAAAGAATATTTTTAATTTTTTTATATATTTAAAAAAAAGATATTTTTATATTTATTTGAGTTTAAGTAAAATGTTATTTCAGCTCATTTTTATTTGTTGTTGTTAAATAAAATAACATGAAAAATAAAATAAAGTATTTTAATTCAAATACAAAATATTTTTATTTGACTTCAAGTAAAAAAAGTATTAAAATAAAATAATAAAATAAAAAAATTATATATTTAAAGTTTTTTTTAAATATATTTTTTTCTTTATATATATATATATATATATATATATATATATATTTAAAAATGATATCTTTATATATTTATTCTAGTTGAAGTAAAATAAAAGTAATTGTTTTATTTTAGCTAGGTGCTTTTAGCCATGTTATTTTTTATTTGTTTAATTATTTTAAATATATATAATAAAATAGCTAAAAGCACTTTTAACATGTTTTGTAAGCAAAAAATGGTAAAAAATATCTGCTAAATCAAATATGTTGAGCCTTGATTTTGAAACAAAAACATACTTGTTTTTAAATAAATAACATGAAAAATAAAATGTTTTTTAATTCAAATGCAATAAAATATTTTTTGACTTCAAGTAAAATTATTTTATTCTACTTACCAAAAAATTACAATATGTGCTTAGAATTATTGTATGTGCCAAAACAAATAAGCTAATTTTTAAATAAAATTAAATATTAAACTTTAAATACAATAAAATAATTTATTTGAATTAAATATTAAATATAAATGTAAATGTATAAATGTTTTTATAAACTCCAAGTTGCTATTGTAAAAATAGCTCCTAAAGCAAATATAATGAGCATTATTTATAAAACAAACAATTACTCATTTTACATTTAGTCCTTTGCTAATGTTTGCACTGAAAACAATGCAGCAATTACGCAACAACAGTTTTACAAATGATTTACACACCAATTTGTTCTGCTTGTACAAGGCCCAGTGTGTACCTGTGACGTAGTTGTGTTTGGATGTGGTTTAAAATGTGTTTCTATGGCTTTTCCCTCCTCTGTGACATCACATCCTGTTTTCTGTTTGCTTTGACGTGACAGTCAGCGCGCCACTGTACGATATGTAAAGGCGCTGGTGGTACAGTAGGACATTTGCATGAGTATCGCACACACTCACAGGCCTCGCTGCGATTCAGCTAAACCATAACAATCAGACGTTTGCCTATCAAATGAGTGTGCTGGGATATTTCAGACTGACCTCACACTATTGAGGTCGTGAGTGACACAGAAATCACGTCTATTGAGAAAGATTTACTTTAGCTGCTTGTGTCTGGTGTATTTTACTTCTAGTAATATTATTGATACAGTATGTAGAATTACAGGCTTGATGTTTGATCACATGTAGGATGACCATGCAGCCTTCTTTTCCCAATCACGTTCTGGGTTAAATTGGCTGAAATGTCCATGTTTTGCCTTTGTTTTCCTACTGACATGCTCTCTGCGGTGCTCATACAGTATATGTATGTGTATTTGCATTGCTTTGACTGTTCTCTGTAGATCCCGCCTTCTTGTGAGCCATGATTGGTCGATTATGTACAATGGCTGTACGCTATTGGTTAAACTACTTTTCAATCATTATTTTCAGTAAATATGGTAAACAATAGGAAAACAAAGCCCCTCAACAAAAAAAAACAAACAAAAAAAAGACATTTAAGTCAAATTAGAAATCCTGGCCAGGACATATTTGTTTAGGAAAACGAGGGCGTATGGTCACCCTGACACAGCTGTTTTAGAATGAGCTCAAGCAGGATTTAACCAATCAGATCAGTTGTAGCCATTTGTTTTAGAATGAAGTGTTGCCATCATGGTTTACTTCAATTATGAACAATTAAATGATTTAATACTCAAAATTGTTCAAGCTTGTTTCTGCCAAGGAATAAAAAAAAAAAAAAATTAAAAAGATAATTGCGACACTTTATTACACAATTCTAACTTTCTTTCTTGCAATTCCAAGTTTAAATTTCAAATAGTTTATGAATTCTGAGTTTACATCTTGCAATCCTGTTTTTATTTTTGTTTCCACCACAAAATAGCAAATAAAAAAGTGTGACTTTTTAATCTCACAATTCAGACATTTCTTCTCTGAATTATACATTTATTTCTCATAATTAAAATCTTTCTTTTCAGAATTATGAATATATCTCACAGTTGAAACTTTTTCCCATCACAATTGTAAATTTCTACCTTAGAATTCAAATTTATCTTATCATTTTGATTTTTCTTCTTAGAATTATGAATTTATATCTCACAATTGAAACTTTTTTTCCCACAATTGCAAATTTCTACCTCAGAATTCAAACTTCTCTCACAATTCAGGATTTTATTCTTAGAATTATGAATTTATTTC
This sequence comes from Labeo catla, assembly GCA_012976165.1. Classification (NCBI taxonomy): domain Eukaryota; kingdom Metazoa; phylum Chordata; class Actinopteri; order Cypriniformes; family Cyprinidae; genus Labeo; species Labeo catla. The sequence goes on from VONZ01000341.1 coordinate 546,694, forward strand.
TTACAATTAATTTTTTTATTTTCAGAAGTATGAATTTATATCTTCACCCCTCGTAATTACAATTCAAACTTTTTTTCTCACAATTGCAAATTTCTACCTCAGAATTCAAACTTCTCACAATTCTGAATTTTATTCTCAGAATTATGAATTATCTAACAATTCAATTTTATTTCTTGCAATTGCACGTTTATCTCTTACAATTCAGACATTTCTTCTCAGAATTATACATGTATTTCTCTCAATTAATTTTTTTCTTCTCAGAATTATGAATTTATATCTTGCAATTGCAAATTTCTACCTCAGAATTCAAACTTCTCACAATTCAGGATTTTCTTCTCAGAATTATAAATTTATTTCTCACAATTCATTTTTTTCTTCTCAGAATTATGAATTTATCAAACAATTCAATTTTTGTTTTCTCACAATTGCACGTTTATCTCTTACAATTCAGACTTTTTTTTCCTCACAATTGCAAGTTTATGTCGCACAATTCAGACTTTTCTTCTCAGAATTATGAATTTATTTCTCACAATTAAATTTGTGCCTCACAATTACAATTCAGACATTTTTTCCTCACAATCGTAGGTTTATATCTCATGAATCTGACTTTTCTTCTCAGAATTATGAATTTCTCACAATTTAGATTTTTTCCCCTTGCAATTAAGTTTATATCCCAAAATTCAGACATTTTTTCTCAGAATTATGAATTTATTTCCCACAATTAACATTTTAAAAGCATCACAAAGAATGAATGAATAAATAAATACAGACAGACAGATTTGTATATAATTTTAAAAATAATGTATCATTATTTTTGCATTACAGTATTGCGAGTAAAAATGTTTTGCATTATTTGCATGTTGTAAATATAGTAGCACAATGCAAAATATTTTAATATAATTTTTTATTTAAATACACATTTTTATTTTATAACTATTAAGATTTTAAACATTTAAAAATCATAATGCAAAATGATACTATTACTGTCAGGCAGTTTGATGCTTTCTTTTCGGATAATTTTCATGATTATAGTAGAATTCTCAGTTATACTTATGTTATATAGAATTTCCTCTCAGAATTATGAATTTTTATGAACAATTCTACATTTTTTTCCTCGCAATTGCAAGTTTATGTCTTATAATTCAGACACTTTCTCTCAGAATTGCAGGTTTATTTCTCACAATTCTGACTTTTGTCACAATTGCAAATTTCTACCTCACAATTCAGACTTTCTTCTCAGAATTCTGAATCTATATCTTACAATTCAGATTTTTTTCTCAGACTTTTATTTTAAGATTGTAAGAAAGAAAGTCTGAATTGTGAAATATTTATTTTATCCCGTGTTGGAAACAAGCTCCCATACTAAATAACTTTTTTCCACTATAAAGAATCTTTTGTGCAATAAAAAGGTTCTATGAATGTTAAAGTTTCTTCCTGGAATTTGTAAGTGTGTGGAGCGGATATCTATGCTTATAGAGTCATAAATGGGCTTTCTTAGTGCAAACAGTGAAGACATGAGTGCTAAATTTAAATACTGCTAACTTTAAATGACTTCATGGAGCAGGGTGTTTATCATACGCCTGTAGTCATGACGACTAGGTGTGTGTGTGTCTCCGGGGGTGTGCGTCTTGTCCTAAATATACACACAGTCTGCCTCTGTGCCCTGTTGGGTGTGTCTGGAAAAAGGGGGCGTGTGCTCAACCTGGTTTGACGTGTACATAAAAAAGGCTTTTGAGCTTTAGAGAAAACGAGAATGAAAGTAAGAAAAGGCAACATGCGGGAGACCACAGAGAGATGCTTCCTCCTTCCTAAATTTAATATTTACTGTTTATCAGCTGCTCAAACTCTTAAAGGACTTTGAGTTAATGATGTATTGTAAGAGAGAGAAACAATGACAGTGTTTTGACAGTTGACTGATGGGTTTTGGAAGGTGTTCACCTACTGTACAGTAATACTAGCTGAAGCCAGAATCTCAAGACCAACACGTCCAGTTCATATTTCACCCCAAACTCATGAGAAAATAATAAGAATTCATATGTCGTTTGAAGAAAACAAAGCATATTTTATGACTTTTAAAGATTTCAAAATGTTTCATGACAAATAAATAAATAAATAAATAAATATACAGATTAAATCTCATTTTTTGCATTAAAGTTTTGAATAAAAATGTTGTGCATTCATTTCTTATAAATATAGTAGCATAAAAACTGACAATGCAAAAAATGTTAATGTTTTTTAACTTAAATATACTTTTTTTTTACTAAAAAGAAATTAATAAAAATAAAATGAAGATTTAAAAAACAATTAACCAAATTTTTTTTTAAATTTAAAAAAGAAGTTTTTTTTTATCATAATGCAAAATTAATAAATTAAATTTCTTTTTACTGTCCTGCAATCGGACGTTTTATTTTTTTTTGTAAAGAAATCTTATGATTGTAGTAAAATTCTTACATGGAATTTGAGACAGTTTGAGAGGTTTTTTTGGGGGCTGGGGTAATAAACTAATAAAAATGATCAGAATTAATAAATAAATAGTATAGGCTAAATAATGCAAATCATTTGCATAAATTATCAGAATATAAATATTTTTCCATTAGAGTAATAAGAATAAAAATGGTTTGCATTGATTTAAACAAATAATAAAAGTAGCATAAAATGTCACAAAGCAAAATATTTTAATGAACCTAATTTTCTTTATGCAAATTTCTTGTGACTTTAGAGATTAGGATAAAATATGATCAGGGCACGTTCTTTATAGGTTTTGTGCAGTTCACCCGTGTGTTTATGTGTGTGTGCATTTATGCACCTGAGTTGTACATCACAGACACAACATGTTTTTATGTTTTTGTGTTCTGCACTCTGGCAATGACCCATGGGATGGTACACAGTCCTGCCAAGGGAACACAAATGCACACATGCAGAGTCAAACCTGATGCTCTTGCAAAGTTTCGCATTTCTGTTTGCTTACATGCACTGAGCCATGCCTTTAAATCTGTTCCTGTGGTTTGGTTTTATTGTGTTGTGTACTCGGTTAAAACCTCACTTCCCATCAGTCCTTTGCAAACCACCCCATGCAAAAAAAATAAAAATCAGCAGAGTCATGCTCCCAAAGAGGTCATGCAGATAAGCTGGAATGCTTCAAACCCTACACACTTATCACAGCATCACAGATAAGTGAGTGAAAGACATTGTCTGTTAGGAATGACCGACTAAGGACAGCATTACGACTGCTGAACTCCTGTGAACAGTAATGTAATATGTTAAATCTAGTCTGCTTTCCATGGAAGCCCATTTCTCTGATAGGATTAAAAAAGAAAAAGAAAATGTAATTGACTTTATCTCACAATTCTGACTTTTTCTTGCAATTCAGAGTTTATATAACACAGTTTGACCTTTTTTCCTAGCAATTCTGACACAATGTTAACTCACAAATAGGAGATATTAACATGGAAGTCTGAAAAGAATAAGATGTAAACTTACAATTGCAAGAGGTAAATTTAGAATTGCAAGATGTAAACTTTAAATGTACATCTCGCAATTCTAAGTTGTAAGATGCAAACTTACAGTTGAAAAATCTAAATTCGGAATTGCAAGATGTAAACTCAGAATTACGAGAAATTTTTAAATTAAAAAAAAAAAACGAGATGTAAAATTGCAAGATGTAAACTTGCAATTTTAAGATATAAATTTAGAATTGTTAGATGTAAACTTAGAATTGAGAGATGTAAACTTAGAACTGCGAGATGTAAATTTAGAATTGCAAGATGTAAACTCAGAATTACGAGATGTAAATTTAGAACTGTGAGATGTAAACTTAGTAGGGCTGCAACGATTAATCCATCACGTGCGTTCAGCTGGAGCAGCAAGTAATACACAGAGCCGTAAAGCACTGACAAGCTACGCCAAAAATCGCGATTCGATTTTGTGCGCGATTTTTGGCGTAGCTTGTCAGTGCTTTACGGCTCTGTGTATTACTTGCCGCTCCAGCTGAACGCACGTGATGGAGCTTTACTACTAATCAAAGTACCGGCTTCATTGACTAAACGCGCCTCACGACATCATGCGATTATTGTTGCAGCCCTAAAACTTAGAATTGAAAGATGTAAACTTAGAACTGCGAGATGTAAACTTAGCGTTGCAAAGTGTAAAATAAAAACTATGAGATGTAAACTTACAACTGCATTATGTAAATTTAGAATTGTGAGATGTAATTTTCCAGTTGCTAGATTTTAAAGTAGAGTTGCAAGATGTAAACTTAGAATAGCGAGATTTAAACTTATGTTACAACCCCTGGCTCACAGGGAAGCAACAAAAAAGGACACACACAACCATAACTGAACTCAGAAGAAAAGACTTTTTAAATCAAAAATTAATTCTCAAAATAAGAGAATGAGATAAAACAATGTTTCTGTAAGCGTCAGTTTCATCAGTGCATACGCGGGGTGTCTAAATGAACGTTTAATGTGTTGTTGCAGTGTCAAAAAAAATGTACAAAGCAAAACCCAAAACATAGGCAAAATGGGGCAATTAAAACAAAACAAAACCAAAGCCAAAGCCAAAGCCAAAGCAAAACTTAAATCAAACAACCCAAAAAGTTTGAGGAACTCAAACAAAGCCTCAAACCAAAGTCCCCATGCTAACATGTCCCTTTTAAAAGAAGTGCCCCAACCAGTGTCAGGTGCAGCTAATGAACCACCTATCAGGTAAATTTGTAGGCGGGGCAACTAATCACCACGCTGCCAAAACGAAAGTGCAGGGATCGTTACACTTAGCACTCTACACGCTGCACGATTTTGAAACTTACAGATATAAGATGTAAACTTGCAATTGCAAGATGTAAACTCAGAATTGCAAGAGATAAATTTGTAATTGCAAAATGTAAACTTAGAATTGCGAGATGTAAATTTTGAATGGCAAGATGTTAACGTAGAGTTGCAAGATGCAAACTTAGAATTGTGAAATGTAAACTTAGAATTGCAAGATGTAAACTTGCAATTTTAAGATATAAATTTAGAATTGCTAGATGTAAACTTAGAATTGCAAGATGTAAACGAAGTTGCAAGATGTAAACTTGCAGATGCAAGATTTAAACTTGCTATTTAAAGATGTACATTTAAAATTCCTAGATGTAAACTTAGAGTTGCAAGATGTACACTTGAAATTTCAAGATGTAAACGTAGAGTTGCAAGATGTAAACTTAGAATTGCAACTTGTAAATTTAGAATTGAAAGATGTAAATATAGCGTTGCGAGATTTAAGTGTACAATTGCAAGATGTAAACTTAGAATTGTAAGATGTAAACTTACAGATTCAAGATGTAAATTTAGAATTGCAAGACGTAAATGTAGAGTTGCAAGATGTAAATTTACAATTGCAAGATGCAAACTTAGAATTGTGAAATGTAAACTTAGAGTTGCAAGATGTAAACTTGCAATTTTAAGATATAAATTTAGAATTGCTAGCGTGTAAACTTAGAATTGTAAGATGTAAATTTAGAATTGCAATATGTAAATGTAGAGTTGCAAGATGTAAACTTAAAGATGCAAGATGTAAATTTCCAATTGCAAGATGTAAATGTAGAATTGTGAGATGCAAACTTAAAATTATGTGATGTAAACTCGGAATTGCAAGATGCAAACTCAAAATTCTAAGAAAAAAATTAAAATCACCTTTTTTAGTTTTTATCCTGTGGCAGAAAAGGGCTTCCATAGCTTTCCTCTTCTCTCTCATTTCTTTCATTGTCAGTTTTTTTCTTTGTTTTTTTTTAAATTTCTGATTGGCCAGGATCTGTGCTGGTAATGGTTAGAGGTCACTCTCCACATATGACAAATTTCCATACTGCCCAAATTATTTTCCATACCACCCAAAACATCCTAGCAACCGCATAGTAATACAACACCCTTGTGGTTTAATATATAAGCTGTTGACTGTGCATGTTAGAATGGTGCTTTGAAACTGTAAGCGCAGAAGATGCTGTCTGTGTTTGTAGGTGTGGTTGTTGTGGCCTGTGTGTAACAGATGGTCTTCCCTGAATTGTTTCCAGATGGGACACTGAAGCCATTTGGCAAGGCAGCATCACGACAGGTGATGCTTGTACCTGCGGAGAGGATTGAGACTTGAGGTTTTGTCTTGATGGCAACAGTTCATTTAGATCATTACTGTTTGCAAAATGAGACCATATTTCCAAACTATTTTACCTGAGATGTATTTGTGAAGGAAAAAGAATATGTAGCTATTAAAATGTCGACTGGGACCATTTATTTTTTATTCAGTTGTTTGGACAACGTTTCCTTCAAAACGTCGTCTTCCGTCTTCACAGAAGAAAGAAAGTCAAACAGAGAAAGACAGTTATTCATGTTGTGAAAGAGAGACAGGTGAGAGACACGCAGAGGTGAGAGACGCTGAGTGACAGAAAGGTGAGGCAGATTGCGTTACTGGACCTCCAGCAGTCACGTTAGGACAGCGCTTGCCTGACGGTGTGTGCGTGTGAGCGCAAATACGCTCGTGTTTGAGGGTCAAAGGTTTCCGGCAGAGAGATTTTCTACTGAAGGCCATCTTTTATTCTTGTTTAAACTGAAGTTTATGTGTTGTAAAGTGCCATCAGGTTGGAAACTGAGGTTGGGAAGTGTAAATGCTGTGAGAAAAAAATGTGCTTCTGTCAAACTTTTAGTCAGAACTAAAATCTACAAGAAATAACTAAAAATATATATATTTTTGTTTTTCAGTAAAACATCTAAACCTTCCTAAATCAAGATATATTTATTAGTGAAACAATATTCTGAAATCTCTTGAAAAGCAACATGTTTCAGAAAACAAGACTTTATATCGTATCAAAATCATGTGACTTTATGCTTAAAACTATGCTTAAAACCCTTTCCATTACGCTTACTTAATCTTGTTGTTTTTCTACTAATCTACTTGTTTTTCTTGTTGTTTTAAGTGTAAACTCAATTTTTCTCAAAAGACCGGTTTCCAGAAAACAAGATATAATACATGATATTGCTTTGCATTTGAAGTGAAACTCTCTTGATTATTTACGTTTTTTGTTGTTGTTGTTTTTTACTGGAAAACAAGACAAAAAATACTAAAAAAGGAAAAAAAAAGTGTGGTGTTTTTTTTTGTGCAATGTACTACCTAGAGAAAAATGTGAATTTTAATGCCAAGATGTTGCCCTTTCATAGCTCAGGTGTTCTTTTCTTTTCTTTTGTTTTTTTAAAAATGACATTTCAAGACATTTTTTAAGTAACTTTGTCGCTTTTTTTATCTTTAATTTTTATTGGTAAGATGTTGCTCTTTCATAGCTCTGGTGTCCTTTTTATTTTATTTTATTTTAAATGACATTTCATTTTTCAAGTAACTTTGTCTCAAATGTTTCATGCTACGATGCTGCTCTTTCATGGCTCAGGTGTTATTTTTATTTTATTTTATTTTATTTTAAAATGGCATTTCATTTTTAAGTAACTTTGTCTCACATTTTTAATGGTAAGATGTTGCTCTTTCATAGCTCTGGTTGTCTTTGTATAATTTAATATTTAATTTAATTTAATTATTTTACTTTATTTTATTATTATTATTATTATTATTATTATTTTATCTTTTTAAATTACATTTAATTTTCAAGTAACTTTGTCTTAGATGTTTAATGCTAAGATGTTGCTCTTTTATAGCTCAGGTGTTATTTATTATTTCATTCAATTTCATTTTATTTTCAAGTAACTTATAGTCTTAAATGTTTCTCTTGATTCTCCTTAAGAAAAAAAGTCACAAATGAGTTTTTTACAATAAGAGTATACAGCTATAAAATGAACATTAATCATTTACTGAGAAATATTAGTTTGAGACAGATTTTTTCTGCTGGAAACTTTTTCTCAAGTTAAAAATGAGAATACTACATCTCAATTTACTCGCAGATAATGAGATAATAAAGAGATGGCATTGTTGAATATCTTTGATGGAGCTCCAGTTACCAGAAAAGTCAGTCAAGGTTTTTCTGAGCGTGAGCTCAATTGCTAGTGTTATTAGCATGACAATTATCGTCCATCCAGCATTGTAAGAGGCTGGAGCTTGTCCCGTGCGATGTTTAGATCTCCCTCGTTGCGAGCTGTCGACAAGCTGCGAAGCGTTTGGAGTAAATGTCAGACATGAATAACACATGCACGCAGCTCGACTTTCACAAAGACGCCACGCTCCAAACTGCTAGGACTCTCTCCATCCAGCAGGAAGAGAGGAAGGAGTGTGAAGAAGACTTCCTGGAGAGATGGAGAGAGAGATAAGAGGAGGATGTGCTGGAGGAGGGGTGTGAAAGAATGTACCTTTGATATGTGATCCCGTAAAGCAGCTGATAAGAACATGTGCTCATTTAGAGGTAATGATTAGCTCTGGTCACTTAACCCCAGAGATTCACACAGGGCGATGACCCTCTCTCCCTCTAGCTCTCAGTTCACTTTAATGTGCTCTGTGGGAATGATTTGCTTAGCTGTGTACATTAGTGCGATAATGGTGAACATGAAATCAAATATTACTGTATTTAGTGCAGTTTACACTTCTGTCTTGCGAAAGTATTCATACCCCTTTATTTTGTTATTTTGCTGCACTTTTTTCCACATCATTCTACACTCCACACACCATAATGACAAAACAAAAAAAGGTTTGTAATGTCTTTGCAAATTTATTAAAAATAAAACTTAAATGATTCCATTGCATAAGTATTCATACCCTTTTCTGGGACAGTTGAAATTTAGCTCAGGAGCATTCATATACACTTTGAGTGGAGTTCAGCTATGGCAAATTCAATTGAATGGGTATGATGAAAAATCTAACAGCTGAAAATGCATATCAGAGCAAAAACTAAGCACTGTGGTAAAAAACGGCCTGTAGCGCTAGAAACAGGATCTGGGAAAGAATTCAGAAAAAAATTCTGCTGCATTGAAGGTTCACAGAAGCATGTAGCCTCCATTATCCTTAATGGAAGAAGTTTGAGACAACCAGGACTCTTCCTAGAGGTGGCCTCCTGGCCAAAATGATCAATTCATGTAGAAAAATCTTGGTTAGAGTGGTGACTAAGAAGCTGATGGTCACTCTAGTTGAGCTCCATGATCATTCATGCAGATGGAGGAGACTTACAGAAATACAAACATCACTGTAACACTCCACCGATCTGGGCTTTATGGTGGTGTGGCCAAACTCAATCCTCTCCTCAGTGAAGATACATTAAAACAAACTTGGAATTTGCAACAAAGCACCTGAGAAACAAGAATCTCTGATCTGATGAACCTCAATTCCAAGCATCATGCTTGAAGGAAACCAAGCACTGCTCATCACCTGCAGAGTACCATCCTAAAACTAAAGTGTGGTGGTAGCAGCCTCATACTGTGGGGCTGGTTTTCAGCAGCAGGGACTGAAGGACTCGTCAGAGTAGAAGAAAAGCTCAGTGCACCAAAATATTGAGATCTCAGTCTAGTGCATTCATAACCTCAGACTGGGCAAAAGGTTCACCTTCCAACAGGACAATGACTCTAAATACACAGCAAGAATAGCTTATATACAACAGTGTGAATCTCCTCTGTGGTCCAGTCACAGCCTTGGCTTGAACGCAATCAAACATTTCTGGAGAAACCTGAAAATGTCTGCCAGCCCCAATCCAGCAGACAGAGCTTGAGAGGTGAAGAGGTGAAGAATAGCATATAATTGCCAAATGTTGATCTACAAAGCTTGTTGCATCATAACCAGAAAGACTTGAGGCTGTAAAGGTGCTTCAGATAAGTATTGAGTTAAGGGTATGAATACTTATGCAATGTAAATATATTAGTTTTTTATTTTTAATAAATTTACGAAGTTGTGACAATTCTGTTTTTAAGATCTCTTGATCTGAAAAGCATCTGCTGTGTATAAACGTCTGACAGATGTCTGTAAGATGTCAGTTTTACATACATTCTAAATCTTAAATACATAAATACATCTTAAAGATATCTAATACATGTCCATTTAACATCTGATATGAAACATCAAATAGAAGTATTGCAGATGAACAAACTTCGTAAAAAATACATCTTGCAGATGTAAACGCAGACATCAAATTGACGTCACCGAGATATACGTGTGCTATCAGCGATAATATTCCTATAGTAAATTACATTTAAATCATTAATTTAATTGGTTACAGATTTGCTACATAATGTTTTTTTCATATGTGCTTAAATGCCTTAAAGCACTTGAACCACTGTAATCGCTGCTTGCAGCTATATATTTTTGTAATTGTAAAAATGCAGAAAGTTTTCTGTGAGGGGTAGGGTTAGGGTGTGGGTTAGGATTAGCTTATAAAATCTGTTACTATCTGTATATAAAAACAATAGAAGTCTGTGTAATGTCCCCATTTAGATAGCTAAGTAAGCGTGTGTGTGTGTGTGTGTGTGCACCTGGTATTTATCACGTTATGGGGACCAAATGTCCCCACAAGGATAGTAATACCAGTAAATTTTGACCTTGTGGGAACATTTGTGAGGTCCCCATGAGGAAACAGGCTTATAAATCATGCAGAATTAGTTTTTTTGAGAAAGTAAAAGTGTGCACAGTCTCCTGTGAGGGCTAGGTTTAGGTGTAGGGTAGGTGTAGGGCGATAGAAAATAGGGTTTGTACAGTATAAAAACCATTACGCCTATGGAATGTCCCCATAAAACATGTAAACACAACATGTGTGTATGTGTGTGTGTGTGTGTGTGTATGTGTGTTTTTCAACCATACAGTTACTCATTCATTTTTCCAGTATCACAAAGCCATTATGCCACCCTCTTATAACATGTCATGACAACATCCCACCCATTTATACATAAACCGCGTTTATGTAACTATTATAAACTTAAACTTTTCTCAGCGTTCTTACAGCGAGCCATAACTAGACCTTAAAAGAGCACCGTTCAGTGCTAAAACGTGTTTTCAAGAAAGAATCGCTTTTGATTCTGCGCTTTAACCTTGAGCAAAACTTAATATGACTGTTAAATGGCTTTTAAAACTTAACAGAGCTGTATACTGCAGTCATCAAGTGTTTGCCTAAGAGTTTTCCGTCTGTTGTTTTTCTTCATGTTTCTCCTCTAGAGATCAGTCGAGATCTCAAGAATGGCTCAGTTTTTTGCAAAATTTTCCAATCTAAACTCTAAAAGAGCATATGAGCACTAAAATTGGGGTTGGAGTTAATCCATATTAAGCTAAAGCAAACGTGACATCAAGTGTTTTGTAAAACTCGCTGCGCTGAGCTGGTTTATAGGACTGCTGTAAAACAAACAGCGATATGATACTGAAATCATAGACGGGGGGAAGGTTTACATGTTTTGACCTTTGACCTTGAATAAAAGAGGCAGGCAGAACACAATTCCCAGCCTGTCCAAACGCTTCCTGTCTGTAAGTCCGTCAGTTCAGAGAATTACTGGTGGGAGACAACATATTTTTACGCAAGCAAAAACATGGAGATGTTTGATGCAGATTTGTAGACTGGAAGTTGAATTTGAACTTATTGGTTCAAGGTAGGAGAGATAATTTTATTCCTTTAAGAAGTTAAAGGTTATTTCGTAATCTGACTCATAAACAACAGCGAACAAGCATTGTGTTGCTAACTGTGTTGTTGAGCCTGGGTGTTTCATGTTCATAATGCAAATTCTGACTGGTGTTTTATCAGTTTTTCTGTTCGTGTACATGAAACGTCTCGCTTAAGTGATCTAGACGGTCTTCTTACGCCAAAATGTGGCACCCTTCAGGTTGGTTTGTGTTTGTCTGAACATTCAACTTGAGTATTTAGATCCATTGCATGAGTACCTCTCAAAAAAAAAAAGACTTTACATATGAGGAAACAGTCGAAACCCAGATAGCGTCTTTTTCCTCTAGCAAGTCTGTGAATAGTGTCTGATTTGTCCATGTTTGTGTCTCTTTTTCTTTCAGAGCAACGAAAGAAGTACTCAAACTCAAACGTCATCATGCACGAGACGTCGCAATACCATGTGCAGGTGAGCGAGTTGCTAAACTCTTGATTCTTTTAATTCTGTTTCTTCCTTGTAAGCTTGTTGATTAACTGAACCTCACCACGGAGTGTTTGGTTTAATATTTAACGTGATTCTACTGATGACTTAATATCGTAATAAAGCAGTCAGGTCACTTAATTACTGCAGAGATTTGTCAGGGCAGAGTTAACCTGCATTTGAGCAGATAACACAATCTGCGTTCTGAAATCTGCATTATACAATGGATGGTTCTGGTACTTGAATTTGATTGGTCAAAATGCAGTGATACATTTTATGCAACACAATGGGCAAATTAGCCATACGCAAGTACGTCATCATTGTGCTAGTCAAATGACGCGTTGATCCAGGCTTGACTTGAGACGTTCTGTTGAACTTTGTTCTGATCTGGATGCATTATTTTCCTTTCTCTGTTTTGCTTCACTTTCACCCTTCACTTGTTGTAAAGACTATATTGTGTCTCTTATCTCTTTTTCTCGCTCTCAAACACACATAAAGTTGATAAACGCCCACGCCAGCAGCAGCCATATCAGGTCTTGAATGCTTAAACACTTGAAATATCAAAAGCATCACTCCACAGTAAACTGAGTTTAGGCACCTAAGACTATTTTTAAACACTCACTAAGACTTTTTTTTAATTAATTGTATTTCTGTTTGAATAAACAATGCAAATATTGTTCCAAGAATTTGCCAAAGGTGCAAAAAGATTGTGATAGTGGTGTTCATGATTTGATTTTTACATTTTCTGAAGAAAATGTCTGTGTAGAACTTACTGCCAAGATGCTGAGATTTGCTGGATTGCTGGGGTGTTTGAGTGGTTTTAGGGCATTTCTAAGTGGTTGCTGGGGTTTGAATGGTTTTAGGGCAATTCTAACCGGTTACTGGGGTGTTTGAGTGGTTTTAGGGCATTTTAAGTGCTTGCTGGGGTTTTAGTGGTTGCTTACGTGTTTGAGTGGTTTTAGGGCAGCTCTAACCAGTTACTGGGGTTTGAGTGGTTTTAGGGTATTTCTAAGTGGTTGCTAGAGTGCTTGAGTGGTTTTAGGAATTTTCAAGTGGTTGCTGGGGTGTTTGAGTGTTTTTAGAGCAATTCTAAGTAGTTGCTGGGGTGTTTGAGTGATTTTAGGGCAATTCTAAGCAGTTCCTGGAGTGTTTGAGTGGTTTTAGGGCAATTTTAAGTGATTGCTATGGTGTTTGAGTGATTTTAGGGCAGCTCTAAATGGTTGCTGGGGTTTTGAGTGGTTTTAGGGCAATTTTAAGTGTTTGCTGGGGTGTTCAAGTAGTTTCTGGGGTGCTTAAATGGTTTTAGGGCAATTCTAAGCGGTTGCTGGAGTGTTTGAGTGGTTTTAGGTCAATTCTAAGTCTTTGCTGGGGCGTTTTAGTGGTTTTATGGCAATTTTAAGTGTTTGCTGGGGTGTTTAAGTGGTTTCTGAGGTGCTTGAGTGGTTTTAGGGCAATTCTAAGCAGTTGCTGGAGTGTTTGAGTGATTTTAGGGCAATTCTATGTCTTTGCTGGAGTGTTTGAGTGGTTTAGGGCAATTCTAAGCGGTTGCTGGAGTGTTTGAGTGGTTTTAGGGCAATTTTAAGTGATTGCTATGGTGTTTGAGTGATTTTAGGGCAGCTCTAAATGGTTGCTGGGGTTTTTGAGTGGTTTTATGGCAGTTTTAAGCATTTGCTGGGGTTTTTGAGTGGATTTATGGTAGTTTTCAGCATTTGCTGGGGTGTTTTAGTCGTTTTAGGGCAATTTTAAATGTTTGCTGGGGTGTTTGAGTAGTTTCTGGGGTGCTTAAATTGTTTTAGGGCAATTCTAAGCAGTTGCTGAGGGCGTTTTAGTGGTTTTAGGGCAATTTTAAATGTTTGCTGGGGTGTTTGAGTGGTTTTAGGGCAATTCTGTCTTTGCTGGAGTGTTTGAGTGGTTTTAGGGCAATTTTAAGTGTTTGCTGAGGTGTTTGAGTGGTTTCTGAGGTGCTTGAGTGGTCTTGGGGCAATTCTAAGCAGTTGCTGGAGTGTTTGAGTGGTTTTAGGTCAATTCTAAGTCTTTGCTGGGGCGTTTTAGTGGTTTTAGGGTAATTTTAAATGTTTGCTGGGGTGTTTGGGTGGTTTCAGGGTGCTTGAGTGGTTTTAAGGCAATTCTAAGCAATTCCTGGAGTGTTTAGTGATTTTAGAGACAATTCTAAGCAGTTCCTGGAATGTTTGAGTGGTTTTAGGCAATTTTAAAGTGGTTTCAGGTTGCTTGAGTGGTTTTAGGGCAATTCTAAGTCTTTGCTGGGGTGTTTAAGTGGTTTTAGGGCACTTTAAGAGTTTACTGGGGTGTTTGAGTGGTTTCTGGGGTGTTTACATGGTTTTAGTGCAATTCTAAGCAGTTGCTGGAGGTGTTTGAGTGGTGTTAGGGCAATTCCTAACCAGTTACTGTGTGTGTTTGAGTGGTTTCTAGGGTGTTTGAGTGGTTTTAGGGTATTTCTAAGTGGTTGCTGGAGTGCTTGGTGGTTTTAGGGCATTTTTAGGTGATTGCTAGGGTGTTTGAGTGGTTTTAGGGCAGTTTTAAAGGTGCAATAGGAGATCTTGGAAAATGTTAACGTTAGCCTGATAGCACTGAAAGCGATCATCTCACCCTCCCTGCAAATCGCCGTCCAAAGCCACGCCTCCTGAACACATCTACACGCACAGACTACAACATTACTACAATACAACATTACTACAATACATTGTAACACCGAGTTGAAATGTTCAACAGCCCAGAATAGAAAAACTGTGTGGTGCTAATAATGCACGGGAGACGAGAAGATGGCGTATTTTCCCCGAGTTCAATAAAATCGGCTCACACGTCGATACACTCCTCCACACACATGGAGATCAAGGGAGGAAAAATGTACACAAGCATGCAGCCAATGCTGGTCACAAACACAAAGGAAATAAATAAAATAAAGAGAGACAGATGTTGGTAGAGCGAGTCATCTCTTCACCTTTCCAGAACATAATAGAGTATGTTATACATATACATACATATGTTGACAGCCTATGATAGGACAGCCTATCGTAACCACTTCTAAGTGGTTGCTAGAGTGTTTGAGTGGTTTTAAGGCATCTGTAAGTGTTTGCTGGGGTGTTCGAGTGTTTTTTCTAAGGCAATTTTAACTTGTTGCTGGGGTGTTTCAGTGATTGTAGGGCAATTCTAGATGGTTGCTAGGGTGTTTACATAGTTAAGGGCAATTCTAAGTAGTTGGCAGTCATTGCTACTGGTTTTATTGCATAGATAGGTGGTTATTATAAAGTGCTTGAGTGGTTTCAGGGCATTCTTAGGTGGAGTGTTTGAATGTTTTTTTGGGCACTGCCAGGGTGTTTAGGTGGTTCTAAGTAATAATAAGGTTCTCTGCTAAATCTAAAACTCACTGAAAAACCTTGTATGTATTGTTTATACTGGTGTGTTTTAAAGTCCGTCATCTCAAACCAACAATCTGAAGTGAATCACATTAGCTCTTTTTGAGTTTACCTAAACAGCTTAATGGAAACCACCGGACTGTATATGTCCAAACACCTCGACAATGCAAGTTAAAGTTTCTTTTTATGCAGTTGAAAGTTGGTTAGACTACATCCTGTTGAAGTTTTTCCATGCCCTGGGTAGAGTGTGATCAAGACGTGCCAAACGTGTTTGTGGTTGGATTGTCTGGTTAATCCACAGCAGCCATGCTGAGATCTCCTTGCCTTATATAACTAGTGACAAGACTTAATCTGCTTATGAATCATGCATGATGCTTTGAATAATTTGTTCTCTTTGATGGGTAAGGATCACTATTTGTCACATAGTATTGTGACACGTAAACGCACACCCACCAACACACACGCACACAGGTGTGGTTAAATTGCTGAAGTGGATATAAAAATATTATAAGGAGGCGTGTGCCAACATTACTCACTCTGTCAAAGTGACAAATAATTCCTTTAAGAGCAACACCCAATGACATTTAGATTGAGAAAATATGTACATTTACTGTGAATTATGTGACATTTACTGTATAGAGAATATTGAATAAATGAGCAAGTCAACGGTTTTGCACATTTTATGTATGAATGCTTTAAATAAGATTCCCTCAGGTGCCTAAAAGTATTTTTCTGTTATTTTTCAGTTGCATATTTAACTCTTTGAAATACTATAGTGCTAATATATCTTATTTAATGCACATGCAAATGCCACAGTTCATCCTAAAGATGGATCGTGTTTGTTTGCATTGCATTGCTCTAGCAGTGACCTTACACACTTGTCTGTGTGTTTACAGCATCTCTCTACATTCATCATGGATAAATCGGAGTCTATCGCTACAATAGACGATGCAATTAAGAAGCTGAAGCTGCTGGACTCCAAAGACAAAATCTGGACACAGGAAATGCTGCTGCAGGTGACAGACAAATCCATCAAACTCCTGGACTGCGAGACCCAGGTGAGAGGGATGTTTCCTTGTGTGTGCACATAGATAAAAATTGCTTTTGTAAAGTTAATATAAAGTCAAAATTTACAGTATTTACTTTCTTAATCCAGTTCCTTTGTCTAACTGTGAATGATTCAATGTTGCGTGTTATTGCAAAGAAAATATTTTTTTGTCTTTGTAATCTTTTATCATAATGCACTGTCCTTTCCACTGATGTCATCCAGGCCATGCCTTTTTAATCAATTCTGAACCACTGAAAATCCTGTGTTACATTGGGTTTGCACGTTTTTACCAGTTCAAAACCAATTTGCGTCTTAAATGTTTAGGAAAAATTAAACACACACTTGAGATCATTGAAATGACAACCGATTGGAGACATTAGCATGTTCCACACCTGTTCACCAAACAAAGCCTCTTCTAACCCTATGGCCTTGTGTAATCTGATCCAATCTGGAATAACTGGATAGGGAGTGTTTCATCTGTGCGAATTGATTGTGATTGTGATCATGATTGTAACATCATTATCCTGGTAATATGTCACCTTAAATGCCAACTTTACCAGATCTTTGACCTCAATAATGAATATAATCATAGTTTTATATAATCACAATCATGAGCAATCTTTTCTTTTCAGTTTCTTTTTTGACAATTTAATTCAAAATGAAATATAAACATTTCTTAGAAACATTAACATTCCCATTCATTTAGTTTTTCAGAATCAGGTTTAAATACTTAATGTGTTTATATACTAAATTAATCTATTTTTTTACATTTGAAATACAATATAGAACATACATTTTATCTATTTTTAACACTCATTTTTGGGTTAGGTGATGTTCTAATTCTCATTTCTTTCTCTCAGGAAGAGCTTGAAAACTTTCCTCTGCCGACAGTCCATCACTGTCAGACGCTGTTGAACCAGACCCGATATCCGTCCGTCCTTCTGCTCGTCTGTCAGGACAATGAACAACACAAACCAGACATCCACTTCTTCTACTGTGACGAAGTGGAGGTGAGACTCATGCAAACTTGTAGATGTTGTATTCACAAGAAAGTGCAAAACATACACACTCACGTACAGTAGAGGTCAAAAGTTTACATCCCCCTTTCAGAATCTGCAAAATGTTAATCATTGTACCAAAACAAGAGGGATCATTAAAAATGCATGTTATTGTTTATTTAATACTGACCTGACTAAGATATTTCACATAAAAGATGTTTACATATAGTCCAAAAGAGAAAATAATAGTTGAATTTATAAAAATGACCCCTTTCAAAAGTTTACATACACTTGAGTCTTAATACTGTGTTGTTACCTGAATGATCCACAGCTGTGTTTTTTTGTTTAGTGATAGTTGTTCATGAGTCCCTTGTTTGTCCTGAACAGTTAAACTGTCTGCTGTTCTTCAAAAAAATCCTTCAGGTCTCACAAATTCTTCGGTTTTCCAGCATTTTTGTGTATTTGAACCCTTTCCAAAAATAACTGTTTGATTTTGAGATCCATCTTTTCACACTAAGGACAACTGAGGGACTCATATGCAACTATTACAAAAGGTTCAAACACTCACTGATGCTTCAGAATGAAAAAACGATGCATTAAAAGCCGGGGGGTGAAAACTTTTGAAGATCAGGGTAAATTTAACTTATTTTGTCTTCTGGGAATCATGTATCTTCTTATGTAGCCTCTGAAGGGCACTACTAAATGAAAAAATATGATATTTAGGCAAAATAAGAAAAACTTAAACATCTCCATTCTGTTCAAAAGTTTTCGCCCCCCAAAAGTGAGCACTTGAACCTTCTGTAATAGTTGCATATGAGTCCCTCAGTTGTCCTCAGTGTGAAAAATCTCAAAATCATACAGTCATTGTTGGAAAGCATTCAAATACACAAAAACCAAACAATTTGTGGGACCTGAAGGATTTTTGAGAAGAACAGCAGGCAGTTTAACAGTTCAGGACAAACAAGGGACTCATGAACAACTATCACTAAACAAAAAAAAAAACACAGCTGTGGATCTTTCAGGTAACAGCACAGTATTAAAAAAAATCAAGGGGATGTAAACTTTTGAACAGATTAAACTATTATTTTTTCTTGTGGAGAGAAACTTTCATGTGAAATATCTTATTCAGGTCAGTACTAAATAAACAATAACATGCATCCCTCTTATTTCAGTAAAATAATTAACATTTTGCAGATTCTGAAAGGGGGGTGTAAACTTTTGACCTCAACTGTACATATGGACACAGTCATCAACCTGTGTGAATTTCATCTCTGAAATTTCCCAGAATGATTAATAAAAAGGTTAAAAATGAACATTTACACCCCTGCAGTATGATATTAAACACTACTGAGAGCTGCTTTCACTGAAACCATGTGTGTGGTTGTGTGTTTTAGGCCGAGATGGTGCATGCTGACATTGATAGCGCTCTGGGAGACAACATACGCGGCAAGAAGATGCGACCGCAGACGCTAAAGTGAGTCCTGGCTCTCATAGACACCAACACACACTACTGGAGTGGTTTTTAAATAACTAATTACTAGCCAGAATGACTGACACCAAGTTTCACAACACTTCTAGCCACTGAACAGTCTGTACGTCTGCTGACGTCTAAAAGACACGTAACAGGATCGGCAGATAGTAAAGCAACATTTACTTCAAGGTTGCTGTGTGTAATAGTTGTTCATTTATTTAGGGATGCTACAGTATCAGCGCTGGGCTTTGGTTACATGCACACTGTGTGTGATTTTCTTCCTGAAAAACCGGTTACAGGGTCATCAGAGATAGTACAGCTATTCACACACACATTAACTCCATTATAAACTCTAGTCAGCTGCACTGCTGTCTACTTAGGTAGCTTAACTGAAAAGCAACCATGTGAGTGACTAATGCAAAGCGCGTGGAGAGGTGATTCGCAATTGACTTCAGTAGTTTGTTCGAATTAGCATGTTGCTAAGCTAACATTCGCATAAAATTTACAAATATTGAGTAATATAGTACATTTTCAATTAGATGAAACTTTTTGATACTTTTCAGTATTGATTTAGCTCTGTTTTTAATCAACGGTGCTTGCATTCTCCACCACCTGAGCTCATTACAATGCATTAAGGGTTTGTCTCTGCAAATTATACATGCTAGAAATGCAAAGCCTATAATTTGACCAAAATGAGCTATCTTTAAAGGCAAGGGTGTTTAGGTAGTTTTTAGGTGGTTCCTAGGATGTTTAATCCTATAAAGCCTACTGTGTCATAGTTGATACACACATTTCTCAGGCATTTAAATGATCAGTGTGACCAAAACGTTGCTGAAAAACCTGTTTTATGCAAACACTACATGCCTATTATTTGATTGATAGTTTATAGCAAGTAAAAGGCCTTTTAGTATTATTGTAAAAACATCCTCTTTGAGGTTGTGATACATGTATCTTTTTCTGTGATTTTTATAAAGCAAGCATGCGAATAACACATTGTTAGTAATATTTCAAGATGAACACTTACTGGACTAAATAACAGACAATTTTTAGAAAAATCATGTTAAAATGCAAACATCGAATATGGTCCATCAGGCTTTTGAGGAATGTTTATTTATTCATCAATTCTCACTGTATTGCATTGTACTATATGTTACACACATACAAACAATAAAAACTACAGAGCTTTGATCATTAAACTAAACATTTAAATATCATCTAAGCCATTATTGGGATATATGTGACACTGGACCACAAAACCAGTCTTAAGTAGCATGGGTATATTTGTAGCAATAGCCAATAATACATTGTATGGGTCAAAATGATTGATTTTTCTTTTATGCCAAAAATCTTTAGGATATTAAGTAAAGATCATGTTCCATAAAGATATTTTGTAAATTTCCTACTGTAAACATATCAGAACTTTAAAGGCGATATTCTAAATATTTAGATTTTTTTTTTGCACCCTTAGTTTCCCAGAATTTCAAATTGTTGTATCTCTGCCAAATATTGCCCTATCCTAACAAACCATGCATTAATAGAAAGCTTATTTATTATTATATAAGATGTGTACGTTTCAAAAAATGGACCCTTATGACTAGTTTTGAGGTTCAGGGTCACAAATAGAGTGGCAACTGATATTTATAAGCATTTTGTATGGTCTGCTGTACTCTTATAAAAAATTTATTGATTTACACTACAAGCTATTAGAATTTAATTTATTTGGGCATATAAATACCAGAAACAGCACCAATTTGCATATTTTTGCTCCACGTTATTACTATGTCATTCTTTATAAGCCATAAAAGCCTGATGCATCAAAAATGATACTCAACAAAAACACATGCAAGCTTTTTAAAAGATTCTTTTACATTTTGTTTAAATATTTAATAAACTGTTTCATTATAAAAACTTTGACTAATATTTAATATGTATTATTAATTCTATTAGTTGTTAGGACATTGCTAGTCCACTTTTTATTAGAAAAAAATTACAGAATGCTTTACTCACCCTCAAGGCATCCTAGGTGTATATGACTTTATTCTTTCAGATGAATACATTCAGAATTATATTAAAAAATGTCCTGGCTCTTTCAAGCTTTATAATGGCAGTGAATGGCTGTTGAGATTTTTAAGTCAAATAAAGTGCATCCATCCATCATAAAAAGTACTCCACACAGCTCCAGGGGGTTAATAAAGGCCTCCTAAAGCAAACTGATGTGTTTTTGTAAGAAAAATATCCACTTCATAAAATGTAATCTCTAGCTTCCGCTAACTGACGTATGTGCATTCAGTGGCTTATATCGAAATCCTCTGACATTTATCTTTACAAATCCTCATTTTGTACTTCTAATTCGTGACTGGTGTTTTGTTTTTGTCTTTCTTCTGTGCTTCTTCTGTGTTCGTTACTTCTCACCGGAGCTTACGCTATGCCTACGTCCTACATCTGCTGAAATGCCACTTTTAACGCGTGCGACAGTTAGCAAACACTAGAGATTATGGTTTATAAAGTTTTAAATATAGATGTTTTATTACACAAAAACATCAATTCACTTCAGAAGGCCTTTATTAACACTGGGAGCTGCGTGGAGCACTTTTTATGATGGATGGATGCTCTTTCTTGGAGTTCAAAATCTCAACACCCATTCACTGCCATTATAAAGGTGGGAAGAGCCAGAACATTTTTAATATAACAATTTTATTCGTCTGAAAGAAGAAAGTCATATATATCTAGGATGGCTTGAGGGTGAGTAAACCATGGTGTAATTTTCATCTTTGGGTGAACTGTCCCTTTAAGGGATTGCTTTCTCAGCAAATTATACATGCTGAACATGGTAATTTTGGCCAAATTATAAACTTTGCCAAAATTATCCATCCTTAAAGCCTTTTAGACTTTAAATATTTCATACGTAGGCTGCTAACTAAGTTTTGGCGCACATGCATTTTCTCTCTTCTCTCCTTTCCGTCAGGCTGAACCAAGAAAAGATGAAACACCAACGGGAGAGCATCATCCCGCCCTCTGAGTCTAGAAGTCCAGGCCCTGGGGCCAAAGGTCGAGTAGCAGCTGCAGACATGAGAGGTGCAAAACACACATGCAAAACATCTTATCCTTATGTTTACAATAAATGCATTGATCCTAAATACTATGTGTGTATGTCTCAGATGAGATGTCGATGCAGGACCCGGAGTCAGATATGAAACTAGCCCAGCGGATCGAGAAGGATGTGGTGAGTGTCTGCGTAAAACTGGATATCACACACACACACACGTAAAACACACTCAGCCATTGAGTGTATCAGATTAGTGGTTACATCAGACCAGACGTAACGCTGTAACTCAGGCTGTGTGTTTTCACTCCGTGTGTGTCATTCAGCAAATCCTGAACTGCTCTCTAGATGACATCGAGGTCTTCATTGCACGTCTTCACAAAGCGGCAGAGGCTTTCGCGCAACTCAACCAGCGCAACAGGAGCAAGAAAAACAAGAAGAGAGGACCGGCAGGTACACATGCATTTAATTTAACGAATCATTCATTTATTCCTTCAATAAAGCACTTATTAATGACTGTGTTATGTTTGAGAAAACAAAAAAAAACATGATTCTCATGTGTGTTTCAGAGGGAATGCTAACTCTTCGAGCTAAACCTCCGTCAGAAGTCGAGTATATTGACTGTATTCAGAAACTGAAACTGTCTTTCAATCTGCTGGTGGGTTTTGAGTTTTAACTCATGAAAAACTGCATGAAACATGCAATCTGGAATATTTGTATTCGAAACATTTTACAACACGCTGAAAGAAAGAACAGAAAACGTCTGCATAAACTGTAAAAAAGAAAAATGCTGTAAATGGTTGTTTTTAGTCGTTAAGTGACAATTTATGTAAGAATTGTTTTATGAAATGCAGACATTTATTCTGCTGTGCTGAGTGAGTGAAGTGTGTTGACGGTCTGTTTGCGCCCTCTACAGGCCAAACTGAAGAAACACATTCAGAACCCCAGTGCTGCAGAGCTCTTGCACTTCCTGTTTGGACCTCTGGAAATGGTGAGGAGATGAACACGTTCAAAATAAAAAGACACCATTAACTTCTGTTGGTTTCATTATGAAAACTGATTATTAGAATCACATCAGACTAAATAAATGCTAATATTACCTAGGGGAGGGAATCTTTCAGTACCTCATTATTTGATTCTTGGGGTCACGATTCAATTAAAAATCAATTTACTTTGATCAATTTTTAATCACGATTCACAATTTTTCACACAATTTTTTGTGCACACTGGACGTCAAACGCACCAGTCTATAGTATGGTTAGTCCTGACTCAAGAAATCAGTGTATCCGATTAACCAGTGTTGGGAAGGTTACTTTGGAAATGTAATAAGTTACAGATTACAAGTTACTTGATTTAAAATGTAATAAGTAGTGTAACTTCAATTACTTTATTAAAGTAATGTAACATTACTTTTAATTACCTTTTGATTACTTTTCTAAATTTCTAATATTTTCAACTGTTAATCATTTTGAAACATTTAAACCAGGCAGAGTTAACCTTACAGTAGCACTCAACACTGATTACTGTCAGACTTTCAATATCCTTTATCACTTGAATTAAGATTATAATAAGTAAGGGATAATATACATCTTTATTTTGCAATAACAACTGTCTGGATGTACATTATCCCACTTATTACACAGCTGCTTGATAGATTATTTAGATGTTTCGTGTCAAAATAATTAGACATGAAACACTGATCTGAGTTGAAATATTTGAACGCAAAGCTTCAATGAAGAAATCAGTTGCTAGCAAACGGCAAGTTCAGACTAGACATTTTAGGGATAAAGTGCAGTCATACCACTTTTCTTACACAAAATTTCACAACATAAATAATTAAGTAGTAGTACTAGTTTGTTAGTTATCTTATAATCTATTACAGTGTACAAAAAAAAAACGATACCAGGATGACAGAATTAAGAAATTGTCCACATAATATTGAATTAAGCTTTAATATTTTATTAGCTAACCAAACACAAAGTTTCTGCCAAGAAAAACTATCAAGCATATAGCACTGACTTAAGTTGCCCCGAATGAGTCCGTTATTAGCTTTTACCAGTTGTTATCGGGGAATAACAGACCTTGGAATGTCATGACTGACCAATCAGAATCAAGCATTCCACAGAGCTGTGTAATAATTTAATTTAAAGCACAGCCACCACAAATTCAAACTTTTTTTTTTTTACTTTTTTTTTTTGGGGCTTTTTATACCTTTTATTGTGATAGGACAGTGGAGAGATGACAGGAAAGAGCGATCAGCAAAGGGCCTCGAGACGGGAATCGAACTCGGGTCACCATGAGCACAGTTGCACATGTCGGCACGCTAACCACGAGGCTATTGGCGCCGACGCCACAAATTCAGACTTCAGATCATTGCGAGGTTAAATACAGATTTGAAATCATAACAAGAAATACAAGAAATACAAGAAATAGTTTAATATCTATGATACTGGGTTTGAAATCAAATGTTTGCATAGTTACGACAGAAGACACTTCCATCTAACAATGCCTTGGAAAAAAACAATTTTAAAAAATAAAGTTCATACATAAACACAAATAGGAAATAAAACAGTTATCGAATAAGCATGTGTCCAATTCTGTGTCCTAAATTCCTGAAACATCGGTGTCTCATTTTAGAGCAGTCAATGCAATTTATGAAGGAAGTTAATTAAATCTGTAAGTAGGGGTGGGTGTGTGAAAAAATTCAGATGTAATCCCCTTTATAATCACTGGCATTTTTCAAAAGTAACTGTAATTTAATTACACATTTTTCTCAGTAACTGTAACTAATTACAATTACATTTATTTTGTAATAAAATTACGTAATTCCGTTACATGTAACTAGTTACTCCCCAACACTGCGATTAACTATTAACTTCTTATAAATATAAAACACTTTACACTTCCCATAAGGATGTGTCCGAATGCGATCACCCGTGTTTAGGAAAGAAATTACACTACAAATGTCAGGAAACAAAATTCTTCTATTTTTTCTCTCGCAGTTATATCATTGGGTAATTATACTGTATACAAACTGCAGGCAACAGGGAGCCATTATTAATATGTGGGGCATTGAAACCGCTTTTATATGCGTGTTTGTGTTTTACTTTCGAGATTCGCGATTACACAGAGCAACATAGGCCTACTAACCACATATTTTACAAGATTAGATGTTTGTCAGTGATGCTCAGGATCTGCAAATTATTCACCATCGTCCTATAAGTCATCTCTCCTTACTCTGTTTATGTGCTAGGTGAAATATATTACGTTTTCTAATATAACAGGCTAACCATGTCCTTTTAGTGGCTCAGAGGAACGCATTGTTCGTTTTCAGTCCCGTTCCGAATACTTCCCATAATAACAAAAGATCAATAATTAATATATTTTACCAAACACTTGCCTTTGCTGAAAATGGGGAAGGATTTGTTTTTCCTCCTCCATTGCTGTTGCTGTTTCGTTCCGACAATATCATGCTATTATTATTATATTAACTAGAAAATCGATTTTTGACATTTGTGAATCCATGAATCGCTAGAAGACGATTCATCACAATTCAAATGTGATTTTACCCCATTCCTAATATTACCAGTGAAAGACAACTTTTTTTGAGAGAATTAAAAATGCAAATAAATAACTTTAAAAGATCCTACATAAATAGATAAATAACTAAATTAAATAACTATCCTAAAAAAATAAATAACTAACATGTTTTTGTGTTTACCTCAATCTAAATAGTACTATAGTAATGAAAGCTTATTAAACCACAGCAATAAACTACTGTACATGTGTTCTTTTATAGAAATTGTTTCAAATTACTACAACTTTTTGCATTTTATGTAAAAAAAAAAAAAAAGTAATAATTAATAATACAAAATAATATAAAAACTAAATAACTTTGAGGACACCCCGAAAATTGCCCTTGTAAATGACAGTAGTACAATAATATGTTGTTCCACCAAGAAATATTAATATTTTCTTTTCTCTCTCTGTCTGTGTATTCAGATACTGCAGACTTGTGGCAGTCCCGAACTGCTGCGTGCGGTCATCTCTCCTCACCTGTCCCGGGACGCTGTGAACTTCCTGAGAGGATGCCTGACTCCCAAAGAGATGACCATCTTTGAGTTGCTGGGAGAAGGCTGGACGCGGCCCAGGTGATGATTCAACCTCTGTGGATGTGTTACAGGAGTGTGTGCCAGTGGTAAACTGATACATCGAACTACGTAACCAGCCAATGTTTGCTCATTTTGAGATGATCAGTGTCAGATGATTGTTGTTCCCACACGTGTGAATCCCAGAATTGGCTTTTCAATGGTTAAATAAACAGTATTACTTAGGTGTTATTTTTTGCTATGAAATGAGCAAACAAAAAGTTTTTAATTTTGGCAGTTTTGACCAGTGATCAACCTATATAATGTCTGATTATTATTATTATTATTATTATTATTATCATCATTAGATATATTTAATGTTATTTGTTTAGAATGAATGAATGATTAATTAAATATTTAAAAATGTATCAAAATAAAATATCTTCTCTCTAGAGTAGTAATTAAAGAATTATTATTTTTTTCCAATTTTAGCAGTTTTGACTAGTGACCAACTAAAGTTTTTTTTTTAATAGCTGATATTATTATTATTATTATTATATAATTATATATTAAATATATTTCATGTTATCTCTTCAGAATGAATGAATAAATTAATATTTTTAGATCTTTTTTTTCTAGATTAGCATCAGTCATTGTCAAATTGTGAATTTTGAGCAATTATGCATTTTTTAATGGCTGATATTATTATTATTGTTATTTTTTTTAATCCATTTTAAATATTAATATTAAAATTATTATATGAAATATTTTATCTCTTTAGAATAAAACATTTTTAAATATCAAAATAAAATATCTTCTCTCTAGATTAGCATTTAAATATGTGAATCTTAATTAATTATTATGCAATATTTTGACCAACTGAAATGAGGTTTTTGTAAACGACTGATGTTATTGTTGTTATTGTTATATTTTATATAAATATAATAAATATGAAATTAAATATCTCTCAAGAGTAGCATAAAGCATTGAAAAAAAACATCAGAATGTATGTTATTGTGAATTAAATACATATTGTGTAACTGATCACAAGCTTGTGATCAACTGATATTAATTTTTTCAATGTCTGAAATTATTATTATTATTAGATATATTTAATGTTGTCTCTTTAGAATAAATGAATGAATAAATATATAAAGTAAATAAATAAATGTATGAAAGTTAAATAATTTAGATTAGCATTAAGCATTCAAAAACATTACAACAATAACATTAGTATGTATGTTTTATTGTGAATTTTGAGTAAATATTGTGTAATGTTTGTCATTTTAACCGTGTTGACTAGTAATGAACTGATATATTTATTAATGGTGATAGTATTATTATTATCTAAAATATTACTATTTATATTATTATTTGGTATCTCTTTACAATAAATAAATAAATAAATAAATAAATAAAGTATCAAAATTCAATATTGTCTTTCTAGACTAGCATCAGTCGTAGAAAAACAGATAATGTCTTTACATTGTCTAATTATGGGCATGTCTTTGTGCATCTTAGAGCTGATTGGCCAAAAGAGCAGTGTGCTCCTCTGTACATCCCAAAGTTCCGGAACGGCTGGCAGCCGCCAGTGGAACTCTTCCGCACATCACCGTGGGAAACAGAAAGCGCCGGTGCATCGATGCAGACAGAACACAAGCCAAAAGAGGTGAGAGAGATGAAAGTGTGTTTCACACTGTTAAGATATTCTCGTATATTTTATTAAATGCATATCATCGTTTCCCTCTTTTCCGTGTCAGTTCTATGGATCACTGTCATCGCTGTCTTCAAACGGGTGAGTTAGTTGTTAGATCAATATCTTGGTAACTTTGAGGATTTGAACTATAGTAAACATTAGAAAAAAAGGCGCTTATTGTGTTCAGAAGTTAAAAAAAAAAACTTTGGGGCTGGTCACATTTTGAATATTAAAAATGTTTTTAAAATGATTCTACGATTTTTTTTTTCATGAGGTCCTTCCAGCTACAAGGTCATTCCAAGATGTTTCCCTAGAATCTATAATTAAATTAAATTAGAATTTAAACTAGATAAAAAAAAGTGTCAAGACAAACTTTAAGTTGGCTTGAGAAAGCTGGACCAGAAAGTTTTAAAAGCTTTAAGTTTGATGGTTTTCAGTCTGAAATAGTTTGAAGTTTAAAGGAGTTTTTAAGCTTAAATCTTGAATGTTTTGAAGGCAATACAGTTTGTCAGATAGATAGCGTGTTTCTAGCATGATTAGCACGTTGCTGGTATGTTGCTAACATGTTTCTAACATGATTAGCATGTTGCTTACATGTATTTAACATGATTAGCATGTTACTAGCATGGTTATGTCATGATTAGCATGTTACTAGGATGTTGTTAACATGTTTCTAGCATGATTAGCATGTTACTAACTTGCTGTTAGAATATTTCCATGTTATTAGCATGTTGTTAGCATGATTAGCATGTTACTAGCATGTTGTTAACATGATTCTAGCATGATAAGCATGTTACTAGCATGGTTATGTCATGATTAGCATGTTACTAAGATGTTGTTAACATGTTTCTAACATGATTAACAAATTACTAACATGTTTCTAGCATGATTAGCATGTTACTAGCTTGCTGTTAGAATATTTCCAAGTTATTAGCATGTTGTTAGCATGATTAGCATGTTACTAGCATGTTGTTAACATGATTCTAGCATGATTAGCATGTTACTAGGATGTTGCTAGCATGATTAGCAAGTTACTGCCATGTTGTTAGCATGATTAACATGTTACTAGCATTTTGTTAACATTATTCTAGCATGATTAGCAAGTTAGTTTGCATGAGTTTAAATGGATTAGAAAAACAGTACATAGAAGGGAAGTTTGATTGAGTCTCAAGGGATTCTGGGAGTTTTGACAGTTGGAGTTTGAAAAGTCTTGGCTCATTTGAACATTTCGTCAATGTAAGTCTACGGGAAAAAATGAAAAAATTAATTCTCTTATAAATACCACATTTAACCTCAAAATCCATTTAATAAACTGATTGTTTTCAGGAACCAGAAGTGCTAAAATGCAAACACATTTTCAGGTTTTGGCCTAAAAAAATACATCATCCTCCCTTGCAGCATTTTTTATTAAATAAGTTTTCTTTTCATTTTCTTTTGATAGTTCTAAAATCACTGTTAATAAACAGCAGGTCCTCAGTGTGACAACTTGCCCCTTTTAGAATGACAGTTTTATTGGTAAAGGGAATGCTGAATGACATTTGATCCATGTGAAGTTTTTTTTTCTGATCAGATTGGGTTCACGGTTTTTTCAGGTCATTCTCGTCAGCTCCTGCTCCTGCTCCTGCTCCTGCTCCTGCGCCTGCGCCTGCGCCTTCTCCTCGCAAGTACGCAAAGATCCGCTACCACTTTGTGGCACGAAATGCAAACGAGCTGTCGGTGCTTCAGGACGAAATTCTGGAGGTACGAAGAATGCAAAATTACATTTAACATCTCAAATGCTTCTCAAAAGAGCAATGAGTTGAAATACAGCTCCAATGGAGTTTTTGCCCAAGTCTCCTGCTTCTCAGAGTAATTTCGAGAGCTTCTCAAATTAGTCTCAAGTCAGAGATCAACTTAAACATTTCTCATCAAATTCCCAAAATATAAGCTGAGCTGAGCTGCCATGCTCATTCATTTTAGCTTCATACTCTTTGACAAAAAGCACTTTTAAAATTAGTGCAATACTATGAAGTTGTGTTAGGAACTAATGGCTGTGTGTTTAAGGTGTTGGAGGATGATAAGCAGTGGTGGAAGTTGAGAAACCGAAGCGGACAGGCGGGATATGTGCCCTATAATATCCTGGATGTGGTAAAACTGGAGGATCCTCATGCTATGATTGACCCACCATACAGTCCAGCACAACCTTACAGTCCGGTAAACACTTACAAACTGAAACAGCAAAAAAACAAGATGTTTTTTATCATTAAAAATACTAATTAATCATGATTTTGTCTTTCTGTCACTCTCACACAGTCATACCGAGGACAGTCGCCCTCCGGCTCGCTGGGGAGTGACAAAGACAGCAGAGGTATAAAGTAGGGCTGCAACAATTCCTCTATTCTATTCAAGCTTTTGATTTAAAAAAAAATCCTTGATTGCTTTTTAGCCTGTGTCGAGTAATCGGCAAAATACCGGAAGTGGCTCATTCCACACATTAAACCCTTTTAAAAATCATAATACAGCATAATGCTATTAGGAATTCACAAACGCTACGATTCAATTAAATATATGCGATGCAGGTTTAATATATGCGCTTTAATTATTTACATACGTGTAGGTTACATATGCTGCTACACAAACTGTTATCATTTAACGTTAACACGGAAAGGAGGGGTTTAGAGAGACTGATTCTTCGAACTGCTTCGCTTTATGAATCATTTAGAAATGAGGTCAAATTACATCTATTTTTGGAAAAAACTAAAGTGTTTTTTGACCTTGCATACATGGAAACCTGTTTTAGGAGACTCGTAAAACAATATTGGCGACCTTTAAAATGGCATAATAGGAGCACTTTAAAGGAGAAGTTCACTTCCATGATCCAAGATCTTCAAGTCTTTCTTTCTTCAGTCGTAAAGAAATTGTTTTTTGAGGAAAACATTTCAGGATTTCTCTCCATATAGTGGACTTCTATGGTGCCTGCGAGTTTGAACTTCTAAGATGTAGTTTAAATGCAGCTTCATGGGCTCTAAACGATCCCAGTCAAGGACGAAGGGTTTTATCTAGCAAAACGATTGGTTATTTTCTCAAAACAATTGACAATTTGTAGACTACAAAAATGTAATGTGTAATTGCAACACTCATTTCAAATATAGTGGAGTAGATACAGATACAGATGTATTTATTGTGTTTCTCCATCGTTGTCCTCAGCTATATCATCAATATATATAAGGTGGTGCTTATACAAAGACCACTGGCAAACCTTCAATAGCCAAATAATATGAATGTAGTAATGAATTTCTGAAAACTCATTCTAAAGAAAAAAAACCTATTTTTACTAACTCATCAAGCCTTCTAAAGTATGGAAAATGTTAAAAAATAAATAAATAAAAATCTATTTACCTAGAACTTATCAAGCCTTCTAAACTATGAATAATTTGTTAAAGTAAAATAAAATAAATGTTTTTAGGAAGAACCCAATCCTTTTGAACTATGAACAATATTCAAATAATATAAAAGTAATGTATTTACTGAAAACTCATCAAGCCATTTAAATGATAAAAAAAAAAAAATGTATGGAAATAAAGTAAAAAAAAAAAAAATTTTTTACTAAGAACTCATTAAGCCTTCTAAAATATGAAGAACTTTTTAAAAATAAAATAATATAATAAATGTTTTTACTAAGAACTCAAATAATTCAAATTTACTCAGAAATATTCAAATAATATAAAAGTAATCAATCCATCATCAAGGCATTTAAATTATAAAGAAATTCAAATAAAGTTAAAAAAACAAAACAAAACAAAACAAAACAAAACATTTTACTAAGAACTTGTTAAGCCTTCTAAACTATCAAAAATATTCCAAAAAATAAATTAAATAAATAAATAAAAATTTACCTAGAACTCATCAAGCCTTCTAAACTATTAATAATTTGTTAAATATAAAATAAAATAAATGTTTTTATTAAGAACTCATTAAGCCTTCTAAACTATGAAAAATATTCAAATAATATAAAAGTAATGTATTTCCTGCAAACCCATCAAGCCATCTAAATTATGAAAAATATAAAAAAGTAAAAACAAAAAACACATTTTTACTAAGAACTTAAGCCTTCTAAACTTTGAAAAATGTTAATAATTGTTATTAATAATAATAATAATAATAATAATAAATGTATTTACATAGAACTCATCAAGCCTTTTAAACAGAATTATTAAAATAAAATAAAATAAAATATTAAAATAAAATAAAATAAATGAGAACTCACCAAGCCTTCTAAACTATGAATAAAATAAATAAATAAATAAATGTTTTTACTAAGAATGCATTAAGCCTTCTAAACTATAAAAAAAAATGTATTAAAAAAATATACAATTTGTAAAATGTATTTTTACTTAAAAATCATTAATCCTAATCTAAAAACACACATTTTTTTTGCATTAAGCCTTCCTAACTATGAAAAATGCATTAAATGTAAAATGTTCATGTTTACTAAGAACTATTTAAGCCTAAAGAACTAATAAGAACTAATTAAGCCTAAATAACTCTAAAAGCGTTATTTAAATAAAAATATAAGCGATAGTAAACAAAACGTAATAGCCAACAAAAAGACCCCTATGAAGTGCATCAACTGCAGCTTTTTTTCCTGTTAAAATTTCTGATTGAATCAGAAGTTGCATCAGGACATACTGAAGGGTTTGTTCCTTTAATTATAGCCAATAGCCTTAATTTTGTCATGACCTGGAAAAACCGACAGCTTCACTTTGCTATTACTGTTTGATTTGAAAGTTACATGATAATAAGGATAAATACGAGAAATAAGACCATGCCACGTGCCTGTCTTTCAGGACAGTGGATCGCCTGTGCATCCTGACCGGCGCTCAGCTCTTCGCTCTCAATAAAGAGCACCTGAAGGCCGTGTGTGGAGACGAGGGATCGCGCGTCTACAGCCAGGTCACTGTCCAGAAATCACTACTAGAGGTCAGTGACACTTCACACACCCCATATGAAAACATGTAGACAGACAGATGTACAGCTAAACATCACAGAACTCTTCTCATTTGTCTTTTCTCTCACCATCAGAAGAGCCGTGGAGATTCGGAATTGCAGGAGATTCTGAAAAAACAGGAAGAGAAAATTGCATCTGCCTAATAAACACGCTCACATGGACTGTCAATCGAACGGTCACCTGGCAACCATCAACCAAACCCACCAATGAAGTTAGATGACCGATTCTGCCACACCGCCGACCAAACATCTAATCCCATATATTTTTTAATTGTATATTTATTGTTGGTGCTTTTTATTATTAGTGTACGCACGGACCTTATCGTAATTTATCCACATACGCTATCCTGTTCATGCTGGAAAACACTTAGAAGCTTACTCTCTATTGCATGAAAACAATGTATCTGTGAATCTCATGAAAACGTGTACAGGTCACACTTCAAAATTACAATAAAAAAAAATATGAGCGATAACAATAAAAGACCGTTTTAGGAACATTAACACTATTATTTTTGCATTTGTCATTTTTCATGTCACGCAACTGCTTAAAATAATGCAGACATTTTGATTCAAACGTAAAAAAATATATATAAAATCAGCAAAATGAAAAAAAGTAGTATGACTTATCACCTCAAAATCAAAAGAAAAATTAAATTCTTAAAGATTTTTTTGCATTTGTGTCATTTTATCCACAACTTTTTATGTACGTTTTGAGTTTTGTTAATTTTCAGTGATTCGTTTAAAATAAAACAAGCATAAATGAAAAGAAATAAAATTTCTAATATAATTTCTATAGTGTAGAAATATTTTACAAAGTAAAAACATTTTCTTATAATATAATATATAATATATAGCATAAACGCTATAGCTTAAATCACAAAAAATACTGTAATTAAAATCCATTACTCCTCCTTTGATACATTTAATACATGTCTAGATTAATAATATAATAAAATTCGACACAAATATACCCACATTTCTGACACAATACCACCGTGCAGTTAGTGCTACTACAGTAAATCTATGGTAAATGATGGCGATTTGTAGATTAATAAAAAGCCTTCTAATTGTAGCGTTGCACACAGTGTTTCTCCTGTTTGTCAGCGCTGTTTCGTCTGGTTTATACCGGGTCATTTGTGCTCGTCACTGAATTCAAGGGCTTCACACTGGCGCTGTTTAGTGACCGAGACCCAACAACGAGTGAACTCATCTTCTCTAGTAAGTTCGCGCCGTATGGCCGTTTGACCGTTGATCCGAGCGGATAAACGGTCCGAGTGGCGCGCTTTATCTAGCGCTTTTTTGTTCCGCCTTTGTCGCATAAACATTATATCGAACAGTTATCAAACGCTTGTTACCGTTTATCGAGGAAACTCATATCACGCGATAATTATCGTTATCAATTTATGGCCCAGCCCTAATATGTATAGTGCAAAAGTTTAAAATCTAAGCAAAAATAAAAAATTTTCTTGTGGTAAATGTGACCCGTACATGTTGTTGACAGGTAAGATTCACCCATGTTCGTAAGATTGAGCGGAGTGAATGTTTTTTGGGGGTTGATGTACGATTGCATACGTGACATTGTTTTCTGACAGGAACATAAATGTAAATAATGTGCTAAATTCAGTCTCATCATACATTTTGGCACTGATATTATTATGAATGAAGCGAGAACCGTAAATTCTTCAGCTGGTTTCATGCACGTCTTTCTTGTCAACACTGTATACTGTATTTTTAATTTGTATAAAGTGCATTTTAGAGATGTTGATCTTACATTATGTGCTTCAAATCACAATAGAGACACTCTTAAAAAAAAAAAGACACACATGAGGTTTAATCAGTTTAATCGGATACCATAGTAGGAAATTAAATTAAATGTCAAGTACAACCTCTTAGTATTATCCTCTGCTAGTTTCTCCAAATGTTATTTATAAAAACAAAATCACTGTATTGTAAATTTAAGAAATAAAGTGACTGCTAAAAGATTGTGCTTCAGAAATTATCCTCAAAATATTCAATGCTTCTAGCGAATTTAAAAATTCAGCGATTGTAATCCAGCAATCACACAACTTTCGGGTACATCCATGCACGTTCGTGTACTTTCGGATACTTCCTTTATTTGGAGCGAGACCCACATCTCTGATCAGTCTCTTTAAAACACATTCAAAGTGCCACAATTACCTTTCAAACATCAAAAATAAGTGCTACGCGTCATTTTAGCAATCTGATTGACTGGGCTTTTAGTTACGAGACTTTTTAATGTCTAGTCTGTGACATGCTTGCTCTGATTGGTGGATTCTGCTCAGCTAGAAGTGAGGTTTTATTTGTTGAGGTACGCATCCAGCCACAGTTCTCCAGATTTTTCCAAAGACCTGAGAGGAGAGTAATGGTACAGTTAGAACCAAAATGTGCAAATGTTAATAAGTACATAAAAAATGTATAGTATGAATAAGTATGAATCATTCATATGTGACCCTGGACCACAAAACCAGTCATAAGTAGCACGGGTATATTTGTAGCAATAGCCAACAATACAATGTATGGGTCAAAATTGTTCTTTTATGCCAAAAATCATTAGGATATTAAGTAAAGATCATGTTCCATGAAGACATTTTGTAAGTTTCCTACCGTAAATATATCAAAACTTATTTTTGACAGTAATACGCATTGCTCAGAATTTCATTTGGACAACTTTAAAGGCAATTTTCTCAATATTTTGATTGTTTTGCACCCTCAGATTCCAGATTTTTAAATAGTTGAATCTCAGCCAAATGTTGTCCTATCCTAACAATCTCAGTTTCAAAAAATGGGCCCTTATGATTGTTTTTGTGGTCCTGAGTCACATATAGAGAGTTTATATTCTAATCAATACACAAATGGATAAAAATGTCATGATAAACCCTCCTTTTGTTAACTGGGTTAACTTCGTGTTTGGAGTTAAATTGAGTCACATTGGCTTCCATGCAATTTGCAAATAAGTAAATATATACATACACTACAAAACACAAAAACCCTATTATAGCTTGTCAGAGATCAAGGTTTTTATAGTTAATAAAAAAAAAAAAGAAAAACCTTCAAAAAGGATTTCCATTACTTCAAATAAAATATGGAAAAAATTTAAAAAAAAAACAACTTCAACTTATTGCCAAGAAACTTTCTTGGTTTAACTTCTTGTACTGAAATAACTAATACTGAAAGAAAAATGATACTACATAGACATTTAATAATATAAAAAAGTAAATAAATGTACCAGTCACAAAATAAATCACAAGAACACACAACTGAATGAAAACAGAAACTAAAAAATTAAACCTAATTTAACATACTTATAAAAACTAAAAAAAAAAAAAAATCACTTTCAGAACCTTAAAAATGAGACATTTACTAATTCCTATGTATTTTCAGTGTTATTTATAGTGTCCTCTGCCTTTTTGTCATTTCCTCATTTCCAATAGATTTCTAATGCTTCTATTCAGTGCTTCAACAGTGTAGTAACTGAGATCAAAAAAAAAAAAAACACACACACACACAACCAAAAATGACCTTTGACAAATTTTTTTGAATGCAAAACTAAAACCAAAACCATTAAATGAAGCATTTTTTCATTATCTGAAATAAACTTCAATAATATATATATATATATATATATATATATATATATATATATATATATACACACACACACAGTATATAAATAAATAAATGAATGAACCAAGGAAATATTTCATTTAACCCTTACTTTAACTTGTACTGAAATGACTAAAACTGAAATAAGAATGAATAAAAACTACAGACATATTTAACATTTGACAATGTGACAAAATAAAATGACAAGAACACATGACAGAGCTACTACAATTAAATGAAAACAGAAAATAAAAAACAAAAAAACTAATTCAAAACCAATTATGAAAACTAAAAAAAAATATTAATAATAAAATCACTTTTAGAAACTTATAAATAAAATTAAATAAATATAAAATGAGATATTTATTAATCCCCATCCATGTTTGTTATTTCTACTGTGTTATGTGAAGTTCAAAATTAGCTGCACAGATATATTTTTTGTTATGACTTGTGGAGACTTATCTGCAAATACCTATACATTTATAAACAGTATCTAACATTATTTATACTTGGTGTAATTAGTATTTACTGTTATTTGTACTTCCTCTGCTTTGTTGTCATTTTTTCCAATAGGGTAAATGGGTTTCTTACACTACTTTTCAACAGTCCAGTAACTGAGATCCAAAAAAGCTAACAACTGAAAACAACCTTTGACAGATTTTCTTGAATGTTAAACTCAACTAGATAAAAAAAAACAGTGATGATAAGTCTCAATTTCGATTAAACTTTAAATCGTAAATTTTAGAAGTTCTTTTGAAAATCATATTTTACTGTTCAACAAACAAACAAAAAAAAAAGGCTTTTTGGTTTTTACCTGACTTTCAAAAGCTTTGCTTTTTTGGCAAATTGCATGGAAACCAATGGGGGTCAATATGACCCAAACACAAAGTCAGAACAACATTTGTACAGCTTTTCCAAAATATATCTATGTTGGAACTTCGCATGCACATTCATGACCCTAAATGAGATATATTTTCCACATTTCAAGAAAAAATAAACAGGTTAACTACTATTTTATTTGAACTTCATCAAATTGACTCCCAACACAACGGAAGGCTAAATTGGTTCTCAGTGTTGTGTCATGTTATACATTTGGGAATAGTTCAGAGCAAGATCTTTTGAAGATGAAACCATGAGATTTCAGGTGTGCGTCATACCTGACAACGTCCGCAAAGGCCCTGTACAAGGACTTCTCTTCATATGTGACTCCGTATTTGTCACACAATGCTCGCACGCGTGGAGCGGCGCGCCAGTAATTGTGCCGAGGCATCGTGGGGAAGAGACTGGGACAACAACAAACCACAGTTGCGAAATGCCGAAAATACGCTGAAGATATTTGAATGTGCTGTGTTTTTCTTACTGGTGCTCGATCTGAAAGTTGAGGTGTCCGCTGAACCAGTCGTTGAAGAAGGACTGCTCGATGTTACAGGTTGCAACCAGCTAAACGACAGAAATGCCGAGAATTGAATTCATGCTAGAATGACTTAATCCCAATGCAACTGTGATGGCTATA
The DNA here is from genome assembly GCA_012976165.1 of Labeo catla. Classification (NCBI taxonomy): domain Eukaryota; kingdom Metazoa; phylum Chordata; class Actinopteri; order Cypriniformes; family Cyprinidae; genus Labeo; species Labeo catla. Next base: position 584,540 of record VONZ01000341.1, read on the forward strand.
AATGTACCTGCATGCTCAGCCAGTCTTGGCGTTTCTCGTAGTCGATGTCCATGGGGATGTGGCTCATCTGGGTCACCCACACAAACCAGTGACTCTCCAGGAACCTGCAACCCACAGGAACACCACAATCATGTCACTTTACCCTAACCAGGGGCCTCAACTGGGTCTCAAACCCATTTTTGGTGAAACCGTTATATTATGGTACACAAAAGTATAATATTAATTATAAAGGTAAATCACCCAAAAATCAAAGCTAAAGCCAACATAAATGCGTCGCTATAACTTCCAGAATCTGAAATCATGTTGAATTCATTCCGATTGACAAAAATGAGCGCATGTAAACATACCTACTAATTTAATGGGTTTTTTGTATTATAAAGTATGTAAATTCATTATTTTGATGATTTGCATGATCCTTCTCGTATACAAATCAACAAATTCTCCCTCAGAGTACTTAATGAAAACTTAATGTGGAAATTAGTGATTAGTGATGCACCAAAAAAAAATTATCAACAACTAAAAATATTCAGTTTTGAAGAGCAAAAATGGGAACATTTAATTAGCGCTTCTGATGATGCATTTTGGATATTTCATGCACACAACATAGATAAACCACAGCAGGTAGCATTGTCACCTGTGTGGACACTAATGATGTGTTGACAATATCGATTTCTTCTTTTTTAATAGATTTTTTTTTATTGTCATGATCTTTTGGTCAGTGCCTTTAGTTGATGTGCATTTCAGCTGCAGAAAGATGTCAATAAAACTGCTTGTATATAAGGTCACACAAGCTCAGGAAAGCAATTCGATGTCCAAAGCTCAATAGTCAGCTATAAAAAAAAAAAATACAACTCTAGAGAGGAGCATTTTGATTAATTCTTGGGTTGTAGATGTGACATGCATTTTCATTGTCCCACAAGATGAAAGAGTATAATTAATATTGTAGTTATTTAAAATGCAATAAATGGTTAAAACATTTTTGCCCTACATGGACCTGTTGTTAAAGAAGCTGCAGTGTTATTCGATTTTTTAAATTGTCCTATGCTGTGACTGTCTCAATGGTGTGACATGCATAAAGTACAACTTTTCTAAATTAAAAAGAAAAGCATAAAAATGTTAATAAATACCTCCAGCATAATTGTACAAGTGTCTATTTAAGTAAATGACAATCATTTTTTTCATTTATATTTTTCTGAAAGCATAGGAACTTCATACATTTGGTCTCTGAAAACCATGTCCTCTGGTGTGACACCATATCCTGATTTTAAATCGGGCAATTCCAGAAAAACCTTGATTTAGTTAAAGAACCGCATTTATGATCATGTTACTTTTGTTTTATTTAAGCCCATGACATGTGCACATGGTACGTTTTCATCTCAGAATTGTTCAAATATTTCATTTTTTGTGGAAGCACTACAAAAGTGTTACATTTTGTTGAGCTTTGGTGTGACACCAAATTAAAAACTGTATGTTAAACTACATAATCATGGAAAATTATGCAAATGTGTCCTGCTAACCGCTAATGACAGGTTAGCTCGGAATAGCAAGGTCATTCATTGACACAAAAGGCTAAAATTTCTTTTGGTGTGACAGAAAAGTCCTCCAGTGTGATGCCTGTACTGTCACACCACAGAAGAAAAATGTCACACCAGAGGACAAGATCTCTTTAAAAACTTAAACATTCTAAATAATTAAATAAGATTTGATGAACTCGTTTTTATTCTTTTTTTGATCATTTTCAATGTTCTTAAATGAAATAATTACATTATTTAATCTGTTTTCTCTTTTAACTACTGTTAAAAAGTGTCATGAAATTAAGTATAAAATGTGATACTTTGTTTTTGAAACAAAGAATTGAAGGATAGAAATTAGTGGAAGAGAGAGGGCATGGAAATATAGACAGGAAATGAACACTGGTCCACCAGAAGAGAGGAGATTCTAAGAGAACGATGCAGAAAGTAAGCAAAATCAAAATGATGCCTTAAAAAGAGTAGCCACATAGTTAGAAAAAAAAAATCATTCACATTTTAATGAATATAGTTTGAATATCAATCGTATTTAGCTGTGCCACATGCAGTGGAGGGGACAGAGGAGTTTCAGTAACATACTGATTGACTAAGAGACTGAATTTTGTTGTTGAAAAGATTTTTGTTTAAAAAAAACGTTGATATTGTTTGTATTAAAATTAAGCTTTCTTTGTCCTTTGACATTCAAAATTAATAGAAATACTTTAATAACTACTATATCTGTCCTTTAGTATGACATAATGTCCTGTGGTTTGACACACTTAAAACAACCACAGATTTGTTTTCATCTCAAAATATCTTAAAAAAAAAAAAAAAGTTGAGTATTGCAATATGGGAGATATAAATATCTTAAAATGGTATAATTTTCAGCAGTTTTAAACAAATGACAGAAAAGTTTGTCTTATTGTCAAAGTTTGTCTTAAAATTGTCCAACACGTCATGGGGGAAAAATGATGTTAATTATAATTTCATATTACATAAATAACACTATATGAAAATAAGTGTCTAACAATAACGATAGATCTCTCACGCTATTTATATATTATTAAACGTTTTTTTTCTTAATTTTTGCTGTGTCACACCATAGGACAAATTTATGGTACAGTTCAGTGAGAATGTTAAAAACAATAAAATAACTGATTAAGTTAGTAACCCTCTATATTTTTCAAAGATCAGACTTTACACTACATAAATATACGCATTTCTTCAAAAATGGTCTTTTACAAAAAAAAAAAAAAGGTATTTTTACTGACTATTTGTCAACTACCCACATGCTTTATATTTTTACTTAACCTGGTAGTAATGTCTTCATTATTTAATGTCTGTTTAAATAAATCTGTCATGAGCGATTTAGACCTAATTTATCTTCCACCAATTTGACGTTATATTTTTTTCCCTGATTTCCAATATGTTAATGTTTAAAACCTAAAACGCTGTATAAACAAACCACTTTCTAAACGGTGAAAGCAGTGCTCATTCACTCAGCAGAGCTCACTGAATAAATCAGAGAAATATTTCAAATTATTTTCAAAATAAAACTCTATATTGTGTCAAGAGTACTGATCTGAGATCAGTGAAGTCGAACAACTATCCAGCTCACTGGAAAGACTTCTGTAAAGCTTCAAGGAGGTCAACGTACATGCATTTCTGTGCTTAAACAGCTTTTTGCACATTATTATACATTTTTATGATATCATATTGAAAGATGAAATAAAATGTTTGTACTTTTAAGTAACTTTCAAGTTGAGGTTAATTTTGTCACACCCCAGGATTGTTTAAAAATTAACTACTGATGGAAAGTATGTTTTTAAATAAAAATGCTCCCTGGCATGAAGGGCTGCTACAGTGATGAGACTGTATCGTTGGTCTTTAAGGTTTTCAAAATAACTCAAAATAAGTTCCCTAAAGGGTGTTTTGGGTTATAAGACCCACTAAAGATCCTCCTGAAAGTAATAAACTTAAATATAACTTCATAAAACAAAACACAATAGAGAACAGACAAAAAAACTATCATATCACTATACTGAAGGGAAATGGGGAAATAAAGACACTGAAGATCAAAGAATCAAACACTGATCCACCACACGGCTTTATAACCTCTTAAACACCTGTAGCTGTGCCAATGTAATCAGTGCTCCTGTGTTCTGATTGGTGCAGGAGGAGTGGGCGGAGACTAGAGCAATCAGACAATGAGAGAGTGATCAGATCACTCTCTGAAGGACACGCCCACCCCTCTCTCTCTCTCACAAATGGAGCAGTAGTACTATGATTTATATCATAGTACTGAATGATTATATTCATATACCAAGTTTTTTTTAATATTTTAAATAATACTAAGGTGCCACTATGGTAAATGTCCCAAAAACCCTAGGAGTACCAAGATAATTTTTGGTACATTTTTGAATGTTTCTGGAATATTTGGAATATTAATAAACATGTTTAAAGCATAAGTAGTAGATGAAATTATTATTTGTACCTTATGAAATTAAAGAGAAGCACTGCCCAGAACACACCGTAGAACTGCGTGTAACACAGGAAGTATCGAACGTAGTAACTTATACACCACACAAGGTCCTAAAACAGATAAGAGGAGAAGAGATAAGATTAGGACAGAGAAAGTGCTGTATAATCACGTACAGCTGCATAAACATGGCAAGAGTCAAAGCGATCACGGTAACTTACCACCCAAAGACCATGTGAGAACATATTGTGAAAGATCTGGAACTGGAAATAAACCGGAATGAGCAGAGGAGGTCCAACTGAGAAACAACGACAGGAAAACGTTGGTTGATGGTTTCTATCATAACTAGTTTTATGGGATGGAAGTGAGATGTTTCTAATGAAAATCATAATCTGCACATAATCAGACATTTTTCATTAGATGGAGAAATTGGAAAATAGAAATGGTAAAATGTGCATAATGGGGCTCTATTATTAATGTATGGCACAATTTTCAATAAACGTAACTACGTGTAATACGATAATTTTATATACATATATATATATATATATATATATATAAAATGTAATATATATATACCAATATATATAATATATAATATAATATAATATATATACAAATTTTAAATTAAATAATTCATTTTTTAAATTCATATTAATAAATATATAAATATTATAGCTGTCAAACGATTAATCACAATTAATTTAATAAAAGTTTGTTTACCTAATATGTGTGTGTGCTGTGTATGTACACACAGATGCATGTATCTATTTAAGAAAAATATATTTATATACAAAATTTTTATATGTACATATATAGATTATATGTAAAATATATATATATATATTATAAAATGCCGCTGAAGAACAATAAAAATGATTTATTATCATAACTCTAAATACATATTAATGTTATATTATGTAAATTCTAAAATAAATCAAAATTACTATTTATACATTTTACATTTCTAAATTTCTATAAATGAAATATTAAAAAAACAAATCTAAAAAGTACCATACAAACTTAAGCTTATCTAGTAGGAATTTATTTAATTAGTTGTTTTTTTTTTAAAAAAAAGATCACAATTATGATATAAATTCCAGTAGGTATACTGGAAACATTCTTGCAGCCATTGCCATCTCTGTGCCACAAACAGACTTACTAAAGAAGAAGTACTTGTGCTGATGGTTGTAAGGCAGATGCTTGATCTTCTTAATGCCGTACTATAGTAAAAACAGACAGAAAGAGTCAAATGAGAACCGATCGAGTTTTTTCTTCATGTGTCTATCATGCAGATGGTGCTTGTACCTCCACAGGCTGCACTTTTCCCACTACAAACGCATTGAGCATGTTGACATCCGGGTCCTTCTTGAACACGTTGGGTTTAGCGTGATGCTGGAAGTGGCGATGGTTCCACCATTCGGCAGACGCTCCCTGAGAATGGATGCATGCATACACAAAAACATCAGACACAGACAGACCAAAACAGGTTTCTAATTGAAACACTGACAAATTTAGATGTTTTATATGTAGCAACAGCACTCCTCACGAAAAGCACATGGTAAACTCAGTTTGTCATTAGCATGATGCTAAGCTAACAATGTGACACTATTCTAAGCATTTTTAAGCTCAACTTTAAATTGTTTTAAACTATTAAATTTTTGTATACATTTATTTTATAAATATATTGAATATAATTGTTTACATGTGAAGTTGTAATCTGGCTAATACACGGTTTGGCGTAGTCAAGCTACAGCATGTCTGCTAGAACAAATTTTTGACACGCTAAATCCCAAAACTGAAATTGCACATCTAAAGTGCACAAACAAGTGGCTCAGAATGCATTTTTGCATTCCACTGCGATGCTTTTTAATTGTTGTCTATGTAAACTTGAGCTAGACAGATGTCTTTGACTTGCATCTTTTTTGCCTCGCTTTGCATTTTAAGTCACTGTGTAAAGTTTAACTTTTAAAAACTGTCTCAAAACCCTGCCTTACTTTCCAGGTGGATACTATTGTTCAATGTTTTGTAGTTTTGCGAAATGCTGGACAATAGTATCCACCTGGAAATTTGCACTGGGTAGAATGTTTAAAGCAAAACAAAAAAAACATCGGAAGTCTCTGACTCTTGCTTTTTCAGTTACAAAACAAAGATTCACATATAATGTACTCACCCCCTTATCATGCAAGATGTTCCTATCTTTCTTTCTTCAGTCGCAAAGAAATTATGTTATTTGAGAAAAACATTTTAGCATTTTTCTCCATGTAATGGACAGATATGGTGCCTGGAGTTTGAACTTCCAAAATGCAGTTTAAATGCGGATTCAAATGATCCCAAATACAGTTGTAAACGATCCCAGGCGAGGAAGAAGGGTCTTATCTAGCGAAACGATTGGTTATTTTCATTAAAAAAACACAATTTAAATACTTTTTAATCTCAAACGCTTGTCTTGTCTTTCTCTTCCTGAACTCTGTGTAAGACAGTTCTGACAGTTCTGACTCAAGACAGTTAGGGTATGTCGAAAAACTCCAATCATACTTTCTCCCTCAACTTCAAAACTCATTTCAAAAAAAGGTAAAACAGCGATATAGGGTGATTTCTGAAGCTGAGGGAGAACATGAGATGGGAGTTTTTCGACATACCCTAACTGTCATGAACCGGAACAAAAACAGAGTTCAGGCAGAGCAAGACAAGACGAGCGTTTGACATTAAAAAGTAAATAAATTGTATTATTTTTATGAAAATAACTGATCGTTTCGGTAGATAAGACCCTTCTTCCTCAGCTGGGTTCGTTTACAACCGCATTTGGGATCGTTTGAAGCCACATTTAAACTGCATTTTGGAAGTTTAAATTCAGGGCACCATAGAAGTTCATTATATGGAGAAAAATCCTGAAATGTTTTCCTCAATAAACATAATTTCTTTACGACTGAAGAAAGAAAGACATGAACATCTTGGATGACAAGGGGGTGAGTACATTATCTGTAAATTGTTGTTCTTGAAGTAGACTTCTCCTTTAAAGGTGTAAAAAAGGCTAAATACATCTTGGAGGTTTTACAAGCCTTACGGCTCAGAAAACTAAGAACTGCTTTCTAAATTAGAAGCACATTATCCAGTTTGGAAAAATAAAAAAGCTTGACATTTAGTCTTTTTTGCTTCAAAAAATCTGAACAGAAGTCTTCAGTGCTTTAAAACATTTTTTAAAAGATGCTGTGTGATGTTCACATTTAAAAAACTGCATCTTGAAACCCTGTTTTCTTTTTTCAGGTGGATACTATTATGTGACCTTTCGCATTTTTGCTTTTTAAAAAAGGCAAATCATTAAAAAAAATGCCCCTAAATGTGCAAATATCATTAAGAACCCAACCTTCTGTATTATTTCTCAGTTTTTACTTTGCATTAAAGGGGTCATCGGATGCCAATTTTCCACAAGTTGATATGATTCTTTAGGGTCTTAATGAAAAGTCTCTAATATATTTTGATTAAAAATTCTTAATGGTTTTGTAAAACAACCCACTTTTTAGCTTGTCAAAATGAGCTCTGCAAAAATCATCTCATTCTAAGGGACTATTCCTTTAAATGCAAATGAGCTCTGCTTGCCCCACCCCTCTCTTCTCTCTGTGGAATGACGATCTTGTTTACATTAGCCGCAATTAGCCGCTAAACTTCCTAACTACCACGTTATAAGGAAAGACGATCGCAAAGATTCATAAAAAAATGCTTATACTCACTTCTGCTGTAAGTGAAGCTGGATCATGAATGATTCGCGCGAACATAGACAGATATATGTAGATCGGGAGGCGCATTCCATTCACAAACAAACGTGATCTACTGCATCTTCAGCGGCTCAGATGTCGGGAGTGAATGACGACCACTATGTTCATTATTACATCCAGCAACACAACACCTCAATCACTCAATCGGAGATATTCTTATCTAACTTACATCCCTGCTTCGACATCTAAACAAGGAAAGGTACTGGACTGTGACAGCACAACGACAGACATCTGAGAATGGCTCGATTTGAAAAAGGGGATATTATTTTTACAGATTAATTAAAAACCACTCCATAGATTTTTATCATTATAGGGTAGATTTGTGACATGAAAAAGTGAAGTTTGCATCCGATGACCCCTTTAAGAAAACTTAAAGTAACAGATTTTGAAATATGAACACAACATGTCCATCCAACTGACCGAACACAACCTACTGCTAGTGTTGCTTTTGTCAACGAAAATTATGACTAAATATCGTCGTCAACGAACCTTTATCACGTGACGAAAACGAGACGAGACGCAACGTAAATGCTGGTCGTGTGACGATGGCTATAATTAAATGTATAATGCAATATTGTTGACGAATAAAAACGAGACTAAATGTGGTTTACAAAATAAAGACTATGCTAAAATGTCTCTTCATTTTCGTTGACTAAAACGAGATGAAACGAAATGTTATAACGTTATTTCGTTTTGTTTAGTCGCGTTATTATTATTATTTTGCAGTATTTCTGAAGTGGGCTGCATCAGGTCACAATGCGCAGACGCAGGCGACGTCACTTCCTCAAGCCCCACTCGCGGACCGGGGAGATTATAGGCCTGAAATTACAATTATTAAGACTATTAGACAGTTATATACCATTATCAGCACATGCTGAAGTAGATTCGTGTCTGAGAGAATATGCGCCGTATTGCAGCGTTACAAAACTCTTTCAGTTATTTTTTACTTTCACTTTCTATATAGTTAATTGTAAAGTTAAAACTAAAGTTAAGACGTTCACCGGCATAACTATTGCACAAACTTTGATATCCATTGGCTCGCCTTCATGGTTTAAAACAGAAATACTTCCAATATAGCGACGTAACCGCAAACCCCCATGCGTATGCATCTTAAATGCAGGGAGAGGTGAAAGAGGAATCAACTCGGTCTGACGCTCTGTCTGAAACACGTCTTTGCGTTTGCGCACGCTTGGGGTGTATGCGTGAACAGTAACGAATCGAGTTCTGTTTCGTTTCTTCTTCTTGTGGTTTTAAATAGCTTGAATGTGTAAACTGGCAAATTATAACCTGCAAAAATCACATTCCGAACGGTGGGGTTTTGACCTGATCCGTACGTATCACGGATCGACTGCGATCCGTTTAAGCCCTAATTGGCTATATGACAGATCAGAGCCAATGCTTCAGGGAAACTGCTTTGCCGGTCCAGTGGCAGACTCCAGGGAAAATTTTGTGTTCACTGTTTGACACACACCAATCACGTGCGCATATTTGTATCTTGACTATACTTCTAGGTACTTATACTATATTGACTGGGTTAAATAGAATTGCATTACTAAAAAGAGACTAAAACACAATTTTCATTGACTAAAACTAGACTAAATGTCATCAGTTTTTGTGATTAAAACTAGACTAAAATGTCATCAGTTTTCGTCGACTAAAACTAGACGAAAATAGTTATGGATAATTATGACTAAAATAAGACTAAAATGCTCAGACTTTTAGTTGACTAAAACTTGACTAGACTAAAAAGAGTATGAACGTGACTAAAACTAATAAAAACTAAAATGACAGCTTCATACAAAGACTAGACTAAAACTAAAATTAAAACAGGCTGCCAAAAACAACACTACCTACTGCTAGGCTAATGAACTGTATTACTCAGTGGAACAATCTTTAATAATTCTAGTTAGTATATATAATTTTTCAGGGAAGACTGGTCAAGATATGTCTGTACCTTCAGGTGTCCGATGACAAATTTGTGCACTAAGTGATTCCATCGAGAGGTTTTAAACACGGACAGATGACCGAAGTCATGCTGCAGCCATCCAGCCTGCGACTACAGACAGACAAACAAATAAAACAAACAAAAACATGAACATTTACAATTTCCAGTTACACTCTTTACCAGAAAACTCCTTGTTGACCAGCTAGTGGTATCTAATCTTATAAATCACACCAGCATCCAAAATGCAACATATTTTGGTTAGCAACGCTGATGTTTTTAAACACAGTGTAATGAAAATTGTGATTATATCAAACGTGTCTGTCATACCTGTGCAGTAGCCAGTAAAACAGCAACGATGGCCGTGTTGATCCAGCCGGTTCCAAAGTTCCACACCAGCATCAGGGCGATGGCCTCCAGAAGCAAGATGTGACCAAGATGCAGGAGGAAAAATAGGGGCTTAGCTTTGAAACACCCCTCAGCTTCCAGCTGCTCACGAAGGAGTCGAAAATCTTCCACAAGAGCAGCCTTAGAGAAAACGAAGGTACAACGTGACACTGGACCACAAAACCAGTCTAAAGGTCAATTTTTTAAACTGAGATTTATACATCATCTGAATAAATAAGCTTTCCATTGATGTATGGTTTGCTAGGATGGGACAATAGTTGAGATACAACTACATGAAAATCTGGAATCTGAGGGTGCAAAATCACCTTTAAAGTTGTCAAAATTACATTCTTAGCATATTACTATTCAAAAATTACGTTTTTAAATATTTACGGTAGGAAATTTACTAAATATCTTCATGGAACATGATCTTTACCTAATATCCTAATGATTTTTGGCATGAAAGAAAAATCGATAATTTTGACCCATACATTGTATTTTTGTGCTACTTCAGACTGGTTTTGTGGTCCAGCATCACAAATGACAACAAATACAGTCTTCTATGGCCACGTTCACACTGTGACGAGAGTGACGATCACATTTAAATGCAAGAGTGAATTGACTTTCATGATCTAATTTTTAACTCGTGAACATAATCGAATTACTCAGAAGAGGAGTGAAAGCCAAATTGGAGTATGTGACTCACGTCTTCGGTCAAAGTTTAATCTGAGCGCTGTATTGCTTTTTGCACTTTAGTGACACACTTAAGTCAACAAGCTGTTATTTGGGTGCCTGGGAAGTGGAATTACAGCCTGACAGTAATTCTGCGATGAGAAGGTCATGATCCAGAGCTCATAAAATACACAAGCTGTTTTCTGGAATCACATTGTGCAGCGGAGTATTTACTTTAGGCCTGCTAAACTGCAAATCAATTCCTCTGTTTGAACTAATGTATGAAATAGATGTAGAATTTGATTTGAAAGAAGTAGAATTAAAACTGTAAATGAAATACATGAACATTTATTCACAGTGCAGACACTTCTAAAACAGGGAAAATCACCAAAAATATGTATGTATGGTATGGTAGCTCATTTCAGCCATAAAATAAAAAAAAAATAAAAAGCTAACTTTTTCTCACAATTCAATTCAATATCTCACAATTTGGACTTTTGGCAAAAAAATGAATTGTAGATATAAACTCAAAAAAAAAAATAAAAATAAAATAAAATAAAATATATATATATATATATATATATATATATATATATACATATGTGAAGAGTTCCGATCAAAACCAGCTAAATCAATCTGACATATTTCTTTAAAATGAGCATTTCTTTATGGCTACTTTGTATAGGTTTTTATGTAAGTACTGGTACTTCTGATTAGGCTGAAGCTGGAAATATAGCAAGTTTGAGGTAAAAGTATTTGATGGACGTGTACTATGTGTCAGGAGCATTCACTCAGTATCATTATCTCATTTTTGACCAAGATGGCTTTTAGCTGGTTTTGCATCTGAACTCTTCATATATATATATATATATATATATATATATATATATATATATATATATATATATGGAATTTAACAGAAAACGGAAGTTCATCAGTTGAACTAAGAATGACTGTTTGACAGACTTATTTAAAGGTGTTAAAAAAAGCTAAAAATGTATTGGGAGTTTGAAGGTTTTATAAGCCTTTTGGGAACACAGATGCAATCATTTCCCAGAATGCAATCACCTGATAAGTTTTTTTTGGACTGTAATTCAGTAAATTCCTGTTGCCCCAATTTAGCTCAACTTCCTGTGTGATGAGGTCAGTTTGATTCAAAATCATGTACGTTAACTGAATTCTGAAATTGATATGTGCATTCTAACTAGAAATACAACAAATAGTGTTTCCCCTAGGTTCACAGGTTTTGGGGGCAGGGGCACCGGTACCCAACAGTACTTTTTTTTTCGGTACTTCACTCTCTGTATAATAACAAAAACATTTATTTCAGTGAAAAAAAGAGTCCAAAACTTTCAATTTCAACAATTTGAACAATATGCACCTACAAACTTTTCCTTTCTTTTTTTCAGAATTTTTTGTGTTTTAATTTTTCTGATAATCAAATAAAGGCATTAAACAGTTATGTATTTTTAATCAAATGAAAATTAAACCCTTAATTTTTTGGCAAACAAACAGAGGTTTACTGTTAAAATTAATACATGGAAGAAAATTTGTGTGAATATTCTTTTAAAAACGTTTTAATAATAATTGTAGATTTTTTTTCTGGTTGCAATATTTATTTTTATCATTTGTTTTATTTAAATTGGCCAGAAATATAACATATAAAGACAGACTTTATACTGCACAAAAGCAATACAAGAGTAATATATTTCTGTTACACGTTAAACCGTACATTTATTTTGACAGGTTGCTGTGAAGGTTCTGTGTTTATACAGTATGAAATAATACTAGTTTTCTCAAATGAAACGGTAAAATTCACATGAAATGGCTCACACAGCAGCTCTGGAGATGAAGTTCATGTGTTCATGTCATCATATAATGAGACGCAGAGGCCGAAAATCACAGCGAGCCTCACCTGTGCTTTACTATTTGTGTAGTAAACAAATTGTGTTTCCGCCATTCGTACATACAGAGCCAAGCGGAACATGCAGGATTTATATCTAAACCGTCTTTTTGTGTTTTTATATTTACAGACATTAGTCTATATCGCGATTAGAATTAAGTGACAGACATTTTGATTTATTCATCCAAACATTTACAAATTCCTAGGCATTCCGTGCCTCATGTCCTGATTTTGCTGAGTTAGATGTGTTCCTGGGTCAACATATTTTGTTGACCCTGGAACAACATTTTAATCCAAAATTCAAACTTGACCACATCCCTACACCTAAACCTAACCTTACCCATGAGTAATCCCTAAAATCAGGGGAAATGATAGATGAATGACACTGATGTACAAGCACCAAACACTGATTGTAAGCCTAAACTTCACAAAAACTATAAACTGTTTTTTTCAAATCTGACTGGTTAATCACAATGTTGTTCCAGGGTCAACAAAGATGTTGATCCAGGAACATGTCGTACTTGGTAAAATCAGGTTCTGCTTCCGCGCTATAGAGTAGATTCATATGAATGGACTCCGCGATCCCATCTGTGTTTTCGCAGAAAAATTGTAGACGTGCGTTCACGTAGAGACAGAAATGAGATGCCGTTGTGTAAATAAGATAAATAACATAAGACCATTTGGAAGGCGGTCCGCCCCCCTAATATAATGGCAGGGGAAACACTGAAATTCGTGGAAATTCAGTGACTTTAGTGATTAAACAGCTGTCATTTTGATAGTCAAATCTGTGATACTCAGAAAACTCTAAATTATATGCACACATTATCCAATTTTGAAAAACAAAATACTATGTTTACTAGAAAACTTGCATTTTAGATTTTGCACACCTTCCTTTTTATTCTAAATTCTCACTTTGAATTTTCTCACTTCATGTATTTCTTTGTTTTCTAGTAAAACATCACACATGTACATCATACAGATATATTTAGAGAATCCATATTCAATTGATTGAAGTGTCAAAGCATTATTTTACATCACAAAACACAGATTTTATTTATCAATTCTGTGTAGGTTCTTTCTCTACACTCACGTTTTTCTGGCAGTCTTGACTGGGTTCAGACGCCTCGAGCTCCCCGATTAACAGCGGCTTCATGTATTTCCTCACCAGCTGAAGGTCTGGATGAAACGCAGTAAACGCCTCCTATCACACCAGATAAAACACATTCAACACTGATCATTGTTATTTTATTCTTATCTGAAACAATTACAACAACACTCATAAAAACAATAGTTTTAATATGCCACCTACATAGACAGCCTTATGTGGCATAAAATACCCCAGAATTCTGATTAGTGCGTAATACTTGTTATATTTTAATGTTAATGCATATTATTATTTGCATGATTAATTATTCATATTTACATTAACATAGCATGATGCCTACAAATTATGGCTTTGATTATATCATGTTTATATTATACAGCACATCGAGATATAAACTCAAGATTCTGACTTTTTCTCTCACAATTCCAAGTTTTTTTCTAAATTCTGTTTTTATCTTGCAATTCTGTTTTTATATTTAAACATAAATAAATAAATAAATAAATATAATTGTGACTTTTTAGTTCACAATTCTGACTTTTTTTTAATTATCTCACAATTTAGACTTTTCTTCTCGTAGTTATAAACTCCCAGTTGTAAATGAACAATTCTGAGTTTATATCTCACAATTTTGACTGTTTATTTTAATAATTGTGAAAAAAGAATTGTGAGACAAAAAGTTGCTTTTTTTGTGGCAGAAAGGGCCTTCCATAATAATGGTATTGATACTGGACTAAACGCTACATGAGATGGTGCCTGTTGCATCTTGTTACAGAATACTGTAAAAATGATTTTGACAATAAAAAGTAGGAATTTCCTTATTATTTTGAGTGAAAAGCTGTATTAAAAAATATAACTTGAATAGGATTTTGACTTTAAATTGAAAGTATATGCCTATTTAAATAATTTAGGTATGTTGGCATCACGATTATATAATTTATGAAAATCAGTTATAAACTGATATATATAGTCAACATATGCCATAGTGTAATGGCCAAAATTTTACCACTATAGCAAACTGTATCAGTTCCAATTAAATTGATCCAGAATCCAAGATTAATTATTCATATTTACATTAACATCGTATGATAATGGTATATAAATGATATATGGTACCTATAAATAATGGTTTTGATTATATAATATTTATATTACACAGTACATCTGGCCATAAAGGGTGGAAGTCCATCTCTGCCCTGCAATAAAAAAAGGTAATTTCAACTTTTTATCTCATAATTTGGACTTGGGGGAAAAAAAAACATAATTCTGAGATATAAATTCATAATTCGGACTTTTTCTCTCACAATTCTGAGTTCTGACATCTCACAATTAGTTTTTTAGTTTACATCTCGCAGTACTGACTTTTTTCTGTAAATTCTGTTTAAATCTTGCAATTCTTTTTTTATGTTTAAAATAAATAAATATAATTGTGACTTTTTAGTTCACAGTTCTGACTCTTTTTTTAATATCTCACAATTTAGACTTTTCGTCTCGTAATTGCTAGTTTATATCTTGCCAGTTGTGAATTAACAACTGAGTTAACAACTAGCCAATTTTGGCTATTTTTTCATAATCTGTATTCAAAAATGCAACTTGAATAGGATTTTGACTTTTGAAAATGTTACCACTATGGCAAATTGTATCAATTCCAATTCAATTGATCCAGAATGCAAGATTAATTATTCATATTTACAATAACATCGTACGATGCCTATAAATGATGGTTTTGATTATATAATATTTATATTACACAGTACATCTGGCCATAAAGTATGGAAGTCCATCTCTGCCATGTAATATAAAAAGATACATCTTTTTTTCTCATAATTCGGACTTTGTTTTCTGAAATTCTGAAAAAAAAAAGTATTCATTTTGAGATTTAAACTCATAATTTTTTTTTTTCGCAATTCCATGTTCGGACATTAGTTTTGTTGTTTACATCTCGAATTACTCACTTTTTTCTGTAAATTCTATGTTTACATCTTGCAATTCTGTTTTTATGTTTAATAAATAAATAAACAAATAATTGTGACTTTTTAATTCACTTTTTAACTCACACTTTTAATTTTTTTTTATCTCACAATTCTGACTTTTCTTCTCGTAATTGCTGGTTTATATCTTACAATTGCGTGTTATAAACTCCCAGTTGTGAATTAACAATTTTGCCTTTTTTCATAATTTTGAAATAAAAAGTTGCATTTTTTTGTGGCAGAAAGGGCCTTTCATAATAATTGTATTGGTACTGGGGTGCATGTGGCATCTTGTTCTAGAATACTGTTAAAATGTTTTTGACATTAAAAAGCATGAATGTCCTTAGAATTCTGAGTGAAAATCTGTTTTCAGAAAGACAACTTAAATAGGATTTTAACTTTAAACCGAAAGAATAGGCCTATTTAAATACTTAAGGTATGTTAGGTATGTTAGTCAGAATTGTGAGCTAAAAAGCCACAATTTTTCAATTTTGTGGCAGAAAGGGCCTTCCATAATAATGGACAGTGGTACAGTCCACAGACATATTTACATCATATAGCATTTTTGGTCATGATGCCCAAAATGCTGTCTTGGCTAGGTTTTGAGCCTATTTTGCTGTAATCTGGTCTACATATTCTAAAATGACTTCAGCACAATTTTTTAAACTATAAAGGGTTCCTAGTATCTCACTAGGTTATAAGCCATTGTTTTGCACTACTGTGATGCATATACACGTTCTTCCACGTTAAATGTAATGTAAATGTATTCATGTTGGGTGTTCTACCGTGGCATCTTCTCCAGCATAGTGTCCGATGATCCTCCGTCCTCCGGGGTGTCTCTTCACCCACTGGCTCACATTATAAACCTTCCTTTCCACCACGATCCACTGATCTCCAGACTTGGTGTGTTTCTGCACCTCCTCCCAGGTGTACGTGCTGAACCGCCCATTGGTACCGGTGATCCGGTCCGTCTGCTGTCCTCCGCCGCCCATCACTGAATAAACTTACTGCTGCTTAGTTTGCACTATAAAACCAAGTAATTCAATTAAATATTTCACATTTTTATCAAAGTGTCTAAGAACAGTTTGACTCACTTGACACTTGATTTTCACTTCTGCACACTGTAGAATGTTTAGTTAGGGTGTACTCTACATTAATTTAAGCCTACATTGCTATCTTTAAGCATAATTCTGCTGTCTAGGTAGGGAGCTCATTAGGTTATGAGACACAGCCCATTGTTCAGCATTGTTCAGGCATGATATCCACACTGTAAAATGTTGTGTTAGGTAACCTAAAATGAGCTTAACATCTAAATTAATTTTGTTCAAGTCAAAAAATGATAACTAATACCACAGAATCAATCTGAAAACATTAGGTTACACCAACGAAAGTCATTTTAGGATCTGGCCAGGCTGAAATAACACATTGTTCACTTTTTATAGTGCACTGAAATGTAACCCTTGTCTTTGTTTAGGAATGAGACAATGAATGCTCGCATAATCTCATTAATTATGCAAAGCAAACTAGAGGGGTCGTGCTGAAATACACGTACTGAAAGATTTAGCTTGCTTCCTTATTTTGCCAGTCACATCAGTTAATGTTTGTTTTTTCCCACTTTGCAAGACAAAGTAACATGCAAACAAAGCAGGAACAAAAGCATTGCAAAAAACAACTCTAGACTAGAACTGCTTATTTGTACATTTCAACTTGATAAACTGTTAAACATTGCATTGAGAATGAAAAAACATCCTTTCTTTTCATTTAAGAAAATGAAGGGATGATGCTAATGCATGTATGCATCTATTATGTTACATAACAAGAGAAAAAAGAAAGAAAACGCACTGAGTTCAAACTTTCACTCACCCTCTCTGCGACACTTTGATCACACACGTATACGGTTTGTGTGTGATGAGGAAGAGAAGCGGATGCGAGGCTCATACTGTCTTATACTCACACTCTTCATCACTTGTACTTCTGCTGAATTCCGAACAGATCATTCGAGCGCCACCGGCCAATCAGCGCGCGTCTCTGCTCCAGTCTCATGCTCGATCAGCCAATAGGAAGAGATAGAGAACTTTGGAAGGGAGGGGAGAGCGCAAAGATAAAGAGGAGTTACTTAGGTTCGAGTCCCACATCCAGCCGGCAAGGTGCGGTCATTCTGAAACAATATCAGGGATTTTAACAGAAATGTATGTCCTGTTAAAAAACTGCTATTGTTTTTAAGGAACTTACCTTAGCATTCATTGAAAATGTGTAATAATACAGTGACCTAGATTGGACTGAACGAGACGGTGCATGTTACATCTTGTTCTAGAGTACTGCCAAATGTTTTTAACAATAAAAAGCACGATTTTCCTCATAATTGTGACTGAAAACCTGCATTTAAATTGACAACTTGGATAGAATTTTGACTTTAAATTTACATGCCTATTTAAACACTTTAGGTATGTTGGCATCACGATTATATAGGCCTAATTTATGAACCAGTTATAAACTGATATATACAGTCATCATATTCCATACTGTAATGCGCAAAACGTTGCAACTATAGCAGATTAGATAAGGTCCAATTCAGCTGATCCAATATGAATTCTATTAGCATAATTACAGCATTTCACGTGATATAAACACAAATCGGTGACTAATTTGACTGTTAAAACATTTCAAATGAAAGAAGAACTTTGGACTTTTCCGGCAAAAGAAAACAGATTTCTTCTGAACCTGTTTATTTTCTACAGCTGCATTTTACCATCTGTCACAATTTATATTCACAGGTTTTTATTAACAACTATGAATAATTTATTCTCCGATAAAGCCTGTAATAAAATAATTACATGCACATAAATGCTAAATATTTGCAGTCTCTGCATACATTTGCACAAAAGAGCATTACTTTTAATTCAATTTTACAAATGTACAAAAAAGCGTTAAATTTTCAGCTGTACAGACAAATAAAAAATAAAAAAAATCCCTCTATACCTGTAAAATGATTTAATGTAGCTTAGAGTGTATGTGTACATTTTTTAAAAAAAAAAACAGAAATAGCATATTTCGCCATCTATTCAATAAACCTGTATATCAACCTTTATATAGGCAAACATAAATGCCATGCCGACCAGAAATGTTTCAGAAGTGCGACAAAACCTTTGTCCTTCATCAGCACATTATAAAACTTATCAGCTTGGCTCATGCATTTTAATGAGGTTTGTAATACTACTCAATCGAGGGCTTTTTTTAATTTCTAAAATTGATTTAGACATTGCTTCATTGGTCCTAAATGCAACCATCATACAGTAGAAAAAGTTGTAATGGTTGCTACAGCTCTGGCCTTCACAAATTCATGCAGGCAGATGGAAGATGGAAGATACTTAGTACAACTGTTCACTTTTCGGAAGTGTTTATCCACTTAAAACACCACAAAAGGGGCTTTTAAATACTGAATCAAAATTTTAAGTAGTTTACGTCACAAAGTCTAGGAAGAAACACTCAACTTCCGATGAAATGACTGAAAACGTCCAATGAGTTGCATGGAAATCACCATTTTCCAAAACTTATATTGCCCACCTAAACATGGAATATGGTTATAAAGTAAATAGAATTTACCAAAACCCCATGAAAACCAATCTTGTGAAAACCCATGTTTAATAATGCACAACACTGGAAGAATTGAAAATATGTGCATTAGAAAATGAATATGAAAACGTCACATGAGAATTACCTTCTCAAGCCCACAATGAATGCAAACCTTCAAGTCAGCTGGTCTAGGCTGATTTCTGACCTGAGTATCAGCACATGTTCACTCAGCATCAGGTTCAGAGGTCTATGAAGCGAAATGACCACTAGGGGGGGTTTACGCTTCTCTGACACCGTGGAACATCAAGGCTGAACTTTGATGCATTACAACAACACTTCAGCAGAAAAACACTTACGTAGGGCAGAGTCATTTAGACACTTATGAGTATGTGTAACACATATAAAGACGCTGTATATGACAAAAATATATTTTCACCTCATAATAACTTCAGCAATCCAATAACAAACATTATATAATTCTTTACAGATCAATAGTTCATAGTATAGTATTATTCAGTTTTGAACAAGCTATGCATCACACGGAAGCATTGAGTGGACTTCATTCAGATGTAGTTTTGAATCTAAGAACCCCTGAGAGTGAATCATCTCAGTAAAATGAGTTTTTAAATAAATGCAAACAATACAATGCATATGCAAATAAAAAACGAATATGTATATTAAAGTAGTTATAAATTGTGAAAAAGAAATAAAAATGAACAGTTTACAATCATTTTTTTTAAAGAATAGCTTATGTGAATGCTTAATAGTCATAAATATAATAAATATTTCACGCAACTTGTTTAATAATAGACCTAATAGCATTTAACAAATACATTTCTCAATTGCATAACGTGAAATTGGAATAGAGGAATTTGACCGCCTCTCTCCCCACGACCACGTGACAATCGTGTGTAACTCTCATGTCCCTGTTTCGGTTGCTAGGGGAGAGAGACGGTCCATGGCAACGCTTTACGCAAACTCCACACCGAGAGAGCGAGAGAGAGAGAGAAACGCGAGACGGCTTTGAACGCACAACGTTGGAAAGAAACACAGACATCGGGTCGGGCGCTTCTGGAAACTTTAAACTGACATCTCAGAGGATTTTTGCCTGATTTAGGACCACGCACACCCGGAGTTACAGTTTGGTATCATCAGTTCGGTTCACATTGCCGCCGGCCAGGTCAAAGCGAGTGTACGAGACCGGGATCCACAGACCGGGCGGCCGGGACAAGAGCTGTGTGTGTCGGCAGAGAGACGCTCAGCAGCAGCGTTCACACAATCAAAACTGACAGACTGAAACGCTTTGTGAAAGTTTGTGACTGGGATGTGAGTCAATTAATGCTTTTAACAAACTATAGACTTTGAAATAATTCAAGTAAACAAATAAGTACAAAAACGTCACGTAATTAGGCTAATATGCAAATGCTGGCAGCTACTTTGACATTCGTCTGTTTACTTAGTTGAGTTTACATTACAGAGACAAAATTAAGCTTTCTTCCTGTTACAGTTATACTTATTTTTACAACTACTACTACTACTATTACTACTACTACTATTATTACTATTATTACTATTACTATTATTACCATAATCTGTTCTATAGCATATAATTAAGATTATTTAAATTCCACACAAACACCCAGAATGGCTCCTTGCTGGTATCACTGCTGTGTTTGCTGACGTTGGACCTTGTTCTCGGACTGAGGGGAAGCTGCCTGTAGTCAGAGCACCATGTGTCGCTGTGCTGGCTCTGTCACTGCCGGGTCAATCCTTCTGAGTGAAACTGACACGGGGAGGGGGGGCCAGCCCCACAGACCGCCTCACCCTCTTACCCCGTCCTGAAACACACTCTCACGACACACACAGACAAGTGCCGGGCTAGCCGGCCGAGGGTATGGGCAACTCGTCCCGAAAAGAGGCCCAGGACGAAGGAGGAGAGGAAAAGGAGAAGAAGGTTAAAGAGAAAGGAGATGGAGGAGAGGAGGAGGAGGAAGCGGCCGAAAAAGAAGAAGAAGAAGAAGAGGAGGAGGTCGTAGAGGATGAGGAGCTGCCGCTCGGAGTCGACGAGCTCTTGGCGAGCGGAGATCCAGTGTTGGACCTGAGCTACTACAAGTTCCGTCGCCTTCCTCGTCAAGTCCTGGATCTGGAGTACCTGGAGAAGCTCTACGTCTGCGGGAACCGTCTTCGCGACGTCCCTAAGGGTATCACGCGGCTGCAGGGTTTGCGTACCCTGGCGCTCGACTTCAATAAGCTTGACGACGTTCCACTCTGCGTGTGCCAGTTGACTAATCTCACGTGTCTTTACTTGGGAAGCAACCGGCTGATGAGCCTTCCACCAGAAGTGAGGAACCTGCAGAACTTGCGTTGCCTCTGGGTGGAAAGCAACTACTTCCAGCGATTCCCCAAGCAGTTGTACGACCTTCCCAATTTGCGCTCACTGCAGATTGGGGACAACCGCCTGCGCACCCTGCCCTCGGACCTATGGCGCATGGAGTCCCTCAGAGGACTCTGGCTGTACGGAAACCGCTTTCAGGAGTTTCCGAGAGTGCTCCTCAAGATGGAGCACCTGGAGATTCTGGACATGGACCGCAATCGGATATCAGAGTTCCCAAACCTGCATCATCTTCCTGCGCTACGACTCTTCTCCTACGACCACAACCCGGTGAAGGAGCCGCCACGTGTAGGGGAGGAGGTGCTTATTGTCGGGGAAGGGGCTGAGGAGGTGTTGCAGGCTCGAGAGAGAAGGAGAGAGGCGAAAGAGCGAGCGGAGAAGGAAGCAGAGGAGGCGGCCGCCGCCGCGGCAGCGGCTGCTAATCCAGTCATTCACGGAATACTCAAGAAACTCAGAATGAACTCTGCTCTTAACCTGGCAGCTGCTAAGGAGAAAGAAACCAATGAGTCGGTTCCATCAACCGGGGACGAAAACGGACAAAATAACGATGAAGGGGCGGAGTCTGAGAGACAAGGTGTGGCGTTCGAGGAGGCGGAGCTTGGTTATGACGATGGCGGTCTGGAATATGAAAGGGAGGAGCTAATCTGTGAGGGGGAGGGATATGAAGGCTACGGGGAGGCGGAGTTAGAGTATGAGCGAGCGGAAATGGACTATGAATATGAAGGGGAGGAGCAAGAACAACCTTGATCTTTGCACCTGTGTAATTTCTGCAAACAATCATTTTAGCAGCCAATTGTTTCAACCAACAGTCATTACTTTTGCAATTCTTCGGTGCAGACGATACACACTTCTGCTTTAAGCATCTGAGGTGTTACTGCAAGGGTTGCAGGTTCAATCCCAGGGATGAACTGGAGAGTAACAATGAGTTGGTTTGTTGGAACCCAGAAAATAGCACTTAAGTAACCCCAGGATACTTTATAAGGCAATTAAAGCGACTGCAAGTCGCTCTAATAAAATGCATCCGTTAACATTAAATTATGTTGAAAATTTGAATGAAAAGTCGAGTTTTAAAAGAATACTGTACCCAAAAATGACAATTCTGCTATCATTTGCTCACTTTTTATGTTGCACAACTTTTTCTTCTGTTTCAAACAATGAAAGTCAATGGGGTCCAAAACTACATTTTCATTGACAACATAAAATATTTTCATTTACACTTTGCATAAAGAAATACAGGTTTATAATGACTTTAGAGTGAGTAAATGATGGCACAAAAAACATGAAAATCACACAGCTGAAGTTCTAAAATAGTATCACTTGCAACCCTATGAATTACCTTTTGCAAAAATGTTTTTCACACAAGTACAAGTGAGTGTTGCTATTATTAGAAGCCTTTTATTGTTGGCCAGACCATTACTGCAATCCTCAAACACAGGACTCTCTTCCACAATTACCGGGTTTAATGATTTTAAGACTTTTGTCGTTTGTAAAAATCAACTGTGAAGACCTGTGAAACTGCACAACTTTTTCATGCATCAAAACTACATTACTGTGTGCTGTGTATTTCTAATTAAGAGCAGGGCTCAGGCATTTTTGTTTGTGAGTGTGTGTAAGTGTGTCTGGAACTCTACCCTGACACGAGTGTACTGTTTATAAGAAACTTGATGCTGCAATTGCAGCGATGTGTGTTGGTGAAACCAAATATTCTCTTATTAAATAACCAATGAGTTTGCCAAACATGTTTCAATGATTCATGTCTTGTCGGACTCTGAGAAGATCTGATACCAGCCCTGAATACGACTGCGCAATATAGCTAGAAAGATTACATAACGATATTTTTCAGCCTATAAAAAGCCACAGTTTTTAATTTAAAAATGTTACATTTTTAATTGATTTACTACAACTGAATCACAGAAATTAATCAACATTAATAAATACAAGTCATATTCACAATGGCATCAGATACACTACCAGTCAAAAGTTTTTGAACAGTAAGATTTTTAATGTTTCTTTGCTAACCAAGCCTGCATTTATTTGTTCCTGAGTACAGCAAAACAACACAATTTCAAAATATTTTTACTACTTAAAATAACTGGTTTTTATTTGAATATATTTTAAAATGTAATTATTCCTGTGATTTCAAAGCTGACTTTTTATTATCATTACTCCAGCCACATGATCCTTCACAAATCATTCTAATTTCTGATTTGCTGCTCAAAAAAAAAACATTTATTATTATGTTGAAAACAGCTGAGTAGAATTTATTCAGTTTTTTTTGATTAATAGAAAGTTCAGAAGAACAGCATTTATCTGAAATAGAATTTTTTTGTAACATTATAAATGTCTTTATCATCACTTTTGATCAATTTAAAACATCCTTGCTAAATAAAGGTATCAATTTCTATAATTTCTGTCCCAAAAAAACATTGACTCCAAACTTTTCAATGGTATAGGTATATTGTATAATGTTACAAAAGATTTTTATTTCAGATAAATACTGATGTTTGAATGTTTCTATTTATCAAAGAATCCTGAAAAAGGTACTCAACTGCTTAAATATTGATAATAATAATAAAAGTTTCTTGAACAGCAAATCAGCATATTATATGTTTTCTGAAGGATTATGTGACACTGAAAACTGGAGTAATGATGCTGAAAATGTAGCTTTGATTGCAAGAATAAATTACATTTTAATCAGAAAGCAGTTATTTTAAATAATAAAAATATTTCACAATATTACTGCTTTTGCTCACCAAACGCAGGCTTGGTGAGCAGAGGAGACTTCATTAAAAATCTTACTGTTAAAAAACCTTTGCCTGGTTGTGCATAATGTCATAAGAATTTTGTCTATATTCAAAATATATTTCCAAATCCCAGCCCTGACCAGAAAAAATTAGACTCTAGACACACTAATGTTTCTAGAAGGCAAATTAAGTTTTGTAATTTATTGAGTTTCCACTAAGAATCTTAAATGTCTGGCCCTGGAACAACACTGACATGATCTGAGACAGATGGGAAGCGCTAGCCAAGTTAGCACTAATAGAAGTAAACGTTCTCTCTCGTCTTAAGCATGAAGGACTGAATGTGCGAAAGTCAGAAAGGAGGAGGCGCGGACAGAAGAGAAACATCAGGGAGTGAATGGGCGCAATCCATAAAAGGCCCGGGTACTTAGTCAGTGATGTTTTGGGAGAAAGACTGAGAGAGAGCAGCGCTTAATGTGTAAATTATGAGGGCCCGGAACAAAGACTGTAACGGATCCAGCAGGTTTGTGGGTTGGGTGACGGTGTAAAAATGAAAATAGTGTTTAACACCCAATTAACACTGCAGGCGAGCCATGTGACACAATGCAATGCAAACTAAATCACACCAACCATAATCAAAGAAGGTGTCTCCACTGCAAGAAGTGCAGACAGCTTTATTATGATGGAAATCTAGGAAAAGATTTTCATCACAAAAAGCTGCAGTATGGCTTCACAGTTGCAATATAATGTCACACACAATCATATGGAACACTTTTCTGATCATTTTAAAGGGATAGTTCACCCAAAAATGAAAATGAATCCATGATTTACTCACCCTCGAGCCATCATAGGTGTATAAATACAATCAGTTATATTAAATAATGTCCTGGGTCTTCCAAGCTTTATAATGGCAGTGAATGGGTGTTGAGATTTTGAAGCAAAATAAAGTACATCCATCCATCATAAAGTGCTCCACATAGCTCCGGGGGGTTGATAAAGGCTTTCTGAAGTGAATCGATGTGTTTGTGTAAGAAAAATATCCATATTTAAAACTTCATAAACTGTCATCACTAGCTTCCGCTAACTGTTGTGGCGTTCCAGCGGATGATGTAGCGAAAGCTAGAAATTAAATATGGATATGGATATTTTTTTGTACACTAATGCATCGATTCGCCTCAGAAGGCCTTTTTTAACCCCCCCAGAGCCATGTGGCGTACGTTTATGATGGATGGATGCACTTTATTGAGCTTCAAAATCTCAACACCCATTCACTGCCATTATAAAGCTTGGAAGAGGCAGGACTTTTTTTTTTTAATATAACTCCGATTGTATTTCTACAAATCCTACTTTTGTACTTCTAGTTCGTGACCGATGTTTTGTTTTGCTCTGTCCACTACGCATCCGCATTCATCTCTGCGTTTCGCCTACGTCATACACAAGAACACCACTCTCGTGAATGCATGTACGACAATTAGCGAAAGCTAGAGATTAAATATGTATATGGATATTTTTCATACACAAATGCATTGATACGCCTCAGAAGGCCTTTATTAACCCCCTTGAGCCGTGTGCCATACGTTTATGATGGATGAATGCACTTTATTGGATTTCAAAATTTCAACACCCATTCACTGCAATTATAAAGCTTGGAAGAGCCAGGACTTTTTAAAATATAACTCAGATTGTATTCATACAACTCCTTGTTTTGTACTACAGGGTGCATTGTGACCGATGTTTTGTTTTGCTCTGTTCACTACGCGTCTGCATTTGTCTCCACGTTTGCCTACGTCCTACGCCAGCCGCTAAAACGCCACTCTCTTGTGAATGTGCATACAACAATTAGCAAAAGCTAGAGACTAAATATGGATATGGATATTTTTCATACAGAAATGGATCGATTTGGTTCAGAAGGCTTTTTTTCATACGTTTATGATGGATGAATGCACTTTATTGGGCTTCAAAATCTCAACATCCATTCACTGCCATTATAAAGCTTGGAAGAGCCAGGACATATTTTAATATAATTCCGATTGTATTTGTCTGAATGAAGAAAATCATATACTCCTAGGATGGCTTGAGGGTGAGTTAATCATGGGGTAATTTTCATATTTTGGTGAACTACTCCTTTAAGGTGCTTTTTATGTTTTTGTAGCTTGATGAACACAGTTCTTATTCAAATTCCCATGAAAATAAAAACTTTTGAATCATATTATTTCTCATGCATAAGTTCAAGAATGAAATAACTGTTTTGAATTATAAAGGTCATCCGGAGAAACCACTGCCCTCTAATTCGCACGTTCCTCATTTGTTCATTCTTTCCCTCCGATATCAGTCTTATGTTTACCTATTTTTCGATTCCAGTCACATCTGCCAACTCTCTCATTCTAGTCAAGAAGTGTGTTTTCATTGCCCTTTCCTCCTCCCTTCCCTTTTCTTCCTTCATCCATCATTGTGCTGTTTAAACTCTCTCTCCATCTCCTGTCACT
The DNA here is from genome assembly GCA_012976165.1 of Labeo catla. Lineage (NCBI taxonomy): Eukaryota > Metazoa > Chordata > Actinopteri > Cypriniformes > Cyprinidae > Labeo > Labeo catla. Next base: position 611,471 of record VONZ01000341.1, read on the forward strand.
TCTCATCTCTCCCTGAAAAAGTGTCAAAACCCATCTGTTAAAATATTTATGTAACACTATGAGTCTGTCATTACTGCTGCGAAGAATCTGAAACAAGTGTTTTGGCACAACCTTTGACAGGAAGTCGAGAAAAGCGTGTCTCCGCCCAGATCTCCACGCCAGAATCAACACAACCCATCACGCATATATAAATGTGCACGGCTCAGGTGTCTTTAAAAAAGCCAGGTTTCAATTCACAAATAGATATTTCATTCACGTGTGCAAACAGCCAAATATGTAAAGTATGTTACTGTGACATCTCAGATGAAGTGCATACTTTGAGAACTTACGGTTGGCAGATGAGAATAAAGGACTGCTTTGCATAATGAAACTTGGCTGTTTCAAAGACACCTGAGCCTTGCGCATTTGCGCATGAGTTGTGTTGACTCTGGCAGGTAGATCTGCGATTTCTTTCAGCTGCGGAAGATGTTGAACAATTGATCAAAAAGTATTTTGATGGTTGCTGAAGTGTTGCTATTTTGAGGTAAACAGACTCTGCTTTTTATTAAAACTTACTATTTGTGGTATAAACTAAATCAAGCATCACTTTTACAATTGCTCATACATGTAATAAACTTTGATGCAGAACTCACCCTGCAACATTTGTGACACTTCAAATGCCTGACAGACAATAAAACAATGAAAAAAGGACAAGTAAAAACAGCACAGATCTTTGATCTTTACTTGACTGCTCATTATATGCCATCTCTAAAGGCATAAGTCCATCTCAGAGAGTTTGGCATAGCTATTAGCCCTGGATTCTCAAGCGCCAAGTATCGACGGAGTGGTTGAGTGCTCTGACACAGTCCAGGCCTGAAGAAGAGAACATTGTCTCTGTGCTTAATCATTTAGTGGCTTGCTGCTAGTTTACGTTAACGCCATTCTCCCAAGGTCAGCCGCATAGCAAGCCGTCAATGAGAATGGGACCGCCTCTGTAATGCTTGAAACTTCGTAGCCTTGTTTCAGGCGCTCACAGTAATATCTCTGTCAGTGCCAGCAGATCTCAGCAGAACTCATCTGGTGTCAGAAATGTAATCCGAGCCATTGTGACAGTGTGTCAGCACGAGAGGAGGGGCCATTATGGTCCAGTGCGTATGATTTTGCTCATAAGTAGGGCATGTTTGCATGTTATATACGCCGGTTGGTCGGTTTTATACTGGAAGCCATTAAAAGTGTAACTGCAAGGCTAGAAAACCACAGTGTGAGAACCAGATTTTCATTTTACTCAAGAATATGGCTGGGTCGGATATATATGCGAAAAGTTTGCATCCTCCTTTCCGAATCATTAAAAATATTAGTTATTTTAGCAAAAAAAGAGGGATCAAACATGTTATTGTTTATTTACATGTCTTTTTATATATTGTGGACATATAGTCCACAAGAGAAAATAATAGCTGAATGTATAATAAATGACCCCGTTCAAAAGTTTACATCCCTTTGATCCTTAATACTGTGTTCTTACCTGAATGGTAAACAGCTGTGTTTTTTTGTTTAGTGATAGTTGTTCATATTTGTTCTGAACAGTTAAACTGCCTGCTGTTCTTCAGAAAAATCCTTCAGGTCCCACAAATTCTTTGGTTTTCCAGGATTTTTGTGTATTTGAACCCTTTCCAACAATGACTGTATGATTTAGAGATCCGTTTTTTCACACTGAGGACAACTGAGAGACTCATATGCAACTATTACAGAAGGTTCAAATGCTCACTGATACTCCAGAAAGAAACAGGGTGCATTAAGAGCCGGGGGTTGAAAACTTTTTGAATTTGAAGATCAGGGTAAACATAACTTATTTTGTCTTCTGGAAAACAAGTAAGTATCTTCGGTAGCCTCTGAAGGGCAGTACTAAATGAAAAAATATGATATGTAGGCAAAATAAGAAAAATGTACACATCTCCATTCTGTCCAATCATTGTTAGAAAGGGTTCAAATACACAAAAATGCTGGAGAACCAAAGAATTTGTGGGACCTGAAGGATTCTGAAGGCAGTTTAACTGTTCAGGACAAACAAGGGACTCATGAATAACTATCAACAAAAACAAAACAGCTGTGGATCATTCAGGTAACAACACAATATAAAGAATCTTTTGAACGGGGTAATTTTTATAAATTCAACTATTATTTTCTTGTGGACTATATGTTAACATCTTTTATGAGAAATATCTTATTCAGGTTAGTACTAAATAAAACATAACATGCATTTTGTATGATCTCTCTTATTTTGGTAAAATAATTAACATTTTTAATGATTCTAAAAGTATATATGAACTGTATATGGTAGGCGCTGTGTATTATTATCGCATGAGGCCGGGAGGCCAGTGAAGCTGAACTAATGCTGAAGGTCACATGACACTGACAACATGGTGGACACAGAACATCCGAATTTCATTCATACCAAAGCCACTGGAAGGCAAGTCTGCAACCTTTAAAAAGCGCAACGGCTAATGCAAACACTGCAGTGCAGGGAAGCAGACCAGATGCTGTTTATTTTGAATGGATGTCAATGGAGGAGAGGCTTCACTACTCTTAATAAACACATTTTTTGAGGAAACAGCTTCTGACTTAATGAACAGACAGCCTATTGGCTAATCTTCAATATGTTTTACACTAAACAATTGTTTTGGATTGAACTGTTTTTTGAGTTTACGCTAAAAAAAAAATGGCATTTTATAAGAGAAGTCACAGACTTTTTGCAACAGGTGGGATTCAGCACTTCTCATTTATTCCTATGGTATTCCTACACCCTTTGAGTGTTGCACAATTCTGACTGAAATTCAGTGACGTCAGAGCTATAATGTGATTGGTTATCAAGGCACATGTGATCCAAGTTGACTGTTAAGCCGGCCTCACACTACAGGATTTTTAGCCCGATTTTGCCCTCCCGAGAATCGGAGCAAAAATCTTGTCGAGCACCTCGATCGGTCCCGATGTTCGGGCATGGATTATCTGGTAATGTGAGACGTTCACAGATCGAATCTTGCACCTCCCGATCTGCTCTCACACAAATCGGGGCAGCCCTGATCATATCAAACATGTTTGATATCCAGGATTTTAAATCGGGATGATCACGGCTATGATTACGTCAGTACTTTCACGACAGCCAATGCGTGACCATAAAACAGCTGCTGTACGGTCCATTGGATAGTGGAGATGGAGGAAACTGCTGCTTATTTTTTTGTAGTAACACTGTCTGTATAATATGTTGAAAACATACCACAACCGCATGGAGCAAGGAAAGCAATGCGCCATGCGGCCCGAGTCCGACCCGAGCCCATCTTTTTTCCCCTTCTCCCAAAACAGCTTATACTACTGTTTTAGCAATTAAAATAGTTCAGTTTTGTATGTAATGGCAAAGTGATTATATTTCGTTTCGTTTTTTTATTAAGTTAATTTAGAAAACGTTTGGAGCATTTTTCTGTTCGTTAAATATAAGTTTTTGTTTTTTTAAATTAACGACCAAGCGGTCAGCGGCAGACAGTGAGTTGATCATAGACTATGTTTAATCAGTTTTGCAATCTCAAATCACGACCTGCCTAAAGTAAAATCCACAGATATAAAACAGTTAAAGCATATAACAGTTAACTAACATTTGTAAACATTCTTTATTTTACTTTGTATTTTATTGTTATTTTTTTTATTATTATAAACTACAACAAAACATATACAATTATAACAAGACATTCAAAAAAACAAAATGAATAATAATAATAATAATTATAGCTGCAAGCAGCAATTGCGGGGCCAAGCACTAAAGAGGCAGAATGAGGAGCTAAGCATTGCAAGGAGCAGCGATTAAATAATTAAAGCCATTTTAGGATGATATCAGTTTAAATGGCTGAAAAATCATAAATACAAGCACTAATAATAGAATTTATTGGCTTATAACTTTTGACCAATAGGTGGGCAATAGGGTATCAAATCAATGTGGTGTGTTCAGTGTGAGGTTACAATGACACACACAAAGTTTGGTGTCATTATGTCAAAGCTTCACAGAGATACAGCCTCAGAGTCAGACTCAGAGCATCAAATCTAAAATTTGTGGTGGCGCTGTACGAAAACAGTTTTGTCTATCGACACGTAATCCATAACTTTGTGTCAGGACAGTCTGAAGATGATTTGAGTCAAATTTGGTGAAAACTGGACCAACGGTCTAGGAAGAGTTCGAACAAGTAGGTTTTGTACATTAATCAAAATGGTGGAAAGGAAGTTCGACCAACTATGGTACAATTGGTATGTATGTTGTTGGCATGATCCAAGGGATGTTTTGGTACCAGTCATTACAATAGGCTAATGCAATCAGAAGTTATTAGCATTTTTGGAAATTCCATTATTAATGTTTAATGAATGGTGTATTCTGACCAATAGATGGCGCTGTTACCAAATTTATGTGGCATGGTCAGTGTGAGGTGACAATGGCACATACAAAGTTTGGTGTAAATATGTCAAAGTTCTGCAGAGATACAGCCTCAGATGCAGTTTGGCATCCTTCCAGCAAATTCGTTGATGCACTAAACGAAAACCGTTTCCTACTAAGCATCGACACAAAATCCATAACTTTTTGTCAGCACGGTCTGAAGATGATCTGAGTCAAATTTGGTGAAAATCAGACGAACAATTTAGGAGTTGATGATCCAAGGAATATATCAAGACTAGTTTCATTAGAGTAGGCCAATTAAAACTAAAGTTATAAGCAGATTTCTAAATTTCGTTATAACTTTTGACCACAAGATGGCGCTACATCCAAACTTTTGTCAGGGCATGGTGCCGAGGACACATACTGAGTTCGTAACGATATGTCAATGTGTTCGTAAAATATAGCATTTTTGGACAAAATTCAATATGGTCGACACTCAAAATGGCTGACATGGGAAAATTGGATATGGTTGGACTCGGCATGATACACCGAATCTGAAGAGACCAGTTTTGTGATTTTTGGCCAAACCATTCAGAAGTTCCATATCTTCTGACCACTAAGTGGCACTGTGGCGAAACACTGCAGATAGCCTCAAGTCATGCTTGTAATTACACACACCAAGTTTGGTCTCAATACGCCAGACCATTGTGGAGATATAGCCTCACAAACATTTTTGTGTGCTTTTCGTAGCATTCATTTGCGTGTTATTCGAGAACAGTTCAACTAATCAACTTGAATTCCATAACTTTTTGCCAGCATGGTCTGAAGATGATCTGAGCCAATTTTGGTGAAAATCAGACAAACCGTCTAGGACGAGTTCGAAAAAGTAGGTTTTACGAATAAAAATTTATAGAAAAAAAACTAAACCTTACGATTTTTGAATTTTGGACTTAATTTGACTCGGCATGAGCCAAGTATTCAGAGGAAAAAAGAATTTTGATTCTGTGCCTTACGGATCAAAATTTATTAGCATAAAATGACTGAAACTTTGGACAAGTGGTGGCGCTAGAGAGTTTGAGTTAGAGACTCTAAATTTGCTGTGGTTAATGATGAGACTGTCCTCTATCTGTGTGCCAAATTTTACAACTTTCCCGCAAGTGGTTCTATTGGCTGTCATAGACTTCTAGAGCGGAAGAAAAAGTACGCTAACGGATACAATAGGTGCCATCGCACTTTCAGTGCTTGGCCCCTAATAAAACATTTGTAAACTGAAATGACGATCTGTTGCGGAAGATCACGTGAGGCACTCCCTCCCTCATGATAATCTTAATAATATCTTGTAGTGTGTGATGCACCACAGTTTTCAAATCTTGTAGTGTGTGCATGTTTAAGATTTCAGGGAAGATAATCTGCAAAGATTCTCCTTATGTGTGCGCTGCAACCAGATTTCATAATCAGTTAGGATTTTAAAAATCCTGTAGTGTGAGGCCAGCTTAAGTATCGATTCCAGAGAGAATCGTAATGCATTCGGAAAATCTCAGAAACGATCCACAAATCGCAATGCATCGATTTATCGTCGCAACCCTACTCTCTATGATATTTTGGTCATGAAATATGAGAATATTTTCAAAAAAAATTATTAAATTGATTGTTAATGCTCAAACTCCTCAATTTACTGTAAAATAGCAACACCTCTGCAGCCGTCAAACCACTTATAGACAAGCACTTGAGTCACTTTTTCACTATTAAGCATGGGCTAAAAAGACCAGTGTTCCTTTATTCAATCAACCCTTATTCTCCCTTTCTTGCAAGGATTATTAAGGATAATGAACGATCTGCCTGGGTGGGAGAGTGAACATTGGCCCTGAGATGAGAGAGAGAAGCTTACACACACACACACCAACCTAAGCGGGCACCATAACTGTGACCATATGCCAGCCAGCTGAGCTTTCATTTGGTGCCACTCCTTTCTCGGCATGGCTAGGAACTTGTGTACATAATTCGTGCATATCTGTGTGTATCAGTTTATGCATTGCAATCTGTGTATGAGCGTGCATATTTCTTCTACACAATCTGCTGATTATGTTTAAGCAATGTCTTGCATTCAGCCTTACATTAGTAATTATGTTGCTCATCAGTTTGCTCAATGCTGATGTTAATTATTCTCGCATTAACAGTGTGGGGCTGTTAAAATGAATGTCATGTTGTATGAAAAAGTCAAGTAGAAATGATCAGGCTAAATTTGACAGTATTACATTTAAATGAATACTTCAGGTTTATTGTGAAACCAGGACATTATATCCGCTAATATTAAACCTGTGTGAAAGAGAGACAAATAGATGATGTTATTAAGCGTTCATGTGTACACGAATACACGTTCATGATGTGTTTACGTGTGTACCTATCTGTGTCTCGTCCGCTGTACCCGCTTTTTCTGTGTCTCTGTATGCCTCCTCTCACCCATTCTGATCTTTGCTGCATCAGTGATGATTTGTCACCAAACCTAAAACAATTATAAGGATGAAAATCTCATTTAAACCAATCAGGATACACTTGTCTCCCCAGCAACCAATCAGAACACACTCATCCACCCAGCAACCAATCAGAACACACTCATTCCCCCAGCAGCCAATCAGAACACACCCATCCCCCCAGCAACCAATTAGAGCACTCTGAACCTCCAGGTTTGAAACCATGTAATGCAGTAGTTGCTCATGTCTACAGGGTACAGACAGTCAGTTCAAATAAATGAGCAATCAGTTTTGCCAGTCAAACACCAGAAACACACACAGTGACAGACAGACATGACTCACTTGCTTTGGTAGTGTGTGAAGAAGTGTTGCGGGTCGGCTGGTGTATGTGAGAGGCTTGTGATGTTGGGGGCGTTCAGGACGAATCCTGATGAGCCCTGTAGAATACAGAACAGCCGGTACACAACACCATTCCAGAAATCCCTCTTAAAGCAGCAGTGGCACAGCAAAATATATCAATCAATATATTCCAATCATCTTTTGAGCGGATGACTGTTCAAAGTGTTGTTGAGGTGAGCCGTGTCATCTTTGAGTGCTTTTATGACATTAAATCGGAATTGGCACAGAACGGATTGTCTTCCAAATGGCTTTTATAGGAAGGAGAGCACATTCTGCACTTTTTATTTTAACTTGTTAGATAAATTAATTGGCAGTCTAATATAAAGAATAATTTAGAGATTTAATTCACCCTCTTGTCATTACAAACCTACACTGTTAGAATAAAAGGAACAAAATACTGAAAAAGTACTCTTTCAAAAGGCACTAAAATGTACCAACTGGTCATCATATTTTTCAATCTTCTGCCTGTTACAGAATGTCACTAGGTAACATATTTGCATAATCTCCACCTGCCCGCGAAATTCGAACCAGTCCGCAATCACTTCTGCTACTTAGTGTGTTTAGATCATGTCAAGAAGATGCTAAGAAACGTCCGGATCAAGTTGTGCTTGCGATGGAGTTTCCAGTTAAGCGACTGCAACGGTATCATCCTTGGGCTTGAATTAAAGGGTTCCTATTATGCTTTTTCACTTTTTGAATTCTGGTCAGTGTGTGGTGTGTATGTTTGGGCATAAAAAAGATCTACAAAGTTACAAATCTCAAAGTCCACTCCAAAGGGAGATATTTCATGTTTAAAAAATCCCTTTTCAAGAACTACAACAAATGGCTCCTTTAGACTACAGCGTTTGTTTTTCCGGATGTTATGATGTCACAACTCGGCTCATTAGAATATCATTAAAATAAATCCTGCCTACTCGAATGGTTCGAATGGTTGGAGGATGGGTAGGGACGAGGTGGGGGATTAGCCTAACTTTAGCGATGCAGCTTGGAAAGCCACTTCTGTGATTTCACGTTGAGCCGTATATACTACACACAGCCGTTGTTCACTGACGAGCTGCGCAAATCCATGTTCATTATCAGTGTGAATTTGCGCAGCTCGTCAGTGAACAACGGCTGTGTGTAGTATATACGGCTCAACGTGAAATCACGCACCTGATGGCATTTACCGCTGATTACAGAACCGGCTTTACTGACAAAACGCGCAAGCATTTCGGCCGATACGTTTCGGTGCATCCCTAGCTTCAATGAGCCCCGGCATGGGTATAAACAGGAGCATTGACTAGAGTGGCCGTGTCGGAGCCGCGCTGTAGACGCGTTTGGAAAGGGGCGTGGCAGTACTGAAACACCGTCTAAGCTGTTTGCCAATCACAACACAGTGGGACAGCTAGCCAATCACAACACATTTAGATTTTCGGGAGGTGGGCCTTCATTAAACCCGAAAACTAATCGAGTCATTTGTGCCAGGCTGGGGTAAAAGGTATTGTAATAATGTAAATTATGTGAAAAATAATGCGTTTTTTGAACCACCAAGCATGAGAGCATGTTCTAGTACACCCCCAAAACAAAATCAAGACTTTGTAAAAGAGCATAATAGGACCCCTTTAATAATATTGCTTCTGTTTTTTTTAAACCACAGAGCTCCTTTGTTTACAAGTAACCTTCCGGAGCAAAAAATGAATTTTGGTAATGGGCGTTTAGTTTCCGACACGCATTGTATACAGAAAGACCAATCACAACAGATCAATCAGACCAATCAGAACAGAGTAGGCTTATAGAAGGGAGGGGTTTACAGACTTTGAGCTTAGAACTGCTTTGAACAAACTGTTTCAAAATCATCGAAAAATGATTCTAATATTAAATATATATTCTGAGAAAATTACAATGTTTTCTGACCCTATATGCATTTAAACATATTGTAGGGGACTCCAACACAATATTAGGACACTTCAAAATACCACGTTACCTGCTTTTTAAAATTTTACCTGCTTTTTAAAATGCTACAAAAAACTATAATATTGCAATATACCTTCCGGAGCGAAAAATTTATTATGTTAATGGCGTGTCGTTTCTGACACGCATTGTATATGAAAAGACCAATCACAACAGACTTGGCCAGCTGACCAATCAGAGCAGAGTTGGCTTATGCAAGGAAGAGGTTTACAGACCTTGAGCTCAGAACTGCTACAAATGAATCGTTTCGAAATCATCGAAAAATGATTCTAATATTAAATGTATATTCTGAGAAAATTACAGTGTTTTCTGATATTAGATGCATTTAAACATATCGTAGGGTACTCCAACACAATGGACCCTTTTCACAAGACTGTGATGACACATTTTAATGGTCATCATCATCATAAATCGTTGAAATTTTTTAATATTTTGATTTTTTTTTTAAAAAATGTATGTACATTTATAACACTATACTTTATATCACCTTTTCACCAAGTTACAAAAAACTAGTTAACGCTAATGCAAGGGTGTTTCTAATGCCGTGTCTATGGGAAGGACGGTCTCTTTTGACTGCCGTATCAGCCTCTCTTCATTTTTTTCCTTTAATTGGAAGTCGTGAAAACACTATCATGGAGTTTTTCTTTTGATATTTGAGTGAATGGAAATGCAAAAAATATATTTGTGGTACACTCCCATCCAGTGCTCTCGGATTTTACTATGACGACTTCGCTATGAGAAACCCGGATATTTGAGAAAGGTCCATATTAGGACACTGAAATACCATATGACCTGCTCTTTAAAATGCTACAAAAAACTATAATATTGAAATATATCAAAATTATTATTAAATCATTATAAATCTACTTTTGATTTCTAGAAGCACATCCACATCCGTATTTAGCCTAAATGTAGGCTACTGAAATGTATTTTCTTGCCCCTGAAACGATCCAGAAATAAATTCTAGTACATGAAGGTTGAAACAAAATATATTTTATATTTCAAAAATATATTTAATTGAGCTTCACTGTTTGCTACATATATTTAGCATATATTTCAAATATATTTTGGCCCTTTAGGGGTAAATAATGTACAAAAGAAGTACCTTTTGAAAGGTGACAGCTTTTGTACCAATTTTTCTGAGAATGTTTATTCACAATAGAACTTTCCATGTTATTTCCAAGTTTTCCATGATTGTCGGAGCTCTGTATATTCCAAGTTGTTATTGACATGGCATGACCTGATGTGTATATTTGAATCTACTTGGATATGAATAACATTTGAAAGCTGCGGAAGGGGAAAAACTCAACATGAAGTCATATAGGTTTGAAACAAGGGTGAATAAATGATAATGGAATTGATTTTTTGGGTGAACTATTCCTTTTAATGGTCTTTTTAATAGCCTTTTAGTCTTCCATATGCATAATTAAATGAAATGTAAACTGGTTGTTCATTTAAATGTATTTGAACAGTCATAGCCAAACAAAAAAGTGCAATTATCACCATTCACCAGTATAGAGGCCTAATATATGGGTTTTATTTACCATGGGCCCAATAGACCATCTAGCTGCAGTATTTCTAGTCTTCTGTCCTCTGTCCTCACTAACGCCACCCTGCAGAATGCCCTGTGAACAGAACATCCAATAAACCCTGATCTTTGATCAGAGAACCTGTTGTAGTTTTAACTGTAGAGTTTATCTAGTCAGAGAGGGAGAGATAGTTACAGTACTCACTGAACTGGTCAGAGGCCTTTGGGTTTCTCTTGTAAATCCAGTTTCTCGGGAGGCACGGGAGGCGAGTTTTGACAATGTTTCATTGCCCTGACACAGATAAACACACACACACACACACACACACACACACACACACACATTAAATAGGCTACAAACCTCCTCCAGCTGACACAGACTATAAAAATCACATGAATGTGGTGGATGTTGATGGACAGAGTAATAGCAGAGGACGAGAGAAACAGAGCGAGACCACCTGTAGGAAACATCCGGGAAGGAAGTCAGTCCTCATCACACTTTCCTGTGTCCTGCGAGCGTCGTCCTGACAACCATCATTACCCAATCAGAACAAAGAGTCAGCATAACATCGGAAAAAGGATTTCATAATGTGATTCTTGACAATGACTTAGCCAACAGATTAAAATGACGAGCTGACACACACACACCATGTTAATATTTTGAGGGAGGAAGGTGTTCGGCTGTAGATTGGCTTCCTTAGTGAATCCACTATCCTCCATGGGTCCAACTAAAACACAAATGCACTGATCTGAATCACCTAGAAGAAATTTTTAAATTTACAAAGAACATTTTTTTTAAACCACGTTACTTACCCAAAACTCTGAGGGGGTAAGGAATGTAAGTGCCTTTATATTCAGTCTGACAGGACGCCACTCTCTAAGAGAGAGAGAGAGAGAGAGAGAGAAAGTAAAAGCACAATGAGGCCAGGGTGAAGTGACATGGCACGGTGCCCTTGAAACCTGCTGCGTTTCTATGTGTGTGTCTTTGGCTCTCACAGGTCTTGGCTGAGCTTGGAGCTGCAAATATCCGCTCTCTCTGTGTCTGGACCCCGAGCAGGCCAAAGGCTCCGTCCCGTCGGGCAGAACCAGACGCTGGTAATGACGCTTCGTTTGAGACTTGAAACTGTCCAACAGTGAGAGACTAAGAGAAAAGAAAAAGTATATGTGTCTAAAATGATTTAGTGAGGTGCAAAAAGGTTTTGGAGTGTATGTGCGATTTCGACACACACACACACACACACAATCTGGGACTTACCCAAACTGTGGATTATCATAGCGGTCCAGGCTGGAGCTGTAGTACAGAACAGGGCGGTGGTTGGCAGAGTAGCCAGTCCCAAAATGATGACCTAGACATGGCCGGAATAAATCCTTACCTGGATAAAAGAGGACACAACTCACAAGAGATTCAACATCCTACCCAACACAAATTACATTACACAACACAAATAAATCTTGTACAATGTACAACTGAAATAAGATGGACCAATATAAACATTTTGGCCAAAAATTATTTTATGACTGATATACTATATATATATATATATATATATATATATATATACACACACACACACACACACACACACACACACACACACATACATATATATATATATATATATATATATATATCCCAGCCGAGGAAGAAGGGTCTTATCTAGCGAAATGATTAGTTATTTTCATTAAAAAAAAATACAATTTAAATACTTTTTAATCTCAAACGCTTGTCTTGTCTTGCTCTCCCTGAACTCTGTGTATTCTGGCTCAAGACAGTTAGGGTATGTCGAAAAACTCCAACTGTATTTTCTCCCTCAACTTCAAAAATCATTTCAAAATCATCCTACACCGACCCAGTGTTTGCAAAGTGAACATGCAAAGAAGATCAAACACCCTTAACAAAAAAAGGTAAAACAGCAATATAGGACGATTTTGAAGTTGAGGGAGAACATGAGATGGGAGTTTTTCGACATACCCTAAATGTCATGAACCGGAAAAAATTTGAAGCCGCATTTATAAAGGAAATGCAGAAATTTATGAATTTAATGAATGGCTAACAAGTAATTAAATCATAAAAGAAACATTTTATGTTTATCTGCACACCATATGACCATTAACCAATGTCAGAGAACTGTGAACATGCAAATGTGATACTTAATCATTAAAATATTATAATATGCCCATAGAATTGGACTTTCTGAGTGTATATAAGTGGTAGACTATTTTAGAAAGGATGTTAAAAGATGAAAAAAACGAATTAGAGAGAATCCATAAATGATGAGTAATTTATTGTTATTGTGAATAATATGTAACCATGTAATCAATAAAAATGTAACTGTAGTCTTATTATGAGTATTTTAAAATGTAACTCACTCTAATTACAAGTACTTAATTTTTGGAATCTGATTACATAATACAGATTACATGTAATCAGTTACTACCCAGCTCTGTGTGTGTGTATTATATGATTATATGTGTGTATATATATATATATATATATATATATATATATATATATACACACACACACACTCACACACACACATATATATATATATATATATATATATATATATACACATATATATGTATATATATGGAACCGAAAATGCTGTATGATATTGTTTTTTTTCTATAGAATACAAAAGTAGACGTTTTGAAGAATCTTTCCCATTCAGTAGTTTGTGAAGTACAAACAAATTATATATAATAAAACTTTTTTAAATAATAAAGTAAGTAATCCATATGACATACACTGCCATTCAAAAGTTTGGGAATAGTACATTTTTTTAAAGACGTTTCTTATGCTCATCAAGGCTGTATCTATTTGATCAAAAATACAGAAAAAAATGCAATTTTGTAAAATATTATTGCAATTTAACATAACAATTTCTATTTTAATATACTTTGAAATATAATTTAGTGCTGTAAAGCAAAGCTGAACTTTCAGCATCATTACTCCAGTCTTTAGTGTCACATGATCCTTCAGAAATCATTCTAATATGCTGATTTGTAATTAATGTAGGAAACAGTTGTGTCTTTGATAAATCAAATGTCTCGACATAAATCAAATTAAAAAGCAGTGTTTATTCAAAATAAAAATGTTGTGTTACAATATACACTACTATTCAAAAGTTTGAGGTTAGTAAATTTTTTCTGTCTTTTTTGATTTTAAAAGAAATTAATACTTTTATTCAGCAAGAATTTGTTAAATGGATAAAAAGTTATATTAAAAATTTTATATTGTTACAAAAGATTTCTATTTTGAATAAATGCTGCTCTTTTAAACTTTTTATTATTTAAAGAAAAAAGTATCATAAGTATGATAATAAATCATGTTCAGATCATGTGATACTGAAGACTGGAGTAATGGCTGATGAAAATTCAGCGCTGCGTCACAGAAATAAATTATATTGTAAAGTATATTACTATAGTAAACCAATATTAGACATTGCAATAATATATTACAATATTACTGTTTTTTTCTGTATTTTTTTAATCAAAAATACAGCCTTGATAATTATTCATTTGGGCCAGGTTAGATGTTTACAACTTCTTCAGTTCGCTTAAAAGAAGTTGCATGAAGACACTTCAAAAAGTCTCTTTCTGTGTTCCACAAAAATCTGAAACAAGACAAAAGTAAGGAAAGAAATAATAAAGAAAATTTGTTCTTGCATCAGTCTAGAGTTGTGAACGTTTCAAGTAAAACAAGGAATCAAAACATTATAATCTGCGTTAGAAAAGACGGATGGCTGTTTATATTTCAAACTGTGGCATAGAAAAAGGCTGCTGTTTTAAATGGGAAAATGATGACCTGATATTGTCTGGCTTCAGAATCAGTCAAATCATGCCAATGTCAATAATCATAAACAAAACCCAAATTATAGATTGATAAAAAGTTATAAGAATCTAAGGTTACTCACCATGAGAGTGTCTGTAGGAGGTGCAGCATTGGTCGAGGCCGATGTTATTCGGACGCCCCCCTGGTCTGCCTGTTCCAACCAAAGGTCTGACTGCACCCAAAGGTCCATCCATCTGTGACTGTGACTAACCTAACACAATACAGGTCCGTAACAACTGTACACACACACACTATGACAAATGTGTGCTTGATGCGATGTTTTACTTCAAGTATCATATACAGTGGAAGAATTACAGCTTGATATAAACAAACATTTTCCAATACAGTCTCTGACTGAGGTCACATTAACACTAACCCACATTACTGCAGATAAAACGCCAGTCTAATGCCAGTCTAAAGATTTCATCGCCTTTTATATACCTGTTTACCTTAATAGCGTCATTTAAATCCGCACTTGATAGGTCTTTGAACCGTGAAACAACTAAATATTTATATTGGTGTTATTATTATTATTGTATTATTTAAATAACTTGATAAAGCTTAATAAGTTTTAGTCAAAACGGTTCGTCCGTTACCTGTCGCCCCTCCGCGCAGTTAAACACATACCTGTCCCGCTGTGAGTTGCTCTTTTATCCTAGAGCTCGTTACCAGGTAACCGTTACCAGGACAGTCCAGACGAGCTCGTCACGTGACACGGTTGTGACACGACGCGGGAAGGTGAGGTAACGGCTTTACAGTACTTCACACTACTGTTCAACAACAAGAAGATTAAATACAAACTTGATCTGCTGGAGATTAAAGGTAAGAAAAACATTCCTAAGTGTTTTTCTTTGAAATCTTTAGACTGGCATGAACACTTTTTAATGTTTTTAATGTCTACGAATCGATGTTGTACGAAAATAACCTCAGATAACTGAATACTCACATGACAAATAGATCATACTTACTATAAGTTATTACTAGATAGATAGACATTTAACCAGAATAGTGAACACTTTTTTAGGGCCTACGAATTTATGTTTTTTATGTTCGTATACGAAAATAACCTCGGACGACTACTGAATACTTACATGACATACAAACTATACTAATTTACCAAGTTATTAGGCCTACTAGACAGACAGATAGATAAATAGATAGACAGATAGACATTTAACCAGAATAGTGGACCTCATGGCCTATGAATAGATGTTCGTACGAACAGAATTTTAAACGACAACTGAATACTGACATGACATAAAGACTATACTAATAAACTTAAGTTATTACTAGATAGATAGATAGATAGATAGACATATTTAACCAGAATAGTAGACGCTTTCATAGCCTATACGAATCGATGTTTGTATGAAAATAACCTCAGTCAACAACTGAATACTGACATGACATACAAACTATACTAATAAACTTAAGTTATTACTAGATAGATAGATAAATAGACAGACAGACAGACAGACACACAGACATTTAACCAGAATAGTGGACACTTTTCATAGGCTATACAAATTGATGTTTGTACGAAAATAACCTCAGTCAATGACCGAATAAACACATGACATATAGATTATAATATACCAAGTTATTACTAGATAGATAGATAGATAGATAGATAGATATATAACCAAAATAGTGGACACTTTTTAGCAGGATGAAAATAAAATAGTGGACACTTTTTATAGTATGGAAATAACCTCAGATGACGACTGAATACTGACATGACATACAGACTATACGAATATACCAAGTTATTACTAGATAGACAGCTAGATAAATAGATAAATAGACAGACAGACAGACAGACAGACAGACAAACAATTACCAGAAAAGTGGACACTTTTTCAAGACCTACGAATTGGTGTTCGTATGAAAATAACCTCAGCTGACATGGCAAATAGATTATACTATACCAAGTTATTAGTAGATAGATAACAGACGACAGACAGACAGACCATTTAACCAGAACAGTGGACACTTTTTGATGACCTACGAATTGGTGTTCGTATGAATATATCTGACGACTGAATACTGACATGACATATAGATTATACTATACCAAGTTATTACTTGATAGATAGTTATTTTCGTACGAACACCAATTCATAGGTCTTGAAAAAGTGTCCACTTTTCTGGTAATTGTCTGTCTGTCTGTCTGTAATATAGACAGACTATATTATACCAAGTTATTTATAGATAGATAGATAGATAGATAGATAGACAGACAGACAGACAGACAGACAGACAGACAATTATTAACCAGAATAGTGGACACTTTTTCATGACCTACGAATCAATGTTCGTATACAAAAATGACCTCAGATGACGACTGAATACTGACATGACATATAGACTATACTATACCAACTTACCAAGTTATTTCTAGGTAGATAAATAGATAGATAGATAGATAGATAGATAGATAGATAGATGGAGAGACATTTAACCAGAATAGTGGACACTTTTTCATGGCCTACGATTTGATGTTCATATGAAAATAACTTTAGACGACAACTGAATACTGACATGACATACAGACTATACTGAGTTATTATTAGATATAGATAGATAGATAGATGGATAGACAGATAGATAGAGTGGTTAGGTTAAATTAAACTTAAATATCTAAAAAAAGTGTGCACAAATGCATTTTAAATTGCATACAGTATGCTCAAAAATAAATTGTGGATAGGAGCCTAGTTCAGAAAATAATAATAAAAATATCACTAAGAATGATAATCATCTCATCTCCATCAGAAACTTCATTATAAGTTGAAACGGATTCAAAACAAGATTTATTTTCTGCACTCGACATATTCACAATGGCCTGAATCTTTTTCATTTCTCCTGGGAATTTACCTGAGATGCTGAACGTCATCAGAGATTATCCATCGTCATTTTGACGTCACTTTAACAGATGTCCAGACTTTAAAATAGTTCAGTCACACAGCTCTTGGTGATTGTGGATGTGTGTGTCCACGGGGTGGCGCTGTTGCGCTATTCAAATGAAGCACTGGACTCGTGTCTGCAGCCTTGTCACTTCACGCCCTTTGTTTCACATCATCATCATCATCATCATCATCTTGTTCATGATGCACATATGTCTTAATGAAATATTTACAGTGTTGAGAGTGTGCTTAAATGTATTACACTATCAGATCCTAGGTGTACTTAAGAACTCTATACAGTCTGTGTGGCCTTGTCCGTGTCACAGCTGAAGTCATCTGCATAATCACCACGGCCTCCGCCATGAGTACGGCAATAGCACGTCACGGCATTAACATTATTCTCCGCTCTGGAAAGATAAAGTCAAATCCATCATTACAGCGGCTATCAGCACGTCCCCGCTGTCTACCTGTCTCCCACATTAATTCTGTCTCACCTTCACTGACAGG
Source organism: Labeo catla (assembly GCA_012976165.1). Classification (NCBI taxonomy): domain Eukaryota; kingdom Metazoa; phylum Chordata; class Actinopteri; order Cypriniformes; family Cyprinidae; genus Labeo; species Labeo catla. The sequence goes on from VONZ01000341.1 coordinate 629,457, forward strand.
GCGTCGTTGCTCCTATCTAACAGCGAACGAAGGCGAAATATTGCTCCTGCAGGGTGGCCTGCCGCTCTCATGGGAGCCGGGCGAGGGCGTTTATTGAGCGGTGCATGTAGGCATGACTGCCCTTGCGAATAACGGCACCGTTGGGTTTGCTCAAGCGGCACGGTGATGTGTCCGTGACCAAAAAACTCTCTCCCCTTTTTTGCAGTCATCTCCTCAAATGGATTAATCTTTGTGGCATGCAACAGGATACGGAACGGTGCACAACATTGGGGGCCGGCGCTGGGTTTTATCAGTGCAGGTAAGGTGAGGTAGGTTTTACAGCGCCTAGGTAAGTGTTCACTGGAGGTGCTCCAAGGATCTAATCTACACCTTTGAACTCCCATAAATGGACAAACTTGTGCACCCTCAGGGTGGCGAATAGCCTAACAACCTCAAAAACAGCAAGTTTGCTAAAATTGTTCCTAAATAGTTTTTAGTTTTTAGTTTTTAACTGACGAGTGCACAGCAAGACTAGTATAAGGAAAGCAAATGGGGTACAATTTGATTTCATGTTGAACTCAAACTATTTCTAATTCTTGCATAATTATTATGTATGAATACTAAGTAATATGATCTGATATTTTAGAGACTGTATAAAATGTGACCCTGGACCACAAAACCAGTAATTTTTTTTTTAGATTTTAGGGCTGTCAAACTTTTAATCGAGATTAATCGCATACAAAATAAAAGTTTATATATGTGTGTGTACTGTGTGCAATTATTATGTATTATGTATTTATTATAATTTTTATGTAATTTATATTATATAAAAATATTTTGTACATAACATATTTCTCTTAAATATATACGTTAATTTATGTGTATTTATATATACACATCATAATTACACACAGTACTGAATAAATAAGCTTTCCATTGATTTGGTTTGTTCTGGTAGCACAATAGTTGACCAAGATACCATTTGAAAATCTGGATTCTGAGGGTGCAAAAAAAAAAAAAAATGTAAATATTGAAAAAAAAAACAATCGATAATTTTGACCCATAAAATGTATTTTTGGCTATTGCTACAAATATACCCATGCTACTTAAGACTCGTTTTGTGGTCCAGGGTCACATGTGTACTTTCAAATATTCATTTATATTACAAATGAATATATTGCATGACCATTTTGGGGCAAAAAGCGGCAGGGTGATTAACATGGCAAAAAATAAAAACCTAAAGTGTACCTCTTTCTTTTTTACATTCACATGACTTTTGACCTAAAAATGCTCTTGGACATGTTATTTGTCAGCTGCCCAGCTGTATTTACTGACAAGGCCAGTGTTTTGAGTTTCCAGCCTCATGCTAATTTGGCCGTCAGTCAGTTAAAACTGATAAAGTGTTGACTGGAGACAGAATGTCACACTCAGTCCTGGGCAAGAACATTGTGTTCCAATCGCTGACCCAGAAGCCATTTACCTTTAACTTGGCGTAGCTGATCTCTTTAGTAAAGGCTGGCACGGGTGATTGACATCTGCCACAAATGACCACAGCAACAATCTATCTTTGACATTTTCAACTAAGAAGAAAAATTACTTGGGATATAAAAACAGCGCCTCGGGTGCAGCAGGATTATTTTCCCTCCTCGGGCCCAATACTCTCACTCCGTTCCAAAACCTACTGAGCTGCCTAAGGAGTCAGCACTTTAAGGCGTCATAGGTGCGAAGAAGTGGCTAATTTTAGCCAAAGGCAGCATCGCATTTATCCTTCACAGAGAAGACAATCCCAGGATGAACTGCAATTGCATTATATGGCAATTCGATACTGTAAGGAACTTTTGAAAAAAAGTTCAGCATAATTTTATCCAGTATTTGAGTTTGCGCCAATATCTTAGCAACAACTATCAGTTATGTCAGATGTTCTATGTGGACCACTTTTGTGACACACAGATACTTCTTTTCCACCAGCATGAACCAGGTGCTAGTTCAGAGCCAGTGCAAGTGCTGATTCAGTTCGAATGGTGAGCCTTCTAAGAATCGGTTTGACTTTCCACAGGCCAGCACAGAGCCAGGTCTTACGTCACGGAATACGTCTCATCTTTCCCAACAATGCTAGTGCAGTAGCATCAAACACACTAGGCTTGCTCGAGACGCATTGGCACCACACAGACCGACCAGCACACAACACCAAAGCACAGCGATAGCGACTGGAGAGCAGACATCTCTTTAAAGGGGTCATCAGATGTAAATTCACTTTCACATGTTGTTTGAACATAAATGTGTCTTGACGGTGTGTGTACACAACCACCCTATAATGATAAAAATCCACCCAGTGTGTGTGTGTGTGTGTGTTCTGGTATATATGGTTTATGAGGACACAAATGTGTATAATGACATGGGTACTACAACGTAAACATGGTTTATGAGGACACTTCCTGTGTCCCCGTAAAACAAAAGGCTTAAAAAACATACTAAACAGTGTTTTATAAAATTCAAAAAGTGTGCACAGTCTCCTGTGTGGGCTAGGTTTAGGTGTAGGGTAGGTGTAGGGCGATAGAAAATACGGTTTGTACAGTATAAAAACCATTACGCCTATGGAGAGTCCCCGTAAACCACAAATGCAAGAATGATTGTGTGTGTGTGTGTGTGTGTGTGTGTGTGTTTGTGTGTGTGTGTTTAATCCCCATAAATCATAACCAGTTTCTCAGATCAAGCTGTTCTAAGATTCTTGGCAGAGTGATGTATTCTGCACAAGCCCCTCCCACAACTGTAGACTGACACTGGTGTTTTAACTTAGACCTGCCCTGAGTGAGCTGTGACTAGTCCGCCATTGTTTCGACGCCGGAGCAGGAGTAGACAAGAATGTCTTCTAAGCAACTGAGGTGTTCTGTTGTTGGATGCAGTAATGAACATAGCAGTCGTCATTTACTCCCGACATCTGAGCCACCGAAGATGCAGTGGATTACGTTTTTGAAGGGAATGCACCTCCCGATCTACATAAATGCGTCTATGTTTGCGTGAATCGTTTGTGATGCAGCTTCACCTACAGAAAAAGTGAGCATACGTTTTTTTTTAGGAATCTTTGCAAATCGCCTTTCCTAATAATGTGTTAGTTAGCAAGTTCCACAGCTAAAGTTAACAGTCTCAGAGAACTGCTTATCACCACATAGAAGAGAGGGACGGGGTGAGCAGAGCTCATTATCATTTGAAAGGGCATGCACTGAAATGGGTCGCTGTGAACAGAGCTGTTTTTGAGAAGGTAAAAAGGGTGTTGTTTTACACTACCATTGAGAAATTGTAACCGCAGTATGTTAGAGACTTTTTATTAAGACCCTAAAGAACTATGTCAACTTGTGGAAAATGGGCATCTGATGACCCCTTTAAACTTTCGAATTGCTCTCGCATTACCTTGCTTCCACACGCCGACCGGTCCGCATAACGCCGATGCATGCTGAACAAACCTAATTCTTGCATAATTCTTGGGGACGTTGCGTTTCTTTGCGAACCTACATTGGCATCCAAACACAGCGAATCCAATGTGTTCGTGTTGAGGTGTTATATCAAAAATAGCGGTCTAAAGTTTCTGTTCATCTTGTTGGTCATGGTAACCCCATCCCCAGCCCCTGATACAAGCGGTTCTTACTTTTAGACCAGCAATGTTTTGGTGCTACTTTCGAACCACTTTTCCTGGTTCAGAGCTGGTGCTTTGGGTGTCGAAAGACAAAGAACCGATTTGAAACTAAGCTCTGGCTCCGAACCAGCACTCAAACTGCCTTGGTGGATAAAGGCCCCAATATACTTCGAGCGAAGTCAAAGAACAAACTGATGTGACGTCATTTCGAACAAAATCCGGCCAAAACAAAGTTTGTTTTGGAAGTTACAGAACTTTCCGGAAAAGTTCATTCCAGCGGCAAAACATCTTCGTACTAGTTCATGACGATTACGTCATAGGTGGTGTGCGCTGAGGTTCCGCCTTATTTCACGTGGAACTCTTCTCTGGGTTAATTTCATCTGTGGAGTCCTTGGAGGTGAGAGTGGAGAGTCGCTTTAAATAAAGTTGTGCTACTGATGAAATGAGACACTGACACTGTTTTTCATGTTTAATACTGCTGATTACGTTTAAGCAATATATTGAATAAAGTGCCATGTAAATTTATAAAAAAAAAAAAAAGAATATTTTAAAAAATGCTTGCCGTTTTCTGCATTTTTGTTGTATTTATTTTGTTACTGAGAGGAAAGCGTGCACATATTTACATATTTAAACATTGCTTTCATCAGAGTGGGTGCTGTTGGGATGTTCGCTTACACACTCTTAAATGGGTCATCGGATGCCCATTTTCCACAAGTTGATATGATTCTTCAGGGTCTTAATGAAAAGTCTCTAATATACTTTCATTAAAAATTCTTAATGGTTTTGTAAAACAACACCCTTTTTTCCTTGCCAAAATCAGCTCTGGAAAAATCATCTCATTCTAAGTGGTTGTTCCTTTAAATGCAAATGAGCTCTGCTCACCCCGCCCCTCTTTTCTCTCTGTGGAAAGACAGTCTTTTTTACATTACGCGGATTTAGCCGCGTTTAGCCGCTAGACTTCCTAACTACCACGTTATAAGGAAAGGCGATTGCAAAGATTCATAAAAAAACCCGCTTATACTCACTTCTGCTGTAAGTGAAGCTGGATCATGAATGATTCGCGCGAACATAGATGGATATATTTAGATCTGGAGTCACATTCCATTCACAAACAAACGTAATCTACTGCATATTCAGCGGCTCAGATGTCGGGAGTAAATGACGACCACTATGTTCATTATTACATCCAGCAACACAACACCTCAATCGCTCAGTAGGAGATATTCTTGTCTAACTTACATCCCTGCTCTGGCATCAAAACATGGAAAGTTACTGGACTGTGACAGCTGGTCTGAGGTAAGAGCTCATGTCAATCAACTATTGTGGGAGCGGCCTCTGCGGGTGTGACGGCACAACAACAGACATCTGAGAACGGCTCGATTTGAAAAAGGGGATATTATTTTTACAGATTAATTAAAAACCACTGCATGGATTTTTATTATTATAGGGTAGATTTTTACATACACTGCCAACACATATTAATGTTCAAACAACATGAAAAAGTGAACTTAGCATCCGATGACCCCTTTAAAAATAAAGGTGCTTTAAAAGGTTCTTTATAGCGATGCCATAGAAGAACCATTTTTGGTTCCACAAAGAACCATTTAGTTAAAGGTTCTTTAAAGAACCATCTCCTTCTTACCTTTATAGAATCTTCTTTTGCCACAAAGAACCTTTTGTGAAACAGAAAGGTTCTTCAGATGTTAAAGGTTCTTTATGGAACCATTTAGACATATTTCGAACTTCATTTTACCCCTAAATGAAGAACGAAAAGAAACGTTTTGAGTATATCGGGGCCTTAAGAAAAATGAACACTTCAGTGCCAGTAGGAAGAAGGAAGCTGCCTATGTAGACAGCTCACTAGGATTTGGATTACTGCATCACAATTTCATCCTTATTTCCCAGCCGCAACCACAGATGGTGACTAAAGGTTTGGTTTCGTGATTACAGCAGACAGTCGACTCTAAACTTTTACCCAGAAGCTACGTCTCTAATGGAACCGTTCCGTCTTTCACAAAAGCCCCCGAAACTGACACCACTCATCTCACAGCTGGCGGTCTACAAAAAGAGATGCCCTTTCCAACACCACGTCTCTGTCTGCATCCCTTTCGGCGACACCAAATGAGGTCAAATGTAGCCTCTTTTGAAGGAAAAGCGATCTGCATCTTTCACAAAGGAGCGCCTGAGTCTGCACCTGTAGAATTACACAGAAAGATGAAGAATTGGGATCATTCTTTACATCCCCCAGTTCTTTTGGCTGAATTTTGACTAGGCTGTTTTTGACTCCAAGGTCCATTTAATGCTTTTTACTTTGTTAAAACCCATTCCACAGATTTCACCCTTGAATCAGCACAGAAGAAAGGCTGTATATTCCTCCTGAGCTGACTCTTGAACATGAAATAACTACTTTTACACCATTTTTGGAGATGAAAGAAATAATTGATGGCAGCAAATTGTCATGAGGGCTCGAAAGTAATATTTTTCATACCTTTAGCAGTAAATGTATGCTCTGATCTCTTAATTTCAGGTGCATTTTTGTTCTCTGTTGGCGTGCTCCAGTAATCTCTAGTTTTGTATGCAGCTCTGTCATGGTAGATCAATCATATTTGGTGTGTTTGTTGTGCTTGGGGTGCGTCTAAAATATTTCCAAATGCTTTACAGCCTCTTTGTTTCTCACCTCTTTGTACCTGCACCAGACCTTTCTTATACATTATTAACACATTTTCAGTAGTAGTAGCCATGAAATATCCAGCAGTGACTTGCCGTGTGACATGCTTTACTAATTATTAGTATTCACCCAAACATTAACATTCTATAGTAATATACCATCCAGTATATTAAAATACACAACTATATCTTCCTTTGTTTTTCATCCATTTCTTTAGTCCTTTCTCTTCATCTCTCAAGTGTAGATATTTCAGCACTTCTTTCTCCTCTCAAATGCTTTACATTTTCACACTCACTTCCCATCCTTCTTTTATTTTCTCACCCTGTCTCCCCTTTTTCTTTCTCTGTCAGATTTCTCTCTCTCCATCTGTCCTGGGGGCTGCTGGTACTTTCAGTGTGTCTGGACTCCCTGTTTCCAGGAAATATCATGTCAGAGCAGAGAATGCTTGTGTCCTTCCCGGCATATAAGACAGATGGAGAGAGGAAGCAAGACAGAGAGAAACACAGAGAGGTTTGGCTGTGGCATTCAAAAAGATGCTTCCATTCAGAAGCCACATAGCTAAAAGATAAAACAGGAAAGGGGCACTTATAAAGCTACGTTCACACATGTAGAGCAGACAAAGTGGATTTAGACTGAAAATACAGTGTCCCTGTTCGCTTCTAATAGTTCTGAGTATGACGCTGTTTTCTAGAATACCTGATTCTGATTGGCCAATCACAGTATTCTGCAGCCAAATATTTGTGCATAATGATGCTAAACTGTATATTTAAAGGGGCGGTTCACCCAAAAATTTTAATTCTGTCATTAATTACTCACTCTAATGTCATCCCAAACCTGTAAGACCTTTGTTCATCTTCAGAACACAAATTAAGATATTTTTGATTAAATCTGAGAGCTTTTTGACCCTGCATAGACAACAATTACCACATTCAAGGTCCAGAAAGGTAGTAGGGACATTGATAAAATAGTCCAAATGACATCAGTGGTTCAAACATAATTTTACGAAGCAAAAATAACGACTTTGCTCAACATTTTATTATCTTCCGTGTCAGTCTTTGACTTTTGACTTTGATTCGAACTCGGGTCACCGCGAGCACAGTTGTGAATATAATTAATAATGTAATTTACAGTCAGTCAGTCATTATTGTAAAATTGTTATCATTAACTAATACTATTAAAAATAGTTTTTGTTAATTAAAATATAGCTGAAATGAGATATAATTTATAGCTGTAAAATGTAAATGAAAATTAGAAATATTACTTTGGCAAGAAAAGTAAGCTGAAGTACTAAAATGACAAACTAAATCTAAAATAAAAATAAATGAACTAGATATTATTCAAAACAAGAAAATATAACAACATCACGCAATAAAAAAGCTAAAACATATAATCAAAACTAAAAACTGTATTCAAGTATACAATAAAATATATGGGTTGTTGACGTGACATGGCTTTTACACTGTCCCACAAGATAAAAAAAAATGAATATAATTAATATTGTCGTTATTTAAAATGCTGTAAATCATTAAACATTTCTTTGTCCTACATGGAACTGCTGTTATAAAAGCTGCAGTGTTATTTGATTTTTGTTTTTTGTTTTTTTTTGAGCCAAAGGTCAAAATTGTCCTTTGTTGTGACTGTCTCAAGCATGGTTCAATAAATTACAACTTTTATAAATGAAAAAGAAAAGCATAAAAATGTTAACAAATACCTCCAGCATAACTGTACAAGTGTCTATTTTAGTAAATGGCAATCTTTTTTTTTCATATATTCCTGAAAGTGTAGGAACTTGATACATTTTGTCTCTGAAAACCATGTCCTATTGTGTGACACCATATCCTGATTTTAAATCGACCAATTCCTGCAAAAACCCAATTCATGGTCATGTTACTGAAGCCCCCTGTCAAGGCCATGACATGTGCACATGGTCAATTTTTGTCTCAGAATTGTCCAAATATTTAACTTTTTTGGAACCACTACAAAAGTTTTGTTGTCCTTTGGTGTGACACCCTTAAATTATATTTTTTAATTAAAAACTACATAATTATGGAAAATTATGCAAATGTGTCTTGCTAACCGATAATGACAGGTTATCTTGGAATAGCAAGGTTATTAATTGACACAAAAGGCTGAAACGTCCTATGGTGTGACAGAAAATGTCCTCCGGTGTGACGCCTGTATTGTCACTATAGGACAAAGATGTCACACCAGAGGACAAGGTCTCTTTAAAAAGCATTTAAAATAATTTAATAAAAATTAACTCCTTTTTATTCTTTTATTTTCAGTGTTCTTAAATGCAATAATTACATTAATTAAACTATTTTCTGATGTTTTTGCAGAAAACTTGTTCTGTTATAATGTGTCATGAAAATAAGTATAAAATGTGATACTTTGTTGTAGAAAAAGAAAGAATTGAGGGAGATTAGTGAAAGAGAGAGGACGTGGAAATATAGACAGAAAATTAACAGGGATCCACCAGAAGGGAATGATGCAGAACGAATCAAAATCATGCCTTAAAAAGAGTAGCTATATAGTTTTAAAAAAATTCATTCACATCTTAATGAATATAGTTTTAATCATATATTAATAATATTCAGCTGTATCATAAATATCAGTCATATTCATGCAGCAGGAAGGGGGTAGGAGAGTTACTGATTGACTACGAGACTGAATTTTGTTGATGAAAATTATTTTGTTTTGTTTAAAAAAAAAAAAAAAAAGTTTATATTGTTTGTATCGAAATTAAATTTTCTTTCTCATTTTACATGTTCAAAATTTGAAAGAAATACTTGAACAGCTACAGTTCCTGTCCTTTAGTGTGACATAATGTCCTATGGTGTGACACACATAAAAGAACCACAGATTTGTTTTTATCTCAAAATATCTTAAAAAAAAAAAAAAACAGTAGAGTTTTGCAGTAGGGCAAATAAAAATCTCATCTTAAAACGGTTTAATTTTCGACAGTTTTGAACAGATGACAGCAAAGTTTGTCTTGAAATTGTCCAACAAATTATGGGGAAAAATGTTAATTATAATTCCATATGAAATAAATAACACTATATGAAAATAAGTGTCTAACAATGAAGATAATTCTCTCTCATGCTATTTAAATGTTATTAAGAGTTTTTTTAATTTTTGCTGTCGCACCATAGGACAAATTAATGTTACAGTTCAGTAAAAATGTAAATGTAAAACAACAACAACAACAACAACAACAAAAGAATTGACGAAGTTAGGAGGACCCTTTATATTTTCTCAAAGATCAGACTTCACACTACATAAATATATGCATTTCTTCTTCAAAAATGGTCTTTTACAAAAAAACATTTTTTATTGTCTATTTGTCAACCACCCATATACAGTAATGATAATCAATATGGACAATAATTTAACTAATTAACTCAACAGTAAAATGATCAGATTAAAGTAATGAGAAAAACGTGGATTTCTGTTGCAAAAAAATAATGTAAGATTGTCGCTCTTTCATTATCAAACTGTACGGACCATATTTAGCACTCCAAGCAACACGGTTTTGCGAATGTCGCCAGGGAAAACCGTAGAGACAGACGGAACGAGAGAGAGGTGTGGGATAAAGGTGTGGATGGAGTGTGTCTAATATTAGTCCGCCGTGATGTCATAATGGAGCTCCAGCCGTGTCGGGTGGGTTTGGAAGAGTGCTGTGATTCAAAGAGAGTCGAGAGCTCAGCGTCTAGTCCACAGGATGCTGGAACACTGTGTTTGTGCAGATTCTTTATTCACTCCAGGATGTACTTTAGCCTCCCATTCTATTTTTAAACCCTTCTCCGACTCTCCTGTCCCGCTTCTTTCTGTTGCAGCCTGCTCTTCCTCTGCGCTTCTCCCCACACGGACTGTCGTTCAGCTGTTTTGACAGGCCTCAGCTTGATAATTACACAACCAACTGTTCAGCTGTGCATCGCCTGACTTCATCCAACCAAACGTGCTTCAGAATCAAGAACTGGTTCTTATTCAAAAGATCGGAACTGAACGGCTTTCATGACATTCGTTTCCGTTCTGAAACATCTGCAATGTTCCGATTCTAATGTTGCAATTTAACTGTGACAGTTTGATTTGCAAATACTCCAGATAACAATGAGTTATGATTGCTTAAACAGTATTGGCATCATTAGCATTAGCTGTGTCACTTTCTCTTAGCTGATTGAGCTTGTTCTTGGGAATAAAGTCTGTGGAAACCAGTGTTTCCCAACTAGCACACTAGCAGCGCACATTTAACTACTTCTAATCAAACACACCTGGTTCAGCTCGTTAGTAAAGACTCCCAAGATCTGAACTGAATAGACCAATTTTGAGTAGATGTCACAGTGATGTCACTTGCAGCTGCGCACGCATAGTGGTTGCAGAAAAACACTGGTAACAAGTGGAGGTAAACGCGTAAAATCCATGGAATAAGAGAGAACATTTTTTGGTGAAAAATTGGAATGCAAATTATTTTTATAGAATACTGTCATCAAAGACGCCATTTGAAGCTAAACGAAGACATTTAAACAGACATACTATAGATGAAAACTGATATGATTACTTTTGAAGCATAAATTTGATTTAAACAATAGGTCTACATAATAATAACATATGCAGTTCATAGGGCACGTATTGTATTAGCCCTACAGTTACAGCATGAAATATTATTTAAACTTATTACTATTAACATTTTTACATAACATTTTTTTTTATTGTATCTCACAGTTCTGACTTTTTCTCTCACAAATGCAAATTTATATATTCTATTCGGACTTTATAACTCAATTTAAAAAAACTAGTGAGTTTGTTCATTCTGAGGGGGAAAGGCCAGAAGTGTGGGATATAAACTCTGAGCCGAGGGGAAAAGAGAGAATGACGAGTTGTTTTTCCTCTAGAGTTATGGGATATAATCTCGGAATTGCGAAAATAAAGTCAGAATTTTGAAATATAAAATCACATTTACCATTTTTTATTCTTTTATTCCATTTCTCCATAGACTGCCACTTGAACCGCCTAAAAAAAAAAAGGTCACCCCGGTTTTGGATCTGTAAGACTATCCCACTATCTAACGTAAATTTTGTTGAATAACAGTGCTTATCACTGGGTGACAAGCTCTTGTAATATGCAAATAACCTTTTGAAATTACATCTAATCAATATAATCTATACTCTTTTTAAATCTAACTATTTTGTACCGTATTCGTGTAATTCTCTAGCCGCAAAGGCTACCTCTCCCAGGTTTTCTGCAACCATGCTGCGCGCACATCCCAAATGTTTACAAACAGATAATTGGTCTGTAGGTCAGATAAGAGAGACATCTTCATGTTTACACAGTGATGTGTCGCTAGTACCATAAATTTCAAAACTTTGCTCTCTAGTATCACATCCTTGTCTTTATTTTTCATATTGTCTACACATAATTTCGCTGGCAGCAGATCACACGATAAATAAACACATTTTTGCTTACTTAATGTCTCCCATGTTTACTTCCGTAGTACAAGTGTTGCCAAGTCCACAGTTTTCCTGCGGAATTGGGTTACTTTTTCACTGTTGCTGCAGGTTGTTTTATCAACTCTGTGGGTTGAAGCACCCCAGAATGCGACTGGGCTAGTTTTGGACTAGTTTTGAGAAGCAATTGGCTGGATTTTCTTGTGATACCTGGCAACCCTGTTCGTATTGTTCATTTGCGCATGTGGGTCAGTTCGGAACCATTATCACACTGTACATCTGATATTGACCAAATTTAAAACAACAGATCTGAGCAAAATCGGAATGTAGCCAAAAATATGTACTGTTGATGTGGCAAATCCAAATCCGTATGGGTTTAAGGAGATTACGAACTATGATCTGTTCACACTGGAAATCTGATATTGGCCACATTTAAAACAACAATGTGAACGGCTATACAAAAAAATCGGATCTAAGAAAAAATTACAAAAAATCTGATGCAGTACAAAATCCGATACATTTATTTTTCATTTATTTTACATATAATTTCATCTTGCCGATGCATAATTTCACTGGCTTCTGCAGCAGATCACACAATAAATAAACACATATTGCTTACTTCATGTCTTCCGTGTTTACCTGCTAATGAGTTGCGCAAATGTTGCCAAGTCCACAGTTTTCCCGTGGAATAGGGTTACTTTTTCACTGTTGCGGCATGTTGTTTTTCAACTCTGTGGGTTGAAGTGCCCCCACTAATGTGATATTTACCCCTCAGAATGCGATTGGGCTAGTTTTGAGAAGCAATTGGCTGGATTTTCCTGTGATACCTGGCAACCCTGTTCGTATTGTTCTTTTGTGCATGCGGGTCATTTCAAAAACTGGAAATCTGATATTGGCCACATTTAAAACATCATTGTGGACAGCTATGCAAAAAATACGATCTGAGAAAAAAATCGGAATTGAGTACCAAGGCTTGCATTGTAAATGTAGCCTACCATATGTGGTACAAAATCCAATACAGATCAGATGTTTTGCAATGTGACCACAGTGTGAAATTTTATCGGAATTTATGTGCCTTTTACATCACTTTAGATCAATATTTGTCACGATTCTGCGCTCATGGCACTCACTTAGAAGATTTTTACATACCCAAAGTTATCAAGACAGTTGCGAAAGGTAGCATGAAAGCAAAATGAGGGCTTGTATCATAAGTTTCAAAATTCTGTTCTCTTCTATCACATCCTTGTCTTTATTTTTCATATTGCCTACACATAATTTCGCTGGCTTCTGCGGCAAATCACATGATTAAAAAAAACACATAATCGCCTACTTTATGTCTTGTCGTGCTTTCTTTAAGTGTTGCCAGGTCCACCATTTTCCCACGGAATTGGGTTACTTTTTCACTGTTGCTGTGGGTTGTTTTTCAACTCTGTGGGTTGAAGCGTCCCCACTAACGTGATATTTACCCCTCAGAATGTGATTGGGCTAGTTTTGGACTAGTTTTGAGAAGCAATTGGCTGGATTTTCTTGTGATGCCTGGCAACCCTGTTCGTAGTGTTCTTTTGCGCACGCAGGTCAGTTCGGAAGCATGATCTGTTTACACTGTAAATCTGATATTGGGCAAATATGAAACAACAGATCTGAGCAAAAATCGGAATTGAGCATTAAGGCTCGCTGTGTGAACGTAGCCAAAAATATGTAATGTTGTGGCAAATCCAAATCCGTATGGGTTTAGGGAGATTACAAACACATAAAATTGCTATATGCAATAAATGTAAATGGCTAAAATGTTATATTTGTCTAAGAACTGTTTATAGTTTATATTGCATATTCTATCACTGTTCCTCTGAAATTAACTGGAAACAACTAATGACAGTTGATTATAACATGCATTGCCTATTAGTTTTACCATAAAAGTACTGAAAAAATCACTGATGGAGCCATTACAGGGGTAGTTCAACTCAAATGAACACTGTAATCATTTACTCACCCACATGTCGCTCCAAATCAGCCTTTCTTTCTTCCGTGTAACAGAGAAAGTCCATTTCTGAAGAATGTCCAGAGGCTCACTTTTGAAGAATCGCTAAGTGGAATCTGAACCAGAATTGATCATTTCCATGCGATTCCTATTCTTAGTAAAACTACAATTACAGAAATATATGACATGCACTCAAGAGTGCAATCAAACTGTGGCAAATGAATATGCCATACCAAAATTAATAACCCACTCTGACTCAATATTACTTGAGCATGACAAATGATTTCGAATGCATTACCTTGTGTGGTGATAAATTCTGTCGTATTGACTTGCAAATGATTCATTGTTGTTTCTATTTATAGACAATTACATTAAGATTACAAAACCCCATTATTTACCACCAAGCTGTGAATGAATAGTTCAATATGCAAACCACTCACAATTTTATTCTTGACAAAAAGCTTGAAGCAGTGACAAAGTGACCTTGAATAAAGACTCAACGCCAGCTGATGTACAAATGATTTAGTCTATTTTATTATGGAACATAGTAAGAACTGTGCTCCTTAGCTCCGCCCACCCTCACATCCAGGAAGGGTTTGGGTGGGGCAGGAAAACAAAAAAGAAAAATTCAACCAATAAGATCACAGTCCGCTCGGCCAAAAAAACAGGAGAGGCTCAAAATTGGGAACGCTTTACTGTCATGCCGCTGGACAAACGCCGCAGACGCCTCAAGCTCAAGCCACGCCCCCCTTAAAAACAATAAACTCTCTACTGCCCACTACTGGAACAAATTCCCCAAAAATTGCCAGCTGGGTCACAAACTTCCTTTTATATCACATTAAATGGTGTAGACACAACATCAGAAGCATTTTCAGAAGTAGTGATCATCGTATGATGAATAAACCCAACTGCATGTTGTACACCAATGTGCTACACATTTAAAAATAAAGCTTCCAAAAGGGGAACCTTGAGGAACCATGACGCCATAGAAGAACCAATTTTGGTTCCCCTTTCGTTGAAAAGTTCTTAAAAGAATTGTAAGAACTATTTCACCCTACAAAGAACCTTTTGAGGAATGGAAAGTTCTTCACGGAACCAATATAGAACCTTTATTTTTAAGAGTGTTCATTTTTAAAACTCTACAGTGGCTTTCTGTCCAAGCGTTCATGGAATGTTTGAAGTTTTTTGACAAGTATGAGATCAACAGAAGGGCTTTCGGAAAAGCGAGGCATCTGAAACGTCGACCCAGCTTCACTTCATCGCACAAACGTTTATAGCGTCTCATGAATAAACAAACAGACAAGAAAAGATTACAACTTAACAGAAAAACAGTAGGAGTGATCGCTAGTCAAAAGTTTGTGAAATATGAAAATACAGTGGAAGGGAAACATAGTCAACAATGTAGAACCAAAAAATGTGGTTGTGAACTACATGAGTGGTTAACATCTAGACATCTAACAGATCCTACGCTAAGTTCTGACACACTAATGCACGACTTGTGATCACGTGGGAAAGACGAATGCAAATCCTTAACCAACCGATCTGCGTTCCCAAGCACTCTCCCGGGCGCCTGAACCTCGCTGTGTTCATCAACAAACAACATACGAACAAACTAACAACCAATAGAAAGGAAACAACACGTCGTAAGATGCCACTAGGTCATTTACAAAAACATTAAAAGAAACGAATGACGAGGAAAGAAAGCGAGGATATAAAAACAAGTGGCATCTCTCTGCATTTACAGAAAGCATGTTTAACTGGCTTAGATCGCATCTATGCTGTTAACCTCTATCGACACTATTCTGTGAGTCGCTCACAGGCTGCTAATCTATACAGTACTTGTTATTCTTCATAGATTTATAGGTTGCTTCTTTTTTTACACTGTACAAAGTTGGCAAAAAAATACATGAATAAATACATTGAGTCAGATTGTACACATCAAGCGTGTGTTGAGACTTCAAACGCGCTTCGCCGGCAAGGCGTATCGGGGAACGAGAGCGAGCAAGAAGGACGTAAGCCCTCCAGACGGGCGAAATCATATTCTCAGTCTGTTCAGAACAAATGCTTGTTTTATTGGACACTGTGAGAGTTTCATTACTAGAGTCTTCTTTTATCGGTCAGCGCTCCTCCATCTAATGTAATCAACATGCAGTAAAACTTGATAATTAAAACGTGTTGTATAACAGAAGCGGCTTCAAGGCTGCGACGGCCATTAAATTCAAAATGCTGAGCGTGAGTGAAACGCATATTATTGGCTGTAGATTATTAGAATGTGTGTAACTGGATTTCTCACGCTTGTGAAAAACTTGAAGTTGGCCTAACAATTTTAACTGTTTCTGACAACTGTAGGATATTCTCCTACTTTTTTTTATTCGAAATATGATAAGGAATCTCTTGGATTCGATCAAACTATTTTAATTTGTGTTCCGACGATAAACGAAGGTCTTATGGGCTTGGAATGGCATGAGGGTGAATAATTAATGACAGAATTTATCAATTAAATTTAACTTCACCAATTTTTTATTTGATTTGTGCTCCACTTTGGGTCAACATTTGTTGCTCGCCTTAGCGTGTACCATACGAGCAGCTCATCAGGACTTGGAGTGGAGAGAAATTTGGCCAGAGGGCTTCGGTTTTTAGGGTTTTGGCTGTAATGTTCTGTGTAGAGAGAGATGGGGTGGAAGATATCGACAAGCCCTGCCAAACACACCAGGCAGCAGCATATGGGACGCAGACAGGCTGTGTGTGCTTGTTCTACACATGCTGGACCACAGTAAGCGTGGATCTGTCTCAGCTGGCCGTCGTCATGCCGTTTTGACGCAGCTCTCAGCACTAGCTGTGTTAATATTAGAAAACAGATGCAACCCGCATCAAACTAAAAAGACGCAGTGCAGTTATGAAACTAGACAGAGATTGTATGTGTCCATATGTGTGTCTTTTTAAAGCTAACTTTTTAAACTTAAAATTTTTCTAGTGTTTGGACAACCAGATGTGCAAAATAAAATGACAAGCAATCATATGTTAAAAAAAATGAGAAATACTATTTAAAATACATGTCTTTGATTACCACAGACTATAATTTGCCTTCCTCAAAAATACACGGTGACAGAAACGCATCAACTTCAAATATTTTAGTATCTGTCAAGACTTTTGTTTGGTTTTACAAACTTTTTTTACCCTTTTAATGTGAGGTTTGTGACGTTAACACATTTCGCTTGTCGCTTGGTTTCTTTTATTATTGCATTGCACTATTTAGCCACGCCCACAGTGAAATCTCATTGGTCCAAAGTAGCGCTACTTTTATTATTAAACATCAAAGATATTCTGATTGGCTTTGATTTTGCCTCTTTGGAGCATTTTGGTTTCGATGAGGACAGAAACACATCTGATTAAGTCTGGAGGGCATCTGGTGGAATTGTGGGTAAATTACAGTATGGCCTGGGTTTGGCAGTGTGATGTCAGATGACTGGTACTTGCATTCTTGCTCGTTCTTTCCCCCTCAACCTCAGCAAAAATACGACAGGCAGTCGTGAAAATCCCTCGTTCAGTGCGATCGGGCTCATTGTCAACACACGGTTTATCAGGAATATCTGTTTTCAGTACAAGTGACGAACAGAAACATGTACAATAATTTTCTTCCATTTTTGCTCAGTTATTTACAAAAAAGGTTTTCAAAACATGAAATCAGAAGACTTCTCCTGTTTATCATCAACATTTATAATTAAGAATAACGGAAAAACACCGAGCACGCACACACATACAGACGCACGGAGTCGAACGTAAACAGAAAGAGAAGAAGAATTATTACTTGTAGCGTCATTTTTAACGTCATTCAGAAGAAGTCGCACTAAAACCCTGACAGGGAGGAGTCACGCTTCATGACGGACAGCTCTTCAAACCAATAAAGAGAAGCGCACGGGGAGCTGGAGCTGGAATGACAGAGCTAGACAGATAAAGAGAGAGAGATCCAGAAACTGACAGACACGATTTGGACAGCAATCTGTCAGAAGAGCCGAAATATGTCACAATCACACTATGATTGACCATCACACACACCACAGAACCAAACTCGCTCTAGTCAAGCCCTTCTGATATTAAAGAGAGACAGAAAGTTTCCACACCTCCACAGATCACATGAGAGCATGTGGACTATAACTAACCAACTTTTTTGGAGCTACAATCCAAAAAAAAAACAACGTGAACAAAATGCCTGCTAATGCTTTGACAAATGTTAAAAAGGTGACCAGCCTTGTAGTGTGTGTTTGGAAAATCTCCTTATTATCTCACTTATTTCTCAGAGACAAATGAGAATAAATAGAGACTCATAATGATTTTTCTGAGAGTAATCACACATGCATCTCCTCTAGGTTAAATCTTGTAGTGTGTGTTCTGTAAATCACAAATTAGATTTCCTTATCATCTCAATTATTTCTCACAGACAGAAATAAAATTAAATTTAGATTTGTGTAGTTTTCTCCTGAAATAAAGACCCCAGAAACTGCACATCCATCTTATCTAATTTGCATTTTGTAGTGTGAGCTCTGCAAACCACATATTAGATCTCTATATTATCTCAATTATTTCTCAGAAACTTAACCCTCTGGGGTCTGAGGTGATTTTGGGGCCCTTTAGATGTTTTGACATGCCCTGACATTTGTGCTTATTTCAACTACTTATAACATACTACTGGCCAACATAGAATTTTTTTTGTATTCAGCACAAACGGTGCTACAATAATATGTGAGCAAGATGGATGTACATGTTTGCATTTTTTAGAAAAAAAATATTATGCGTGGTTAGTAAGTTTTGGGAAAATAAATGTAGCTGAAATAAGGCCATAAAACTCATACTGAATAGTTTTTATTTTGAGTGTGCACAAATAAAAGTATACACTTAATGGTTTCTAATGATGTATAACACTTACTTGTGTGACCAAAACTGACGGAGTATTTTTAGTGTCTTTTGCACTGATCTTAAAAAACGTGAGCTGATCACGCCGGCGTGATCGTCGACCCCAGGGAGTTAAATGAGACTAAATGTAGATTCCTGCTGAGTTTTTCCTAAGAAAAACCCCACAATAACTGCACAAGTATCTCCTTAAGCTTACACAATCATTCCCTTGAGGTTACATTTTTGTAGAATGCGCTTTGCACATCACAAATTAGATCTCTACATTATCTCCATTTATTCTCATTTGTGTCTCTGAGAAATTACTGAGATTTGTGCTGATTTTTCTTTTGAAAAAAATAACCCATTAATCACATATGGATCTCCACAAGCTTAAATTTTGCAGTGTGTGTTCTACAAATCACAAATTAGACCTCCTTATCATCTCACTTATTTCTGCAAATCGCAACTTAGATCTCTATATTATCTCAATCGTTTCTCAGAGACACAAATGAGATAAAACAGAGATTCTTTCTAATTTTTCTTCTAAAAAAAACCCCACAGTAATCACACATGCATCTCAAATCACAAATTAGATCTCCTTATCATCTTTATTTCTTAGAGACACAAATGAGATTAAATGAAGATGATTTTTCTTTTGAGAAAAAGACTCCAATAATCACACACGCATCTCCTAGGTTACTTTTTTTTTTTAAGAATGCGCTCTGCAAATCGCAAATTAGATCTCTATATTATCTCAATCATTTCTCAGAGACACAAATGAGATAAAATGGAGATTCTTGCTAATTTTTCTTCTAAAAAAACACCCATAGTAATCACACATGCATCTCCTCCAGCTTACATTTTGTAGTGTGTGTTCTACAAATCACAAATTAGTTCTCCTTATCATCTCAATTATTTCTCAGTGACACAAAAGAGATTAAATGGAGATTCACGCCAATTTTTCCTCTGAGAAAAAGACTACAATAATCACACATGCGTCTCCTCTAGGTTACATTTTTTGAGAATGCGCTCTACAAATCGTTTCTTGCTGATTCTTCTTCAAAAAAAGAATATAGTAATCACACATGCATCTCTTCGAGCTTACATTTTGTAGTGTGTGTTCCACAAATCACAAATTAGTTCTCCTTATCATCTCAATTATTTCTCAGAGACAGAGATGAGATTAAATGGAGGTTTGTGCTGATTTTTCTTCTGACAAAAAGCCTCCAATAATCGCACATGCATCTTCTCTAGGTTAAATTTTTTTTTAGAATGCACTCTACAGATCACAAATTAGATCTCTGTATTGTCTCAAATATTTCTGAGACACCAATCAAAATCAAACCAAGATTCTTGCTGATATTTCTTCTAAAAAAAGACCCCAGTAATCACACATGCATTTCCTCCAGCTTACAATTTGTAGTGTGAGTTCTACAAATTACAAATTAGTTCTGCTTATCATCTCAATTATTTCTCAGAGATACAAGTGAGATTAAATGAAGATTCATGCTCATTTTCTTCAAAGAAAAAGACCCCAATAATCACACATGCATCTCTTCTAGGTTAGATTTGTTTAAGGATGCACTCTGCAAATCATAAATTACATCTTTATATCTCAATTATTTCTCAGAGACACAAATGAGATTAAATGGAGCTTTATTCTGATCTTTCTGAGAAAATGTCTTCAGTAACCACGCACCCATCTCTTTAGGTTTTAGTAGAGATCTCAGTAACGTCTCAAACTGAGCTCTAAGGTCTGTTAACAAAAAGTCACAGATCTCATTTTGAACATTTCTCATCCCATTTTCACAAAAGCTGCTGTCCATGCCACTTTATGGCTCTATACTTTTACATCCAGTCTCACTTGTGTTTGCTGTTTTTTTCTCCAGATTAATTTTAAGGAGAAACATCTGAGACAAAGTTGATACTTGATAAAACATGGCCAATATTTGAGAATTGAGCGACGAGCAACTGCAGAGCTATAAAATGTTCAGTTTAACAGCTGCTCAGTTGAACACCTCCGACTGAGACCCGCATGATGCAACCCACTGGAAACATGCGCTAAACTCATTTTTTATTCTTTTTTCTTTCTCACTCTCATTTCTGAGGAGCATCTAATTTGGACCGGAGGAGTGACTGATGTACGGCATCTGCGTGTGAATTTGTCTTTCTGATAATGTTCGTGTAGGAGCCAACGCGGAAACCGCCGCTGCGTGTGAGTGGGAGATGCGTGACGTGCTCAGGCGTGTGGAAAAACTGTTTTTTAAATCAGTAATTTGGTAAAATGGAGAACTGAATTTATTGTTGCAGGTTAATGAGCTGAAAAAGAATTGCATGTGTTTGTGATGCTTTGCACAAGCATGATTGTGTGTGTGTGTGTAAGAGAGAGAGAGAGGTAACTTCAGCTCAGTTTCCCCCCAAAAGGTCCAAGCAGAAAATAATTCACAGTGACACTGACTGCCAAAACAATCATACTGCTCTAGAACACACACACAGGTGAACGCATGTGCATGCGCACACACACACTGAGTGGAGCAAAGGTGCTGGTCAGCACAGGGGTCAGTCAGACTGCTGACTGAGTCTTATGAGAATAACTAAATAAAGCTCAACTGTGCTACGTAAACACGTTCATCCCACAGGATGTACTGGATTTATTCTGGAGTTATTAAACAATAAATTTTACAACAGATAAAGTGTTATTTATGTGTCGCTAACAGCACCGGACAAAACTGCAACTTTTATGTTTTTGCATGCACAGAACTTACTACCATGATGCCAGGTAGTGCCGAGTGGTTGAGCTGTTGTTGCGGGGTGGATGTTAGGCTGTTCTGGATGATTTTAGGGTGTTCTAAAAGGCTGTTAGGATGTTTTGAATGGTTGCTAGGGCTTCTAAGTTGTAGGAAGCTGTTCTTGTTGGTTGCTAGGGTGTTCTGGGTGGTTTCTAGTTGGATGTTTAGGCTGTTATGGATGGTTGGTAGGATGTTTGGAGTGGATGGTTCAGAGTGGATGGTCGAATTCTAGGGCGTTTTTGGTGCTTGTTAGGTTGTTTAGGATGGTTGCTATGTTAGTTGGTATTAGGGTATTCTGGGTCATTTCTAGGTGGATGATAGGCTGTTCTGGATGGTTGCTAGGATGTTCTGAGTAGTTGCTAGGTGGGTTCTATACTGGTCTTTTTTGCTTAAGTGTTCTGTGTCATTTTTAGTTGGATGCTAAGCTGTTCTTGGTGGATGCTAGGGTGTTACGAACGGTTGTTAAGGTGTTTCGGGTGGTTTCTAAGTGGATATGTCGCTATTTTAGATGGTTTTAGGGTGTTTGCTAGGATGTTCTGAGTGGTTGGTTGCTAAGCTGTTGAGCCTGGTTGTTAGGGTGTTTTGGATGGTTTCTAAGTGGATATTTGGCTGTTCTGGATGGGTGCTAGGATGTTGTGAGTGGTTGGTTGCTAGGCTGTTGAGTATGGTTGTTAGGGTGTTTGGATGGTTTCTAGGTAGATATTCAGCTGTTCTGGATGGTTGCTAGGTATTTTGGATGGTTTTGTAAGTGGATATTCAGCTGTTCTGGATGGTTGCTAGGGTATTTTGGGTGGTTTCTAAATGGATATTCGGCTGTTCTGGATAGTTGCAAGGATTTTCTGAGTGGTTGGTTGTTAGAGTGTTTTGGATGGTTTCTATGTGAATTTTAGGCTGTTCGGGATGGTTGCTAGGATGTTCTGAGTGGTTGGTTGCTAGGGTGTTTAGGATGGTTTCTAGGTGGATGCTGGGCTGTTCTGGATGGTTGCTGGGGTCTTTTGAATTGTTTCTAGGTAGTGGATTGTAGATTGATTTTGGCCCTTGTTTGAATGTTTAAGATGGTTATAAGCATGTTCTGGGTGGTTTCTAAGTGGATATTAGGCTCTTTTGGACAGCCGCTATGGTGTTTTGAGTGGTTGATAGGGTGTTCTGGGTCATTTCAGTTAGAGATAAAACTGTTCTTGGTGGTTGCTAGGGTGTTGAGTATTGTTGTTAGGGTGTTTTTTAGATGGTTTCTAGGTGGATTCTCGGCTGTTCTGGAAAGTTGCTAAGGTGGTTGATAGGGTGTTCTGGGTCATTTCTAAGTGGATGATAGGCTTGTATTTAGGGTGTTTTGGATTGTTTCTAGGTGAATATTGAGCTGTTCTGGTTGGTTGCTAGGGTGGTCTGAGTTGTTACTAGGTGGATTATAGATTATTTTCAACCCTGGTTAGGATGTTTAGGATGGTTGTTGGCATGTTCTGGGTAGCTTCTAAGTGGATGTTAGGCCGTTCTTGACGGTTGCTGTGGTGATTTGAGTGGTCACTAGGGTGTTCTTGGTCATTTCTAGGTGGATGATAAGCTGTTCTGGATAGTTCTTAAGCTGTTCTTGATGGTTGCTAGAGTGTTGAGTATTGTTAGGATGCTTTGGATGATTTTAGGTGGATATTCGGCTGTTCTGGATGGTTGCTGAGTGGTTGGTTGCTAGGCTGTTGAGTATTGTTGATAGGGTGTTTTGGATGGTTTTCTAGGTGGATCCTGAGCTGTTTATTCCGGATGGGTGCTAGGGTGTTCTGAGTAGTTGCTAGGTGGATTCTAGGCTGTGTTTAGTATGATTGTAAGCATGTTCTGGGTGATTTGCATGTTAGGCTGTTCTGGTTGCTATGGTGTTTTGAGTGGTTGCTAGGCTGTTCTGGGTTCTTCTGAATGGTTGCTAGGGTGTTGAGGATGGTTGTTAGGGTGTTTTAGATGATTCATAGATGGAGACTAAACTGTTGTTAAGATGTTGAGGGTGGTTGCTAGGGTCTTCCTTTCTTAATATAACAAAATAATCAAAATTCTCTCCATTGTTTAATGAAGATGTTGATGTCAACCTGCTCCAACAACAGACTCACAATGTGCAGGAAGTCAAACCAATGGCTTACTTATAGCTGACTCTGAACATTAAACCTCACCTTTGAGTTAACATACGATTATAAAAGAGTGTGTCTGAATGGGGTTTGTTGTCTGACACACATTACAGAAGTTAAACTGTCCAGAACTCAAACACTGACCCTGATTCACTGACTCAATATTTATTTTCTCTAGTCAGCAGCAGCGTAAGTGACGGCAACACCGCTAACACACGTGTGCATGCACAAACACACGCGTACGATGGTCCACTAGCTTTGACTGGTGAAGCAAAAACAAGGTGACCTCGACAGCACCTGCTTAGACACAAACTGACTGAAAATGTGCTCAGGTTTGGCTTACACGTGCATACACTCAGCAGATGTTGCATCACAGCATTTGTGTACGCTAAAGGCTAAGGATATGGAGAACGAACACAAACACACACAATTTAAGCTGTACTATTATCTGATTACATCGAGCACATTAGAGCGCTCTATTAAACGCTCCACTGATCTGAGATGGCTCTTGGCTGAAAGCAGATGTACTGCAGACCCTTAAATACAGTCTGGAAGATGCACTGCATTGCTGCCTCCGATCTGCCAAAGTTCCGCCTCGGCACGGACAGTCTATTAAGAATGCCAGAATCAAAAATCAGCTGAAAATCGTTACGAGGCCTTCTGGTGATTTTATTCAGTTGGCCATTTAACACCAGTAATAAAACATTAACACCTAAAGAAATGAGAAGTATACAAAATTCCCACAAAAAGCTATTTTATTCTACACAACAGTAGACGCTCTTGGTGGGTCGCCATGCCCATTGCTACTTGCTTTAGCTTGGTAGATTGTCTAAATATTCTTAAACGCTTTTGGTTGTAGAAAAAATTAATATTGAGTGACTTAGGCATGTGAAAAGAATATTTTATCAGTGGCATCCACAATGCTACATCGCTGGCAATGTAAAATCAAACATACGCTAGCAGTCAAAAGTTTCGACACATTTGACTGAATTTATGTTTCGCATTATAGGCATAGCTTACCCAAAAATGAAAATTACCCCATGATTTACCAAGATGTATATGACTTTCTTCTTTCAGACGAATGCCATCTGAGTTACATTAAAAATGTCCTGTGGCAGTGAATGGGTGTTGAGATTTTGAACTTCAATAAAGTGCATTCATCCATCATAAAAAGTACTCCACACAGAGAGATTACGGTTTATAAAGTTTTAAATATTGATATTTTTCTTACACAAACGCATCGATTCACTTCAGGAGGCCTTTATTAACCCCCCGGAGCTGTGTGGAGTACTTTTTATGATGGATGGATGCACTTTATTGGACTTCAAAATCTCAACGCCCATTCACTGCCATTATAAAGCTTGAAAGAGCCAGGAAATTTTTTAATATAACTCCGACTGTATTCATCTGACAGAAGAAAGTCATACACACCTTGGATGGCTTGAGGGAGAGTAATTCATAGGGTAATTTAATTGGTAATACGGTAATTTAATTGGTAACTGAATTTAATTAAATTGAATTAATGATTAAAAGAGTACAATACATGTATCCACATTTTTAGAATGATAATGTACATTAAAAAAGTAGCATGCAACTACAGATTAGTGTTAGTAAAACACAAAATATCAACTAGTTATTATTAAAACTAATATTAGAATATGTATTAAATGCATAAAGCTAAACGTATTAATCTTGCATCAAATTTGCTATATTTTAGGCCGTTCTGGATCATATTTTGTTATTGCTATGCTTACTGAGTGCTAAAAAAACTTTTTATAGCTCCTGACATTTAGGTGGAAAATAGTCTGTCCTGTTCAAGGTCTCAGCCCAGAATAACTAGTTGTTCTTGAGCTGGAGTGAGAAATTGGACGGCGTCCTCTGCTTCTGTGTCTCGATGTCAAGCTGAGCGTCTCTACACAACTGCACACTCACTCCGTCCCCATAGCGACCCAATGGCAATGGCACCCTCCATAGAAACGCCACACCTCAAGCTAACACATGCCTCGTCATGCCGCGAGCAGCCGGTTGGCATAAACGACACGGCCTCGACAAACACACATATACAGAAAACAAAGAGAGAGAAGAGACAAAGATTGTCTGTCCAGCCCAGTCCAGTCTCCCCGAACGCAAATGTTTGCTCTTTAAAACGCTCCTCCCTTAAAATACAAAAAACTATTCATTATTGTATTAACAATTACTATCAGTGTTACACCATTAAAAAGTGCAGCTCACATTTCTCCAACTCTTTTCAGAGGAGAAAAGAGAAAAAGAGTCTCATAATAAGACGGAAGGAAGCCATGAGAAAATAGAGCAGCATATTCACACATTTTGATTATTTTTAACATCAATGAAGATACACATTAATGCTGTAATACACACACAGGCAAACCTCACAAAACTTGTCAAGAACATGTCGGGGTCAGATTTTACCTCATAATCAAAAGAAAGAAATGTAAAATATTTTTGGCATAAAGAAAATGAAGACTGTTTTTGAGACGATTAACCTTTTTTTTTTTGCAATTGTGATATTATTTCCATGAGAAATGAGCACTGACAAAGTACAAAATTCAGCAATATTTGAATTGTAAAATATTCATACATTGTGTGCAGTAATATTAATTGCACAGCTTCAATGTATGCATCATTTTAGAAAAAATTACATTAAATTTTCTGTCCGACTGCATTTTTTCAGTTAAAAATTGGTTTAAATGCATTAAAAAGATACCATATATATGAAGTACCTCTCCTATGTATGGACCCACTTTAACTTTTCAAAAAAGTTATTTGTAATTTTTCTGTTATTTAAAGTGTCAAAATATCATGTGGTGCGACCATCCGGCCGTAACTGTTGTTTAGAAAATGTCTTTGAAATTACCCTAACTTTATTCAGATTACTTTTCTGCACTATATAGCATGATTTCCGGATTTTTTTATGATATAAGGCCTTTGCATCATTTGGAGCGACCACTCATCATATGGTGCAACCAAAAATAGGAATAACTGTATTAAAATAAAAATAAAATATCTTATTTCTGTGGTTGAAATATGAATCATCATGCTTAAGTGAATGGTATTTTTAAAACGTTTTTATCAATTTTATGCAAAAATAAGTCTGCTAACTACATTTAAGAAGGCAACTCTGAAATTATAAAACAAAATTATGAGATCATTATTTACGATAACTCAAAATAAATGCAGATACTTTGTTTCTAAACAATTTCATTACAGAGAACATCTAAAAAACGTTAAGCATGTTAAAGGAATTAATTAAATTTAATATAAATTCATGGTCGCACCAAATGACATTTTTTAAGGCTAGGCCCAATTCATCAAGATAAAAACACTAAAATCACTTCATTTTAAATTTGAATGTGAATTTGTGTGTATAAAACACTGTTTGAACAGTTACAACAGATATAATGTTTTTGAAATTGGCCTGTCAAAAATTCTTATACGTCAATGACCCATATGTGTGTGTATGTATATATATATATATATATATATATATTAAATTGTAAAATATTTATACATCATGGTAGCATGGTACAGCCTTTAATTTATACTTTATTAAATTTTATATAAATAATTTTTTGGTAAATTATTTATAGTAATGAGCATTTGGGGGTAAATATTTTTTTTTTCATAAAAAATTATATCACAATAAAATGCAATTGTGCTTAAAATCAGTCTTCATGATCTTTATTCAAAATATCATTTTTTATTTTTTTCTGTTGACTTTTTGGGTAAAACGTGACCAGGTCATGTTTCGGTGCGATTCATTCCCGCTAACTCCTGAAACAGTCTCAAACGCACACATACGCGGGTAAAGGCAGGTTTTTTTTCTGTTAACTGGAGGGTTTCTGTAAAAGATGAACCCCTATCAGTGCACACATACACACACACACATACACACAAAGAAACACGTCACTAGAGCAAAGTGTGGCGAGAACTATCCAGCGCACGTGGCGCGAAATCAACTTTTTGCTTCTATATTTCACAGCAAATCTGGAAGAACAATTCTGATTGGTTTCTTCAAATGTCCTTTCGATGAAAAAAAAAATGACATCAAGTTTCCTTTTTTTGTATGTGTGTGTACTTTTTTTCCCCCTTCCATCCAGATTCCATCCAGAAGACCTGGAACGATCCTTCGAGAAAGTCGTTTTCTTTTTTCCGCCCTGGTGGTTAATGTTTTTTAACGATATTTCGGTTGGATCTACGACACGTCACTCACAGCACACGGACGACAAGGGATCCCGAGAAAAAGAGGGACTTCACTACTATTGTGCCAGCGATAAAGAGAAACCACAGAGGAAAAAAAGCAAAATAGACAAGGATGGAGTCCATTTGCTGTCTGTTAGTCTCCAGATGGCGTAAGGTTTCAATGTCTACAGCTTTCAGCTGAACCAATCGGAGCTGTTTACTTAGAAGAAGAAGAGAGAGGAGAGGATAGAGAGAGAGAGAGAGAGAGAGACAGAGGAAGGAACAAAGATACGGAAAATCAGGTCAAGTGGGAAAGACGCGGAAAAAGGCTTGGAGAGGTCAGGGATTGCGAGAAAAACAACTATAAATGGAGACTAAAAGAAACGAGAGGCTGCTAATGGAAAGAGGGCGTCTCATTTCCCCTCATGGCTTTAATTACAGCGGCCCTCCGGGGCCGGTTGACTCGCACGGGACGTCTGAGACCTGGAAAAATACAACTCCCAGAGTTCCTGCGACTCGATCCGTTTCAGCAGTGGCCAATTTAAAGGCTGCCAAATGAGCTCCCACGAGCCTCCGGGTCTAGACGTAGGGGCTGGCTGAACGAGGCGAGGGACGGGGCCGAGGTGTTGCGTTCACACATCCGAAGGATGTCAGACCTCTCCAGCCCGAGGAACACGGGGGAATAGGGTTGAAAAAACAAAAACAGGAAGGAAACAACATCCTGGTAACGTGTAGTTGCTGCGCGTAGCATGGCTTTGTTGGATTCAGCGACTATCCCAGAGTCCAGAATGGATGCTAATGCACAAGAGAACCGTTGGCGTAATTGGCTAATAAGCAGGCGTTTGTACTACATGTTACCAGACGGAGGAGAGATCGAAGGAGACAGAAGCTCAAAGGTTAAAGGTTACAAGAGTGGATGGCTAAAAGTACCCGTGTTGTGCCGTCTGGCAGCAAGTTAGTCTTGTGCATAAGGACGGGGTTTCGGGTCAAAGGTCAAATGGGGTTCGGTGGGGGGAAAAATGGGAAATGGAGAGGGCGAATCAGGCTTTGAGGGCGTGCCACTGCGCCACGTTTGTGCGTGGTCGGCTCAACATGTCCTTCCAGTGTTTGACCTCGCCAGGACCGCTCTTCCATGACAAGTAGATCTGAGAGAGAGAAAATGAAAAAGAAAGAGATGATGGTAAACAAGACTGAAGGGCACAACAGGGTTCCCACTCTTTTCTAAAGCAGGTAGGGGATCGTACAGAATTTAACGACTCATTTCCAATTCCACTAAATGATTCTGGTTCCTAAACAATTCCATTAACGATTCTAAAGAACCTTATTTTCTGTTGTCATGCTGCTTTTGATTCAGTACGGACGCTGAATCGTGGTGCCGGAAACACGGTCAAAGGACTTCAGTGCAACAGTAAACAAACCCACTTGTCATCCAAAATGTTCATGTCTTTCTTTCTTCAGTCGTAAAGAAATTATGTTTTTGAGGAAAACGTTTCAGGATTTTTCTCCATGTAATGGACTGATATGGTGCCCCGAGTTTGAACTTCCAAAATGCAGTTTAAATGCGGCTTCAAACGATCCCAGATGCGGTTGTAAACGATCCCAGTCGACGAAGAAGGGTGTTATCTACCGAAACGATAGACTATTTTCTAGCGTTCGTTTCAAACGCTCGTCTTGTCTCGCTCTCCCTGAACTCTGTGTATTCTGGCTCAAGACAGTTAGGGTATGTCGAAAAACTCTGATCGTATTTTGTCTCTCAACTTCAAAAATCATTTCAAAATCATCCTACATCGCTGCAGAAGTACTGACCCAGTCTTTGCAACGTGAACATGCAAAGAAGATTAAACACCCTTAACAACAAAGGTAAAACAGCCATATAGGATGATTTTGAAGTTGAGGGAGAACATGAGATGGGAGTTTTTCGACATACTCTAAATGTCATGAACCAGAACAAAAACAGTTCAGGCAAAGTAAGACAAGACGAGCGTTTCGCATTAAAAAGTATATACATTGTATTATTTTTATGAAAATATCCGATTTCGCTAGATAAGACCCTTCTTCCTCGCCTGGGATCATTTACAAATGCAACTTGGATCATTTGAAGATGCATTTAAACGGCATTTTGGAAGTTCAACCTCGGGGCACCATAACAGTCCATATTAAACTTTATATTGAGAAAAATGTTGAAATGTTTTCCTCAAAAAACATAATTTCTTTACGACGGAAGAAAGAAAGACATGAACATCGTGGGTGACAAGGGGGTGAGTACATTATCTGTAAATTTTAGTTCTGAAAGTGGACTTCTCCCTTAAGAGCCGGGGGGTGAAAACTTTTGAACAGAATGGAGATGTGTACATTTCTCTTTTTTGCCTAAATATCATTATTATTTTTTTCATTTAGTACTGCCCTTCAGAAGCTACAGAAAATACTTACATGTTTCCCAGAAGGCAAAATAGGTTAAATTTGCTTCAAAAAGTTTTCACCCCCCAGCTCTTAATGCATCGTTTTTCCTTTTGGAGCATCAGTGAGTGTTTGAACCTTCTGTAATAGTTGCATATGAGTCTCTCAGTTGTCCTCAGTGTGAAAAGATGGATCTCAAAATCATACAGTCATTGTTGGAAAGGATTTTTCTCAAGAACAGCAGGGGGTTTAACTGTTCAGGACAAACAAGTGACTCATGAACAACTATCACTAAACAAAAAAAAACAGCAGTGGATCATTCGGGTAACAACACAGTATTAAGAATTAAGTGTATGTGAACTTTTGACTTCAACTGTTTAATACAAAAATGTAATATATGATCAATATATTATTGTCAAATTTATATTACAATGAAAGCAGCATTTAGCTATATAGGAAGCACCTTTCCAATGACATCGTTGCGGCTCAGTCGATCCTTATCCATGACGGTGATGATGATGGTTGTCTCTCGGAGAACATGTGCGGGCACGTCAAAAGGGAAGGATTCATTAAAAACGGGGTTCAGGCAGCGTTTGATGGTCACCGTCTTCTTCTTCTCCACTCGCTTGTCTTTGTGCATTAGCCATACTTTAACATAGGGGTCTACAGCCAATCAGAGAACGAGAGGGC
This sequence comes from Labeo catla, assembly GCA_012976165.1. NCBI lineage: Eukaryota > Metazoa > Chordata > Actinopteri > Cypriniformes > Cyprinidae > Labeo > Labeo catla. The sequence continues at coordinate 660,228 of VONZ01000341.1, forward strand.
GTGAGTTATGCAAATGAGACATGCAGCTATTCATTGATTATGACAACCTTGTGTTTGTTATTAGACGTGTACCTGAGGTGCCCCCGATGTCCATGGCTTTGAGGTTGCGAGCTTTTATGATGTTAACAGTGATGGTGTTGGCAGTGGGGTTATAACACAGAGACACTAGCAGATCTCCACGACTTCCCTACAACACACACACACAAGCTTGAGATTAGAGAGTGAAGATTTTCAGAAAATAATGCCATGCACAAATCTACTGTAAAGCCTCCAAAGATTTATAACAACCGCTTTCATTGTATGGAAAAGTGACTCACGCTGCCATCACTGCAGGGTTTGAGATCCTTCCAGAACGTCTTCAGCTGTCCGAGTTCCACTTTATTCAGAGGAATCGAGACCTCTCCGATCGGGTCGTTACGGCTGAACCGATCGTAATCCAGCACCTGGAGATACAGCGTTCGCTCCCGCACCTTCTCATACGGGAACCCTGAGGAGATGTGAGACGAGAGGATTGAAAGCAGGACAAGCAGGACATACTTCAATACAAAATCAAAAGAAAATGTTTTGCATAATAAAACCAGAGCATTTTTGCATTGTGTTTTGCATATTATTTTCCTGACAATTAAGCTTATTACAGTATATACAGTAATTATTACAGTAAATAATTATCATTTTTATTTCAACCGGCAAGAAATTATGTTCATTTATTAAATTAGAAATGTATTAATATGTTTTATTCATTTAAATAATTTAGTAATAAAATAATACTATTAGTACTAATAATTTATTTTAAATTAAAACAACAACAACAACACGTATCTTACTCATTTATTAAAACTTGTTAATGTTAATTCATCATCATCATTATTATAAGTAGTAGTAGTACAAATAATAATTATATACTTATTACTATTTTTAATGTTAATTTATTTATATTAGATATAATATCATACCATTTATTAATTTGTTTTATTAAAGTAATGAAGTACTAAAATAGTAATAATACTATTAATAATAATAATGTATTTTAATTGAATAACAATATTAATAAATATCTTAATTTATTATTAATACTTATTAATATCCTAATTATTAGTTTTTTAATTTAATTAATATTAATAAAATCACCATCATTTCTGATTTTGATTCTGATCATCATCATCATTAATAAAAAAACGATAATGTTAATTTATTTATATTAGATATAATAATATTCTTATTTATTTATTTGATTACTTTAAGCAATATAGTAATAAAATAGTATTAATACTGTTAATAATATATTTAAAATAAAAATAATAACAATACTAAATGTCTTACTCATTTATTACATTTTAATTAATGTCATAATTTAGTTTTATAATTTAAATAATAATACATTAATTTGTTAATGTTAAATCATTATTAATAATAATAACAATAAAAATGGCAATTTATTATATTAGATACAATATTATATCACTTATCAATTTGTAATAAAATAGCAATACTACTACTACTACTACTTTATTTTAAATTAACAACAATAATAATAATAATAATAATAATAATAACAATAATAATATCTTATTAAATTGTACTTAATATCATAATTAGTCATTTGTTTTAAAATTTAATTAATAATACATTACTTTGTTAATGTTAAATCATTATCATCATCATTAATAATAAAAATATAATGATAATTATTATTAATAATATGTTAATTCATTATATTACATATATTTTTATTTATTTGTTTTATTAATTTAAGTAATATAGTAATAAAATAGTAACAATAGTTAATAATATATTTTAAATGAATAATAACAATAATAAATGTCTTACTGATTTATTACATTTTTATTAATGTCATAACTTAATTTGTTTTATAATTAAATAATAATAAATTACTTCGTTAAATTTTAAATCATCATCATTCTTAATAATAATGATAAAAAATTATTATTACTACTATTATGTTAATTATATTAGCTATAATATATAATCTATTAATTTATTTTATCAATTTAAATAAAATAGTAATAAAATAGTAATAATACTATTAATAATATTAATTTATTTTAAATGCATAATAATAACAACAATAATACATATCTTTTTTTTTTTAATATCATAATTTAGTCATTTGTTTTTACAACTTAAATGATAATACATCAATTAGCTAATGTTAAATTATTATTATTTATTATTATTATATTTTAGGATTAATTATGACCTGAGCATGTTCCTGACAGGTTTTGTGAGACTGTTTTAAATATCTAAAATATACTGTAACTTGGATTTTTATCAAGAGGGACTTGTTTTAACGAGAGAATTAGTGAGAGAATTGTTTTAACCAGCTAAAAACTAAACACATTTGATCTATAGCTAAGATGTTTAGAGACACAGATGACCCCAACTGACCTTCAAACAGGAAGGTTTCGTTCCAGTGAGGGTTGAGATTTTTCCTCTTGACTTTGGTCTCGAGTTTGTGCTTTCTGTCGGGCAGTAGGTAGATTTTGACGAAGGGGTCGGACGTCCCAGAGAAGTCTTTAGCGGGCAGGTCTTGACCTTTGAGTATCTTCACCGTCAGAGTCGTGTCTTGGAAGCTGTAGCCCAAGCTGAACTGAATCCTGCCCAGTTTCTCGCTCACTGGACCTTCGTGGTCGTCGTCTTCCGACCCCGGAGACAACTTAAGACAGCGTAAGAGAGAAAAACAGGAACGTGAACAACAGAGCTGTGACCAAAAACACAAGCGTGAACACCTCATCAAAAGATCTGCTAGAAAACATCTGGAGTTTGTTGTTTCCTTATTAACAATTCACAGACGCCTGCTGTTATTATTGATCGAGAAGCACAAATACACACAGACATGTCTTAAAGATATTTAGGGCAAGACACCGCAGGTGAATCAGAGTTTAAAAAACACTAGATATCACCATACTTCCCCAGTTAATTGAATTGAAACTAAGAATTGCACATATCTTTTGTATTACAAGTTTTCTGAAATGAGTTTGTTTTAAATATGTAAATGAATGCATTATCTTATTAAACATGCACCAATTTGCATACATTTCCAGAACTGAAAACTGTACACTGGATAAAGCCAGATTCAAAATTCCTGTTTCATTTTGTTGACATATTAGAGTTAGACGTTTTCACAGAGGGTTTGGATTTGCATATCTATTTTTATCAATCCATAAATCAGAAAATACTGTCAACAGACAGAAATTGAATGTTTTTAGGAATAAAATCAGGCAAATGATGTATGAACAAACGCCTCTATAAACACATTCAGGATATACTGTAGACGCAAACAGACACAGCACAATAAAATGCTTGAAAGTGTATTTTGGATGTTTTCTTCCCACTAGCCCAAAATCACACATCTATGGAAGCATTAAAAATTTAAAATTCTAAGAAAAAATTTCTTAATTTTTTCCCACCACAGAATAAAAATAAAAAAGGTTATTGTGATTTCTTTAACTCGCAATTCTGACTTTATTTCTTACAACTGTCAGCTTAGAAAAGTTCCCCAAATAATTTATAAATGTATATCTTGTAATTCAGACTTTTTTCTCTCAAAATTCTGTAAAAGTTAACATTTTTTGAACAGAAAGATTTTTTTATGTTTTTAAGATAGTCTCTTCTGCTCACCAATCCTGCATTTATTTGATCCATTCTAATATTCTGATTTGCTGTTCAAGAAACGTTTTTTATTATTATCAATATTTAAAAAGACTTTTAAAAAGTTGAGTACATTTTTACAGGATTCTTTGATGAATAGAAAGATCCAAAGATCAGCATTTATCTGAAATTAAAAAAAAAAAACTTTTGTAACATTATACACTATACCATTTAAAAGCTTTGATTTTATTATTATTATTATTTTTTTTTTTTTTGGAAAAAAACTATCGAGATTAACACTTTTATTTAGCAAGAATGCTTAAAATTGATCAAAAGTGATGATAAAGACATTTAAAATGTTACAAAAGATTTATATTTCAGATAAATGTTGTTCTTCTGAACTTTCTATTCATCAAAGAAACCTGAAAAAATTTCTACTCAGCTGTTTTCATAATAATAATAATAATAATAAAATGTTTTTTGAGCAGCAAATCAGAATATTAGAATGATTTCTGAAGGATCATGTGACTGGAGTAATGATGATAAAAATTCAGCTTTGAAATCACAGGAATAAATTAAATTTTTAAACATTCAAATAGAAAACAGTTTTTTTTACATAGTAAAAATATTTCAAAATTTTACTGTTTTTGCTGTACTTTGAAACAAACAAATGCTGGCTTGGTGAGCAGAAAGATTTTCTTGCAATTGCGAGTTTATAAACATCAGAATTGGAAGATCTAACCTCAGAATTATGAAATTTAAACTTGTACATAAAAGTTTACATCTCGCAATTCTGTTTTTTTGATTCCGCTAAATGAAAAAAGTTAAGGTCATTATGACTTTTTAACTAACAATTATTTTTTCTTGCAACTGCGAGTTTACATCTCACAATGCTGACTGTTTTTCTCAGAATTGTGAGTATTTACATGTAAATACATGTAAATATTTTCAAAATATATACTGTATGTGTGTGTATTTATACACTGCTCTCCAAAAGTTTGGAAACACCCCTGGCAAAGTGTGGTTTTGGACGATATCAGCATAAATCCTTACCATTTTTTGGTGCAAATCCATTAAAGTAAGTTGACATTATCATTGAAGACCAGCAATAATAATGTACATTTTGATTACATAATAATGGCAATATATACATGTCAAAGTCAGACATGCCCCGTCGCCAGCTGTGATGCCTGGTTACTGGTTTAAACTTGGCCCAGGTTTTTAAAAGATTTTTGGGCCAGCACACCTCAATAGCTTCAACGATTGATTTACAATACAATGAATTTAGGCCCAGATTATGCAGAGCTGTAATAGCTGCTAATGGTGGAATCGAAAATGTATGTTTTTTCTATGTATAAACTGTTTATGTAATAAAATATGTTTTCATAGTTTGTGTTGTCCCTTATCAGTGCAAAATTATCACAAATTAAAAAAAAAAATTCATGCAAATATTGTCCAAAACCCCACTTTTCTAGGGCATTTCCAAACTTTTGGAGGGAAGTGTATATACATAATAAATATACACAGTACACACACATTATATAAGTAAAAACTTTTATTTTGGATGCGATTAATCGCGATTAATTGTTTAACAGCACTACTCAAAATTATGAGATATAAGCTCAGAATTATTACTTTTTTCACATCTCACAAATAATTTTTTTTTCCACTAAGGGAGAAAACTGTAATTATGACTTTTTTTCTTGCAATTGCAAGTTTATAAACATCAGAAGATCTAAACTCAGAACTGTGAAATATAAACTTGTAAATTTGAGGAAAAAACAATAATAATTGCAAAAAGTTAACTCAGAATTCTGACTTTATCCCTCGCAATTCTTTTTTTTTACTGTTTCCACTAAGTCTATGAACATTAGAATGGCAAGATCTAAACTAATAAAACTTGCAATTGCAAAAAAAAAAAGAATTAAAAAAAAGACTTTTCTCCCTCACAGTTCTGAGAATCTCGCAATTCTTGTTTTGTTTTGACCACAGAATAAAGAATAAAAAAAGGAAATAACGACTTTTTATATTTACAGTTCTGACTTTTTTCTCAGAAGTGTGAGATTCAAATTCACAACTCAGAATTGAAATAAATAAACTCACAGCTGCGAGATGTAACCTCTCAAATTAACCCCCCCCACCCTTTTTTTTTTAAACATATTTTTTTTATCCCATAGTGCAAACAAACTTACATACAAAATTGACCAGTGTATTACAAAAAAAAATTGTGTGTAGTGTCTTGCCTTAAAGGGATAGGTTACCCAGAAATGATTTACTCCTCAAGCAATCCTATGTGTATATGACTTTCTTTTTTCAGATGAATACAATAGGAGTTATATTAAAAAATGTCCTGGCTCTTCCAAGCTTAATAATGGCGGTAAATGGGTGTTCATAATTTGAAGTCCACTTCCAGAACAACAATTTACAAATAATTTACTCACCCCCTTGTCATCCAAGATGTTCATGTCTTTCTGTCTTCAGTCGTAAAGAAATTATATTTATTGAGGAAAACGTTTCAGGATTTTTCTCCATATAATGGACTGATATGGTGCCCCGATTTTGAACTTCCAAAATGCAGTTTAAATGCGGCTTCAAACGATCACAAATGCGGTTGTAAACAATCCCAGCTCAGAAAAAAAGGGTCTTATCTAGCATAACGATCGGTTATTTTAATAAAAAATAATACAGTTTATATACTTTTTAATGCCAATCGCTCGTCTTGTCTTACTCTGCCTAGACTGTTTTTGTTCCGGGTCATGACAGTTAGGGTATGTCAAAAAACTCCCATCTCATGTTCTCCCTCAACTTCAAAATCGTCTTATATCGCTGTTTTACCTTTTTTGTTAAGGGTGTTTGATCTTCTTTGCATGTTCACGTTGCAAAGACTGGGTCGGTACTTCTGCAGCGATGCAGGATGATTTTGAAATGATTTTTGAAGTTGAGGGAGAAAATACGATTGGAGTTTTTCGACATACCCTAACTGTCTTGAGCCAGAATACACAGAGTTCAGGGAGAGAAAGACAAGACGAGCGTTTGAGATTTTGTTTTTAATGAAAATTACTGATCGTTTCGCTAGATAAGACCCTTCTTCGTCAACTGGGATTGTTTACAACCACATTTGTGATCGTTTGAAGCCGCATTTAAACTGCATTTTGGAAGTTCAAAATCGGGGCACCATATCAGTCCATTATATGGAGAAAAATCCTGAAATGTTTTCCTCAAAAAACATAATTTCTTTAAGACTGAAGAAAGAAAGACATGAACATCTTGGATGACAAGGGGGTGAGTACATTACATGTGAATCTTTGTTTTGAAAGTGGACTTCTCCTTTAAGAGTTCTGAGACACTCAGCAGGCATTTAAAGGCTGAAAAAGCACCTATTTATCAGTGTTTCCCCTTCAGTAAATCAGTTAGGATTTTCTGACGTCTTCTTTCTGTCTTAAGGGGCTGAATGAACTGCGAAGTGATTCAGACTTTATGCCGGCAGTATGAAAGACTATTTGGGACTGGGATGCTACATGCAAACACACTGTCTTACCATCACCATGTCTCCAGTGAGCGAGTTGGCAAGGTCAGACACTGAGGAATGGCCGTCGGCATCTGGCGGCTGACCCTTAGGACTGTTAGCTGGCTTATTCCCCATATTCCTACTACAGGGTGAGAAACAGACAGAGACAAACAGAGATCACTAAAAATACCAGTCGTGTGTGACTCACCCTGCGTTTCTTTCTCTTTGCCACAGAATCAAACCTTCAAACCCAGATGACCTTTTGACCTCTACGAGCGCTGACTCGAGTTATTCTGACCGGCTTCGGCCCAAAGTTTAGAAACGGACAAGAATATGAAGACAAATTAATAACAAGCATGAGTATGCGTTTTACTTTCGATCGCTCGAACACAATAAAATAAAGCAACAACAGAGATAAAAAAGAAAAGAAAAATCACATAGTTACAAAAAAAAAAAAAAAATCACATTTCCTGTTACAAAACATAAAAACATTGTGGGACAAAATGTTACTTCAGTTTATACTGTAGCACAGCCGAAAATAAAAATAAAAAAGACACCATAAACTGCCAAATATTCAGGGTTATTGATATCTCAGCAAACATAAAAAGCTGTCAATTCATCATGTCACGGTGCGCTCCGTTGTTTTTTTTCCAAGGGTTGGCGTCCGAAGTCGGATTGGGACGGATGGCCTAGACTGGAAAATCTCTTTAAAGGTATATTAAGGGTTCAAGACAAACAAAGTTGATTGATATAATGTTTATTATCACAGAAAATAATTATCTCAGTTGTATTAAGTTTAAGCAATAAATATGTAGCAGTTTAATGTTACAGAAAATTATTTTGGCTCACCGCTCAATTAAAAAAAAAAAAAAAAAAAATAAAATAAAATAAAATAAAATAATCTAAAATAATAAATGTATAAATGAATGAATGAATGAATAAATAAATAAATAAATGATTGTGTATTGACAAAAAATATTTTGACTTTTGAATATGGCTTTTGAATTTTGTAAAATAAAATAAAATAAATGTATAAATGAATGAATTAATAAATGAATAAATAAATAAATGATTGTGTATTGACAAAAAAATTGACTCTTGAATATGGCTGTTGAATAAAAGAAAAAAAAAAAAATAAATAAATAAATAAAATAAAATAAAATGTGTATTGGCATGGTAATAATTGTGGCTCATCGCTCTAAATAAATAAATAAATAAATGATTCATTGCTCCTTTAAACTTAAAAACTAAATAAAACAAAGGTTTAAAGCCACATAAAATAATTAATCTCTTAGTCTAATAATTAAAAGATTAATCTCTCTGCTTAAAAAAATAAATACAAATAAAACAAAACAATGTGTATTAATGGAAAAAATGGCTTGTTGGTCCATTAAAATAAATAAATAAATAAATAAAATGTGTATTGCCAAAAAAACAAAACAAACAAAAAAAAGAATGAATGAATGAATGAATGAATGAGTGAATGAATAAATAAATAAATAAATAAATAAATACAGGTGTATTGACAAAAATATTTCACTCATGAATATGGCTCTTGAATTTTGGAAAATAAAATAAAATAAAAAAATAAAATGTGTATTGACATGGTAATAATTGTGACTCATCACTCTAAATAAATAAATAAATAAATAAATGATTCATTGCTCCTTTAAACTTAAAAACAAAATAAAACAGATTTAAAGCCACATAAATTAATTTTGATTAATCTCTCTGCTTAAAAAAATAAATAAAAATAAAACAGGACAATGTGTATTCATGGAAAAAATGGCTTGTTGGTCCATTAAAAAATAAATAAATAAACTGTATTGCCAAAAAAAAAAAAAAAGAAAGAAAGAATGAATCAATGAATCAATAAATAAATAAATAAATGTGTATTGACAAAAATATTTTGACTCTTGGATATGGCTCTTGAATTTTGAAAAAATAATAAAATAAAATAAAATAAAATAAATCATTGGTTCACTTAAAAATAATAAATTAAAATTCTGACTAATCTTTCCACTTAGAAATAAATAAAACTATAATGTGTATTGCCACAAAAAAATTTTTAGACTCAATAAATAAATAAATACATAAATAACACAAAATGTGTGCTAACAAAAAATATTTTGACTTTAATATTTTTGCTTAAAATCAAATCAAATAAAAATTGGAGGGTTTAACAGTAGAAAGCAATCTCACATTTTTATTAACATCTTTAGCAGGCAGATAACTTGACATTGAATTTAAAGTAATTTTTTGTGGTAAGTGACATTATTCCACAAATGCTTTTAAGCAAGTATAATTTGTACTGAACCCCTAAACATCCCTTTAATGTTTGACTAAACTACTGAACTAGTTGACAGGACCAAACTAAACCAGAGCAGGGGCCGAAAGAGCAGACAGAGTGAGGAGAGAGACAGACAGACAGAAAGTGAAAAGGACAAATGCAGACATCTGAATGAAACTGAGTGATCAGATACAAACCCAGAGACGGAAAGACAGAGAAAGACACAACAAGAAGACTACAGGATGAACAGAGAAAAGCGATGAAGGCGGCACACGGATATAGACGAAACTGAGACACGGTAACAGCTGGAGGGAGAAAGAGATACAAAAGACAGCGTAAAAGGAAGAGAGACGCTTTTTCTGTGATGGAAAGGCAGAAGATTATTCGCATGACTGGAGAGTCAAACAAAACCATGAGAGAGACGTCAACCAAACCAGCACAGCTGCAGGAGAGAGAGAGCGAGAGAGAGACGCCTGGAAAGACAAGAAACCCTGCAGTCAGAGAGAAAGAGAGAAAGGAGAGTTAAACGAAAGCACATACACAGCTAGATTAGTTCTACAGAAAAGAAAGACAAAGAGACCAGGAAGGAAGCGTTTGGTTTCCAGAGAGGTGTGAAGCTTTGAAGAGAAAGAGAGAAAATGAGCGCTGGAAAGACAAAAGAGAGAGAAGGAGTAAACAAATAGTGTAAAGGAACACAGCAAATGGCACATACAGTCGAACACAGAGAGCAGGAGGGAAAAGAGAGACATTCAGGAGGATCCGACTGTCTTTAGACCCGCGGGGACAGCCAACGTCACACCTTTACCCTTCATTCGAAGGGATAGTTCACTTACAATGGCAGACGATTCACCCTCGTGCCAAATCTGTAGGACATAAAAGAAGATATTTTGAAGAATGTTCCCACTCCATAATGGTTTACCCAATTAAAGCGGATGGGGACAACAGCTGTCAAGCTCCAAAAAGGACACAAAAAGCACCAAAATGTAGTCCATATAACCTATGTTCACCGCCTTCAGAAGTCAAACGGTAGCTTTTTCAGTAAATCATGTAAATTACAGTTCACTGAAAAATAAACTAAAATAAATTAAAGTAAAATAAAAAAATGGATTTTAAATCAGTATTTACTGAAAAAATACTTACATAAAGCCAGAAGTGGACCACAAAAATAAAATAAAATAAAATAAAATAAAATAATAAAATAAATCACTATTCACTGGTAATATTATGTCTAGAGCCAGAAGGGTACAACAAAAATAAAATACAATAAACAACAAAAATAATTAAATTAAAATAAAATAAAGCACTGAAATTTAAACCACTATTTACTGAAAATCTTTCCACATAAAGCCACAGAAACAAAACAAAACAAAACATAACAAAACATAACATAACGCAAAACAAAACAAAACAATCACTATTCACTAGTAATATTATGTCTAGAGCCAGAATGGTACAACAAAAATAAATAAAACACAATAAAATAAAACAAAAAACAAAACAAATAAAATAAAATCACTATTCACTGATAATATTATGTCAAGAGCCCGAAGGGTACAACAAAAATAAATAAAATACAATAAAATAGAACAAAAAATGAATAAATTAAAATAAAATACTAAGACAAAGCACTGAAATTTAATCCACTATTTACTGAAAATCTTTCCACATAAATACAGAAGTGGACCACAAAAATAAAATAAAAAAAAATACAATAGAATAAATAAATCCACAGAAATGAAACTTGAAAATTGAAAAATAAAAAATAATGAAATTTAAATCACTATATTTAAATCACTAATAAAATAAAATACAATAAAAGAAAAGAAAAGAAAAGAAAAGAAAAGAAAAGAAAAGAAAAGAAAGAAAATTAAATCACTATTCACTGGTAATATTATGTCCAGATCCAGAAGTGTACAACAACAACAACAACATCAACAACAACAAAAAATAAATAAAAATAATAAACAACAAAATAAACAAAATAAAATAAAATAAATTAACTAACCATAAATTTTAACCACTATTTACTGATTTAAAATTGAATTTAGATCATGATTCAATAAAAACCTTTTGCAAAAAGTCAGAAGTGGACCACAAAAATAAATCGTACCAGTAGTGTTCATTCAGACCCCCTTAAAATCGTTGTTTCGCGTCCTTTTTGGAGCTTTTCACTGTATAAAAAAGCAGTTTGGACATTCTTCGAAATAACTCTATGTCCAACAGAAAAGAACAAGAGGGTGAGTCGACGAGGATAGAAGTGTTATTTTTGGGTGAACTGTGCCTTTAAATAAACCATATTCCCAGCTGGATCCCCACCAGTCTAAGGAGAGCGGCTGAGGTCCGGGAGGACGGAGCTGAATCGGACGGGAGCTTTACGCACAAACCATAAAGCGTCTGTCTGTCAACACATCTGTTTCGGGAAAACATCCTCTCAATGGTGTCAACTTTTTTTCTTTGTTAATTCACTCAAAAGCCACCACGCCGATGGTGGAAACATCATGGCCGTGTTGTTGAAGACACACAGACGTAGCCGGAGTGTAGACAAAAAAACACTGAGCAGGCAAAGCACAAGAGACAGACAGACAGACGGACAGAGACAGACAGACAGACAGACAGACACGAGGTCAGCTCGGGAGGGGAGAGAGACAGGTGTTAAAATTCTTATTTTAATATTCATGATCTGTGTCAGTAATTGGTTAATTGTGAGCTGAATGCAGCACTGATTGGCTGAATCTTTTAATGAGTTAGTGTCCTTGTTAGTTCAATCTTACTGAACTCACACACATTCAGCTGCCATGAAGATGGTGCGAAAGGTGAAAAAATGAGAACAGATGGAGAAATGATTATGACAGAAAGCAGGGAGTGAATTTTAGCATCTGAAAGCTCTGAAAAGTAATTAATAGTTCACCCAAAAATGAAAATTTGCTAAAAATGTGCTCACCCTCAGGGCATCCAAGATGTAGGTGAGTTTGTTTCTTCATCAGGTTTGGAGAAATGTAGCATTACGTCACTTGCTCACGAATGGATGCGAATGGGTGCCGTCAGAATCACAATAATACACAAGTAACCCATACCACTCCAGTCCATCAGTTAACATCTTGTGAAGCGTAATACTGTGTGTTTATAAGAAACAAATCTATCATTAAGACGTTTTTAACTTCAAAATGTCACTTCTAGCTAAAATACGAGCCCATAATCCATAATATTGCTTTCTCCAGTGTAAAAATCATTGTTAACTAATGGACAGGAGTGGTGTGGATTACTTGTGGATTATTGTGATGTTTTCATCAGCTGTTTGTACTCTCATTCTGACGGCACCCATTCACATCCATTGGTGAGCAAGTGATGTAATGCTACATTTCTCCAAACCTAATGAAGAAAAACTCATCTACATCTTGGATGGCCTGAGGGCGAGTACATTCAAACAAAGACAACTTTTTCACCAGAGAAAGCCATATTATGGATTACGGAGACATATTTTGGCCAGAAGCAACAATTTAAAGTTCAAAAGTTTTAATGATGGATTTGTTTCTTACAAACACGCAGCTTTTCACCTCACAAGATGTTAACTGATGGACTGGAGTGGTGTGGATTACTTGTAGATTACTGTGATGTTTTTTTATCTGCTGTTTGAACTCTAATTCTGACGGCACCCATTCACATCCATTGGTGAGCCAGTGATGTAATGCTACATTAATGAAGAAATAAACTTATCTATATCTTGGAGGGCAAATTTTCATTTTTGGGTAAACTTTTCCTCTAAAGAGTCCTTTAATTCAACAGCCATTTCAAACAGTAACAGTAAAAGTTTGACTATAACAGCCCATATTTTCAGGAGGTAACCACAACAAATTAATATTTACACATCATAAACATACTAATGGCCATAAGTGTCTGAACACAAAGCGCCCAAGTTGATATTAAAAAGAAACCCACTTAAAGGCTCGACAAAAACATTGCCAAAACATTAATACTGTCATTATTTATCACTGTATTGTAGATTTATACATGAAAAGTGGCCTAAATGATTCCTGATTTAAAAAGTCTCTGGTCAAAAACAAACAAACAAACATATTGAGATGTAAAGTTTTAAAACTTAAAAAAAAATAACTATTTTTAAGCACATGACAAATGTCAAGTTTATTTATTTATTTTTTTAAATAAACATTTGTCTGACAATACCATTCAAAAGTTTTGGTCGGTAAGATTTATTTGAGTAGCTTTTGTAAGAAGACTTTTCTGCTCACCAAGGGTGCATTTATTTAATAAGAAATACAGTAAAATCAGTAAAATTGTGAAATATTTTTACAATTTTAAATCACTGTTTTCTATGTACATATATGTTAAAATGTAATTTATTCCTGTAATTAAAGCTGGATTTTCAGCATCATTACTCCAGTCTTCAGTGTCACATGACCCTTCAGAAACCATGTCACTGAAGAGGAGCAGGACTCAAATGAAAGGTGTATGATGGGGTTTTCTGTCTTTACAGACAATAACTGTAAAGACAATAACTGACATTAATACATAATATAATGCAAACTACAACAAATCGGTAGTTAGAAAAAGCTACAAATGTCCCGATAATTGAATACAATTCTTCTCCACCCCGAGGTGTCATGAAACCCCTTGGTGCATGAGAGGGAGGCGACCCTCGGCGGTGAGCGAGAACAGGTGAAATGAGGACAAAGAAGGAGCATCTCTTTTTGCTTCTGTATCTCTCTGTCTGTCTCTGCCTTCATGTCCTTGGCTATCGATCGAGGGCAGATAAAGGACATGTAGACGCTTCTCTGAGGCCTGAATAATTCATTCACTGTAGACGTGTCACTCGCCTGCAGGTTATTCCAAAGTTTGGCTCGATAACCTGTTTAACTTTAGCTGTCAACATAAATATCATCTACAGTACAGGACTCAAATCTGATATATAAATGCAGAATTCTGGCTCTCAAATCTGATCCAATTATGAAATAGTTGTAACATATATGACAGCACATTAATTATATTTTATATTAACGAGCCTTTAATGACTGTAATCTAATGATCTAATGGACTGTATTAACATAGAATAGTTTAGCGTAATTTAAAAAAAAATAAATGTAGGTATTGAACACAATATTGTTGGCTCTTTATAAAAGCAATAAGCCAATATGTTTGTTTTAGTTGCTAAAATCAAATATTTAATTTAAAAATGTTTTAATTAGTAATTCTATTTAAAATAATTAAACATTAATTAATATTTAGAAAATTAAAATGACGCTATTTATAAAAGCAGTGAGCCAATAAGATGAAATAATCCTGAATTTAAAAAATCATTTTTTTATATATTTGTAATTTACAATGTTTATTTAAAAGTATTAATAGTAATTAATTAATATTAATTATTAATATTTTTACAAATTAAATTAAATAATGAATTAAATATAACATTATATATATATATACACATATATGTTTAGTGTAAATAAATGAACAATAAAAAAAAACCATTAATATAAAAAAATAAAATAATAATGAACTAATATTTATATAAATTACATTAAATATTGATTTACATAAAATATTTATTTTCTAATAGTTATATATATTTATAATTTATAATGTTTATTTTAAATAAATTAAATAAAAGTAAAATTCATAGTAATTAATTAATAATATTGTTTTACAAATTATATATATATATATATATATAGTAAATAAATGCACAATAAAATAAAAAACATTACTATTAAAAATAATAAAATATTGACATTTATGAAATACTTAAATATTTCAAATATTTATTTTAGTTGCTATTTTCATTAGTTTATGTTAGTTGTTAATTAAACAAAATACATTAAAATCAAGTATTATTTTTTAATATATGCTAAAATCAATAATATAATTTAAAAATGCATTTTTAATTTGTATTTTTGTTCAAAATATTGTATATTAATAGAATATAATCAATATAAATATTGAGTATTAGTTAATACTTATATAAATATTAATTATATATACATATATAATATATATAAATAACAAATATACATATATATAAAATGTATATTTATCTTAAATTAAATAAAAGTAAAATAAAAATATATATTAATAGTAAATTAAAATAATATTAAATAATGAATATTTATACCAACTAAATTAAATAATAAATTAAATAAAACTATATAGTACAGACAATATATACAGTAAATAAACAATAAAATACATCAGATATTAATATTAAAAAAAATGAAAAACTATTTTAGTTGCTTTATTAATTAGTTTATTTAGATTTAGATTACAATAAAGGACTATTTTAAGTAATTAAATATTAATTTATATGCATACAATTAAATACAATTTTAATAAATGCTTTTATATAATATTTACTAAAATTATTAAACTAAAAAAAAAAAAAAAACAACTATAGTTGTACGGCTTCTCTTATTTTTTTTTTGTGATTATATATCCTGATTTCACCGTAGTAAAATTGAAACGCACTTTAGTGCGGTTGAAACGCACTTGCACTGCACTAGTCATTCACATCCGCGCACTTCAGTATTTTCAGTCAATAACGTGCGACTTTAAGTGTCAAACGGCTCTACTGAGTACACCTCTTTCACGACCCAGCCTCCAAGACAGCACTAGGAGAAGCTAAACAGAGAGAAACAGAGAGATTTCTCTTGAGTCGGCGTATAAACATCTCCCGCATGGAGTAGATGTTATATATTCGTGATGAATGCATACATGATTATTAATGCATGTAACGGCAGCCTGCAGGTGTGTGGAGCGGCCAGTAGGGGGTGCACAGAGCCCGAATTCCCCCCGACATCTGGAATGTGCTCTTCCAAGCGCTCTCGCCTCGAAAGTGGGCTGTTGGCATGGCAACCGAGGGGCGGTGAGAGTGTGTGTGAGAGTGTGTGTGTGTTTGTGTGTGAGGGATGGAGGGGCAGCAAACAGGAGACCATAGTGCACAAACAGCAGACGAGGAGAAGGATATATGACAGGTACAGGTGAGCGCCTCGCTGACACACACACGCAAACACACGTGACAGACACACACATACACACGCACATTCAGAGGCGGGCTGGAGGCGGGCCGCTTTGGGGTTCACCGTGACCTGTTATACTATCCTGCGTTTACCTGCCCCGGGAAGCAACGCACGCACCTCGACGCGTCCAGGCTGGAGAGAGAGCGCCCTCCCCTCTATACAGATTCCCATTAGAAACACACAACACAGAGTCATGCCGATCGCACATCCACACAACGCACTGGAGATGATTACATAACCAACCCACAATGCACAGCGGCATGAGAGCGACCACGATAACTCATTACTTCATGCGTGTGTGAGATGCAACGGGCCTTTCGAGACAAAAGTCAAAGCCTGTCCATTTCAACACACACACACACACACTGCTGTTAGTTCATTCACTTCATTCAAAGCGTGTCATAATTTCTTGGACAGCAGCCCTCCATGCTGAACACACACACACACACTATAAACACACTGATCTAATATGTGCTCGATCTAATAACAGCTCAATTAAAATCTGATGCTCCTGGGCAAGACAGACCAAGTTTACCATCAAAATCCTTGAAGGAATTGTTCAACCACCAATAAAAATCAACGTGTGGTTATAAAACCTTTCAATATACTGTGGGAAACCATAGGAGATGTTTAGCAGAATGTGCAAGCTGCTCTTTCAGAATATTATTTTTGGTCTATTTCTGGTACTTTTACATTTTATTCCTTGTTTGCTTTTTTGTTTTCGTTTTATTTTATTTTTCTTTCGAACGAGACAATTAAGTAAACACACCCCTTCAATTTAAAGTGCATGAAAAAAATATATAAATATAAAAAAATGCATAAAATTAAATCTCATAATTAAAATGTACTTGTTGACCAATGTTTTAAATTGAATTACTAAATTAAATAATATAAAAAAAATATAAAAATATAATACTGTTAAATATAGTAATTATATTTAAAAAATACATTTTTAGAACATATTAAAATAAAAAAAGCTACCTTAAAATTAGAGATGCATGGCAAACATGAAAAGAAAAGAAAAGAAAAGAAAAGAAAAGAAAAGAAAAGAAAAGAAAAAAGAAAAACTATAACTGCTCTCATAATGCAAGCATATTTACTGACATGCGTTTTTAATATAATTACTATATTACACGATATTAAATTATAATATTGTTAAATACAGTGAATGTTAAACATTACTACCTTAAAATTAGAAGAAAAAACATTTAAACGCTCATCTCATGCAAACTTATTTACTGACTTGAGTTTTTAATATAATTACTATATTTAACAATATTAAATTATAACACTGTTAAATACAGTAATTAAATTATCAACAATTTAGTATTAAATAATTTTAAAATAAACATTGCTACTTTAAAACTTGAGTTGCATGGCAAACATTAAATTAAATTAAATTAAATTAAATTCAACTGAAGTGAATTAAATTAAATTAAATTAAATTAAATGATGTAACTGCTCATCTCATGCAAACTTATTTTCTGACTTGTGTTTTTAATATGATTACTATATTAAACAATATTAAATTGTGGTATTGTTAATTACAGAAATTAAATTATCAACAATTTAGTATTAAATAATTTTAAAAAAAAAAGAAGCTAAACATTGCTACCTTAAAATGTGGGATGCATGGCAAACATTAAATTAAATTAAATAAAATTAAATTAAATTATGTAACTGCTCATCTCATGCAAACTTATTTTCTGACTTGTGTTTTTAATATGATGGCTATATTAAATAATATTAAATTGTGGTACTGATAAATACAGTAATTAAATTATCAGCAATTTAATATTAAACCACTACCAATATTAAAATAAAAATGTTAAACATTACAACCATAAAATTAGAGATGCATGTCAAGCACATACAAAAAATAAATAAATAAAATAAAAAAATTATATATATGTAACTGCGCATCTCATGCAAACTTATTTCTTGACTTGTGTTTTTAATATAATTACTATATTAAACAATATTAAATTATATTACTGTATATAATATTACTACTTTAAAGTTAGAGATGCATAGCAAACATACACAAAAAAATGTAAAAAACAAAAAAATATATAACTGCTCATCTCATGCAAACTCATTAACTTGTGTTTTTGAAATTGTAATATTGTTTAATATAGCAAGTGATTTGAAAAAAACAATTTAATATTAAACTACATTAAAATAAAAATGTTAAAAAAATGACCTTAAAATTAGGAATGCATAGCAAACATACAAAAAAATTATAACCACTAATCTTACAATGCAAGCTTATTTATTGATGTGTTTTTAAAATGTAATTAATATATCAAACTATATTAAATTATAGTGTGTGTGTATATATATATATATATATATATATATATGTGTATATATATATATATATATATATATATATATATATATATATATATACACATATATAAACCTTAAAAACAATACTAAAAAGTAATAAAATAAATTAATAAAAAAATAAATAAATAAAATACAGATACATTTACATATGCACGACATGCATAATTTATTAATTTATTTTAATTTAATTCCAAGTAAAATTTTCTTTCATATCTAAATTTGAATTTTTATTTTTGGGTGAATTCACCCTTTAATTCACACATACACATTACTATATACTTTACACTGCATAGATACCAGCTTAAGCTAGTCAAACGGTTACAAAATTAACCATGGTTTTACTATATAATAAAACAAATAAACAATGGTACTAAACTAAACCATGGTGACCACAAATTAAGGTCTTGCTACACTAATCATACTTTAACCTTGGTATTTGTAGTAAAACTGTGGTTATCAATATACCCCAAAAAACATGGTTACTACACTTTTACTATAATAAAACCATGGTTCATTTTCATAAGGGAAGAAACTAAAAAGAAAACAGCAAAATCTCAATAAGGTCAAAAAACAGCTTCTCTGAAACAGAAGTCAAAACTTTAGTCATTAATATGTTTATAAGAAACTGAAAAATAGCACAAATGTCGAAAATGTCAAAATTTCTCCAGGGCCCCAAAACCCCCTCAGACCCCAGAGGGTTAAACATCAGTGCTGTTCATACTTAGGGTTCACGATGTGAACAAACCCCTAACAGGATGCATTAAACTTCAGCATGTCACAATCTGTGCTCCAGACATGAATGCGTCCTTAATCTCTATCTAGAGACTTGGACCAGAAAGGAACCAGTCTAGAAGCCCCTCACAACACCTTAGCATTAGCAAACAGTGAGAAAGTCACCGTGCTAACTCTCCCATCGTGTTTTCTGAGCAGGACAGAGCGTGACAGAGAGACCGCGGGCTGTGTGAATCATGAAATGGTACGAGTCGTTTTGCAAAGTCAGCCTGTTAAATCCTGCTGCGTCCAAACCAAGCCTGTTTTTTTTTTTTCCCGCTTCAGCCGCTCGTTTGTCTCTCATTAATACACCTGCTTTTAAACACACACTGCGCTCTTGCTTTATCTACAGCTAATTACAGAAGATTATCTACTCGAGTGAAGTGCTAGAAGCTCGACGCACACACACACACACACACAGTTGGACAGCTCCATTATTCTGCAGGAGTTTGACCGGGGCGCAAGGGCTCGTCTCAAGAGCTCACGCTGACAGCTATTTGTCACTAGTAGTTGTTTTTACTCGAGTCACACTGGTAGTTCATCACAACGATGCCAGAGACAAGATCTGGAGTAATTGTGCTCGCGGATCTTCTAACACACGTTAAAAAAAACATTAGTCGCACATTAACATTACATTAAAACATCGAGTATGTACATAGCATTTTATTATTTATTGATTGTTTTTAATCTGATCAGTTTTTTTATACATTTATAATTTGAATTAATTTATATTATTTTGTATATGCATTACATATTAATTCAAATTGTATTTAAATATTAAATATTATATTAATATTATGTATATGTATATATGTGTGTATGTACATATATAAGATTAATACATAAATTCTAGCAATATATATATATATTAATTCTATCTATCTATCTATCTATCTATCTAGGTCTTAATATAGAAATATATATAAGATCAATAATTTATATAAATAAATTAATATATATATATATATATATATATACGAAAATATTAACATCCATCAGTCTATAGAAATATATAATTTGCTACATAATATTTATAGAAAACATGTAAGCACAAAATAATATATAGAAATTATATATAAAATGTGTAATATAAATTACTGTATTATATATTTTAAACACATTTGTTGATCATTAACTTTTAATGAAAACAACAATATATACATATTTAAATAAATATTTTAACAAAACATGTTATATGTTGTATATATTTCTATATAATAAAATATTAATATATAATTAATTTATAAATAAAATAAAACATGTCAAATGTCATATGTATTATATATAATTAGATATGTCATTTTATAAACAATAGAAACGTGCAGTATATAAATATATTAATATTCTAATCTGTCTGTCTACACATCCAATGCTGGAAGGAAGCGTCTAAATGAATACATGTAAATGTAAATGTGTTATAGCTATAATATGTAAATATACATAATACTACATAAATATACATAACTTCATTAACTTTATAACACTGATAAATATACTAATTAGAATGCATAAGAACCAGGGTGTAAAGAGTTGTTTGTGCTTATTTGAAACAGTCCTTGAAGGATTTAATACTTTCAAAGCTGCAACCTTGAAGGAAGCGAAGCTTTTCATTTCACATGCAATGAGTTCAGCCAATCACAACAGAGATCATGTGCACACAAGTCTTAAAGGTACAACAGCAAAAAAAACAGCTTTTGGTGCAAAAAGCTTTGACTAACTTTATAAGTAGCTACAGGGAAAAACTTATGCACAAATCGAATATATATTTTGCTATACAAGTCTAAACCTGTAAACCACATTCAGATGCAGAATTGTGTGTGGGTTGCGACAGAGTTGCATAAATAACCTCATTATGTAATCATTGAAATGATATGCATTTTTATGCAAATGCATGGCCTAACAATATGCGTATTCACAGCCACAAACCACAGCGTCCCGTTATCAGCTTAACACTCAACGTGTCTAACACAAGCCGCCCACACGCTGAGTGTGTGTGTGTGTATATAAGGCCATGAGTGTGTAAGTTTGAACACAGTCAATAAAGAAACAAGCTTTTGTCACCAGGGTTTTAATTCCTGCTGATACTCTAATCCAGATCACACCCACTGAGAACATCAACAACATGCAGCACAGCAGTGTGTGTGTGTGTGTGTGTGTGTGTTTGTGTGTGCAGGGATGTGTTCCAAACAACATACTAAAATACTATACATACTACCTTTGCAGTATGCAACATATATATATTTGGGATGCACTGATATATCGGCCAATAAAAGAAATCAACAGGGCCGACAAAAGATCCTAACAATGGATGTCCCTATGAGTAATTCAAGGCAGGATTGCCAGTTCCACTGTTTTCCCTTCACCAATTATTATTTGTAACGTGACTCTCGCATCAAATCACATTTTATCACAAAATTTAAACAATAAACGCTCTTTCGGCATGCTTTAATGTCCTTCAGTTCAAGCAGCAGTGCAGAGAGCGAGTCTCTTTAATACTCTCTTTAATACAAGTTATAGCACAAACATTACTGAATATCAGAAGTTGTTATATATATATATATATATATATATATATATATATATATATATATTATATATATACATATATATATATATATATATATATATATATAAAAATATGTCGAGCAATCATTTTGTTAGACCCTATGAATCACCAGTAGTTCAAGTCAGGGTTGCCAGGTCCACTGTTTACCAAACCTTATTTGTAATGCTATGCTATCAAATTAGATTTTATTACAAAATGCAAACAATAAATGCCGTTTTGGCATGCTTGATGTGCTTCAGTTCAAGCTGCAGTGCAGGGAGTGAGTCTTTTGCACTTTAATACAAGTTATAGCACAAAATAAACATGATGGAATATATATATATATATCATCATCAGGGCCAACGGTATCAAAACCCACCCATTTGCTACTCAAAACTAGCCCAATTGCATTTTGAGGGGGTTTCCCAGTCAAAACTCACATTCTAGGGGGTAAAATACACGTTTTTTGGCGGGGCTCATCCAGTAAAATTTGCATTCCAGGGGCTAAATATCACGTTATTGGGGGCGCTTCAACCAGTGGACATGAAAAACAACCCGTGGCAACAGTGTTAAAGTAGCCCAATTCCATTGGAAAACCGTGGACTTGGCAACACTGATTTTATCCTGTCAAAAAGTTGTTTGACCCTATGAATCACCAGTAGTTCAAGCCAGGGTTGTCAGATCTACTGTTTTCCCTTCACCAAATATTATAATGCTACGCTCGCATCAAATCACATTTTATCACAAAATGCAAAGAATAAATGTAGTTTTGGCATGCTTTCATGTGCTTCAGTTCAAGCGGCAGCGCAGAGAGCGAGTCTTTTCCACTTTAATACAAGTCATAGCACAAAATAAACATGACTGAACATATATATTAGGGAGGCACTGATATCGGCAAATCAAAGCAATCATCAGGGCTGACGATATCAAAACCCACCGAATTGCTACTCAAAACCAGCCCAAAACTAGGCCAATCGCATTTCGAGGGGGGTTCCCAGGTTCCCAGTCACATTCCGGGGGGTAAAATACACGTTTTTGGCAGGGTACCTCCATTAAAATTTGCATTCCAGGGGCTAAATATCATTTTTTTATTGGGGGCACTTCAACCCGTGGACATGAAAAACAACAAAGTAGCCCAATTCCGCGGGAAAACCATGGACTTGGCAACACTGATTGTATCCGGTCAAAGAGAAAGAGAAAAACACGTGCTTCAGTTCAAGCGGCAGCGCAGAGAGCGAGTCTTTTCCACTTTAATACAAGTTATAGCATAAAATAAACATGATTGAATATCAGAAGGTGTTGAAAGATCTTCAAGTCTGCGTTTATTTGATTAAAAATACAGAACAAAACAGTAATATTGTGAAACATTATTGCAATTTAAAATAGTTGCTCTCTCTTTGAATTTTTACATGCAATTTATCAAGTCAAGTCAAGTCAAGTCAAGCTTTACTGTCATTCCGCCACATGTGTGGACATACAGTGGAACGAAATGTCATGTCTCGCAGGACCACGGTGCTACATAAATAAACATAAATATGAACATAAATACACTAGACGTAGAAACAATTTTTTAAACCTATACATGTAACATTATTCCTGTGATGCAAAGCTGAATTTTCAGCATCATTACTTCAGTCTTCAATGACTCTTCAGAAATTATTCTAATATACTGATTTAGTATCAGTGCTGTAAACAGTTGTGCAGTTAAGATTTTGTTGCTGGATTTTTTTTGGATTCTTATTTTTTCCTTGTTTGAAAAAAATAATTGTATTCAGCAAGGATGTGTTACATTGATAAAAAGCGATTACAAAGTGATAGTAAAGACTTAAATTGTTAGAAAATACTTCTATTTTTTAATAAATGCTGCTCTTTTTCATTGTTTATTGATCAAAATTCTGAAAGGTTCCAAAAAATATTAAGCAGCACAACTGTTTCCAACATTGATAATAAATCAGCATATTCGGATCATGTGACACTGAAGACTGGAGTAATGAAGCTTTGCATCACAGAAAGAAATTACATTTTAACATATATTCAAATAAAACTGTAATAATATTTTACTGTTTAATATTATACTGTTTTCACTGTATTTTTGATCAAATAAATGCAGACTTAGTGAGCAGAAGAGACTTATTTCACCAACAGTAGTAAATGGTAGTGTATATATAATGTTCAAGCTTCGAAATAAACATTATATTTCATCATTAGGCAGCATACTGTATATAGTGCGTCTAATGCATTACATTAGTATACCACAGTGAACAGTGTAAATGTCAATAGTGTATACAGTAGAACAACACACAATGTGAATTGTGTTGGGTTTCATTCATAGACCCCAACTAACAGACTAAAGATTCTGAGAGCCTACAGCTGGGTTTACATCAGAAAGATCCTCTTTCTGACACAACGCAGTCGAGGGTCTCACAGCATTTAGACTCTGTGTGTGTGCTTTTAAATCCATTCACTCTAAATGCCATGATCGCAGTGGGAGCTTCAGCCCCGATCCTCAGCAAAGCCTCGCTATAAAGGTGCCGCACGCTTGAATCAACAGCAAAATGGCAGAGAAAAGCTGTGTGTGTTAGTATGTGTGACGAGTCTTTATGTGACAAAGGGGACGTGATATGAATCGCTGTCTCTCGCTGCGCACGGCACATGAGCCAATGTCACCAAACACGTCCGGGTCACACTTCAACATCAAATGAAATAAATAAGAAATTATATTGTGCACATCTGCATTAAGACCATTATTATTTTCTGTATTATTATATTATTCTTTTTTTATGATAATTAAGCATGTTTAATCCCATTTCTCAGCAGCACACTTAAAAATAATTAGTACTATATTAAATAATATTCTGTATTTATATTTGCAAATCTGATTAAAATTTTATTTGTTGTACTGAATTCAATTTAAGTTCATTTAAATAAGCAAATAAAGAAAATAAAGATGCTAATGTATGTTAATATGAATTTAAATTACAGTCATCAATCAATCAATCAATCAACTTGTATGTTTAAGAAAACCTGTTTGAAACCAGCCATTAGTTTTCACTTCACCTTTAATTGTCATAATTATCTTTAAAATATTATTCATTTTCTTTATGGAAACAATAAAATAAAATAAAATAAAATACAATACAATGAAATAAATATTTTTGACTGAATTCTTAAAAAATAAAAAAGGTAATTTAAAAAAGTAAGCAAGTAAAATGAATGAATGAATGAATAAATAAATAAATAAAAAAATCGAGGAAACCTATTTGAAACTATTTTGAAACTAGTTTTCACTTCACCTTTAATTGTTACGAAAATAATGTAAAATAAATAAATAAATAAATAAATAAACAGTCTTAAAAATATGTTTCCTTTTTTATGCAAACAAACAAATAAATAAATGTACTGAATTTATTATTATTTTTTTTTTAATTAAAAGGTTAAGTAAATAAGTAAGCAAATAAATAATTGCAACCTATTTAAAACCAGTCATTAGTTTTCACTTCACCTTTAAATGTCATAATTATCTTTAAAATATTATTCATTTTCTTTATGGAAACAATAAAATAAAATAAAATACAATACAATGAAATAAATATTTTTGACTGAATTCTTAAAAAATAAAAAAGGTAATTTAAAAAAGTAAACAAGTAAAATGAATGAATGAATAAATAAATAAATAAATAAAAAAATGGAGGAAACCTATTTGAAACTATTTTGAAACTAGTTTTCACTTCACCTTTAATTGTTACGAAAATAATGTAAAATAAATAAATAAATAAATAAACAGTCTTAAAAATATGCTTCCTTTTTTATGCAAACAAACAAACAAATAAATAAATGTACTGAATTTATTTTTTTTTAATTAAAAGGTTAAGTAAATAAATAAGCAAAGAAATAATTGCAACCTATTTGAAACCAGTCATTAGTTTTCACTTCACCTTTAAATTCCATGAAAATAATGTAAATAATGTTTTTTACTTTGTATAAAGAATTAGTCTTAAAAACATGCTTCATGTATTTTATGCAAAATACAGTTTCCAGGATAGATTGATAAATATTTATTTATTTCCAAAGATATATATATTGTGTTCAGGAACACTGTCATTTCGTTTCACCTTTAACCGTCATGAAAATAATGTAAAATAAATAAATAAAATAACATTTTTTACTTCATATAAAGAATTAGTCTTAAAAATATGCTTAATGTAATATTTCAGGATAAATAAATGAATAAATAAATTATTAATTTATTAATTTCCAAAAATATATATTTTGTGTTCAGGAAACCTGTCATTAGTTTTCGTTTCACCTTTAACTGAAAAAAAAAAAACAACAAACTAAACTAAAAAAAAAAAACAAAGTCTCCTTCATTTTGTTTTTAATGCAAACAAACAATAAATAAATAAATGTTGTACTGAATTTTAAAAAATGAAAAAGGTAATTTAAAAAAGTAAGTTAAAAAGTAAGTGTTGTAATTTTTATGCAAAATATAATTTTCTAGGACTAATAATTCCTTTAAAATGTAATTATTATTTTTTAATAAATAGCAAAATAATGCTGTGAGAAGCCACCAAAATATATAATTTGTAGCAAATAAATAATAAAATTAATAAACAAGTGTGCAACTTCTAACAGATACTCTTCCAAGTAGGTAATTACAGAAATATATTTGTAATAATTTTTATATTTTTAAATCTTTTTTGTGTGTAATTTTATAATTAATTTGACTTTTGATTTTTTTTTTTTGGATGTTGGAGTGAATTATGAGCTAGGCATACATATTCACATATTCATCCCAGCGTCTCAATGATCCAGTATCTGTAATCTCACTCATGCTGATTTAAGCACTTCATACAGATACAACCATCAGATCGCACTTCAAAGCCTGCGTGCGTGTGCGTGTGCGTGTTTGTGTGTGTGAATACATTATCTCCGTCTCCGACATCATTTGCTTTCCACATTATATCTGCCACCGCTTTAATATGTGAGTGCAGCTATGTTGCTACTCCAGTGCCGAGCGCTTCCTGTCTGATTCTCATTCACTGGGCATTCTGGGTAATCACGAGCCTTCAGAGCAGCCGCAAATGGGCCAGAGGAACGTGCCAACAGCTAGAAGGCTTGGCCATTCAGACACAGTCTCTCTCTTTCGCTCTGTGTCTTCTCCTTATTAGTCTGCTAGCTCTTCCTGGCTGAGTTAATTGCATGTGTGTGTGTTTGGCGAGCGCTGAGTTTTACTCCAGCCCTAATTAACCAGGCAACGAGAGAAAAGGAAAAACGTGTTGGAGGCGAAAAAAGAGAGAGAAAGAGCGAATAAGCCACCCGGAACATCTGAGAAATATTGAACGAGTCAAGTGGAGTTTCAGGAGAAAGTTCACCGAAAGCTGTTGAACTCTACAGTGGTGCTGGGGAAGAAATTTTACACAAACTACCAGTTACACTGCTGGTAAACATGCTATTTTCAACAGCTAGTTAGCCACATTACAAGATATTTAGCAAGATATTTAACAAATTTAGCTACTGCAATGAAGCACATAAACAATGTTTATCTGAAAATGAACATATTTGGTATTTTTTATATATTTATTAAGTATTCATTTGTAAATGTGTGTGTGTGTGTGTGTGTGTGTGTGTATATATATATATATATATATATGTTTAAAATGCATTATATTATTAATTAAGTAGTATTATGTAGTATTAATTATTGTAGAATTTAAGTAAAATTTTACAAAAAATTAAGTTAAATTATTTGTTATAAGTTTAATTATTAGTATTATATTATTTTTATATTTATATACATACATTAAATACATAATTAAATTAATATTTAAAAACACAATAATACATAAAATATCATTATATATTTTTAAAAGATATATTTTAATATATATAAATTAATACTTAAAACACACAATACAGTAATATCTATCTATATCTATCTATCTACCTATCTATCTATCTATCTATATTTAATTTTAAAACTTTATTATTATATAATTTTTATTTTTAATAAAATACAATATATTTAAATACATGTCAAAAATCTACAGAATTATAGAATTATAGAAAGAATTATAATATATTATATAATTTATATATATAAATATAATTAAAGCAATAAGTAAAACACATTAATAGATAAAACTACACTAATATGTTAATATATAAAATAAATGTAATAACTAAGACATTATACAATAATAATAAAAATACATAATAAGTATGTGTGACTATTTTTATTATAATATTAATCTTATAATAAAAATGTTTTTAATATATATATATATATATATATATATAAATTAAATAAATACTATTGATGTAAATTATTTTAATAATTGAAATACCTAATGTATATTATTTAACACACACACACACGTATATATATATATATATATATATATTAAAAACACATAAATACATACTTAATACTTAATCATCATTATTAATAAAATGATATTTACAATATGTGTGTGTGTTTGACATATATTAATATTAGAACTTGTAATATATATTCAAACATATTTAAAATATATATATAAAGGTTAATATAATATATATCTAAAATTAAATATATATATAGAATTTTAATAATTGTTAATATATATACACACACACACACACACACACACACACATTTGACATCAACAAAAATGTAATTTAATTTAATTTAATTTAATACACACACACACACACACACATTGTGTTTACATGTTTTATGGGGACATTTCATAGGTGTAATGGTTTTTATACTGTACAAACCGTATCACCCTACACCTACCCTACACCTAAACCTAGCCCTCACAGGAGACTGTGCACACTTTTACTTTCTCAAAAAAACTCATTCTGCATGATTTATAAGCTTGTTTCCTCATGGGGACCTCACAAATGTCCCCACAAGGTCAAAATTTACTGGTATTACTATCCTTGTGGGGTCATTTGGTCCCCATAACGTGATAAATACCAGGTGCACACGCACACACACACAGATATATATTTATAAACACACACAGACGTATCTCCTCAGTCCTACAACTGAACATCCCTGTGTATATAATGTGTATTGCATTTTTCCAGGTTGAGAGCAGCAATACTTGGCTTCACCAGAGGAGGCGCTAGCAGCACAGGAACTACAGGTGTCTCCATCATAATGAAGTCCTGCATCAGTCTGTCCAATATTAATGGTGATCAGGGCGACCCCTAATGTTTTTCTTGGTGTTTAAAGAGGCATCCGAGTGTGTGTCAGCGGCCGTCTCAGGAGACTTACGCCACTTCAGTCACAGGCCTGTAAATTAGCCTCGACCACGGCGTCAGTGCTCTCCTCTCACTGGCACGCCACCAAACACACTAAATCATACCACCAATGCCGTACAGCGGCTGTCTGTGAGACTCACACAGAGAGAGAGACAGACACTCCCGTCTGCGTTCTCTAATTTAGCTGCGATCACTCGTCGGCCCTCTAAATGATCAAAAACTAATTCAGCCTGTGACTCACTGCCATTATCCAGCGCAAAAACACTGTGCCATGATCGCTGGTTAGCCAGAGAGGATTTCCCTGGAGAGGTGTAGGCTGACTGTGTGCTGTGTGTTATCTAGAGAGCAATGCTTTTTAATAAATGAATGTTTATGTAAGTGACAGGCAAGAATTGAAATAATAGAAAACCTTTGCAGAGCAATTCGCACACATGCACACACACACTCATACTATTTCTGCAACAAGCACACTGAGCAATGTGAATTTTCTGAACACATACTCATTTTCTCCTAAGAGGTGCAGTTGTTAATTTTCAATATATGATAACCCATAATGCAATACGCTCAGACTTTCATTTACAGCGACGAAAGATTCAGAAGTGGCATCAACCTGTTATTTATAAATTATTTTTCATCAGAATTTGAAATGTAGAATTTTTAACACAAAATTGGATTAAACATAAATCTAATGTATAAAATATCCATATTTACATTCATATTTTTAAACATATTTATTTGCACACTCCTACTTTAAAAATAATATATGTACATACTGTTATTTTGTAAATTTAATTTATTATTTAATCCAACTTTGGAAAAAAAAAATCTTAAAAATGTTCAAATTCTGATAAAAAAGAATCAAAAAAGAAAATTACAGGTTGATGTCACTTAAAAAAAAATCTCTACATTTACTAATTTTGATTTTTTTTTTAATCATAATTTATAAATATTGAAAAATTAACCATATTTTCAATATTTTCAAAATAACCATATTTAAATTTATTTTGCTATATGTAAACTGTAATATATTTTCCACATTTATTATATGCAAAAAATAAAGATATATGACATTTATAATATAGAAAAGTGTTTTTTATTATATATATATTTTATTATATTTATTTAATGTTTATTTAATATTCTGTTCTTGTTTTGTAATAACTATTATTAAAAATAATAGTTACATAATTATATGGTTATTTTGCAATATGAATAATAATGATTAATTAATTATTATTTATAATAATAATAATAATAATAATAATAATAAAAATATAAAACGTAAATATGTTTATTTAGTTATTTTTTTACCCTTAAAGTATAATTAGAAGTAAATTAAAAGTAAAAAAAAAATGCTGACAAACAATTTGGATATATCCTGTACTTATTTATATAAACAATGATTTATTAAATGTAACCTTTCATATGTAATGTATTATACACATTCATTATATATTTAAAAATATAAAAAATATATAATAATAATGTAATATAATACATATTTAATATATGAAAAAATGATTCATTCTATATATATATATATATATATATATATAAGATCATTTAAAGTTCATATA
The DNA here is from genome assembly GCA_012976165.1 of Labeo catla. Lineage (NCBI taxonomy): Eukaryota > Metazoa > Chordata > Actinopteri > Cypriniformes > Cyprinidae > Labeo > Labeo catla. The sequence continues at coordinate 691,159 of VONZ01000341.1, forward strand.
TACACATTTTTTGTTTTTTAATAAATACTTATTTATAAAAATAGTTATTATAGTTAATATTTTATAATATATTAAAATTAATATAATAAAAATAAAAATTGTAAATATGCTAACAGTTTTTTACTATTACATTGTAATTAGAAGTATATTACAATATTTAATATTGTTATTATTTATAATACAGAAAATGTTATATATATTTTGTAATATAACACATATTAAATATATAAAATATGTGCTAATTCTAATATATATAAATATATATATAAAAATAATAAGAAATGTAAATTGGTTATTTTGTTAACTGGTTTTTCATCATTAAATTATAATTAGAAGTCAATTTAAAGTTAAAAAACGCTGACCAACCATTTGTGTATATACTGTACTTACTTATGTAAATAATGATTTATTAAATGTAACTTTTTATATGTAATATATTATACACATTATATATAAAAAAATCAAGATATATCATATAATGCATATTTATAATAAATTTATATGAAATTGGTATTATTTATAATACAGAAAAATGTTTATATATATATATATATATATATATATAGTAATATAATACATATTTAATATATAGAAATTTGTATTAATTCTATAATTTAAAAAAATTATTTTATATTTAACAAAAATCATTTAATGTTTATACACACAGTTCGTGTTTTTTTATAAATAATAATAATAATAATTTATTTATAATAATAACAATAATAAATGTAAATATGGCTATTTTGAAAACTGTATTTTTTACCATTCAGTTCTAATTAGAAGTAAATTTAAAGTTAAAAACATTTCTGACATACAATTTGCGTCCAGTATATGCTGTACGTATTTATGTAATGATTTATTAAATTTAATGAGGTCATGTGATTGAGGACAGCAATTGGTCTAAAATATTTATCTGTTCATACTGCACACTGTTTCACATACAACTTACACTGCATACTGCACAGTAGTTTCCATTCAGAACATTTGTCAGAGAGGGAAAAGTAAAGCTAATGAGACACCTAGTGAGAGAGCACAAATATACACCAGAAAGCATAAAAGAGAAGAGGAAAACAGTGAACTTGAGAGATGTTTTCAAGGAGAGCAGAGATAAAAGGATCTGACGCTAAAGTCAGAGGATCAAAGTAGAACAAATAGGGATAAAAATGCAGAAAAAAACAGAAATAAACAAGATGCGCAGTTGAGATCACAAGAGTTCACGTCTCAGCGTGAAGAAAGTCACTGTATCTCACAGCTCATTGGCTGAGCCCTGGCCCACACAGCCACCAATGGTGTTCAAACAGCCCGTTAGCCTCAGGTGAGTCTCATCAGCATGATTAATGAGCTCAGTACTTATTAGCGACATACAGCCGAACGTACAGCTTGTTAAATTACATTGGATCAGTCATTCTGAAGCTCTCTTCCAAAACCTAGCGAGACGCCTACTTAGACAGCATTCATCCTGCGCTTTCTTTGTTCCACGAGGTAGGTGGAAAATAACACAACTGCAAAAAGCCTAGTTTAGACACAAATCTAAGGCAGCATCGCTTCCTTCTTCAAGGAAACATCGTGACAAACTAAGTGAAAGAATAAAGGAGAAGTCCACTTCCAGAACAACAATTTACAAATAATTTACTCACCCCCTCATCATCCAAGATGTTCAATTCTTTCTGTCTTCAGTTGTAAAGAAATTATGGTTTTTGAGGAAAACATTTCAGGATTTTTCTCCATATACTGGACTGCATTGGTGCCCCTGATTTTGAACGTCCAAAATGTAGTTTAAATGCAGCTTCAAAGGGCTCTAAGCGATCCCAGCTGAGGAAGAAGAGTCTTATCTAGCGAAAACGTTCTGTAATTGTTTTTGAAAAATTAAAATTTGTATACTTTTTAAGCACAGAAGCTCGTGTAGCACTAGCTCTGTGATGTACGTCCACGACGCTACGTACTACAGAATCACGTTGAAAGGTCACGCACGACTCACCACCTTATTTGCTGATTCTTTCCGACAGTGGAATAGATATGGTCCATTCTTGACAGCATGGAGATTCATGCTCCGTTGGCAATGGTTGGCATTTTCCACACGTGCACCACCATGTCTCGTTTAAACGTGGTCTGCCCAAGGCTTGAGAGACTTGAGTCGCCGCAGCAGTCTCCTCTCTCTGTCTAAGTTAATCATCTGTGTACTCCGGCTCAAAAAGGTAGGGTAAAAAAAACTCCATCCCATTTTCTCCTACAACTTCAGAATTGTCTAACATCGTTGTACCTTTCTGTTTGTAAACAGCATTTGACTTACTTGCACCTCATTAGTCTTTGCACATTTGCTTTGTAAACACTGGGTCTGTGGTTCCGCCTACATTCGTTGTGACCTTTCGATGTGATTCTGTTGTGCGTAGCATCGTGGACACACATCCCAGAGCTACTGCTACATGAGCTTTTGTGTTTACAAAGTATACAAATTTTAATTTTTCTAAAAAAAAAAACTGATTGTTTCGCTAAATAAGACCCTTCTTCCTTGCCTGGGATCGTTTAGAGCCCTCTGAAGCTGCATTTAAACTACATTTTGGAAGTTCAAAATCAGGGCAATGAAGTCCTTTATATGGAGAAAAATCTTAAAAAACGCTTTTCTTAAAATTATAATTTCTTTACGACTGAAGACAGAAAGACATGAACATCTTGGATGACAAGGGGGTGAGTACATTATTTGTAAGCTGTTGTTCTGGAAGTGGACTTCTCCTTTAAGATGGTGGATGGCAGCTATATGTGATTACGTATTGAAAATTACAAATAAAAACATAAAATCTATTTACACTGTGAAGCTTTATGCTAATTTGGCATTTACATCAAACTTTGTTCTCGTAAATTGAGTTTTGTGCATCAATACTAAAAGTATCTGTTAAAAAGAAAAACTGAATTAAAAACAAACTACTTGACTCATATTTTTTAAGGTTTATTTGAGTATCGCAATGTAAACACAACAACATGCTAATCATGCTAATAAAATCAAGTGAAAGTACTGCTTCTCCTGTATTTCTAATGAGTATCGCTATTTAGTCACACGCTAGCATCAAACTATTGGAACTGCACTATTTTGTCTGTACAATGTATTTTTACATTAATTTGAGTATTGTGTTGTTAGCTTAGCAGCATTCTATCATCAACTCTTCCAATCCAATTTCAGTATTCTTGTAAACAGCTGTTTTGTGTCAATACTCATGAAGTGCAACTAAAACGATTAATCTAACTAAACGTACTATTTTACTCATTATTTGTATGAGGAACAATACAAACAAGGCTTATTAGAGTAACGCTAACATCATGCTAATAAAATCAACTGAAAGTGCCCTTTCTTCTGTAGTTCTCATGAGTATCGCTATTTAGCCACATGTTAGCTTCAAACGTTTAGAATATAAATAGTTAAAATGCACTATTTGATTCAGAACTTGTCTGCATTTTTACTACAGTTTTTGTAAAAACACTACAGTTTTTTTTTTTTTTGGAAAATAGGCTCATTGTCCAATTTTCCTAGAGTTAAACAATTGAGTTTTACCGTTTTTGAATCCATTCAGCCGATCTCCGGGTCTGGCGGTAGCACTTTTAGCATAGCTTAGCATAGATCATTAAATCTGATTAGACCGTTAGCATCTCGCTCAAAAATGACCATATATAATGATGATATTTTTCCTATTTAAAACTTGACTCTTCTGTAGTTACATTGTGTACTAAGACTGACGGAAAATGAAAAGTTGTGATTTTCTAGGCTGATATGGCTAGGAACTATACTCTCTGGCGTAATAATCAAGAAACTTTGCTGCCGTACCATGGGTGCAGCAGGCGCAATGATATTATGCAGCGCGTGAAAGTGACCGGCACTAAGTTTGTGTAGATGCAGAGTTGCAGCCGGCAGAGTTGATGTAATATGATAGACAATATATTCTATGATGTGTGTCGATTAGCAATGGCTTACAAAATATACTTACTCATTATGAAAATACCCGAGATGGCTTGAAGAACAAAGATAAACCGTATATTATTGCAGACGAGTGCTTTATTGTCCTAACACTTCATCATTTAAAATGTTTAACGTTATATTTTATTTTTATACAGTTACAGCAATAGCGATGCTTTTATCCACATTAGAGATTTCCTGGCTGGAACGTCATCAGTGTTATCTCTTTGATGCATATGTGGATTTTCTGCACGAAGACGCCCTCTGGCGTCCAGTATGAATGAAAACCATCCTATTTTGTGTAAAAATCGGAAAAATAATACCTCTGTCAAAAGAAAAATTTAGCAGACATATAACAATCCATGCTTTTTCCAGTATACAGAGGTTTGCAGGAGTATTTTGTTGTTAATTAGATGCAAAGTTGTTAATTAGATGTAGCAAGCTATCAGAACCGAACCGTGGTTAAAAACCGAGGTATGTATTGAACCGTGGACTAACTGTATTGTTGCATCCCTAATGCTAACATCAAACTGTTGGAATGGTTGTTAAAAATGCACTTTTACTCATTTTGAGTATGTTTTACACATTTATCCCTGTTGAAAAAAACAGCATATGCTGGTTAGGTAAGTTTTGATGCTGGGATGCTGATTTTAGCTGGTTTATACTATACTGAAAACAGTTTCTCTTGTCGTTCTCATTATTATCGATATTTAGCAACATACATCAATCTGAGATTGAATATTTTTTAATAGTTATTAAATCAATCTACTGAAAACTTGTGCACGCTTTGTCTTTTCCGTTTATTAGAGTATCACGTCATCAGATTAGCAATATGCTAATGTTAAACTTTACCGCAGTCAATTAAGCGTTGTTTCTCATGAGTAGAGTTCTTTCATGATGCTCACCTGCCATGCAGAGCTGCTGCCTATGAAGTGCACTACAAATAACTCGCTTATGAGATTTGGCTGCCCACGTTGGCAGTCGGAAGTATGACGGCTCACTAGCATTTTGGAACAGAGCTTGAGAGAAACCACTGGCTCTCATTACGACTTGAAAGAGAGATCGAGCGAGAACTCAAAGCACCGCTGTGTTTGTAACTGCTGCCCCAGAGCCTGTGGCAAATCTACTCTATGATGGGTATAACCCACAATGCCGTGCTCTCTGGCAGGTGCTCAAGCGCTTGCAGTGGGTTGGTCAAACATATAATACATCTCTCCACACACACACGCGCACACGCTCTGACAGATACCTCTTGTCAGGGGGGGTTTCTTGACTGGGCGGTACTTCCTGTAGGTCTGGAAGATTGGCAAAGTCGTCCTGCTCGGCCAATCCGATCGCGAGAGACAGAACCACCATTTTTCCTTCCCTTCACCAAGAAAATGACACACGAAACAAAGAGAAAGCAGAAAGAGAGAGCAGTAGAGTGCAGAAAGTTAGAGTTGACAGCGAGAGGAAACACAAGAAGGAGAAACCATTAGTAGGCAACAGGTATTATTAGTGTTGAGTTTGTGATATCAGCCCCGTTCCTCAGACCGCACTGCACTTTGTTTTACAGCAGCTGGTTTACAAATATGCACTTATTTTCATATTAATGCTTAAGACTCAAGATCCTCAAGAAATGCCACGTGTGCTATCCTCAAAATTACAAGCCAGTTGTACATCTGCATAGCTGCGCTATTATACAAATAAGCAGCTCAAGATATATCACAACTTTTCTTAAAGGGATAGTACACCCAAAAATGAAAATGTACTCATTATTGACACACCCTCACATTGTTTTAAACCTGTATGAGTTTCTTACTTCTCTTGAATACAAAAGAAGATATTTCAAATAACGTTGGTAATCAAACACTTCATGGTCTTTTTGTTCTCTACTATAGAAGTCAAAAGCTGGGTTTCCATCCAACGTGCGAATTTAACTTACGCGCAAAACTGGAATATCGCATTGCAAACAAGCACTGTTTCCATCCAAGAGTCACTAGAACAAAATCATCACTTCCTGGCAAATCACCACTAAATATCACTAAGAAAAGTAGGAGAAGTCACTGAATATAGTCGTTGTCATATAATAAATTACTTGCGCCTCAGAGTGAGCAAATGAAACATTCTGAGGTGGATGCCTCCTGTTCGGGAATGCTGTCGTGTAAGACAGTTTTGGGAATACTTTCATGACAGACTTTAAGAAAGACCATAACGTCATTTCAGATGCTGTGCAACGAGATCGATCTGCTGGTTAGTCAAGTTATGCTGTACCATCACGCAAAGTCACATGTCTGTTTTATGGGCATGGAGGAATTATTTCAGTCAATGCATTTCCATCTCCCATTATTTGCATGAACTCTTTTTCACACAAGTCTAAAACCATCTAAAGCAAGCATAACTTTTTTGCAAATAATTTTTTTTTTTTTCGAAATTGATGTTTCCTTAACTCATTTCTGATGTGATTAGGGATTAGGAATTTTCTGTTCGACTAGCAGTCGATTAATAAACCATATAAATCATAATAATGATTCTTTAATTTCCTACATACATTGCCTAATAAGCACTTAAGCGCACACAAAAAAAGCTTGCCACAGCGCACCAGCAGATAATAATTATGAATGTAGATTGCATTAACGTTTTAATAATTTATTGCTAAACTAGCGCTTTCTCTGTTTTCGGCTTACGAGATGAAAACGGCAACAGTCTCTGCAAGACTGATGCACCTGTATGCATGTTTCATATGGATTACATAATCTGAGAATGTCTGTTTTCCATTTGAATTTGTTGATTTAAAAGTAGACAGTTCACTCTCTATAGATATATTTTTCATGTCTGTAAGGCAAGTATACACAGAGTTTCGAAGTGATGCGCTCAAGTTTACAGAGACCAAGATGGCAGAAAGCACATCCTGCTTGTTTTAATTATTTTACAAAAGCACAACGTTTTGTTGTTATTGTGAGTGCACACAAATAAGCATACAGTCTTTACAGATTCAAAAGATGTATGAATAAAAATGACGGAGTATTTTAAGTTCAAGCAACCGCACCGGTGCCTCCATCTGTCATGCAGTGAATACGGTACTATTCAGCTTCCACACACCGCACAGACACTTGAATAGTGCACATTCTTCTAGGTTAACATTACATTGAGCGGGCATGTAAAGTTGCTACTAAATACATCTTTCAGATGAAAAGCCATATTTGAGGTCGATGACTGATAGGTGAGTGTTTGGATGTCCTGCCCGATGTACTATATTACCACATAGACCAGCCGTTAACGATCTGTCCTTCACGACTGCCTGGGTTCACCACTTCCTGTGGAATTTTTTTTCAGCAATTAAGTGGCTAATAAAATTTTGGTCGACCAAGCCTCTTCTCGTTGATTAATGGTTAGCTGACTATTAGGGGACAGCCCTAGATGCGATATTTCAAAAAACGGTGATGGAAACATAGCGATTAGCTACCAGCGATTATTTAGTTACCCAGAAATGTTCAAATATCTTCATTTGTGTTAAACAGAAGAAAGAAAGTAACACAAGTTTGGAGTAACTTGAGGGTGAGTAAATAAAGTACAACAATAAATATAATGGAGCCTACACTAATAATGTTCAGTTTATGGTAAGAAAAAAATCTAGCCTGTAGTTTCACAATAAAAAATGAAACTATAAAGAGATGTAACTACAACAAAATAGCGGAGACTGCAACAAAGACAGTCACGTGTCAGCGTCCTGGATTCATGTATGCCTCAAATGGATTATACTTTAGCGTATGCTTTAAAAAACACAAAGTATTCTTGAGCTTCAAGGGTACATTTACACAACTACAATGTACTAAAAATGTAAATGTTTTTCCTTAGCTTTTTGAAAAGTTTTGCGTACAAACAACAACGTTGTCAAAACAATCCCTGTTCAAGCAAATCTACGAAAACAACTAAAAATGCTGTATTATCATACCAGGCCAGTAGTTGGCAATGTCACTTTGTAAAGTAACACGCATCTGCACACATATAGACTGAAGATGTAAAACATATGCGTGTGACATCACTGCGTTTTAATTTACATGTAGATAACGGTATTGTTTTCAAATGTAAATAAATGGCCGAAACGCATAAAAAGTTATTTTAGGTAAAAATGGTGTCATGTAAACGCTCCCTATGTGAACGCGACCCGTCGATGGCAAGAACTATAACTACAACAGGTATTTTTTTCTTTTCTATTAAAATTAGACTGTACAGTAAGATAATTTGTGTTTTGCATTACAAGATATGTTATTGTCAGACAGATTGAATGTTCTGTTAAAACAAGTAACATATTTGTCAGATGGGTTGCATTTTACATTAAACCAAGGTAAAATGACATTGCTACAACAGCATTTTAGTGCCATGTTAAAAAAAAATCTAAGGTCACGAGATTAAAGGTCGAAATTACGAGGAATAAAAGTCGAATCATTACGAGAACAATGTCGAAATACTACCAGAATAAAGTCTAAATACTTCGAGAATAAATTCGAAATACTACAAGAAAAGTCAAAATACTTCAAGATGAAGTCGAAATACCTAGAGAATAAAATACGTCGAGAATGGAAATTGAAATAATGCCGAGAACAAAGTCGAAATACGTCGAGAATAAAGTCAACGCCGAGAATAAAATTGAAAATACCAAAGAATAAAATCGAGAATAAAGTTAAGGAATATTCGAAATACGAGAATAAAGTCGAAATGCGTCGAGAATAAAGTCGAAATGAGTTGAGAATAAAGTCGAAATACCTCGAGAATAAAGTCGGAATATGTCAGGAAAAAAGTCGAAATACGCTGAGAATAAAGTCGGAATATGCGGGAAAAAAGTCGAAATACACTGAGAAAAAAGTCGAAATACGTCGAGAATAAAGTCGAAATGCGTCGAGAATAAACTCGAAATACCTCAAAAATAAACTTGAAATACCTCGAAAATAATATACGTTGAGAATAAAGTCAAAATACCTCGAGAATAAAGTCGAAATACTTTGAGAATGAAACACTTCGACAATAAAGTCGAAATACGTCGAGAATAATTTGCGCATGCAAATGGCCTGGATTCAAGAGCACCGAGAGAAGTTGCTAGGCCACCTGAATTTATTATTTATTTATTTAAATATTGTTGCATCCGAGTGGCCACATCATCTTACTGGGATGAGGAAGAGTTAATTTTAAGGACTTTATTCTCTAAATATTTCAACTTTATTCTCGTAGTATTTTGACATCCTCATAGTGATTTGACTTTATTCTCGAAATATTATGACTTTAATCTCGGAATCTTAGATTTTTATTTTTATTTTTTAATGTGGCACTAAAATGCCATTGTACATTAAAGTTTTGCATTTAAACAAAATGAATATTTCATGTCAGATGTGTTTGTATATTAACACATCATGCTCCTTTAAAAGCACAATCATGCTTTTTGATTCGAACATTTTATGTCATGTGTGAATTGTTCTCAAGTCATTCCTGTCGTGTTTAGAGGATAGTTCTTCTGTGTGAACAGGCGTGTAAACACACAAACTTACATTCTCTGGCACACATACATTGATTTACTGTCCTCTTCACTCAACACATTATCGGAGTCTCCTCTCTGCACCTGTCTCACTCTCTTTCACTGGTGTTTTCATCCCTCTCTTTCTCTCTCTTCAGCCTTAATTGAAGGCCGTTAGAGAGATCTGGACTAATTGTTTCTATTTGAGAGTGCCACGTGTGTGTGTGAGGTGTCAGCACTGAGCTGCTGCTTTCTGGGTCACTGCTCACCCTCTATCTCCTCTCCTCTTCTCTGCTCTTCCTTACATTCTTCATTTTTCTCTCTCCTTACAAATCCCCCTCATCTCTGAGCCTCAACCTCTCTCTAATATCCCGCTATTAAACTCCTCTTAAACAGCTTTTGAAAGGCGCCGTCTCTCCCTCCTGATCTTAAAGAAACAGTTCACACGAAAATTCATAGACTTACCATGCACATATTGTTACAAGATAATGTATGTTAGATTTTATGTTGATGTGTAGAGATATATATATATACATATATATTAAGAAAATTAAGTCTAAATCAAGTTATTAGCAATGCATATTACTAATCAAAACTTATTTTTTTGATACATTTACAGAAGGAAATGTACAAAATTTCTTCATGGAACATATTCTTTACTAAATATCCTAATGAATTTTGGATAATTTTGCATAAAAGAAAAATCAATCATTTTGACCCATACAATGTATTTTTGGCTATTGGTACAAATATGTCCAAATATGTGGTCCATAGTCACTTATTTTTATTTATTATTAGATTATTTATTATTTAATATTTTGTATTTTACTATTATGTGTATACTATTACAGACTTAATATTTATATTGTAGTAATTTTTATTTTATAGTAATATTTTTCATTAGACTTTATTTTCATATTTTCAGTTTTCATTGTAATTTTGTGTTGTGTTTTTAGCATTTTTTTTATTTTTATTTTTCGATTACTACTTAAGTTTAATTTAACTTAACTTAATATATATAAGCAGTCATCAGGGCAAATTGTGTCCTGTCAATGGGGGACCGAAAAACATTTAGTTTGACCCTATTCATCATTCATAGTTCAAACCAGCATTGCCAGATCCACTTTTTTCCCTTCACCAAACATTATTTGTATCTCTCTCGCATCGAAAAATCACAACAAGCTTTGTGGTTTGTTACTTCTGATAAAAAACAAACTATCAACTTTCAAATCCTACACATTTTATCATAAAATGCAAACAATAAATGCTGTTTTGCCGCTCTTTAATGTGCTTTTGTTCAAGCGGCAGCACTCCTTTTCTATTTTACTACAAGTTATAGCACAAAATAAACATGAAAATATATATATATATATATATATATATATATATACATATACATATATATATATATATGTGTGTGTGTGTGTGTGTGTGTGTTTTCATCTCTTAAACAACACTATTGTCTTTAGCAAATCTCTAAATGTATATTTTTCTTTTGTTATATTATAATATACTACTTTTAAGATTATTCATATGTTGTTATGATGCCTAAATTTGCCTTTAAAACTTAAGATAAAATTTTGTTTTAAGTGTTTTATTTTTAATTATTTAAATATTTACGAAAATGTTTTGGGGCTAAATTCTTTTTACATCTCTATGGTATGCTTTTTTTTTTCAAATATCGCCCTTTACGTTACACAAAAAATAAGAAGCATACGGGTTTTGAACAACACAAATGTGGAGTAAAAAATGCCAGCATTTTCATTTTCAGCCGAGCTGTTCCTTTAAGTCCTAACCTCGTCATATGGTATTATGATCTCTTGTTCTTCACTTCCTTTCCTTCTCCTCCCATCTAAAGTGGTTTTAATACTCTTCATCCCTCCCCCCCTCCACTTCCCCATCTTCCATTTTTCTTCTCTCTCCTGCTGTAAATCCATCCGTTCCTTCATATTCTCCTGGGCTTCCCTCCATTTTGGCACACTCCGGCTATTTTTACCTTTCAGAATTTAATGGCTGCAAAAAATAGCTCCTGGCTGGTGCGACTGCACACTCGCACACGCACGGCACGCACTCGTGCGCGCAACAGACAGGAATCATTATTGTCAAAGCAATAAAAAGAGGCACTTTTCCGGTGAGAGCCGGACGGGGCGAATGTTCGGGGATGTTCACAGGACTGTCGCTGACCACTGATAACACACCAGCAACCCTCAATTACACCCCACCTCCCCCTTCCTCTCTTTCTTTCTTCGTTCTCCTTTTCTCTGTCTCTGTGTCAGACCCAAGGCCATGTATGTGTGTCAATGACATCCCCCTTTAACTAGCGGAGATGAAATATTTAGACTTTCCAGCATAAGCGGAACAAGGATGTTTTGGGAACGGCATACTTCCACACTATTTTTGCTGTACGCACATTGTTCACGGATCGCAAATTCTCTGTATGCATGAAATGATTTACTGCGTTTGCTAAAACCCACAGAATGCAGACCTCAAGGAATAATGCATTTAACTTTATATGTTGAACAAACCCTATTTTGTTTCATTATTTCAGGGTTTCTGCAGGATTTGCGAAGAGGAAATGTATGACCTTTTTAAGACCTTCATAAGACCAAAATTGAAGAGTACACAATATGTCAGTATGATCTCAAAATAATAAACGTGTATGGAGCACACAATGAATAAATGTGATCCTGGACCACAAAACCAGTCGTAAGTCGCACGGGTATAATTGTAGCCGAAAAATAGCCAACAATACATTGTATGGGTCATAATTATCAATTTTTCTTTTATGTGAAAAATCATTAGGATATTAAGTAAAGATCATGTTTCATTAAGATATTTTGTAAATTTCCTACCGTAAATATATCAAAACTTAATTTTTGATTAGTAATATGCCTTAAGAACTAAATTTGGACAACTTTAAAGGCGATTTTCTCAATATTTTGCTATTTTTTTCCACCCTCAAACACCAGATTTTCAAATTGTTGTATCTCGGACAAATATTGTACTACTATCCTATACTATCCTAACAAACCATTCATCAATGGAAAGCTTATTTATTCAGCTTTCAGATGTAGAAATCACAAATTTGACCCTAATGACTGGTTTTGTAGTCCTCAAATACTTGAGAGGCAAAGTGACAAATCCGAACAGAGTTTATGAATAAAACTAATATCTGTCAATGGGCACAGAAAATCTACTTAATTCAAAGAGAAAACAAGTTCTTATCTCCTGTTGACAGATACTGGTTATCGTTTCAAGCAGAAACTTGCTTAGTTTTGTTAAATTTCTCAGAAAACAAGACTTCATATCTTCATTTTGCTTTTTAAGTAACTGTATCTCAACTTAAGGATGTTTAATAATTCATACTGGAAAACAAGACAAAAACACTGAAGATGATATTCATTTTTAATAATGCATTTTTAGTAATGCATGCAACATTTGATTCCATGATTTGGATGAATTTAAGACTTTCTGCTTTGATTTAAGGCATTTTTAAGGCATTCATTGGTAGAAGGGCCTATCCTAACAAACCATACATCAATAGAAAGCTGATTTATTCAGCTTTCAGATGTATAAATAAAGAAATGATCCTAATGACTGGTTTTGTAGTCCTCAAATACTTGAGAGGCAAAATGACAAATCTGAACAGTTTATGAATAAAACTAATATCTGCCAATGGGCACAGAAAATCTACTTAATTCAAAGGGAAAACAAGTTTTTATCTCCTATTGACAGATATTGGTTATCGTTTCAAGCAGAAACTTGCTTAGTTTTGTTCAGTTTCTCAGAAAACAAGACTTCATATCTTCATTTTGCTTTTTAAGTAACTGTATCTCGACTTAAGAATGTTTAATAATTCATACTGGAAAACAAGACAAAAATACTGAAGATGATATTCATTTTTAGTCATGCATGCAACATTTGATTCCATGATTTGGATGAATTTAAGACTTTCTGCTTTGATTCAAGGCATTTTTAAGGCTTTAATTTGCAGAAGGGCGAGTTTAGAGTAAAAAAAAAAAAAAACCTGTTATTTGATAAAACCATATTTGTGACTTTGGACCACAAAACCAGTCTTAAGTAGCACGGGTATCTTTGTAGCAATTGGCAAAAATATATTGTATGGGTCAAAATTATTGATTTTTCTTTTATGCCAAAAATCATTAGGATATTAAGTAAAGATCATGTTCCATTAAGTTATTTTGTAAATTTCCTACCATAAATATATCAAAACTTAATTTATAATTATTATTATGCATTAAGAACTTCATTTGGACAACTTTAAAGGCGATTTTCTCAATATTTTACTCAATATTTTTTGCACCCTCAAATAGTTTTATCTTGGACAAATATTGTTCTATCCTAACAAACCACACATTAATAGAAAGTTGATTTATTCAGCTTTCAGATATATAAATAAAGAAAATGATCCTAATGACTGGCAGTCCTCAAATACTTGAGAGGCAAAATGACAAATCTGAATGGTGTTTATGAACAAAAGATCTGCCAATGGGCTCAGAAAATCAACTTAATTTAAGTTTTTATCCCCTATTGACAGATATTGGTTATTGTTTTAAGCAGAAACTTGTTTTGTTCAATTTCTCAGAAAACAAGAATTTTGGAGAATCTACATTTTGCTTTTTAAGTAACTGTATCTCGACTTAACTCTCGACTTTACTGGAAAACAAGACAAAAATACTGAAGATGATATTCATTTTTAGTAATGCATGCAACATTTGATTCCATGATTTGGATGAAATTAAGACGTTCTGCTTTGATTTAAGGCATTTTTAAGGCTTTAATTTGTAGAAGGGAAAATTTAGACTAAAAAAAAAAAACCTGTTATTTCATAAAACCACCAAAATTTGGCATAAAACCGGTAAAATAGTGAACATTTAACAATGTGCACTGCAGTTATCAATTTTCCAGCTGTCAGTACTGAAAATGCAAGGACAAATGTAGTACATCCAAGTATTCAATGCACACAGAAAATCTGTGTACTGTGCAGAGTATCTAAACTGCAAACTAGATCAGTAGTAATAGTAGTACGGTAGTATGAGTCTCTAAACCTTGACTCAGACTTGATTTCCCCTTTCTTTCCCTTTTCTTTCTTTATCCTGGGGTAACAATCCATTTTGAGAGTAATGATTCGGAGGACAGAAAATCAATGCTTGAGGGTTAACGTGAATCTGTAGCGAAGACTTTAACTTCAACACCTGCCTGCATACAAACACACACGTGTAACCAAACATACACATTTAATGCAATAGTTCACCCAAAAATGTACTTATAAACCCCTATGACAGACTTTCTTTACAGAAACGTTATGGTTTGATCTGTAAGCTGCTTCTTCCAAATGCACTTTTATATAATTATATAAATCATTATAGATTTAAAGTACATAAAAATTGTCTTCTGAAGTTATATGGATTCTTTTGGCCACTTTTATAGTATTTTTTTTTGTCCATTTTGTTCAAAGAACAGTATTAACATCATACGGGTTTGGAACAACGTGACATTGTGTAAGTGAGTAAATGACGACAGTAAGCGTAATAAAGCTGAAATTGTAAAAAACATCCAGCCGCCTTTCACTAGAAAGTCTTTTTCAATCCTGTCATAAAAAGCTGTTGACCTAGCAGCGCGTGAAGACACCTAGTTATTCATCACTGAATCACTGTGTTTAAATGTGAAAATTACAGGCCTTCTCTCGCACCGACCCCATTCAGGAAAGCATCTATTATAATTCAATTAAATGCGTCACAACAGAGCCAAACGTCGCATATGCGCAACCGAGGCAGGCTTACAAATTCAACCATGTTACATCACTTGAGAGCCATGAAATCCATCAATCACGCCGATTTGCTGTGTGTTCACGTGTGGATAATCTTGGGAAATTAGATGATGTTCAGTCGCGTTAATTGTTTGTCATTTGAGCTGAGACCTGCCCTCCCTTCCTCCGCAGGTCACGCAGTAGAGATTTAGAGAGACGGCGTTAAACGCTGTTATATAAACCCAGCCAGAGCGTCAACTGAAGACCTGTAGCCCCTGTCAAGCCGCTGTTATTGGCTGTGGTCGGTTGATAGTCCGCAGGCCTGTTCGCTCAATAAGTCACGGCTATTCTAGGGCATTATGTCTCAGACTTCGGATGAACGACTCTGTTTGGAAACAAAAGACCGAACATAAGTGTAACGAAGGGATACTTAAAGGTTGGCTGACAAAAGAAATGAATATTTTGCCATTATTTACTCACTTTTATGCCATTCCATACCCCATATTACTTTTTTCTTCCATAAAACACAAAAACTGTAAAATATATTATGTAATAATATATGTGCATTTTAAAACTTGGGATCTCAGCATTCTTTGTGATGTCACACTCCTTCATGTTTCATTCATGTTTTGCAACCGAAAGGTCCGTAGTTTAACTTAAAAACGCAACATTTGAGTAAACTCAGTAAGTATCAGAAAATTCGACTTGCATTTACAGCCGAGGTCAAAAGTTTACATACACCTTGCAGAATCTGCAAAATGTTAATTACCATAATAAGAGGGATCATACAAAATGCATGTTATTTTTTAATTTAATACAGACAAAAGATATAGTTGTATAGTTGTTCATGAGTCCTGAACAGTTAAATTGCCCTGAATAGTTAAATCCTTCAGGTCCCACAAATTCTTTGGTTTTTTAGCATTTTTGTGTATTTGAACCCTTTCCAACAATTACCACCTTTTCACACTGAGGACAACTGACGGACTCATAAGCAACTGTTACAGAAGGTTCAAACACTCACTGATGATCCAGAAGGAAAAAACGATGCATTAAAGGGATAGTTCACCCAAAAATGAAAATAATGCATAGTGTTTCATTCTGGAGCATCAGTGAGCATTTGAACCTTCTGTAATAGTTGCATTTGAGTCCCTCAGTTGTCCTCAGTGTGAAAAGATGGATCTCAAAATCATACAGTCATTGTCGGAAAGGGTTCAAATACACAAAAATGCTGAAAAATCAAAGAATCTGTGGGACCTGAAGGATTTTTCTGAAGAACAGCGGGCAGTTTAACTGTTCAGGCAAACAAGTGATTTATGAAAAACTATCACTAAACAAAAAGCTGTGGATCATTTAGGTAACAAGGGTATGTAAACTCTTGAAGAGGGTAATTTTTTTTTATTATTTGACTATACATACAAAACATGCATTTTGTATGATCCCTCTTATTTTAGTAAAATAATTAACATTTTGCAGATTCTGCAATGTGTATGTAAACTTTTGATCTCAACTGTAAGTATAAAAGACAGATATACTGCACAAGTTGTATGTTCTACTTTTATACTGTTTAGAAATAAAAAGGCATTACAGTACATGAGGATGAAAATAGTAACATTTTTGAGTGAACTGTGCCTTTAAACACAGAAGAAACACATTAAACATTCATGAACATGCTCACACACAGGCAAACACATGCCCAAACACAAACGCATGTGCTGACACACATACATAATAATAGCCCTGGTACCATATCTCCAGTGGTCCCCTGAGGTCCTAAAATGTGACATATTTAAACCAGCTGAGGCAGGCCGCACACAAGGCAATATTCAACCATATAAAAAACAGAGCGTCACAAAACAGCAGATCAGTGCAGCGCGCTGAGGGAGGGGGGTGATATTCTGCTGCGGGGCTGAAATATAGTGTGACAAAATGAACGACTGTCTGGCAGGGTCTGGAGACAGACAGGTGTAGAGAAAGAGAGACAGAGGTGCAGGAACAGAGGCGAGGACGAACAAGAAGAGGCACGCAGATCATTTTCAGCTGAACTCTGGGAGATTTACACTGTTTTAATAGCTCTATTATTAACAGTACTAAAGCAGGGTTAGTATTTATAAAGCATCCCAGAGAAAGTGGACTGATGTAGTCTGTGACATTTCTCAAATAATCCACAAGCTTTGGAAAAATTTTCCCAAAAATGATCGATCTTATTTGTGGAATACAAAATAAGATGTTTTGGAGAATGATGATTTACCACTGCTCTTTTCTTACAATAAAAATGAATGACGATGGACACTATTACGCTTTAAAAAAGAACAAAAAGCACCAAAAAGTAGTCCATACGACTTATGCACTATAATCGAAGTCACATGATGTCTTTGTACAAAGAACAGACTAAAATTTAAGTAATGATATGAAATCTGTAAGACATGTCTTGATATGGTATATTTAAACAAACAAGAATCTGAACCTTTGTAACAAGAGTCAGTTGGACCCCTGTTACGGTGCTTTTTTTGTCATTTTTGTAGCTTTACAGGCCAAAGCAATGATATGGATTCCTTTTATGGAAAAGAGCAGCATGAGCATTCAGCTAAACTTCTCTTTTTCTCTTCTATTTAAGAAAGAAAGTCATAGGGGTTTGGTACAACATGAAGGTGAGTAAATGATGTCTGAATTTTCATTTTTCGGTGAACTATCCCTAAACAGTTGGGCGACTACTTAAGCTACAATGTTGCCGGGCAATTTTACCAAGCGATGTTGCCTGGACACTTTCCCATTGAAAATGGGCAACAAATTTCTATCTGGATACTACCTGGTTGCCCGGTGACAACAACATTGCCCAGCAACATTGCTCAAAAAGTTACCCCATGTTGCACGTTTAGTCAAGACTGATGAAGTTGGGAAGACATGCAAATATAGGACAAAGAGGCATGCACAGGAGAGACCCAAACAGGAAGTGACTTACAGGAAGGATTTAACGTCCAGGCCTCGTTTCTTTATCTGACCCATCATGTGATCCACGCTGCCAGGGTTTCCACGAGAGGCCCGCCCCCCGGCACCTCCTGACCTGTAGCGCGAAGCTCCGCCACCTGCCGGGCCACCCCTGGAGTTTCTTGAGCCGGCCCCGCCCCCTCCCCCAGGCCCCGCACCCCCACCCCCTCCACTACCAGGCTGGGTATGTAGCTGACCCAGACTCTGGGAGATGGGTGGCCTGCTGGCCAAACTTGGGGCTGGAGCCTGGATCAACGGTTGCTGAAGGCTCTGCTGACGTAGCAACGTGCGGGGCCGAGGCGTCGCCCCCGTCGACGGGATGTTGTCCAAGGTCTCGACCGAGGAGAGGGCGTGGTCAGACAAACTGTGCGGGCAGAGCAGGAGGGAGGGCAAGGAGCGAGACGAAGAAGGGCGGGAGCGACAGAGGGAGGGACGAGGAAGGAGGAGGAGAGAAGGTGGGACAAGAACAAAAGGGCGGGGACGAGGAGAAGGATCCGAGGAGGATTTGGAAAGGGTCGGAGGAGGATCAGGGGATGCAGATGGGCATGGAGGAAGAGGAGAAGACAAGTTGAAAGGAAAGAGTTCGGAATCCGGGTGTAGGAGAGTCAAGGAGTCAGTCGAAGACAGGAGAGGCGATAATGGAGACATAGAGGAGGATGAGAGGTTTAGGGAAGGATGGGGGCAGAACGGAATAGCCAGAGAGGAAAAGGGCAACGAAAAGATGGTGTCGTCAGATGGAGAAGGGGGTGGAGGAGCGGAAGAAGAAGAAGGAGGAGGTGGCGGAGCGCGAGATGTAGGTGGGGAGAGGAGGAGAAGGAGAAAAAAGGAGAGAAGCGTCAAACAGAGGCAGTAGCCACCATAACAAAGGTAGCAGAAGAGACCACAGCCGCCCTGGTCTGCATGAGTCTGCAAGTGTGCATGCGTGTGTCCATTCCCGGCCCGAGCGAGGCTGCCTTGAGCCGACGGCGATCGGTGAGCGTGCGTATGCGTCTGGGAGGCATGTGCGGCCTGCTTGCGGCCTGCTCCCGTGCGTGCCTGACTGGATCGCGGCGTGTGACGCGCATGCCCCGAACGACCGTGCGCATGTGTATGCCGCGGCGTGTGCGGCGTCAGTCGGCTGCCACCGGTTCTTCCGGGAGACTGTTTTTTGGTCTGCTGAGAGCCTCCCATATCTCTGTCTACTCTTCACACATCCCTCTGTTCCCTTTCTTCTCTTAACTTTGCCCGTCGTTTCTTGCGACACTCGTTTAAGTAATGCCACGGCCCCCTGTGTCTGTTCAGCAGCCAACCAACTACGCTGGCTCATCCGTCATTCTTTTGTCCTCTCCTCCCCTCCCTTCCCTTTGCAATTACATCCCTGTTTCTCTCATTAGCCCTGTTTCACTCTGATCTCAAAACTGTGTCAAATTCACCTCGGAAACTTCACAATGAGTTTCACCTGAGCTGCAAACACAATTTCTGTAAACATTCCCTGGCTGTTCTATCCCATTTTAGCTTGCCCAATCCTAGCATTCTAATACTCTCAGACAAAATGTGCACAAATTGTACCTTTAGGACAAACTCTGTCTTGGAGAGCCAATGTCCTGCAGAATTTAGCTCCAACTTGCCTGGAAGTTTTTAGTATGCCTATTAAGACTTTGATAAGCTGGTCCAGGTGTGTTTAATTGGGGTTGGAGCTAAACTCTGCAGGACAGTGGCCCTTCAGGACCCAGTTTGGGCACCCCTGCTTTAGGGTACAACAGCTTGCACTCAAGCTATATTCCCAGAGTCTCCTGGAGGACCACTGTCAATGTCCTCAGGCATATTAGAAACTTCAATCTAGGTTTACTAGGGCAAGTTCAAGCTAAACTCTGCAAGTCATTGGTCCTACAGGGGCAGATTTGGACACCCCTTCCCTTAAGCAGTGCTTCTCAAACCTATCCTGGGGACCCCCAACCACCCTCCCTCATTTAACACAGCTGATTCTACTCATCAGTTCTCTTGAACTGGGAGTGGCCTCTTTGGGGCAGTCGTGGCCTAATAGTTAGAGAGTCGGACTTGTAACCCGAAGGTTGTGGGTTCGAGTCTCAGGTCCGACAGGGATTGTCGTGGGGGGAGTGAATAACCAGCGCTATCTTCCACCTTCAATACCACGATTGAGGTGGGACCCTTCATCAAGGCACCGAACCCCCAACTGCTCCCCGGGTGCCGGAGCAATATGTGTGCTGTGTGTGTGTACTTGGATGGGTTAAATGCAGAGCACAAATTCCTAGAGTTCCTATTAGGAAGTCATTTAAAATGTGTAGTGGTTGGGGGTCCCCAGGACAAGTTTGAGAAGCACTGCCTTAAAGGGACATCTTTGAACTTTATTTACCCCTAGAAGGTTCATACTATTACTTTAGAGTAGATACGTGTCAAGTGTCAAGCTGCTATACCCCTAAAGAAACAATTTTTGAACATTTTAAGGAATTCATTAAACACATTTCAGAGCAATTTAGAGCTGAATGTAATAAAAAGTTTATGGAACATAACATAAACTAGCTCTAGTGGAGGAGAACCATGTTGATATTAAAATCAGCATGAAAAGGCATTCGCATCCCATTTTACTTCTGTAATGTGACATACTTTTATGTGAAACGGGAAATGCTGCTTTCAAATACAATGTGACACACAAGTGATTTTTTTTCCTAAAAAGCATTTAGGAAATTCTCACTTCACAGGAGATATTTTTAATGGTTCTGCATCATAATAAAGAGCAAATTATGCACATTAGGTGTGTAATTGATGCTTTCTACATTAAACGCAGTTGTCACACAAACCGGTCGCACTTTATTTTACGTTCCTGTTCCGCATGTACATACTATGTACTTATTATAGTAAATACAATAACTAGGTACTAGAGTTGAGCCGGATACTCGGCTGAAACGAGTATCCGGCACGGATAAAGCACTTTTGCCGAGTACGAGTATCATAAGAGTAATACGAGTCAATATCTGTGCTCGGATTGAATAAAAATTCTCATTGGGTAGTTTACTGTGTCTGCGTTCTGTGATAGGCTAGTCACAGCGCCCCTCCCCTACACACGTACAGATTTATTGTGTTGCTGTGTCCCGCTCTGCTCACACACACACAGAATAGTGATGGGAAGTTCGGATCATTTTACCGACTCGGTCCTTTGAGTCTCGTTCAGCAAAATGAACGAATCTTTTTTCGAGTCATTTCGTTCATTTTGTTCATTTTAGCAAAATATAATTAAAATGTTACGTTTTACCTCCCTAACACATCTACTGCTTACACAAACGTTGATCACACTACAAACAAAACAAAACTATAATGCTATAAGAAACAGAAAAGATTTATTCATTGTTTACCTGGGTCTTTAGTCTATGATTCGCTCACCTCGCCTCTTATCTGACAAGTTTTCGGGTTTGAGTCGTTCTTTCATCACGTGACAGCCCCATAAGGTGAACGAACGACTCTAAAACAGGTGAACTAATTCCAGTACAGAACCTAATAGGATGTTGCGCATGCGCGACTAAACGAATCACTCCCCGAGGCGACTCGTTCGTCCCGAGTCACATTAAAGATTCGTTCAAAATGAACGAATCGTTCAAGAACGACCTGTTCTCTCCCTCAGTCACTCAGGTTTGCGGGTTTTTTTTCGTTAACGTTTAGGGTTTCTTCAGCTTCAGGTTTGTTTGTAGTACTTACTTTTTAACCAGTAGAGTTTTGGTAAACGTGGGGTTTGTTCAGACGTGCTTGGTAAAAGCGACTCGCGTCTCTGCCTGTCGGAGAATTTTTTTTTCTTTTTTAAACCGTCAGCTGGCTCTGACCAGTTTTTTTTACTTCACGCACTGAGTGTCTGACACTTTCTTTCTGTATTTCATATATAAATAAATAAAAAAAGGAAGTAGTGGTATTACAAATTAATTAGTTACACACACACACACACACACACACACACACACACACTCACACATACCTGGTGTGGAAATAAAAAAAATAAAAAAGAACCAAAAAAATAAATAAATAAATAAAAAATCACACTGCTCAAGGTTAAAAAAAGAAAGTTATGTTGAAATGAAAACTCTTGTTCATTACATTTTACTTCATAATTGCAACCGCATGTGTTGTATTCATTGTTGCAAAACTTGTTCTGTATATAGTTCGTTTGTTATCATGATCAAAACCACTGATCTGAAGCTCAATGCTGATGCTGTCATGTAAATAGTTTTCTAATCAGCAATAAATATAACAATTTCTGATCAACCCATATCAATTGCATGCTTAAAATAACATACCGGTTAAAGCCCCGCCCATTTCAAGACAACACGACCCACTTCCAGGTTAAATCCCACCCACTTCCGGGTTAGGCCCCGCCCACTCCGAGTACAGATACAGATACAGATAATTAATATGGTTAACAGACACAGATACAGATACAGATAATGCTGTACTCGCTCATCCCTACTAGGTACTATCCCTACACCTAACTTTAACCCATGTACGTACCTTGCATTACAGTACTTTCTTAAGTAAGTACACGCAAGTACACGTACTGTCAAAATAAAGTGTCCCTTTAGGCTGTGTTACATGCAACAGTAGCCTAAAACAATGACTAAATAGCTATTTGACTATTAGTTAGTATTATCTTCTTATTTAGTATCTTATAATAACATTCCTTTTCTTTCATCCTTCACAGCAGGACCAGGAACATGTATTAATAAAATAAACAGGGACAAATTTGGTTTCATGTTGACATTAATAAGCTGGCATAGGGCGTAGCTGGCACCGGCTCAGCTGGTTAAGCTGGTAAAGGGCATCAGGTAGTTGCAGGACAAACACCAGGGGGCAAAACAAGCATAGCGAAGAACAAGATGTAGGCAAGAAAGAGAGACAGAGGAAGAGAGAGACCGGGAAAAGGGGGTGTGAGACACAAACACAAGAGACAGACACATATAGCTGCCTGAAAATAGAATCCAATTACTGACGGAGAAAAACGGAGGGCGTGTTGAGAGAGAGAACGAGAGAAGAACGAGGACTGGTGGTATGGATGGAGTGTGAGAAGAGAGATGTGAGACGAAGAGAGAATATGTGAGGTGCTGGAGGAGAGGAGGTGTTAGCGAAGGGTGTGAAGAAAACTTAAATTGAGCCCCCCGTGCGTATGTGTGCGAAACTGTGTGAACGTCTACACACAAGCGGCACATGAATACAGTAGCGTTGTAGCAGCTCTGGGTTTGTTTTGGCTTGGTGACGTTTGGTACCCTATTCACGTCTCGTTGTGTTCATTCCTTCGGTGTGATTCGTTAATTAGTCTCGTTATAATCAACATGAAATCAAAACTGTCTCGACTTACTTGCTGAGTACATGTTCCTGGTGTTAGTTTGCACAATTCATCAGTGGTCCATCTCTAAAACACAAATTTTATTTAGTGGCTGCTTTTCACAATAGAGTTCACAAATCTGATGGATAAAATAAACCATGTGGATAAATGAAAAAAAAACTGACCTGAAAATATATTTCTTTAAAACTTTTAAATGGCAAAAATATATTTCAGAATGTATGTCAAAGGCCAAGAAAATACATTTACAATCATAAAAAACATTTTTGGTTAAAACGTAAAATATATATTCTAAATAAATGTATCTAGACTGACAGTATACAAAAAATGGCCCAAAAATATATTGGGAAATATGCTGTAAACAGCGTGGCATAATTATATTAATGTATTTCAAATATTAAAAAACATATATTAACTATTAAATATATTCAAAATATATTCTAAAATGTAATTCAAGAGCCAAGAAAATACATTTCCAATCATAAAATAAATTTTTAGTAAAAACTTAAAATAAATATACAAAATAAATGTGTTTAGATTGACAATATATAAAAAATGGCACAAAAATATATTGGGAAATATGTTGTAAAGAGTGTGGCTTAATGAAATGTGTATTTCAAACATTAAAAAAAAACATATTTTTAAACCATTAAAAGCCAAAATATGTTCAAAAATGTACTTAAAGGGCCAATAAAAACATTTACAATCATTAAAAAATACATACAATACTTTTTTTTTAAATAAATAAAAGCCAAAAAATATTCCAAAATGTAACTGAAGGGCCAAGAAAATACATTTAAAAATAATAAAATACTGTTTTTTGGTAAAAATGTAAAATATATATTTATATACAATATAAATGTATCTAGACTGACAATATACAAATAAATAAATAAATAAAAATACCCCAAAAATATATTGGAAAATATGTTGTAAAGAGCATGGCTTAATGAAATATGTTTTTCAAACTTTTAAACACAAAAAATACATTACAAAATGTAGTTTATGGGCAGGAATATATATTTCCAATCATTAAATACATTTTTGGTAAATGAAATAATGGACAATATAAAGGCATTTAGAAAATATACAAAAAAAAAAATGAAATACAAGTAACTAAATATTACTGAAAATATGCTGATGTAAATATATTGTAAAATATATGTTATTAATATTTTTGTAATTTTAATATTTAAAAAAAAATATAAACATATATTTATTAATTTTTAATTAATGTGTTTTGTTTTATGTTTTTTTTTTTCAGGCTGAATACAGTTTTACTCCGAAATACACCAGATTACAGAAGCAAAATGGCTTGAAAAAAGGCCTCTCACTTTGACTTCAAAGGTGCAGATTTTAGTTACACTGTAAAACGCTCTATTCACAGTTTTCCTTGTTATTTCCTTGAGTCAGTTTTATGTTTAGTCATGCTTTTTGGGATCTTGTTAATGTAGGCCACTGTCTCAAATGCCGACCTCAGCCTTTGCTGTCCTCCCTTAAATGAGAAAACGCCCCATAGGAGGCACTCATAAAACCCTCCCGAATCAGCCGCTACAAATGGGACACGCTGTAGTCTTGTGAACTTCACGGACGCATGAAAAAGTCAGCATGAAGTGCATCATTTGAGACACAGCCACAGCTTTGTTTTGCCACGTTGTACTGAAATAAATCAGCCTGGGTTCTCTAAACTTATTTCCTCCTCTCCCAGGATTCGCTTCGCACCACTGACAGATACACATTAGGATTCAATGAAATATTAACCACATTTATAGGACATTTAGCGCATTAATATTTTGTGCGACACGGTTTCACTAGCCAGCGTTTACGAAGGAAAATTTGTGTTTAACAACCTCCAGCTATCACTCATGTGACTGAAACGGCTTCCATAAAACTTTAACCATGCACCGACAGCTCTAAAAAATGGTGTTCAGAAACTCATCAGACAAATTATGGAAATCTGTCATCGAAACATCATATTTTCTTATCAGATTGTGATTACAGTTTATTACAGCTCACTAGAACACTTGATTCTGATTAACTCTTGATTGTAGTAATAAGAGACTTTCAGCAGTCAAATATACTGTTATAATTGATGTTAGCTTCAAGTATCACAATGTCAAAATCAACATGAAATGCTATTTGCAACTAATTTTACTTCAAAACACACCATCAGGAAGTGACTAGATTGTGAATGGAGCGCATCGCTACACCTACAATTTGAAAGAAGTCTCTTCTGCTCACCAAGGCTGCATTTATTTGATCAAAAGCACAGTAAAATTATGAAATATTATTACAATTTAAAATAACAGGTTTCTATTTGCATATATTGTAAAATGTAATTTATTTCTGTGATGCAAATCTGAATTTTCAGCATCATTTCTCTAGCCTTCACTGTCACATGATCCTTCATAAATCATTTTAATATGCTGATTTGCTGCTCAAGAAACATTTCAGATCATTATTATGTTGCAAACAGTTAAGCTGTTTCATATTTTTGTAGAAAATATGAACTTGTCAACTTCAAACCAATAAAATCAATATTTCCTCTCCATTTTTTTTGCTGCATAATACACCAGATTGTACAGTCAGCCGGTCATTATCACAAAATGACCCCTATAGCCCTATGCGATTACATTTATTATCCCTCCCATATCGAATCAGGTGCATGATATCACCAGTTATGCCGCCGTTTGAGTCATTGCCGTGGCTGTTGTGTTTTATAATGGACTGAAATGAGCTATCGCCGCTTCGCAGTGTTTCTAAGTGTGTGTGAGTCAGTCGTACGGATCCTGCTATTATTAGACTGCAGGGCGGCCTGAAATCTCAGCAAAGTGCAGACCCACACAAAGGCATTTTTAACTTTCTTAAACATCTCACACACACACACATCACATCTCTTATTCTTGTCCCCTGTGGGCTGGACTCACTTGCCGTTCTTGAAGTCTCCCGAATGCAGGCGGCTTTGTACCGTCTGCCACCTGCCGGCTTTAATGCCCCCCGTCATCATGCTCCTCACGCTGTCGCTGCGCGACGGCCCCCCTCCGTCCCCCAATCCACCCCCCGCGGCCCCTTTCTGGCCCCCGGGCACCGTCCCACTGAGGCGGCCGCCAGAAAGAGAGCCAGGGAGATGGAAGGAATGAGAGAAAAAAGTGGAAGACAAACATTGGGAGAGAAGAAATGGTTACAGGTTTGGATAAATCACAATCATTTATCCCATGAGAGTGTTGCATGTGTGACCTCACAGCGAACTACACAACCCTGCGTATCACCAAGTACAGCTCCTCCTCTAGGGGGCGTAACAGAGCCTAGTTTTACCAGGTGTAGTGAGTGATTTCTGAGTCACTCTTAGAAACAAAGGTTCCAGTGTTTTTTTTCTCACAGCAGTGCAATAGAAGAACCATTTTTGGTTCCATAAAAAACTTTTCAGTGTACATTTCTCAAAAGAAACATTTTAAGAATCTAAAGAACCTTTTGTGTAATGGAATGGTTCCGTGGATGTTAAAGTTCTTTTTGGAACCGTAGATGCCACTAAATATGTTTTTTTAAAAAAAAACAAAACAAAGGTTCTTTATTTGCACGATGCTGCCTTCACGTTCTACCAGAATAATCGTAAATAGTAATGTGGTAGTTATAAATTGCACATGTTGACTGCTTGAATTTGTCAAGCTCATAATCACAAGTGGGACTTATAAAGTTTGTGATAAATGTGCATTTAATATGCACAGTACAATCAGATGACTAACTGAACAATCATAACTGACTGACCAAAACATGAAAGGCTGAACACTATTGAGAGTTTCTGATTTTTTTTAGTGCATGAGATTGGCCTGATTTGTTTTAGCCTGGCTCTTGAAGCTCCACCTTCTTCTGAAAAGGGGGCGGGGAGCACCAGCTCATTTGCATGTAAAGGAACAAACATGTGGCAATTTTAACAAGCTATAAAAAATTATCTGTCGGTTATTTTGAGCTAAAACTTCACATACACACTCTTACTTTACATCTTGTAAAAAGGGGCATAATAGGTCACCTTTAAATCTTCCATGGATGTTAAAGGAGAAGTTCACTTCCAGAACACAAATGTACAGATAATGTACTCACCCCCTTTGTACACTCTTAAAAATAAAGGTGCTTCTTGATGCCATTTTTGTCTAAATGGTTCCATGAAGAACCTCTAACATCTGTTTCACAAAAGGTTCTTTGTGGCGAAAGAAGGTTCTTCAGATTATAAAAAAAAGTTAAAAAAAGATGGTTTTTAAAGAAAGTTTAACTGAATGGTTCTTTGTGGAACCAAAAATGGTTCTTTTATGGCATCACTGTGAAGAACCTTTTAAAGCACCTTTATTTTTAAGAGTGTAATCAGTTTTTCTCCATATAGTGGACTTCTATGGTGCCCCAAGTTTGAACTTCCAAATTGCAGTTTAAATGCGGCCTTAAAACATCCCAAATGCGGTTTGTAAACAATCCCAGCCGAGGAAGAAGAATCTTATATAGTGAAACAAACGGTTATTTAATATATACAACTTATATACTTTTTAACCTCAAACGCTCGTCTTGTCTAGGTCTGCCTGAACTCTGTTTTTTCCGGTTCAATACAGTATGTTGAAAAACTCCCATCTCATGTTCTCCCTCAACTTCAAAATCATCCTACATTGCTGTTTTACCTTTTTTGTTCAAGTTCACTTTGTAAACACTGGGTTGGTACTTCTGCAGCAATGTAGGATAATTTTGAAATGATTTTTGAAGTTGAGGGAGAAAATGAGATGGAAGTTTTTTGACATACCCTAACTGTTTTGAACCAGAGATGCACAGACTACTCATGCACATCGCAGAGAGAGACAAGACAAGCATTTGAGGTTAAAAAGTATATAAACTGTAGTTTTTTAAAAAATAACCGATTGCTTTGCTAGATAAGACCCTTCTTCCTCGGCTGGGATTGTTGGGATCGAGTCCTTTGAAGCTGCATTTAAACTGCATTTTGGAAGTTCGAAGTCGGGGCACCATAGAAGTCCACTATATGGAGAAAAATCCTAAAATGTTTTCTTCAAGAAACAATTTTTTTTACTACTGAAAAAAGAAAGACATGAACATCTTGGATGACAAGGGGCTGAGTACATTATCTGTAAATTTTTGTTCTAGAAGTGGACTTCTCCTTTAACATCCATGGAAGATTTAATGGTGACTTTTTATGCCCCTTTTTACAAAATGTAAAATAAGTCTTTGATGTCCCCAGAGTGTACATGTGAAGTTTTAGCTCAAAATAACCGACAGATAATTGTTTATAGCTTGTTAAAATTTCCACTTTTAGGGTATGAACCCAAACATGCCGTTTTTGTGTTTGTCGCTTTAAATGGCAGAGAAATCTGGATTTGCATGTTCAGAGAGACTGTTTATGTTTGATTGGGATTATAAAAAAAATGAGTAGGTAGATTTTTACCATTATAGGCTGGTTGTTTTCACACACTGCAGCCACACAACTGTGTTCAAACACCCTGCAAAAGTGATTTTTGCGTATAAGGTCCCCTTTAAGTTTCTTTAAGAAAGTTCTTTTAGGCAAGGCAAGTTTTTGAAGGTTCTTTAGGGAATCACAATGGTTCTTCTACACTGTTTGGCTCTTCTACCAAAAATGTTGATCCCACTGGATAACCTTTATATTTAAGAATGTAAACTGGTGGTGTACAAATGGATTTATAACAACCGCGATGTTTCAAATAACCACGTTTGTGCTCCCACTGACATGCTTCGCATTAATGACACCCGTAAATGTTGCAGACTTCACGTAGGCACATAAAATTTGACAAGGGTTACTTTTGTCATCAGTATTTATAATCATGGTCACCAGTTTGTGGACCTGGTGAAAGTCATCATGCAGTTATTAGGAGATTTATGTAGCACTGCTGCAGCGCTCAAACACTCACAATACAACATCAACACCAACAAGGACAGGAGAACAGCAAAAAGAGCTTTAAGTGACAAAGCCGGCAGCCGCAGATTGTAACAAAACCAGGTGAGGAATCGGATTTCACACTTAAAAATATATGCATGTTAATATTTAATAATAATAATAATAATAATACAATACAGTGTATATGTATATATATTGTGTGAGTGTGTGTGTGTGTGTCTATTTTATAGGTATAATAATATAGACAATATTAAAAAGGAAAATATAAAAATAATTCTGTCTGATAACGATAAATCAATAATTATTTTGTTATTGCCAGTAATTAACAAAACTGATGGTGATCATCACTATAATAATAATAATAATACTAAATCTGATTTTACATTTAAAAATAACTATTAATATCAATAGTTATATATATATATATATATATATATATATATTTGTTATTGCCAGTAATTAACAAAACTGATGGTGATCATCACTATAATAATAATAATAATACTAAATCTGATTTTACATTTAAAAATACCTATTAATATCAATATATATATATATATATATATATATATATATATATATATATATATATATATATAGTGGATGTTTGTGTTTATACTTTATATGTATAATAATATAGACAATATTAATTATTAAACAACAAATATTATAATGATACCAATAATTACTTTTTGTGTTATGACCAATAATTATAAATAATAATAATAATAATAATAATACAGATATTTAGCGGGGTTGCAGGGATGCACTTTCATTTCAATTCCTGCAGCTAACAATAAGAATAAAATAATAAAATAATAAAAAGAATACCTTGGCCGATAAATAAATTATTATATTTGTGTTACAGCCAATAATTAACAAAAGCTATATTATTATTATTATTATTATTAAGGTATTTAGCAGGAATGCACCTTTATTATAATTCTGGCAGATAACAATAAGAATAAAATAATAAAAATAATAATTATGTTAGATAAATCGATAATTATTTTTGTGTTATAATAATAATAATAATAATAATAATGAGGAATCTGAAGCCACAATTAAAAACACATATAATAAAATAATAACATAGTTATTAGTTAATAATAATAATTAGTTAAAAAATTAGTTAATAGTTAATAATTATTATTATTATTAATAAATTAATAATAAAATATAGTGTGTGTGTGTGTGTATCTATATCTATATCTATATATATCTGCCAGATAACAATAAAACAATATTTATTTTCATTTTATGGTCAATAACCAATAAACAGCTGATATTAAAATTGTATACAAAGTTGTCTAAATAAATTAATTAAAATGGTTTTAAATGGTCCAAGTAAAATTAGGCTTTGCAACATTATTATGTACAGTAATAAAAATGAATATTAATTTTGAGATTAGATTTAAATTATTATTAAATTATTAGTGCAAGTGTTACATGAAGACAAATGTAAAACATGAAATAAGCTCGCAAAATTAAATATTCAAAATCAGCCATTATTTACTTTTTTAAATATTTCTATTATAAATAAAAGTACACAAATAGTACACAAATATTTTTCTAATATTAGCCAATGACTGATTATTGTGCATTCCCAAATACAAGATATCACTATATAATTGATATAATACGTAGATATAAAAACTTTAATTGATCCGCTAATGAACCAAATGCAGAAGACGTCCAATGGATCTAAAGTCATGCGAAAAAACGATCTCCTACAAGACACTGTTTGAGGTTCTAATGGGTTAATTTAAGCTAAATGCCACAAACTAGACTACATGAGCGACACAGCGACTGTTCCCGGTCGGTTTAGTTTCAATCTGCGGCTTCCGTCTCAAATAGCAGAGCTTTAGTTCAGCGGTCTGCAAACACCCCACACCGTTTAATCCAGCAGGTCCTCACCGGTCCAGAGCCAGGAAAATTGAATCACCTGAGCCACCGCGGCTAACATGTTTATTTAATTTTTCATTTTCTACACCGGCCGCCCCATCTGAACCCCTCCGCGCGTCTGCCGGCGGATTTGATGGACAAGCGCGTTTAAACCGTTTGGCTCTTTCTGCGAAGCGGTGGGCGAAACCTGTCTGGATTAGGCCGGCGAGGGTTCTAGCGCTGCCGAGGAATCAGGAGTGCTAGAGGGACACATCCAGCCCGAGAAAGGCAAAACGACATCGTCTCAGAATAAGGTGAAACGGGGGTTACCACACCACAATCGGGCTGTAACGGTCAACCCTCGACGGAAGCGTACGGCAAAGAGGGTTGTGCGCCACCGATGCAGCTTTTGTTTGTTTGTTTACTGTTCGCTGGATAGCTGAAGCTGGAGGGTTGTCCGTCTCCATGGTAACACCCCATGGGGGGAGGAGGGGAGGAGGGAGAGGAGGGGGGAGGGGTGAAAGGTTAAAGGTCATAAGCTGAGAAGAGACAAGCAGGGCTGTAGGGAGTGAGGGACGTCTACGGTCCGATTTCGGCACTTTCACGTATGGTGTGAATTTTTTAAAGCAAACTGTGTTATTAATATGTCCCTGCAGTCCTGCAAAGCGTACAGAACATAAATGTGGCATAAATAAAATAAAATCTGCATAATGACTTTCATTCATATTATGTTAAGTTAAATATGAAGTGTGTAATTTCTGCGTCGCAGGCGACACCATACAGAACGACTGCTCAAATAAAACAGGTTGTAATTCTGTTTGGTGCCACTACTATTAAAAACTATTAAAAATCATTTATGTTAACTGAAATAAAATAGAAATACTAAACGAAAAACTTAAACTACAATTACAAATAAATAACGAATAAAACAAATAAAACAAATTACAAATAAAATGTTAAAGTATAAATATGTTTAAGAACTAAAGTTACTAGCTAAATAGAAATAAAAAATAAATAGGTGAAATCAATTTTTACAAATAAATAACGAAATATGTAATAAAAACAAAAAAGCAGTGCTAATATTAAACAATAAAATATAAATATTAGATAAAAAATTTAACTTAAACTACAATTACAAATAAATAACAAATAAAATAAAACAAATTACAAATAAAATAAAAAACATGAAAAAAGTAGGTTTAAGTACTAAAATTACTAGCTAAATAGAAATAAATTAAATAGGTGAAATGAATTATTAGAAATAAATAAAAACATATGAAATACAAAAACAAGAATAAGTATGTTTAAGTGCTAAAATTTCCTAGCTAAATAGAAATAAAAATAAAAAGCAAAAATAAATTAATACAGATAAAAAATATGAAATAAAAAACAAGAATACATATGTTTGAGTACTAAAATTACTAGCTACAGTAAAAAGAAATGAAAAATGAACATGTGAAATAAATTATTACACATAAATAAAAACATGAAATGAAAAACAAAAATAAGTGTTTAAATACCAAAAATAACACTATACCATACTATACTATAATAGCTGAAAAATAATACTAAAATAACACTGAAATCTGGATGATATCAGTAAATCAATAATTATTTCCATTTAATAGCAGATAACCAATAAATTGGCAATATTAAAAATCTATTTTGTTAAAAAAAAAACTAACAGATGCTATGCTGCAGCATTAAAATATAATATACAGTATAAAAGATGATAAATATTCTTTTAGAAATGTGTTACAGAAAAAAAATACAAGCACTCTTAATGAAATGGAGTGCTTTTAAATCTAAAAATATTATTTTAAAAAAGCTGAGAAATATCAGTAGGGATATGATAACGATAATATAATATTAAATAAATATATATGTATACTTCAGAGCCCAAATTACACACTTCACCTTCAAAGCATTTTGGCTTTATGTGTCATCCTGGTTGGTCTAATGATAGTATGATATTGACATTATGAGTTTGTTGCCATGTCCTTTTGGATTATGGGATGCTTCCTCATCATTACAGCCCTGCCAGTGATCAGGGTGTGGTTGTGGTTGTGGTTTTTGGGGTGTGGTCGGGTAACAGGTGAGATGGGGTACAGTTATATATGGCTGGTGTGGGGGGTAAAGGTTGTGTTGGGGAGGTTAGTTTAAGCCTACAGTCCAATCACTGACCGTCTGACACAGATTGCACAAAAAAAGACGAATACTAACAGAACAATGGTAGTTTAATGCAGTTAATTGGCTATATATAAAAAATGTACATGTATAGTTGTGTACTTGTAAAAATTGTTATTTATACATTATATTAATAAAATATATTATAATATTACATATATGAGCGTGTGAGTATGTGTATATATATATATATATATATATATATACACACACACATTAGCAAATAGTTATGTCATAATTTAAGTAATATATGTTTTTAAATTATACATTATATATACATATATACATAATGTTCATGCTAAATATGTTAAATGAATACAATAAGTTATCCATTTGAAATATTTTAAATATATATCATCTGTTACAAATAAATATAAATATAATCTTAATTACAATATTTCATAAAATATTTAATATTTACAATCTTTAAATATACAAATATTGAAATAATACATATAAAATTATTTTTTTAAATATTTAAAAATATATATTAAATAAATTTGTTACAAGTAATTGTTACTTTAGAATTTAAGTAAAATGTGTTTTTAATATATATAATATTATTCTTTTAATTACTATTTAATATTAATATTTTATTTTTATATAAATTCTGTTCATTCAAATTTATATATATTTGGTTTATTAATTATGTTTATTTCCTATTATTTTATTATTATTACTATTTGCATAACAATGATAGATAGACAGACAGACAGATAGATAATTATTGCTTGTTTTCTATTATTTATTATTTTAAACAAAAGAATAATAATTATAATAAATAAATAAAAATAACAAAATTAAATAAAATTACTAATAAATAATAAAAAGTATACATATATAAATAAAATATTTTTCAGATTTTCTATTATTTTTATTTATTATTTTACTAATAATTATTTATATATTTATTTATTAATATTTCATATTTATATTAACATTTTACAATATAATTTCATTTTAATAAAATATATATTTAAAATCTATAAATATACACATTTTATTTAAATAATATATATAAAATGTTACTTTTTTCTAAATATTAAGTACGTTACAAATATTTATTTTATAATTTAAATATTATATATGTAAAATCTTTAATTATACAAATATTTAAATAAAATATTAAATACCTATGTTACAAACAATTGTTACTTTATAAATGAAGTATTATGATGCATTTTAAATATACATCATCTGTTACAAATAATTATAAATTAAAATATAATTTCATTTAAATAAATCTTTACATATACATTTTAAATAATATACTTTTTTTAAATATTAAGTACATGTATGTTACAAATAAGTACAAATTTTATAAAATCTTTATATGAATAATACTTAAAAATGAATATTCAAACAAGCATATTTCTATGCAACTCGATGCACACGTAATTACAACAGACAAGCTGTAACACTGCAAACTAGACAGTTTTGATATCACAGCCTACTCAACTGAAATGCCTTAACTAAAATGAGCTGAATTAGCGCATTGTAAAATATGCGAAAGAAAACAGCCGTTGTGCAATTTATTTCTCAGCATCAGCGAAAAAGTGCTGATGGACTGATGTGTGCTTTTTAATTTGTTTCTCATTTGAATGTCAAAATAAGATGCAACTTGCATGTCATTGACCATATGAATGTTTTGGTCACTTCATATGTCAGTCAGACGGTCTATTCCTAAGTTGACCTGAACGAAGCAACCAGACTTTGTCTCTGCTAGTTAAAGTCTGGTACCACAGATCTAGGGTGTGACTAGTGAAGGGTTTGGGGTGTCAGGGGTTTGTGTCTCTTACCAGCCTGAACAGAGACTCACTTGAGTGTGAGGCGCGGATCTCCGTAAGGGGCATAAGGAGAAATGTTTAGTACAAACTCCTTGGGCGGGTATGAGCTCCAGCGCTGCTGTACTGAACTGCTGTCATTGTTATTCCAAAAGTCTCTGTCTAAATCACTGAAGAGACACACATACATGTCAGTAGAGCATTGCATCCATCAGTCTACACACAGGCCGTCTCCGGGCGTCTCCTTATCCGGGACGGGAAGTGATTCAAAAAGGAAAGAGGAGAGGAGTTCGCCATTCATAAGGAAGTGCAAAAACAGTTTCATGAGCAAACGGGGAAATAAAAACAGACGCGATGCATCCATAAGGCAGCAGAGCAGAAACAAGTGAGATTATACCTGTGCATTCATTAGTTTTACCAAAAAGCATAACGGGGAAAGAGAGAGATAAACAAAAAACAAAACTGAAAAGCATCACACTTGACCAAAACATATCATTAGGCATTCATGTCTGGCTTGAGAAAACAAATGTTTGCAAGGGTGGAGAGATGAACCTGCTATTGAGGGGAAAGATCATTTACATCAAGTTATAATTTCAACAACAGCTTCAGGACAAAAAAGACAAGCAATTTGCAGTCCAAATTCGCACCTGCAAGCTTCAAATCCAAAGTACTCATTAGTCCAACACAACACAGGCAAAACACCGCGCAGACTTTTCCGAGAATAACCGTCCCGCAAACAAGGCGGCGTGTGATCGCAACAATGGGAACGCGGCGTCCCGCTGAGCTCAAACATCCCGCATCCTCAATCAGACGCTCTTCAGCGCAAGCCGGCGCTTTGAGATCGAGCGTCAGTCGATGGTTGGGAGAGGATGCGTCGCGAATGAATGCGAGCAGCCGAGAGCGCCGCGCCGCGCCGCTCATTATGAATGCGCTTGATTGGGCTCGTACTCGTGTCCTTTTGCTTCAAAGCAAGTCTAGACCGTTCAACTTAATGCTGAATGAAACGGAAAGGAAATCGTGATTGTTAGGCAGTGCCGATCCGTGAGGGAATTTTCCAAGAGGTACATAATACACAGAACAACACTGAACAAACCAATACAAGATTGCTGAACGCTTCGCATTTTTTGTTTATTGCTTTGATAATAACAATTAGACAACATATGTATATTTTTGCAGACATACAATTATTTATTTTTATAAAACTAATAAAAAACATTAAATAATACAATTTGTGTGTGCGTGTGTGTGTGTATATCTATATCTATATATATATATATATATATATTATTGCTGGTATTGTATTACTTATTATTTGAATAAATAATAAAAATATTTCCTGTGTTCCTATTATTTATTTTTATTATACATATATATAAAATTAAAAGTAAAATAAATAAAAATAACAAAATAAAACAATAACAATAATAATAAATAAAAATAACAAAATAAAATAATAAATTATATAAATATTTAAATAATAAAAATAATGAAATAAATAAAAATAACAAAATTAAATAAAAATAATATTAATAATAAGTATACATATATAAATATTTAATTATTATTAATAATAATAATTAAAAATAAAATAAATACAAATAACAAAATAAAAGAATAATAATAATAATAATAATAAATATGTTAATATTTAAATAATAATACAATAAAATAATAATAAAATATATAAATATTTAAGTAATAATAATAACATAAAAATAAAAGTATATATAAAATATATATATTTTATAATTTATACAATTATGTTTTATGTTTATTACTTCTGTTTATGTTTACTTCATATTATTTATTTATTATTATTATTATTATTATTATTATTATTTATTTATTTTTTCTAGATTTCCTAGTATTTATTCTTTTTAATTTGTATTGTTTTATTTGTCTTATCATCAAAAAAAAACATACATAAAAAATCTATTTATTAATTTACGTTTTCTGGGCTATCACACAACAATGTCTAGTTTAATTTATTTACTGACAAAGAAAAAAGTTTTCAAACAGGGATTTTTTTTCTCTTTTTTAATCAATTATTAATATTTTAAAATAGCTTTTATTTTTAAATATATTTTAATTTTAGTTGAAGTTTTAGTAATTTTGTTATGTGCTTTTGTCATTTTTATTAGACTCATATAATGTTTGTATTTAGATTTATTTTATTTATTTTATTTTTATTCATATTATTTTATACCAGTTATATATACATACATAATACTTTCTAATTTCCTATTAGTTTTATTCGTATTATTTTTATTTATCATTCTCATTGAAATTCATACTAATTCATTTGCTAATTAAACTTCTGTGGGCTATCACACAACAACAAAAACATGACATTTGATTTCTTAATAAAAGTTTATAAATATTTTTTTAGAAAATGTATGCATCTCAGTCCCATTAGGCCCTAGGCCCATTAGTATGTAATGGTTAATTTGATCATTTTAGTTGCTGTGTTGATTTTTAACACAATTTTGAGCCTCTCTTGCTTCCTCAGACGGACCGCCACTGCTTTAACAACGTCTGAAGGCTCAAAACACACGTGTTCGTGGTCTGTGAAGAGAACCGCAACATTTTCCTGCGATCACAGCGCTGATTTCCGACATTCAGGCTCCAACACAACGATCTTATAAAACACCCCAGTGAACGAAACCAATGTCCCTGCACCTACTTGATGGCTTTTTTCTCTCCTCTTCCTCTTCCTGAATCAGGAGACCCGACGGACTCCACTCCCGGTTTATTTCTCTTCCCCTGAAAAGCAGACAGAGAAAAGAAAAGAGGAAGTTTATTCCCAGTCTCCTAATTGATCACAAGCATCTCCACCTCCAACTTGTGCACATGTAGCAATACCCGCCGTTCCTCCCCGACGCTTCGTTCCGATTGCTCAAATCACACGCTCGCTCCTAAGTCATCTCCATAGCAATTAAAGCACACACAAGCCTCATATTTACAAGGAAATAGCCAATTTAGCCTTCGGCAGCGTCACGGGCCGCCGGAGAGGAGAGCGAGAGCATGTGGGAGAGACAGAATGACAGAAAGTGTCTTCAGAGGAGTAGGTGGCCATGTGGAAACCCTCCATAGACGTCACTGCTGTCCGCCTCTCTGCTCCATGAACAACATCTTACAGGAGCTTTGTGACACGACCCACGCTCACTTTCAGATTTAGGGAGACGGCCTGACTTATAAGTAACTCAAGTTATGCCATCAACTTCTGAACTGACACCACAATACCTGAGTGCGTCACGTGTGTTAATGAAGTTTTTAGACTTGAAATGTCACATCAGATTCATGGTAACAGCTTCTTGTATATTTATTCTCATTTATGCTGTAAATGTGGTTGTGAATGATTGAAAAGATGGTAAAAGATATGTATAGATGTGACCAGCTGCAAAAAAGAAAAGCAAACAGAAAAAAAGTCATATAAAAATGTTACCAAACTGAACAAAAGTTACAAAGGAAAAAAAGGAACTTTAATATAAAACTAAATACATTAATAAATAAAAAAAAAAATATTATTAGACAAGTACATCTGTATGTGTTTGTCTAGTTTAATGAAGTTACTTGCAAGTGAAAAACTACCCATAAAGTATTCAAACAGGGATTTAAAGAAAAAACTACTATTTATTGATATACTGAATTTTGTTTTATTTTTACTATTATTCACATATTGTTTTAATTTTAGTTCAAGTTTTAGTAATTTTGTTAAAAACATAATAATAATAATAATAATAATTATTATTACTATTACTATTATTATTATTATTATTATATATGCTGATATTCTATTATTTATTATTTTATAAAACAACATTTTTATTATAACAATATTACATTTATTATAATATTACATATATACATATACACTTATATCTTAGATAAAAAGATAAATATGGATATATCTTACATCCATATATCCAATTATATCACTAATAAAATAACATATATTTTTTTACAGGTAATAATAATATTATTTATTATTATTAAAATTATATATTGTATAATTATAATAAAATTACATATATATATATATATATATATATATATTCTATTATTTATTACTATTAGACATTCTATTATTTATTACTATTTTATAACAATAATACATATAATTATGTTACATATTAATAATAATAATAATAATTATTATTATTATTATTATTATTATATTAAAATTACATATATGCTGATATTCTATTATTTATTTTATAAAACAACATTTGCATTATTACAAAATTACGTACAATTATCATCAATAATAATAAGTATAATAAGTATACATATATACATAAAATATTTTTCTCATTTTATTATTTATTATTACTGGTATTCTATTATTTATTATTTTAAATAATAATAATAATAATAATAATAATACATATGCATAAAATATTTTTCTCATTTCTTATTATTTTATTTTATTT
This sequence comes from Labeo catla, assembly GCA_012976165.1. Taxonomy (NCBI): domain Eukaryota; kingdom Metazoa; phylum Chordata; class Actinopteri; order Cypriniformes; family Cyprinidae; genus Labeo; species Labeo catla. The sequence goes on from VONZ01000341.1 coordinate 730,855, forward strand.
AATATTTTAATAATAATAATAATAATAATATAATTTTATTGTTCTTTTTATTTAATATTTTAATAATAATAACAATAATAATAATATATTAAAATGATATATATGCTGATATTCTATTCATTATTTCATAAAACCAATTTATATTATAACAATATTATGTATATTTGCATTATATACACATAATAATAATAACACTAATAAAATAATATGTACTGCTGATTATTGCTGGTATTGTAATATTTATTATTGTAATAAATAATAATAATAATAATAATAATATTAGTATACACATATATATTTTTATAGGTATACATATGTACATAAAAATATTTTTCTGATTTTTTATTTTTTCATAATATAATATACAAATATTTCTAATTTCTAACATTTATTTTTTAATTAAAAACAGAGAGAGAGAGAGAGAGAGAATAAAGCATTTTTTTTCATTTTCTCCCCACTGTTCAGAAAGAAAGAAAGAAAGAAAAAGAAAGATAGATAGGAAGAAGTTATATTTAAGTCTGCGAAAACCGGTTCTTATCAGTTTTGATTAAGAAAAAAAACACTATTTTTATTATATGCAGTTTCATTTCGTTCTGCAACGAAAAAAACAATTGTTGAGGTTCTGGAATTGTTAGTAGAATCAGAACCAATGCTGTTAAACTCATTACAATTTCCACTCCTCTAGCGATGTAACATAATTACTTACGTATTTTAGGACAAACACAATAGCGTCTCTAAAAGTTACAAACCACAACGAAATGAGAACAAAATCCGCTCTGAAAATTAAACACAGGTACAATCCGTCATTTCCTCTCATCCCATCTGTGCGGTTACTGTAGCGACGGGTTTAGCGTAGTTAAAAACTCCTCAAAGCGAGATCTGTCCCACAGCAGCGCTCGCTGTCTCATCCCATCTCGTCCCCGCGCTCCCCCCGCCGGCCATCGTCTGAGGAGGTCTGTTGGATAAGAGACGGCTGTGGTTCTGGCTCTGGTTCGGCTAGTTCTGCCTGCTCGTCTCTGAGGATGAGGCCGGAGGCGCGGGGCGGATCAGGGGGTCGGAGGTCAGGGGTATCATTAGCGCCAGCCAGGAGGAGCTGCGACACGCTGCCTAATTGAGCTCAGCGATTGGTCGACGGCTGCGTAGCTACAGGAAACTCCCTGAGCAAGGGCAAAATCTCAATTCAGTGAGCGTTTGGTCTGTTTTGGGTGGAACAAACAAACAAACAAATAAAAGTCCTGTTCTACATTTTCAAAATGAACTGAAAAACCTTTTATTTACCAATTCAAGGTCAATTCAGTTTTATGTGTGTTATGTTAAAGATTTTTTTTTACTAATTTATGTACGACAATTAATATATTATAAATGTTTTATAAAAATATATTTGATGTAAAAATATATATTATATATTGTTTAAATAATTTAATTATTTTATAATAATTTAATAATTTTACATTTTTAATAAGAAAATAGTCTGTAAAAAGACTTTTTGTAAAAATCCTTTATTTATAAAATTCAAAGCAAAAATAAAATATAAAATAAATAAAAACTGAATAAATTATTTTAGAAATGTATACTTTCATTATTCTTTGGCAAGGATGCATTAAATTGTTTGAAAATGAGATTAAAGACAATTATAATGTTAGAAAATATTTCTGTTTCAAATAAATGCTGTTCTTTTTTATTTTTTATTCATTAAAGAGTCCTGAATTTATATATATATATATATATATATACATATATTAGTTTCCACATTTCCACATTTCTTAGAAAAAATAATAAAATATATTTGGTATTATATTTATGTATTATAAAATATATATTATAAAATATATAATTTATCATTTATTAATATTATTATTTAATATTTTATAATATATACCCTTACTTCATTTTTATAACAATAATATTACATTTATGTATTAGAAAAAATATATTATAAAATATTTTAAAGCATTTATTTTATTATTGTTGTTGTTTTGTTGTTATTTTTATTATTGATAATAATAATTATTATTTTTATTATTAATAATAATATTTTCCAATAATGTATGCTTTTATAAATGTTGTGGTTGTTTTTTTTTTTTTATTATTTTACACATATATATATATATATATATATATATATATATATATGTATTATAAAATATATATCCTAAAATACGTAATTTACTTTATTATTATTTAATATTTTGTACTATGCATATTTTTACTTGACTTTTACAGTAAAATAATTTCTATGTAATTTTTATATTGATAAAAAATTATTCAATTAATATATTGTTTATAACAATAACAATATATTGTTTACCTTTCTTAAATAAATAATTTATTCATTTGTATATTAAAAAAAAAATATCTTGCACCACTTCATGTCTACTTTAAGATGGTCAAGCTGGTTTCTTGCAGATCCAAGCTGGTCTACAAACTCTAACCACCCAAAAGCAGCTTGGTCTACCAGGCTAAAACTAGGTGTTAGTCCATCCGACCAACCATCTAGACCAGCTAATGTAAAGCCAACTTGAATTAAAAGCTGATGTTAGCAGGCTTTTGCAGCAGGATGTTCATCCCTTCAAACATCTCGGTCGACTCTCCAGAGTCTGACACACCGATTTAACGAAAAAGGACAGTCCAAGAATCACCCAGATGTGCACAGCACACACACATGAGTCAGTCAGCCGGAGGGGACGGCAGCGACACACACACACATTATAATTACTACTGACTAACCCCAGAGACAATACAAGGAGCCGAAGATTGGATACTCATAAAAAAATGAATGGAAAATATCAGAATGCTCAATATTGCGGCTGTAAGAATGAAAGCCCTGTCGTACAACTATTTTTCATTTCAGACAGAAGCATTGCCTGTTTTTGCTTTGTTTGATTTCCCTTCGAAACACAAATTAGCCGGAGCAACATGAATGATTTGAGCTAAAAGAAAAAAAAATTATATGATTTAAATGCCAATTAAAAATATGAAATAATATTTATGTAACAAAAGATTTCTAATCCAACAAATGTGGTTCTTTTGAACTTTCTATAAATAAAATTAGTCATGAACTAAAATGTTCATGTTTCCATGAAGCACACAACAGTTTTCAACATTAATAAGAAATGTCTTTTGATCACCAAATCAGCATATTAGAAAGATTTCTGATATAATTTTATTGAATGTTGTAAGAATTAATGAAACAGTATTATGAAAAAATAGACTTATAATTAAATATTATAAAATAGCCATACACAGACACATACACCTAGACCAGTATACCACCAAAATAAATAATTTATTAAATAAATATATATATATATATATAAATACTGAAATATTATGAATTTATATTTTTTAAAAATGAATAAAATGTGTGAATAAAATAAAATTATGATTTGTTTAATAAAATAATAATAATAATAATAATAATAATAATAATAATTCATAAAATAAGATTTTTAAAAATAAATGAAATATGCACCAAACCAATATACCAAATAAAAACTAATAATTTATGAAATTATATTATTAAAAAATATAATACAAAATAAATATTATGAAAAAAATTAAATAAATGAAATATGCACCAGACCAATATACCTAAAAAAAAAATAATAATAATAATAATTCTGAAACAATTTGATACAATAAAAGACACAACATAACATTTTTTTAAAAGTAAATAAAATATACACCAGACCACTTTACCACAAAATATATTTGATAATTTTATAAAACATACAACTGTATTAAATAATATTATAAAATATACAAAAAATGAAATATTATGAAATAACATATTTAAACATAAAATATGCACCTAACCGATATACAAAAAAACTATAACTTATTAAATAACATTACGAAATAAAAATTAAACAATATGAAAATATTTATTAAATAACATTTTTAAAATAAATAAAATATCCACCAGACCACTATAACATAAAAAACATATTCTTTCAAAAATAATATTAAATAAAAACTATATAATAAAACAAATTATGAAAATATTAGAAAAATAAATAGAATGGGCTCAGGACCATATTATCAAATACAAATCAATAATTTATTAAATAATATTACAACATAATATAATAAAAATTTAATATTACAAAATAAAGTGTATGTATGTATATATATATATATATATATATATATAAAATCTCCACCAGACCAATAATTTCTTAAATATGAATTATGAAATATATAATAAAAATATATTATGAAATAATACTTTTTAAAAATAAATAAAATATGCACCAGACCAATACACTAAATAAAAACCAATCATTTATTACATATAAATTATGAAATATATAATAAAAATTTACATATATTATGAAATAATACTTTTTAAAAATAAATAAAATAAGCACCAGACCAATACACAAAATAAAAACCAATCATTTCTGAAATAATATTATGTAATAATATAATACAAATTATTTGTTTTACAAAATGACGTTTTTTTAAAAAAATAAAATAAAATATGCACCAGACCAATATACCAAATAAAAATTATTTATTTCTGAAATAATACTATGTAATAATATAATTAAAATTATTTTTTTTGCAAAATGACATTTTTAAAAATAAATAAAACAAGCACCAGACCAATATACTAAATAAAAACCAACTGTTTTCTGAGCTTTTTTCAGTATATTTCTAAATCATTGCACTCTAACATGGATCTTCAGGGATTCATATGACATTAGCATACAGTAATAGCTGTGGCCAAAAGCGCCACGCTATCAATTACCCAGACGCCACAATAGCGCTAGTTCACCTTCAAACACAATCCAATACGCAATTTAGAGCACGTGGATCAATAAACCAATTAAAAGAGACACTTTACACACCATTTGAAGACACACACGTCCAGGACACGCAGTAACATGCTCAGAGCCACTTACGATCACGTAATGTGACGCGTGTGCAACGACATGCCCTCAAACACTGATTAGACATGCAAATACATACATATATAGGCTCATATCATATCACAGAAACACTCATTTAAACATCCAGAGCACAATTACTGCCATTCCCCATTTTCAGATTTACCATAAAGTCACGTGGTAATGTCATATCAGAGTATTCTCATATATACCGTGGTGTATTTCACTTACATTGCAGGGTATTTCAAATACAATAGTATTACCTTCAGTTTAGTGTCTAAATTGGTACCCTGTCCAAAGAACACGGTAACACCATAGTACTTCATTGTACAGGTAATAGTCTGTGATTCACCTTGAGACTCAATTCAATTAGCAATTTAAAGCATACTGAAATCAATACACCAATTAAAAACCACCCTTCACGCAGCATGTAAGAGTGACAGAAATGCACAACAAGCCGTAAAAGCACTAAACATGGTACATGACAAAACATATGACTAGATAAAGACAGATTAAACACTTAAATGCATACACGTTACTTATATACTGAAAAAAATGACATTATGAAATGTATAAAAAATTAAATATTATAAAATAATATTTTTAAAAATAAATAAAATGTGCACTAGACTATTATACCAAATAAAAATTATTATAAATAAATAATTAATTATTATTAATAAATAAATAAATAAATAAATAAATATTATAATTATTATAATTATATTGTTCGAATTTAAAAATTATATAAAAATAATTTAAAATCTCTTAATGAGTAATGCTTATAACAAGAAAAAAACTGCAATTTTAGTAATAAAATAATTCAAATATATTTTTAATTTATATACTATAATTATAATTATTCTAATTATATTGTTATGATTTAAGATGCATATATTCTCTGAAATGTACATTTAATCATTAAAATATATTTAAAATATTAAAAATCTGAAATGTCTTATTAATTAATGCTTAAAACAAGATTTTTTTTATTGCAATTTCAGTAATAAAATATTTAAAATATCAATACTTTAATTGATATATTATTTATAATTATTCTAATTATATTGTTATAACTTAAAAATGATAATTTAAAGATGCATATATTCTCTGAAATGTAAATGTAATCATTAAAATATGTTTAAAATATTAAAAATGATCTAAAATCTCTTAATAATCAACACTTAAAACAAAAAATATGTGCAATTGTAGTAATAAAATAATGAAAATATAAATATTTTAATTTATATAGAATAATTATAATATTCTAAATATACTGTCACAATGTAAAAATTATATACAAATATAATTTAAGATGCATATATTCTCTGAAATGGAAATTTAATCATTAAAATATGTTTAAAATATTAAAAAATGATCTAATACCTCTTAATATCTTACATAAGCAAAACAAGACAGCTAATTAATGCTTAAAACAAGAAAAATATATTCACAATTTTGATAATAAAAATAATTGTAATATTTAAATTATATAAAAAAATGACACTGTTTTAAGATGCATGTACTTCTCTGAAAAATAATGAAAAAATATTACATAATATTAAATAACCAACATTATATACATATATATATATATATATTTTTTTTTAATGAATTTAAAAACATTACATTTTCTCTAAAATCTTTTAACCTCTAAAGCAATTAAGCTTCAAGTAAATATGCTTGATTTAAAAAGATGCAATACAAGACATAAATACAGCTGATTATTGCTTGACACAAGAAAAAATATTTGCATTATTTTGGTAAAATAATTACAATATAAAAATGTAAAATTTTCAAATTTAAAAATTAATTAAAAAATAGAACATTTCCTCTGAAATCTCTTGATTTCTAAAGCAATTGAGCTTCAAGTAAATATGCTTTTAAAGATGTAAAACAAGAAAAATTACAGAGCTTGTTTTTTTTTCGTATAATAAGCCATAAAGGCACTAAGCATGTATGACTATATGGGATTCCCTCACAAAACTAAATATTAAAATTCATGCATTTTCCTCACATAAAAATTATTACCAAATGAATTAATCCTCAAAACAAGAGTTCAAATTATTATATATATATATATATATATATATATATAAGATGCATATATTCTCTGAAGAGTAAACCTAATCATATTAGAAATTGTATAAAAAACAAAACAAAAAAAGACCAAACCACAGCTGAAGAACATGTAGCATGTCCTTGATATGATACGTCCTTGCATTTGTTCATGCTAGCAAATGCAACTACTGAGAACAGTGTGTGACTTGTAAATTTGTAAATTGTAGATTGAAAACACTCACACACACCGAGTACTTACAGGCTGCAGTTTCTGGGTAAGTAGTCGCAGTTTTTGACAGACAAAAAGAAGCTATCAAAGGAAAGTCATCTGTCATCAACTGTATCATGAAATTTTCACAGAGAGCGAGATGAGAGCGAAACAAAACGGAGCGCGAGAGAGGAAGAGTGTGGGAGGAGGAGGGGTTTGAGAGAGAGAAGTGGGGATGAAAGTGAGGGAGGAGAGGAGGAGGACGCCGCCGATGATTGAGACGAGCGGAGGAAGCGACAGCTCGCCAACTGTGAGGCTCCGAGGGGGAATGAGTGACAGCGATCCCCGCGGGTCTCTGTGTGTGTGTCAAGAATGGAGAAGAGTCAGAAATGTGCATTCAGTTGCATGACTCGCTCTGAGCAAAGACACACACGTGCAAACGCTGCTACACACACACGGCTGCAGGCAAAGACATCAGAAAGAGCTTCGGCCCAACGGACACACACGCGTTGCTCTCTCTCTCTCTCAGTCTGTCTCTAGCTGGAACGCTGCGCTGTCATATATTTTCAGATATTCTCCATTTCTTCTCATCTTTTCTGTGTCTTCTCTAACTTTATTTATCTCTTTCTGGCTTAGCCTTCAAACACGTGTTTTTCTCTCCTTCTCTTTCAATTTTTGAACTACTTTATTGGGGCAATTGTTCTACACGACACAAACTGCAAAATAGCAAAAAAAGAAAATCAGTCAGCCAAAAATTATTTCCCGGATGTTTACTGATGTATATATATATACTGTATATACATATATAAAGCATAAAATAAAATACAAAATACTAAAATAAAATATCTAAAAATAAAATCTATAAAATATTTAAAAAAAAAAATACTTAGTAAAATGCAAAAATATAAAAAAGCAACAAATTATAAAATAAGGTTTAAGAGATAAAACACAATTATATATAATAGAATTAAATAAATAAAATAACATACAAATGTTAAAAATAAATAATAAATGACAAAATAAAATTATACCACTAAATTACAAAAAAATTCAGCTCCTGACATGTAAAATAAACTTAAAAATAAAATAAAATAATAACATAAAATACTGCTTTATAGAATTAAATATATAAAATCTCAAACATAAACAAAACATTAACAAAAAACAAAATAAATTATAAAATAACATTTATAACAAATAAAATACATAAATATATAATAAAAGAAAAGAAATAAATATATAAAAAATTACATATAATATATGAAAAAATAAAATTATACAACTAAATATCATAATAAATAATTGTAAAAATTTACATAATTACATAAAATATAATTACAAAAAAATTACATAAAATATTCAGTTCCTGACATGTAAACTAAGCTTAAAAATAAAATAAAGTAATTTAAAATATTAGTGCATATAAAAAACATGCTTCTGGACCAGTGTTTACATCTACATCTAGTGTTTAAATGGTCTATATATATATATATATATATATGTATATGTATATATATATACACACACACACACACACACACACACACGTTAAAATAATGTTAAAATAAATAAAATAAAAACAAAAAGAGTTTATGAAAAAAATGAATAGATTAAAATAAATAAATAAATAATTATAATAAATACAAAAAGCATTAAAATAAAAAATACAAATACAATAAAAATATATTATATACCTATAATATTCAGTTCCTGACATGTAAATTAAGCTTAAAATACAATAAAAAAATATATAATTAACAAGTAATTATAAACCAAAATTATAAACAAATAAAGTGCTACTGTATATAAAAACTATTATATATATATATATATATATAATTAAAGCCTGCATAAAATACTCAGTTCCTGACATGTAAACTAAGCTTAAAAATAGCATAAAATAATATTATGTAAAATAATAACAGAATAATTACAAATATAAGTATATGTAAAAATATACAAATATGTATAAAAATTAAAATTTATAAAAACAATATATATATAAAAAACTATTATATATATATATATATATATATATATATTAAATAAAAACTATAAATATTATATTACATAAATAAAATATTTTATATAATATTAAAACTATTTTAAAAAATCCTATTTTAATACTAAAAATAAAATACACTTAAAATCCTTATAACTAAAATACTTAGCTCCTGACATGTAAACTAAGCTTAACATTTGGTGTCTGTTCAATCATATCCAGGCTCCTGTTTGCTTTTCAAGAACTGTTTCTGTTCTTCAAGTTCATGATAACCTGAGAAAACAGTGTCAGAGACTATCTACAAAACACAGACTTTAGTCTAGCTATTTAGATCTGAGATCAGCACATATTTGTAGTCCATCACCTGTTCACAGACTACATTAAAAAATGCAAATACATCTAGTTGTGAGCCAAGTGCTGAATTAAACATAATGAGACGCATTTAAAGAAGTCACATGACAATAAAACACATCTGTGTGTGTGTGTGTGCTCAGCTTAAACTTTCAATAAAAATACATTCAGGCAATGTTTTCTCAGCATTGTGAGAACGTTTGTCAAACGCAAACGACATCAAACGAACAGTTCATTAACATAATGTTGAGATCGTTAAACATTCTAACATTTACACAACATGTACATAACATTAAGCCAAAGGTTTGCATAACACTCCCTGTTAATAACAGTATAATGTTGTTTTAAATAGAGCTGTAATGTACTTCAATTGATTAAAGCGAGCGAGAGCCGTTTGCTTGTATTAATGTCACCTTCTGTCGACCTAATCGCACATAAATGATCATTATAAAAACCCACTCCATAACAAACATCCAGCAGCGCGCTCACACTCTGCCGACTGCATACACACAATTATTGTCAACCGCTGGAAGAAGCTCTTGATTAAACGGCAGCCAATCAGAGCGAAGCACCAATCAGGCTTTAACGAGCACTGTGAGGAGAGAGAGGCGGAGCTCAGGGCACATCAGGAGTCACATAATACACGCTGATTTAGCTCTAGTATGCAGTGTGATCTACGCTTTATGAATATGTTACATAATACAGCTGTCAAAATGTGCACAGTATAGTAAGAGTGGGATACAGTGTCCTGACGTCACATCTCCAGTGTGACCGAGGACCAAAAGTGACACGAAATGACAATTTTTACACCATTACTTGATCTGATTATTTTAAAGTCATTTTTACATACCATATTACTGTTCTAAAATGATCATTGTTGCATAAAATATAGTAAAATAAATAAATAAATAAATAAATGCTTCTAAAAATGAAATGTGTGTGTGTATATATATATATATACACACACACACATTTCATTTATATATATATATATATATATATATAAAGAGCTCTTTGCCAAAACGCGATAAACGCCATTTTTTTACAAAATTCAGTTCCTGCCAAAATCAGTATTGTATCTGGTCGTTATTGAAAAGGCAGTTTTTAATTTTACAAAAAATGCGATATCCGCCGTGTTATTCTGTCATGTTTTCTCCCTTTTTTCCAAACCGCGACAAACGCCAGTCTCCCTTTTCTGCAAAATGCGATACATCCGCTCAACCAATCACAGCGCAGCATTTCACGCACTGTAAACAGTAAAGGCGGCGCTTTAAAAGCATCCCGCATCCTGGTTTTCAACGTTGAGTAGTGTATCACAGACATATCTGACGAATTCTTTCATGAACAAAGTGTAGAGACAGTGTAAATAAGAGATTCACTGAGCAGTGTAGAGAGTTTCGTTGATTATAATTTTGTGAAATTGCGATGAACTAAGATGATTGACAGATTTTAATGATTTTTAAGGGAGTTTGTAAATGAGATATTGATTTAATACAACAGTTAAATAAACAAGAAGTTAATATTAAGTGACTTACATTGTCTAACTATAACACTATTGCCTGATTTTGCTCTATTTCATCTTCAAAAATAGTTTGAAACAAGTCACAACTGAGCCTCTGCGCATCTCCATTCAAACACAGCCGTGTTTCGTTTACGAATGAACGTGCATTTTCTAGTGAGTCAATGAATCAATTACCCATTCATAAAAAGAGTCACTTGCTTTATTCCTGAATTAATCAGACGTTCGAACGAATCAAATGAATGATATGATTCAGAAATTAAATCAATGACTTACCGCCACCTACTGGCAGTATTTCATTTTTATCTTCTTTTTAGTTATTAAAATCATTTAATATTTCTATGTTCAAAATTGTATATTTAAAACATTAATCTCAACAAGAGTTTATGAATTTGATTGCACTTATGCCATCTCTTTCCATCACTTATACTTTCTCTAAAAAGAAAAGTAAACGTAGACCCCTAATGGATTTATTGTTTTTATAATAAATCTTTGAAAAAATCAAAATCTAGATTTGAATTTTATATGTTATTATAACCTAAAGATGCTATGTGAAAGTTTAAAACAGAAAATAGTGGTTTTCATCTTGCCACTTTCTTGGTAAAGAAAACACATTTTTACTCAAATTAATCAAAATGGATTTATAGCGTTTTGGAAAAGAGCTCCTCATATACAAAATGCACTGCTAAATATGATCATACAATTTTTATAAACATATATCTCTTCTAAAAATAAAATAAAATTAATTAATTAATTATTTATTCATTGTATTCATTATTCATTGTTTTAAAATGAAAATGTTAAAATAAAATTATTTTTTGTTCATTAAAATAATTTCAAATGTAAATAATTTTCTAAAATCATTTAAATAATTGAATAATTGTAAATTTTAAGTACCAGAATGTAGCATATTACTGCCCCAAATGTTTATTGTTTGTTACATGTTTATTGGTATATTGTAAAATATATCAAATTATAAATAAATAAATAGTTACTTATCATTTAGTATTTAAATTTCATATAAATATATTTTTTTCTAAAAATTAAATGTATACATATACATATAATGCACTGCTAAATACAGAAACTGATTATTTAATATTTATATTGCATATTTAGATTTTGTTCTAAAAATAAAAAATACATACAAAATGCACTGCTAGATATGATTGTACAATTTTTATAAACATCTCTTCTAAAAATAAAATTTTAGTATAAAAACATACAAAATGCCTTTGTAGATATAAAAAATGATTTTGTAAAGAAAAAAAGGTAAAATGTTTTAATTAATGAATTATTTTTTCAATTATTCAAGTTTTAAAATGATAATTTGAAAACAAAAATATTTTTTGTTGATTTAAATAATTTTAAATTGAAAAATTTTCTAAAATAATTTAAATAATTAAATAATTGTAGATTTTAAGTACCAGCAATGTAGCATATTAGTTCCCAAAATGTTTATTGTTATATGTTTATTACATGTTAAATGTTTATTGGTATATTGTAAAATATATCAAATTATAAATAAATAAATAAATAAATAAATAAATGGTTACTCATTATTTAGTATTTAAATTTTATATATAAATATTTTTTCTAAAAATTAAATGTATACATATATACAAAATGCACTGCTAAATATGATCGAACAATTTTAGAAATATTTACATATTTTTGTAAAGATTGTGTAAAGAAAAAATGCAAAAATAAATTAACTAATTATTGTTTAAATTTGTATACATTAAAATATTTTTTTTATTTAAATAATTAAATTATTTTAAATTTCATGTGACAGAAACGTAGCATATTACTGTTCCAAATGTTTATTGTTGCAAAAAATACAGAAAAAAAATAAAAAAAATGCACTGCTAAATTTAGAAATTGATCATTTATTTATTGTATATTTATTTATTTTTTTTCCAAAAATAAAATAAATTATACAGAATGCACTGCTAAATATAAAAAAATAAATATAAAAAATTAAAAATGTAGCATATTACTATTCCAAATGTTTATTGTTGCATAAAATACAGAAATATAAAAAATATAGTAAAATATATAGTTAAATATAGTATATATAAAAAAAATAGAAAATGATCATTTAATATTTATATTGCATATTTAGAATTTTTTTACAAAATGCAGTGCAAAATGCGATATTATATATATATATATATATATATATATAATACACACGCTTTCATACATTATTCTTATTATTTTTTTTAAATAGTATGCTGTATACAGTAGTATATGATCAGCATGTTACAGTACTAAAGGACTATTATACCTAGAAAAAGTGATCTGTTCCATTTCATCTCAGTACCAGTTATTACTCACTCTAGTTATTAAATTAATTAACTTATTATTGCCAATTATACAGGAAAATGAAGTGTGCTACATAACTGCAGCTGACAGCAATAACACAATCAAAATCGGATTCTACTCTACTGATTCTAGCTCACACACTACTTAGAGTAGACTTAGACTACTTAGACTTTAAATTCAATTTTTATCACATCATTTCGAGTCAAAAATCAGCAGTCCTTCCTCAAAACGCCTGTTTCCCTTCATTACTAGTGAAACAGTGCTGGGAGAAGTGGCTGTTATATCAAAAAGTGGAGTACAGAACAAGAGGTCTCCTCCAACCCCAAGACAGGATGTAATTATCACAGCGCTTCACACACACACACACACACACACACATGCATACAGCAATCTGAGCCTCAGCAGACTTCATTAAGGATTTAATACCAATCTGCTTGACACCTAGTGTGGCCCTTGAGAGGGCCGTGAAGTCCAACTGACTCTGACACAGAGAAGACGGACTGACTTCACTCATCGCTCCGGTGGACTACAGTCAAATACTAAAAGTCAGCATGGAATAATGTTCACAAAGCATTTTACTTCAGTTATGGAACATATTTCTGAGGTGCAAAAAAAAAAAAAATCAATTAAAAAACAGTCTTTTCTTCACAAAACAATGCACAAGAAGCTGGAAGTTTAACTTCATTTGAAAAAAACAGCAACAGATTTTTGTTGGAATATTATGCATACGATTTAAATTACTGCTGATTAGTTTGTAGTTTCATGATCAACACATTCTTACTGATTATTTCAAGCTTTCAAGTGCTTGAAAATTAGGACAGAATATCTGGAAAAAGTCTGGAGATTCTGTCTGGCTCTCTCAAAACGACACACATGCACTAATTAAACGGCCAGTGCTGATTAATAAATCTTTAGAGGTTCTTAATGAGTCTTTAAGGAAGAGTGAATGAAGTAAAAAGCAGGTCACAGGCTGGTCAATGGTTAAATCTCAACAAACACCTTCCATAGCTGCATAATTGTGTGACACTGCAGTTCAGCATTTAAAACAATTGACCCTTTAAAGCCTGACATGTAAAATAATAGACAGAAAATTGGAAGAGTTCATTTAAACTTTAGACAAACTCTTTTTAATTAAACAAAAAAGTTTGTATAAGTACTTTTATTGAATATCATATTTGATACATCAGACCTTTATGGCTCATATACTGCAGTGAGAATATATAGCACGTACTAGAGGGGTTAAAAACTGCATTAAAAACTGCAATTTGGTGCAGTTGCTGATATTTACATGACCAAAAAGATGTGATTCTGGTAGATCTTTATAACAGTACAGCAAATTACTTACATAAAATGCAAAAATATTCTATAATTCTACAACTTTATAGACTCTCCAAAGTCGAAGTTGTCAATATTTACATTTAGTCATTGCGACTTACACATGAGGACAGCAGAAGCAATCAGATTAATAACATGTAACATGTAAGTGCTGTAACAAGTCCTGGATAGTCTGACACAGTAGTTTTATATATATATATATATATATACACATATATATATATAATAAAAAGAATAAAAAGTATATAGAATAGAAAAAGAATAAAGAACACTAGTTTTAGAGGGTCAAGTTTTTTAATAAATAAAAAAAGTAGACTGAACAGAAATAGAATAGAGAAGGCTAGTGTTAGAAGGTCACGTTTAAAAAAAAAAGAAAAGAAAAGAAAAGTAGAATAGAAATAAAAGAGAGAACACTAGTGCTACAGTAAATAGAAATAGAATAGAT
This sequence comes from Labeo catla, assembly GCA_012976165.1. Lineage (NCBI taxonomy): Eukaryota > Metazoa > Chordata > Actinopteri > Cypriniformes > Cyprinidae > Labeo > Labeo catla. The sequence continues at coordinate 745,996 of VONZ01000341.1, forward strand.
TAGTAGTAGACTGAATAGATATAGTATAGAGATTATTAGTGTCAGAGGGTCATATGTTTAATAAAAAATAAAAGTAGATTAAACAGAAATAGAATAGAGATTGTTAGAGTTAGAGGGTCAAAATGTTTATTAAAAAATAAAAGGAGACTGAATAGAAATAGAATAGATTGTTAGAGTTAGAGGGTCAAAATGTTTAATAATAAAGAAAAGTAGACTGGACAGAAATAGAATAGAGATTGTTAGAGTTAGAGGGTCAAAGTTTTTTTAATAAAAAAAGAAAAGTAGATTGAACAGAAATAGAATAGAGATTGTTAGAGTTAGAGGGTCAAAGTTTTTTAATAAAAAAAGAAAAGTAGATTGAATAGAAATAATATAGAGATTTTTAGTGTTAGAGGGTCAACGTTTTTTAATAAAAAGAAAAGTGGATTAAATAGAAATAGAATAGTAAACACTAGTGCTAAATAGAAATAGAAATAGAATAGAGACCATTAGAGTTAGAGGGTCAAAGTTTTTTATTTAAAAAAAGAAAAGTACATTGAATAGAAATAGAATAGAGATTGTTAGTGTTAGAGGGTCAACGTTTGTTAATAAAAAGAAAAGTGGATTGAATAGAAATAGAACAGTGAACAGTAGTTCTAAATAGAAATAGAAAAATAATATAGATTGTTAGAGTTAGAGGGTCAAAATGTTTAATAAAAAAAATAACAGAATAGAAATGGAAAAGAGATTGTTAGTGTTAGAGAGTAAAGTTTTTTTTAAATAATCAACAAAGACTGAATAGAAATAGAATAGAGATTGTTAGCATTAGAGGGTCAAGGTTTTTTAATCAATAAAAAAGACTAAATAGAAATAGAATAGAGTTTGTTAGTGTTGGAGGGTCCAATTTTTTTTAATAAATAAAAAAGGTTAAATAGAAATAAAATAGAGATTGTTAGTGTTAAAAGGTCAAGGTTTTTTAATAAAAAAAGATTGAATAGAAATAGAATAGAGATTGTTAGTGTTGGAGGGTCAAGGTTTTTTAATAAATAAAAAAGGTTAAATAGAAATA